>OY856187.1:189105473-189817422 GCA_963693315.1 Diogma glabrata | reverse complement strand
AAATGGAGAACTTGTCAAAATAACCTATAATTTTTTTTTAAAGAAACTGATATATTTACGCTAAACCATTGAATCTGACGTCAACAACAACAAAACAAGATACTTTACAACATCTAGAATTATATCGGCCCCAAAGCTCTTTACAACGATGTAATGTAACATATTGACGGTTCGTGAATAAACGAAATGCTACCAAACAATATCTATGAGGCTTTCATAAAAAGCAACATCGAAGCAATTTAACCTTATCCATGACAACACTACCTAGAGACATAAGACGGACTGCGAAGTGCTTCTTACAAAACGTTAGAAACAATCAAGTCATCGGTAACATCGACAAGCCTACGTATAGGAAGGGGTTAAAAAAACGTTCATACCAAAATTGTTGAAGACACAGTAAAGAACTACCCCCCGAATCGAGTTCTCAATAGCAAGCTACCAGAAAGCACTGCTGAAGAGCGCACTAGCCCATACTAGCGCAGTTAACATCCGGTTGGTCACACGTTTGTCTGATAGAGCACTTTTACAGCACTAAAGACACAGTAAAAAACTACAGTCCAAATCGAGTTCTCATTAGAAAACCACCATAAAATTCAACTCAACAACACCCTAGTTCATGAAGAAAACATAAAAAAACATTGAACAACTTTTATTTAAATCAATTTATATTGTAATAAACTTCGTCCAGAATGGGTTAATTTAATTTAATCATAAATAACCAATACGTTCCGCCTAAATGTTTTCTACATTCAAAGATGAATTAAAAGTTAACTCCCTTTAACAAATACATTTTGCATAAATTAAATTTGAGTTCGCTAATACAAATGCAAGTATGAATGAAAATAGGTGTGGCCTATTCAAGATGTACGGACTACGTAATATTGATTTCTAGTGGATTATAGAAGTTTCGATTTATTTATTTTTCGATATAAATAAGCGAACAGAATATCAGATAGTCAGTTTTAATTTTGCAATTAAAAGTGTTTTACAAATATTCGAAAGTATAAGGAATAATCGGTGGTACTGAGCCTGGGTACTAATAGTGAAAGAATTTGAACTTAGTGGAATAGTAAATACAGATTTTACGATTCCGAATACTATTGATTCAAATTGTGGAAAAGCGGTGAAGTTTAACGTACATAAATTGGAGACCCTGGAATTATTATAAGGAAAAACGGAAGCTGCTGTAATTTGTTGACAAATAAAGTTTGAGATTCTGTTAACCAAAGATCCGTCTTTTTACTGTCATATTTGTTCAATAATCTAAAAGAACCAACGAAGAGTCGTTACAGTGGTGTCAGAAGTGGGATTATTGAAACAATGGTCAAGACGGTAAATATTAGTGATCTCAGCCAGACCCAGCTGAAGGATGAGTTGAAGAAAAGGAATGCTCTAATCCATGGAACGAAGGCAGAACTTGCATTCCGGCTGCGTAAAGTTTTAGAAGAAGCAGGCCAAAACACAGAGGTCATAGAAGTAGAGCCAGAGGAAGTTACGGTCCAGAATGCCCCAGCAATTGATCCGATGATGGTGTTGATGAAAGAAATGATGGCACATCAGCAACAACAATTTGCTGATATGATGGCCAAACAAGGAAACAACCAACAACAACAATTTGCTGATATGATGACCAAACAAGGAAACAACCAACAACAACAACTTGCTGATCTGATGGCCCGACAAGAGAAACAGGCAGCAGAACAAAAAGTAGAGCAACAACAACAACTTGCTGATATGATGGCCCGACAAGAAAAACAGGCAGCAGAACAAAAGTAGAGCAACGACTACAGATGTAAATTTACCGGTAAAATATTTTTGTGGTAATTTTACCGTAAAATTACCGGTAAGATTGGTAAAATTGGTAAAATAGGTAAAATATAAACTGGATCAAAAAATTAAATTATGGTTGCATTTTTAATTAATTCAAAATGTACGACTCTATCACAATCATTCTGTAGTTTATAAAAACATTAGATGCAGTCAAATATATTTTTATGGAGTTATATATGCTTACTCGCAGAGTATTTATAGACAGGAATATACATAATCAGCATTGGAAAATTCTTTTAAATCTAAAAAATGAACGAAAATCGTCTGTTGTTTATACATAGCATTACATCTTGAAAACGGACAACACGTTCTTTGCACATCTGCAAAAAAGGAACAAATCCTGGACCAATTGGCTACAACGATGACTGCTTTCTTCACTGATATGTCGAAGTTATGCGTTTGTAAGGACAATGGTATATTCGAAAATGTTTACGTATTAGTATTACACATGGCATGGAAATATAAAAACATTTGAACGGCACAAATTCAAAAAGTGAGTCTACAGAAAACCAAGCATATTCATTGAAACTTAATATATGTTCAAACTATATACGATGCCAAACTATATGCGAAATCCATACCAATCTAGATAAATGCTACTTTCATCGCATGTGGTTGGAAATGAGCCCGGTTCAACGTTTTTTCAGCATTGATGATTGTCAAAGGCATTAAACGTGTGACGTGCCACTCCACATATACCACAACCGACGATGGGATAGATACATCTAATTCGTGCATTGTTTCATTCATGGGAAAAATATAAAAGGCAAATGGCTAATAATTTTTTTCTCAAATTCGAAATAAAAATTTACAATAAAGGGCTGATAATGTTTCGTTGCGTTGTGTGTTCTTAATCGTTTGAGAATTCCATCGATCTGCTGCTGTTGCTGCTTCGTTTATAGTAAAATTGCAACGCGAACCAAATTACTTTCCAATTATTTCCAAATATTCTAACTTACTAAATAAGAATCAAGATTTGTGAGAAAACAAACTATACTTGCGGCCAACATTGAAGACATCTACAAACTTCACAAAATTATTCAATCTAACATTTAAAGCGAAGAAATTATACAGAAATCCGTCTATACCGCAACTGCAATAGAGCCAAATGAAGCATTATGGTTTTCCAACAGAATGTTTTTAATTCACTCGATCTTTCACACTACGTACTGCAATTGAAAAACAGTTCACCGCAGTGTACCGATGAAATGCATAAGATTTAATCTTTCATTCGTATCAATTGCTCGCCCGTGGGTACTGCACAAATATATACTGCTGAACCGAACTGCAAATCATCTGAAATGAAATGATTTGCTGGAATCAATAACCTTGGATGGCCTCAATCTACAGCTGTTTAAAAAAGTGTTCAATACCTCAGATGCATTTTGGACTAAGAACTAGGTTTTCAGAGGCATCTTGTTGTGATAAATATTCTTGTTGTTGTAATAAATATTCTATAATTTCCCAAAAAAGCACAAACTTTGATTTTTATTAAACAAAGGTTAATAAAATTTCATTGCAATTTTACCAATTTTACCAAGCCTAAGTAATATTACGTAATATTACCAATTTTACCGGTAATTTTACCATGGGTAACGACAACAATTTGCTGATATGATGGCGAAGCAAGAAAGTCTACGTGAAGTAATCGAGTCACGTATATCCAGTGCAGAAATAAAAATCAACAACATGGAAAGGGAGCTGCGGAAAGTTACCGAAGAACATGAAGAGAAATTACGCAATCTTTCGAGTGCATTCCGCCAAGAAATAGCACAAGTGAAGTCTGGTAACATAATCAATCCATCAACTACTTCAGCTCCAGCTAGAGTGAAAACACCCGTATTTGATGGATCTACATCGTACCAGATGTTTAAGATGCAATTTGAGATAGCAACAACTGGGGTTGATCACCAGCAAAAATCAAATGCAATATTGGCATTGAAGGGACCTGCTGCTGAAATTTTGCAGACACTATCAGCGACAGAGCGTGATTACAGCAAGATTATGGAGGCCTTAGAAGTAAGATATGGGGAAAGTCATATGCAAGCTCTCCATCGCATGCAGCTCAAACACGAAAACAAGGAGTCAGCGAAACTTTGCAAGAATTGGAGGCTGACATTGTGAGACTGGTTAATCTGTCATATCCGAACTATAACGCTGAACACAGAGACGAACTGGCAGCGGATACATTCATCAATGCTCTTCGAGATGTACAAATGAGAAATCAGCTGTATCTAAGCGGGAAGAAACTACCTGCGGAAGTCTTGGCATTGGCCCTACAAATGGAAGCTGGAAAAAGAGCGCTTGGCTCAGATAGAGTACGTAAGATGGAAGTTGCTGAAGAACCACTAAAAGCAGCGCTTGATGAAGTGATCATGCGTGTCAAAAGTTTGGAAGATAAGCCTGAACAAAATCAACGAAGAAGATCCAACAGAGTAAGATGCTGGAATTGTGGGCAGTTAGGGCACATCAGACGGAAATGCAAAACACTAATAGCTGCAAAAGAAGGAGTAGTTCCAGGCCGGTTGATGAACCTTTCAAACAAGCGAGTGGATGTCAAAAAGGAAAGGGATTTCCGCGTTGTACACCGTAAGGGAAGGAAACATTGTAACGCTGATGATCTTTCAAGAAAACCCTGTATTGAGGAGCGCAAGTCATGTAGCAGGACTGAGAGAAAGGAGGCAATGAAAGTGAATCAAATTAAGTTCCAAACTCCTGACGATTGGTGTACCGAGGCATTTAAAAGAGAGCAGTTAAAGGATCCAGCTATGGCTCCAATATTGAAATGGAAAACCGAGGGAAGGAGACCGGAGTGGAAAGAGGTAGCACCTTTAAGTACGGAGGTGAAATGCTACTGGGCGCGATGAACTCACTATTGATGGATAACGGGATACTAAAAAGAAATGGGAGTCCGCTGATGGAAAGAAAGTGTTAGAACAACTGGTGTTGCCATCAAGTCGAGTAGAAGAGGTACTGGGAAAGCTGCATGGAAGTAGTTCTGGAGGACACCTGGGAGTCAATAAAACCCTAGCCAAAGTAAGGGAAAGGTTTTATTGGGTAAGGTATCGAACCGACGTAGAGCAATGGTGTCGGCGATGTGATACTTGTGCGGCGAGCAAAGGACCAAAGACTAGAACTCGAGGAGAGATGCAGCAGTACAATGTGGGCGCTCCAATGGAGAGAATTGCTATAGACATCGCGGGGCCATTTCCGGAAACTACAAAAGGTAAAAACTACATCATGGTGGTCATTGATTACTTTACGAAATGGACGGAAGCTTATGCAATACCGAACCAGGAAGCAGTTACAGTCGCGGAAACATTAGTTAATGAATGGTTTTGCAGATATGGAACACCGCTCGAGTTGCATACCGACCAGGGAAGGAATTTCGAATCTCAACTGATGGAAGAGCTGTGCAGAACACTCGACATTAGAAAAACACGAGCTACACCTATGAACCCACAATCGGATGGCATGGTAGAACAATTCAACCGAACCATGGAAGGACATTTGTCGAAGGTAGTGGAAGCCAACCAAAGAAATTGGGATAAGGATCTTCCGTTATTCTTGATGGCCTATCGTAGCGCAGTGCACGATACGACCAGTGAAACGCCAGCAAATATCATGTTCGGAAGAGAACTACATCTTCCTAGTGACATCGAGTTTGGCATCCCGGGAGGTCTGGTATCCACGAAAACAGATTATGTGGGACAACTAAGGGAGAAGATGAATAAAATCCATCAACAGGTTCGAGACCACATTAAGATTGCCAGTGACAAAATGAAAACCAGGTACGACATTAATGCAAATAGTGGCGGTTTTCAAGAAGGAGAATTGGTATGGCTATACAACCCCAGGAGAACTAAGGGAAGATCACCCAAGCTGCAGCCAGATTGGAAGGTCCATATAAAATAATCAAACGAATTAATGATGTTATCTACCGCATCCAAAAGGGACCCCGTACCAAGATGAAAGTGATACATCTGCAAAGGTTGGCACCGTACCAAGGTAACTGTACCAATGCGATAGCTGATATTGTTCGGGACGAACAAAACTAAATGGAGGGCAATGTAATAAACTTCGTCCAGAATGGGTTAATTTAATTTAATCATAAATAACCAATACGTTCCGCCTAAATGATATCTACATTCAAAGATGAATTAAAAGTTAACTCCCTTTAACAAATACATTTTGCATAAATTAAATTTGAGTTCGCTAATACAAATGCAAGTATGAATGAAAATAGGTGTGGCCTATTCAAGATGTACGGACTACGTAATATTGATTTCTAGTGGATTATAGAAGTTTCGATTTATTTATTTTTCGATATAAATAAGCGAACAGAATATCAGATAGTCAGTTTTAATTTTGCAATTAAAAGTGTTTTACAAATATTCGAAAGTATAAGGAATCGGTGGTACTTGAACCTGGGTACTAATAGTGAAAGAATTTGAACTTAGTGGAATAGTAAATACAGATTTTACGATTCCGAATATTATTGATTCAAATTGTGGAAAAGCGGTGAAGTTTATCGTACATAAATTGGAGACCCTGGAATTTATTGTAACGAAAAACGGAAGCTGCTGTAATTTGTTGACAAATAAAGTTTGAGATTCTGTTAACCAAAGATCCGTCTTTTTACTGTCATCTTTGTTCAATAATCTAAAAGAACCAACGAAGAGTCGTTACAATATTTATATACATAACGGATTTTCATTAACATGTTTTGTGATCCATTTCAGTAAAGATTCATTCAATCCTCTCAGTTTTGATAAATATTCCGAAGATTCTCTCCCTTTATCTATTGTTCCATTTGTTCATTTATTTGATTTTTCATCATCTAATATTGTAATGGTTTCCGTGATTGTCTTTTCTGGTAATATCTTTGAACTTAAAAATTAAACATTGGACTTGGCGTTGTTGTTTTATTGGTTGTAATATTTGTATCTGAACAGTACTTCCTAGTTTTGATAAAAATTGTGACGCAGATTGAGTTTTATCAAGACTCGTTGATGATGAAAAACCAGAAAAGCACCAAATACACTTTTTATTGATGTTGGTTCGGGATTAACAACTCGACGTTTTGCTTTGGATATAATACGTTTTGTTAATTGTTCTTAGGAAGCCTTTTTAAATACACCCTCTTCTTAGGGCTCTTCTTCAGCATCCCAATTCGTGTGTTAAATTCGTTAATGCGCAAATTTGTTAATGCGCTTCGTTTGGACATAATTAAGAGTTTTTTTGTAAATTAATGATACTGAAATGAAATATATAAACAAAGAATTAGGTTACGTATATCAAATTTTTCAAAATTCTTACCTGTAATATATATTTTATTAAATATCGTCTAAATACATTTATTAAATATAATATTTGATACTAGTTTTGATAAAAATGAAAATTGTGATACAGACTGAGTTTTATCAAGACTCGTTGATGATGAAAAACCGGAAAAGCCATTAAATACACTTTTTATTAATGTTGGTTCGGGATAAATAACTCAACGTCGTGCTTTGGATATAATACGTTTTGCTAATTGTTCTTCGGAAGCCTTTTTAAATACACCCTCTTTTTCGTGTTCTTCTTCAGCATCCCGATTATCGTGTGTTAAATTTCTTAATGCGCTTCGTTTGGACATAATTTTGAGTTTTTTGGTAAATTAATGATACTGAAATGAAATATATAAACAAAGAATTAGGTTATGTATATCAAATTTATCAAGATTCTTACCTGTAAAATATATTTTATTAGATATCGTCTAAATACATTTATTAAATATAATATACAATTTATATTAGAAAAGAAATTAACAAATACATAATAATATTTTCACATCTTGAATTTTAAATTTTTAATGTTTACAGGGCTACGGTTCGATATATGGTATCCGCCCCCTTGGGGTGGGGGTGGGTTCGTTGGAAAGCTTAGGTGGTGGGGGTTATATATATGGGTATCTTAGGCCGGAGGGGTGGGGTTTAGGTTCTTTGAAATGAAATATTTTATATAATAAATATAATATTTTATGATATATTATGTTATTTTTCACTCGCTTCTACGACCCTGCAGACCTTCGATTAATAGCATCCACCCCCCCCCCCTCCCCCCTCCAACTTTCCCCGCACCCATTTCCATATTTTCATTTTTGTATAGGTATCTTAGGCCACAGGAAGGGGTTTAGGTCATTTGAAATGAAATATTTTAAGATATAATATTTTATGATATATTATGTTATTTTTCACTCGCTTCTGCGACCCTGCAGACCTTCGATCACTTCGCTAGAGTTGTAACCTAATTTTTGGTTTATATTCGTTAGCGTTGACATTTTTTGGTAGAGTTTATCTAGTCGGCTAGCCCTGATGAGAATGATAAACTTTTTTAAAGTTTAAAATTTTCTCATTGGTTCGAAACTAGATCGCTCTAAAATTGTATGGATTGCAAAAAGTTTCATAATTTGCACCATAATTTTTTAGATTCAGTTCTTATATGAATTATTGTATTTTTTTAAATGAATGTACCTTAAAATAATTATTTTGTGTAAGAATTAATGAATTTAATTAAATAAATATATTTTTTTAATAATGGAGTCATTAAAATAAACGTTTTTTTAGAATGATTATAATTTTGTTAAGTAACTAATTTTTATTTAAAACCTGTAAATTTGTCTAATTTTCATAAAATTTCAGCTTTTTTCCCCGATACAAAATACTAGTTGTCTACATTTACAATTAGTTGTGTTTAAAATGTGATAAATAATAAAAACACATATGTTGATAATCGGCTAAAAAAGCCGATACCGATTAATCGGCAAAATGGCCGATTACCGATTACCTACCGATTAATCGGTGCATCCCTACTATCAACATTGACCGGAAATTTACATCTTAAAAACTTTCTTACCATACAGTCGTATAATTTAATTAAATATTGCAAGTGAAAGAAAGGTATAATAAATTGATTTCAAAGCAAAAAAAAATATAATTAAAATTAAATTTTAATTTCTGTGTGATAATAGTTTAATTAAAACTTTTCATTTTTCTTAATTTAATAATTGTTTAATTGTTTTGTATAAGTTCAATTAATTTCTTAAAATGGTGTGCATGAAATGCAATAATAAAATATCTCGAAGTAAAAGAGGTGTGAAATGTTCAACGTGTAACAGTGAATATCATTTAACATGTGGTGGCATATCTAGTGCTGTCATGTCTGAAATTGAGAATGGATCTCTTCAGTGGCGATGCTCTTCATGCAGAGGAAAAGTTTTAGATTCTTCTAATGTCTTGATTGATTCTGATGATGAGAATTCAAATATTAATGACACACTATCGTCAATTTCCGCTAGAATTAAGCTAATGAAAAAAAATTATGATGAACTTGTATGTTCACTTAATTTTATGAATGATAAATTTGAAAAGTTAATGCAGTTATATCAGATTGTTGATGATCACACACAAAAAATTAAAAATTTAGAGAATGATAATAGAAAACTTAAATCTGATTTAATATATGTGAGGAAGTCTGTTGAAGTTTTTGAGCAAAATGAGATAGCTAATAATATTATTTTGCACGGCATACCAGCATGTAAGGACATTGATAATAACACAACAGTTCATAATTTATTCAAATTCTTAGATATACCATCTTGTATAAATCAAGTTAAAGCAATTAGAGTTCTAAATAAAAACCATCAGCCTAATGAAAATAATGTTACAACGGATTTACCTACATCATCTCAAACATCAGATAATATCAAAACAAATAAATTTAAGAGCGTCATCAATATTTCTCCAATTTTATTGCAAATTAATGATGTTAAAGGTAAACAAAAAATTGTTGATGCGTTTAAAGCTAAAAAAATGGTCCTTGAGAGAAATTTAAATATAACAGATATTGGATTACGTCAAACACCTGGTTATGATATTATTTACATCACTAATCAATTTACGAAACGGAATCAACATTTGTATCATCTATCAAAGCAACTCAAAAACGAAAATATTATTAAATTTGTTTGGGAACAAAACAACGACATTTTGATTAGGAAGAATGATAAATCCAAAATCATGAAAATATATTCTGAAGAGCAAATAGATGAAATTCGTAAAAACTATCATGTTTAATACCATTTATTTTGTAAACTTAGCTTGTGATAAATAATTTTTAATATTACTTTTCTTTATTTTATTTTAGTTCATGCAATTATCGTTTTATTTTCAAAATGTTAATGGATTACGATCAAAAACTAACAACTTTTTTAACAATATTTTATCAACAAATTACGATGTCATTTGTTTAAATGAAACTTGTTTGAATTCCTCAATAGAAAATGCTGAAATCTTTACTGATTCTTACGTAATATATAGGCGGGATAGGAACCTAGATCTCTTTCCAGCCAAGCAGGATGGTGGAGGTTGCTTGATTGCTATTAATAAAAAATATATATCTAACCGTATTCTCAATTGGGAAAAATGGCATGAAGAAATATGGGTATGTATTAATATAACAAATAATTCTAAACTATATTTGAATGTTCCATATATATCTCCGAACGCGGACAATAAAGTTTATGAAAACTATTTTAATAATGTTAATGATATCATAAATTTTGATTCGGGTGATTCTCACTTTTTAATAATTGGTGATTTCAATTTACCGTCAGTGAGTTGGATTTCAAACAAACATAATTATTTTAAACCTCAGCTCTTAACCAATGGTCCTGGTCAATATCTCACTCAATCAATGAATTTATCAGGGCTTTTTCAATACAATTATTTTAAGAACACAAGCAATAATATTTTGGATCTTGTTCTGACTAATTTTCCGTCTGAATTAGTTAACGTGTCTATGCCTACTGATATCTTATCAAAACTTGATCGTCATCATCCTGCGATTGAAATAAATTTAAAAATTAAAAAAATTGAAAAAGCAAAAAATGGAATGACTGAAATGATGGACTTTAATAACTGTGATTATGACGCAATTGATGAGGCCATCGCCAATAATTGCTGGGCTGATTTATTTGATGGGCTTAGCGTTGATCAAAGCGTGGATCAGTTTTATACTATTATTTACAAAATAATTGATAGATTTGTAGTTAAAAAAAAAAGAATGCTGGTAAATCATATCCTGTATGGTTTTCAACCAAATTGATCAAAATTCTTAATATTAAAACTAATTTGAGAAACAAATACAAAAAGCATAATGATATGGAATACTATAAACTGTTTTCTCTCATGAGAGCTAAGGGAAAATCAGAAATGTCTATATGTTTTTCTAGTTATATAAATTCTATTGAAAATCAAATTAAATCCGATCCTAAAAAATTTTGGTCCTATACAAAAAAAATGAAAAAATCTAATAGTATTCCCTCATCCATGCACCTTAACAATGAAACAACTTCTAATTCAAAAGGCATTGTTGATTTATTTGCTCATCAATTTAAATCAGTTTATAGTGACTGCAATACGGACATAAGTTCTAGCCCTAATGCTGAATTGAACGAGGTCTCTAATGAACACGATACATTAAATGAGATAATGATTAACTGTGATGAAATTATATGTCAGTTGAGATCACTGGACACTAATAAGGGATGTGGACCTGATAAAATTTCTCCTCTCTTTTTAAAAAACACCTGCTATTCCATCTATTATCCAATTTATTTATTGTTTAGTAAATCTATCAAAGACAATAAATTTCCAAACCAATGGAAAATTAGCAAAATTGTACCAGTGTATAAGTCAGGAGATAGTTCTGATGTATCTAATTATAGACCAATATCAATTTTAAATACAATAAGTAAAATATTTGAAAGATTATACTTCATAACCAAATATTTAATCATGTTAAGGACCTTATTTCTAGTAAGCAACATGGATTCTGTAAAACTCGATCCACTCTCACAAACATGATTAATTTTACTGAGCACGTACACAAATCTTTAAATGAATCGTTTGGTGTTGACGTTATTTATACAGATTTTAGTAAGGCATTCGACAAGGTAAAACACAAAATATTGGTTTCTAAATTGACTAAATTTAAATTAGGCTTAAAAGTAATTAAACTTGTACGATCTTATTTAAGTGACAGATGGAATTATGTTCAAGTTAATGAAGTCAGGTCAAATCAATTTATGTCAACTTCGGGTGTACCTCAAGGCCCATTCTTGGACCTTTGCTCTTTAATATGTTTGTAAATGATGTTGTGGAAGAGCTGGAATGCAATGTTTTACTTTATGCTGATGATCTTAAAATATACCACTGTATAAAGTCAATAGATGATTGCTTAAAAATTCAAACTGATTTGAATAAACTTTATGATTGGTGTATTCTAAACGATATGGTTTTAAATACTAATAAATGTTCTGTATTAAGAATTAAACTAAGAGCACAATACTCTAATTTTATTTACCACATCAATCAGACTGCTCTCACAACATCGGAATGTGTGAAAGACCTAGGAGTTATTGTAGATAGTAAGTTTAGCTTTAATCATCATATTCAATCCATAACGAACAAGGCGTATAAAATGTTAGGGTTCTTAATAAGAGTGTGCAAACCGTTTTCTTCTATAGACTCACTGATATCTCTGTATAATGGTTTTGTTAGAAGTAATATGGAATATATTTCGACCATTTGGAGTCCGCATTATAATGAATATATTAATCAGCTTGAAAAAGTTCAAAGGAAATTCACTAGGTATTTAAACTTTAAATTCAAAATTCCCTATGAGTGTTATAATAATAGGTTGAAAAGGTACAAATTAACCACTCTCGAAGATAGAAGAAAAATTTTTGATGAGTTAACATTATTTAAAATGGTAAATGATATAACTGAAACTGACATAAACGCTAAACTACGTGAAAATGTGAGTGAACAATCTAAATATAATTTGAGAAATGTATTTTGTTTTGAATTAGCTACATACCGGAACAATCTTAGATGCAACTCTCCGTTTGTTAGACTTAAAATCAATCACAATAATAATTTTAATGACCTTAGTTTGTTTGAATGCGGGTATGCGCATTTTCGTGGAGAAGTTTTCAAACAAAGCTGCAATAATTGAAAGTTGTTGGTTTTTGAATTAATATTGAACCTTGTTTTATTTTATTTTGTTTTATATTCTTTTCTTTTTAATTGTGTTTTTTTTTTGTTATAGTTTCTTTTTTGTATTATATGTTTGATTAGTTTAGTCTTAAATTTATATGATGTATTATTATTATATATATATTTTAATTTAATTTAAGTCAACAAGTTATTGGAATTTTCTGTTTGTTGACGTGTCGAATAAATAAATAAATAAATAAATAAATAATGAAACCATTTGATCTTAATTTGCAAATAAGATTGTTGTGCCAAACTTTATCAAATGCTTTGGATATATCAAGAGCAATACCGATAGTCTCACCATGATTTTCAAGCGACTTGTTTCACACATAAGTGACAAAGGAAAGTAAATCTCCTGTCCCTCTTCCTTTTCGAAACCCGTATTTTCTTTCATTAAGTAGTTTACTTAAGAAGACTCTAAGAAGCTTAAATTAATAAATTTCTCATTTCTCTTAATATATTTCTCAAAAAATTTAGAAACAACCGATAAAATTGAAATGGGTTTGTAATTTGTTGAATCAGTCTTAATACCCTTTTTTGGAACTGATTGTACGCTTGTTATGTTCCATATTTCAGGAAAAACTCCTTTCTTATATGACAAATAAAATATTTTAGTGAGGATTGGTGCTAACTCCCTAGCAAAGGTTTTCAGAATAATTGGGGAATACGATCTGGTCCAGATGCTTTGTTAGTATTAATTTGTAAAAGCATTTTCCGAACAGTGTTTTTACGAAAAAATTATGGGCATCATGATGTGCGAAACTCTAGGAATTGGCTTAGGAAAGAAATTAGGTTCTTTAGTGTAGAATTTTTAGAGAAATAATTTCCCAGAAGGTTAGCTTTACAAATATGAAAAAAAATTATTACAAATATAAAAAAAAATTAACACATGGCATCTGGCCCAGGAAAATCTCTAATTCAATTTAATTTAGTTGATCATTTTAAGACCAACACCTCAGAATATATGTAAATAAAATAAAAACAAGTAATAATAATAATAGCAAAACAGAAAAAAAACTTAAATTATAATCTTGATTGTAAAACATCACAAAATGAAGTACGTTATCAAGATCAATACACCTGCGTAGAATCAATGTACTCTATTTCGTTATCTGTTTAACAAAAAAAATATATTTAGTTCTCATTAAAAAAAAGAAAATAAACAACAATTGATTATGCAGCGAAAAATAAGATCCGTTAATTGAGTTGGAATGAAAGATATACATTATGAAGCAATAAACTAAAAGATGAATTTATTTATAAAGTGAAACGATGTATAGGGTCAGATATTATTTATGTAATGATCTTAAGTTGCTTGATATCACGGAATGAAGGTATGATTAATGTAATGACTATTTGTTTTAGATTTTAAAAGAAAATTTCCGCTGATCAGATTTGTGTTGGTCGTTACACTACTAAATTTTTCTTTATGTTTAACCAATGGAATATTGCAATGATCATAGTATTACCAAGCAACATCTGCGTTTATCATGTGAAAGTTTCCGAAAGACTGTTGCAAAATTTCCTAAAGAACATGGATGGCCTGTGGAACTCGAATTAATATTTTGTTTGTTTTGGATGGCAAATGGTTGCAGCTACCGCGTATGTTCAACTTTTATTGGGATGAGTAGAGACATTTGACAGTGAGAGACATTTGTCATAAACAATTAGATTTTTTAGCAAAACAGAAAAAAAACGTAACTTATAATGTTGATTGTAGTACATTCGATCCTCTTGTCCAATAAAACAATCAGCTAGTCCGTCTAGGAGCAACAGGATTGATGACAATTTATCAAACATTTTCAACAAACTATCCGCATAATGCTTCTGAAACCCTCAATAAACAACAAATTCGTTATTCACTTTCTGATCTCTTGGACATTCCAATAACTGTTTGGTTGTTGCTAAATTACAACCATCAATTTGATACACATAATCGAAATCTAAAAAACGTTCAATTGGTTCGGTTTCTGAAAAAATTCATCGTTTGAAGTTTGTTGATTTTCTGAACAAAAAAAATTGTATACAATCAATCATAAACTCTTTTTTAGTATATTTATTTTTGGTTTTTAATTAAATGTTTACTTACACCAATCAATTTAACAATAATTTTCACAAAATATATTTTTATCTTTGATTTTAAATCAAATAATACTATCATTTATAACTAACGATATTTTTTTCAAAATTTATGAAAAAACTAAGTTTTTAAAACCAGAACTTAAATAATGATATAAGAATCTTCCTGAAAGTTAAAACTTTAACTAAAAATTATAATTTAAATCGTTTCACAGAACGACTTTATTTTCCAAAAAAAAGAAATCCATTTATCTCATCGTTTTGTTTAGCTCTCTCATTTTTCAAATAAACATTACCCATACATTGACAATCTGCCGTATGAAAAAACAAATGAAACAGACGGAAAAATTATTCAAACAAATCATTTCAGCACCATCAAATTATAACAATAAGACCCTTCCTCAATCAATTATTAATATTGCGAGCATATTTCAGTTCAAACATCACAAAACGATGGCACATTATTGATGGTAAGATCAACGCACCTGCGCAGAATCAATATACTCTATTTTTTATCTGTTTAACAAAATAAATATATTTGTTTCTCATTGAAAAAAAGAAAATAAACAACAATTGAATATGCACCGAAATATAAGATCCGTTAAATGAGTTGGAATGAAAGATATACATTATGAAGTAATAAACTAAAAGATGAATTTATTTACACAGTGAAATCGTTGTATACGGATATTATTTATGAAATGATCTTAAGTTGTTTGATATCACGGAATGAAGGTATGATTAATGTAATGACTGTTTGTTTTATATTTTAAAAGAAAATGTTTGCGGATCAGATTTTTGTTGGTCGTTACATTACTAAATTTGTCTTGATTTTTAGCCAATGGAATATTGCCGCTTCAGAGTAAACTAAGAAGTAATCGCAGCAATATTAAATGGTGTTAATAGTATTACCAAGCACCATCTGCGTTTATCATGTGAAAGTTTCCGAAAGACTGTTGCAGAATTTCCAAAAAACATGGATGGTATGTGGAACACGAATTGATATTTTTTTTTGGTTTTGGATGGCAAGTGGTTGCAGCTACCGTGTATGCTCAACTTTTATTAGGATGAGTAGATACACAGTGAGAGATATTGTTTATAAACATTTAGATTTTTTCGTTAATAATATGAGTAAAATTATTAAAAAACCTAATGATGATCAACTAAATATATAGGAGAAAATTTGTGCAGATGTGGTGGCGTCAACATATTTAGTCATGTCGTAGGTGCTTTTGATGGATGTCACGTTAGAATAGTGTCCAGTTAATCGTCATGATGAGTACATCAATCATAAATTTTCTTCAATAAATCTTCAAGCGAAAAGCGGATAGTTCTTGTATATTTGTAGATGTATTTGTAGGTTTTCCTGGATCAGTTCATGATACATGAATATTTAAAAACAGCACTTTATATCAAGATGGTAATTGGTCACCCAAAGACTATTATCTATATGGAGATTGTGACTATCCATATAGCATTCACCCTTTCATAATTATTACACCATATATATTGCCACTAACAGCACAAAGATAATTTAATATGGTTAGTAAAACTCGCAGAGTTGTTGAATGCACATATGTTATAATGAAACAGCGATTGAGTCATATTTTTAATATAATGCTGGAACTCAAAATAGAAAACTGAATTAAAACCGTATTTGCTGCTTGCTTACTGCACAACATATGCATTCTAAAAGATGATTATGAACCAGGTTTCAAAGTAACAGTAAGCGAAGTTGACGAAAGTAGGAGAAATACGCATGTGATGTTTTATTTGAATTGATGTCCGATTTTGCAAAAGCTTTGCAGCTCAGAGAACATTTATTACAGTCACTCAACGTTGGTTGACGACTTAAAAATTTGTATGAATAATAGTATCACATAAGATTGTAATTAAATATGGTGACTTCTTAATATTTTTATATATTTCAAATTCATTCATTGAATCCATGGGAGGATAATTTGTTTCAAAAATGTAACACTTTTATTGTCAAAACTATATAATGATTTTCATTGATTAGGTGTTGAGCACAATTGTGAATTGATTTTATATTCAGAATGTTTTTCTTTTAGGTAAATCTACTCTGTTGAATTTTCTACCTGTATGACCAATATAAAATTTATCACAGGAATCACAATTTATTTGATAAATAGGAATCACAATTTATTTGATTAGTTTAGGTTTTCCTTTAGTTTTGAAATTTTTATACAGACCATTATTATTTTGAAAGAAATTTTAAATTTATATATGTTTACATTTCTTACATTACTTACATTTTTACGTAAAGAATTATTTTTGTAAATGTAAAAAAATATTCTTTACATGGAAATATACAACTCGGGGTATTGTCAAATATTTATACAAATCAAAGATTAGGTAATGGAGGAAAAATTCTCCAAGTGGTGTTTTTCGAAACCAAGTAAAATTTAATCATTTTACAATTCATATTAAAATTGAATCAATTTTCTTGTTCAGCTTTACTTGAAGAAGTAATTATGTAATTAGTAATTAATTATGTTCATTAGAATGCTCTGTTGCAAGAGCACATTTTCAGTTTATCAATTATATTGGCTGACTGCATATTAAAGTTTACTAAAACACACACTGACCTGACATAGTGTCGTACCCGGATCAATCGAGCTGATATACAATTGTCAAACTATTAAACTCCTTAACACCAGCATAAACATTTTGATTGAATTAAATTAACTTAAGTTGCAATTTTGATCAGGCTAGTTTTTTGGATTGGTTTTTTCATATTTCATCTCGAAATGTGGTTCTTGAAATTTTTTAAAAATGCGTATTTGTTGGTTTTGTTTATTGCCCTAAATATAGAACCAGAACAGTATTTACAATCCAATTAGCATTTCCTTACGATAAAAAACACTTAAATTTCCTCAGAATTCATAAATATTTATAAAAGTTAAATACCGATATAAAGGATCATAAATAAAGCAAAAAGAAATCGTTTCCTTTCCTTTTTCTAAATAATCAATGAACAATTTATGTTTACAAAACAATATAAAACTAACAAAAACATAATACCAACAGACCCCTACAAATTAGTATGCAAATATAATATTTTATCAAAATAATTTAGAACCCAGGTCAAGAGCCGGAAGTTACAAAAAAAATATTTCAAAAATTTATTTTGTTATTTCTGTAAAAAAAATTATTTTTATTATCAGAATAGTTTAACTTTTACAATTTTCCCATAAACAAAACTTTAACCCTCTTTTCACATTTGCACGAGAATATGTATACATACCGTCACATTTTAAAATCAAAAACCTTTCAAAGTAAATTCCATTAAGAGTAGTTCTCATATTAAACCCTAAAAGTTGAAATTCATTATGACCCCTTGCGTTGGTAATCAATTCAAAACAAAAAATAAATATTTTATCATAAAAACTCATCGAGAATGCAGATCCAAAAACTTATGGTTGAATTGTGTAAAAATATTACCAGCATTTTTTTTAAACATAATTTTCATCGGAATCGTGCCGTGCTCCCTTTGCGGTATAATTTAAGGGTTTTGTTGAAGAAAATATATTTTGTGAAATATATAATCTGGGAACTAAAATTGTATTTGGTTCAATTTCAATGATTTTTGGGGTTGATAAAATCAGATACAATTTTTTTTTGTATGAATATTTCGTTCTGGGATTGATTTTGAAAATCGGAATAACTTGAATATTGATACCTATTAATTATACTGAAACTACAACAAACCTTAAAATAATATACGTTTCCAGTTTTATTAAGACTCAATTCATCATAATCACGAGAATTTTATTTACTCAACTCGCATGTCCAAGACATGCAAATACACAATAACTCAAATGTCACAATTTCAATTCACATAACCAGCATATCAATTAAGATGCAGTCAGCCAAACTTAAAACAAATTGTTGTAATTTTTTCTTATAATAAAAAGAAATATTTATAAGAAAATAAAAAAAAATTAAATTCACATAAATTGACGACGGAACGACCAACGATTACAAAATCTTATTAAATTTTTTTAACTTTATATTTTTTTTTTATTTTATTTCTTTGGTGACGAATTTATCAATAAATTTTTTTTATACAAATGTTGAATTTTTTTTTTTTAAATTTACTTTGATTACAATTTATTGTTGACAGATGACACCATAAATTTAATTTAGGATCTTTTATTTGTTGGAAAAATTTAAATGGTGTAAAATTGATTTCATTCGAAATGGTTGTTGTTATTAACAAGGGAAAGAGAAAATTAATGCATCGGTTTTGCTCTGAATTTATAAATTTGCTTGATCGCTATGTTTAATTTTGATCGCTGAGTTGTAGCTTATATTATATGTGATAAATATTTTTATAGCATTCATGGTTCATTTATAGAAAAGAAGGCTGCCAAACAAGAAGTGTACCTCACCTGTGTTTATGAAGTAACAAATCAATCCGTCGTTGGGCTTCACTTGAATATTTAATTTAATCGTTTAATATGGATGATCAACGGGTGAGCGTTTTTTCAATTTAACAAGCAATTTGTATTTATGATATTGGTTGATTTTCGGTTAATTGAAAAACTGGTGCGTTGATGGTTGTTAATGTTTTATTCCATCCTTATCTCCTTATCTCAACATCTTCACACCTTCTCATCTCCTCATATCTGTTTTCTTTCATAATAAAATTTTGTATGAACTGTCGGGACTTGGCGGAACATTTTAATATAAATTAAAATTTAAACCCACTTTGTTGTATATTTCGTTAAATAATAATTAAAGCTATTTATTTAGTTTTTATTTTATCCGATCCATTAATTAGTTAAGTTCGAATCTTTTCACAATCTCAGAACTAAATTGCAATAATCAAATGAGAGGGACTTTAAAGAACAAACTACGAGTACACCCATTTAGGCATCGTCAATTTGTCAGAATTGAAATATAAACGAATAAAAAAAAATATAATAAAAATTGAAGTTATTCAAAATTGACATACAAAAATTTGAACAGTAATTTAATGAAACAATTTATTTGTAACAACAATCGCGAAAATTTATGTAAAAGCCAAACAATATAACGCAACAATTGTAATTGTAATTTATGTTTAAATTTGATGAGCCGTAGGTTTTATTATTATACGTTGATTGGGTGTGACCATGAAAATTAAAAACTATAATAATAGGAGTAAGAAGAAGAATAAAAAGAAAATTTCCTAATGATGTTTTATGTAAAAATAAAACGATATGTATTTCGTTTCTTTTATTTAAGGTTTAATGTACATATTTATTCGAAATTTTAAGCTATAGATTCGAAATTTTAAGCACCACAGTGAATACAAGTTATTCGCATTATTCTTATTCGTGTTAAAAGGTTTCAAAAATAACTCCTTTACTAAAGCCATCTGTTATATTATTTTGTAAGTTAATTGTACTATGGTATAGTTGTACTAGTACTAAGTTGTTATAATATAGTTGTAATAATAAACTTGTAGTGTTCACATCGTAGTTAATGAAATACGTTTAGAAATAAAAGAAAACAACCAAGAATTAAGAAACAGATTTATTTATTATTAAACAATACATTTTCGTGTGCTATTGCTATCGCCCATTTTCGTGTGCTATTTGTTTAATCAAATACTAGGTCATTCAATAAGTCCGTAGGATGACACATAGATGGCGTTACTAGAATTTTTTTCCATATGATTTTTATTTAGTACTAACCTTCAAACGATACGTGTATAAATTTGACAGCAATCTGACTATTTATTCGTGAGTTATAGCATTTTGTGTGAAGCAACTTTTGTTTTTGAAAAAAAATGGAAAAAAGTGAATTTCGAATTTTAATAAAGCATTGCTTTTTGATGAAAAAAAATACAGTGGAAACCAAACAATGGCTTGATAAACATTATCCAAACTCTGCTCCATCGAGACAAATGGTAGAGAAGTTAAAAAAAACGCGAGAATTATGACGAATGGTCGCGGTTAAAAATTATTTAGTAGTGGACAAGTTAGAAAAGTGTTTAGATGGTACTGAAACCAGTGCAGATAAAATAGAACAAGCTAAAGCGAAGTTGATATTAATAATCGACAGTTCTCTTTATGTTCATATAAAATATGCTACTACAGCAGAAGATCTTTGGAAGAAGTTAAAAGTAGTTTTTGATGATGCAGGTTTTTCTAGAAAAATAAATTTGTTACGGTTGTGGGTGTCTACAAGGTTGGATGATTGTGACAATATGGCGTCCTATGTAAATCAAATAGTGAAAAACATCGCAAAGGTTACAAGGTACTGAATTTAAAATTGATGAAGAATGGATAGGCTCCTTATTATTGGCTGGATTGCCACAGAAATATTCTCCCATGATATAGATCTCCCATGTCTATAGAGCATTCGGTAATTGAGATTACTGCTGATTCAATAAAAACGAAGCTGTTGGATATGGAAGTCGGTAAAGCAGGTAACGCGTTGGCTGTCAAAGGGTGTGGATATAAAAAAAAAGGTTGGTAACACTGGATGCCAAAAACAAAATTATCATAGAAATATTGTTGGTAACACTGGTAATGGATGTCAAAATTGAAATGTGAATAATAAAAGTGAGGTTATATGTTACAACTGTCATCAAAAATAGGAATAATTGCCCAGAAAATAATCAAGATAGGAAATCTTCGAATGTATTCCATGCAGCATTTTTAAATGGTGAATTTAAAGCTCAAGATTTTTATGTAGACTCAGGTGCTAGTGTAGAATTGACATCAAATAAAAGTTAGTTAATGGTTGCAAATAAAGAAAAAGTATTTGTAGAATGTTCAGGTAATTTGAACATTATGACAGTAGTAAACAATAAAAGTTTTGATGTGATGATCAAAGATGTAGTATGTGCTCCTCAATTTTTTTTTTTAATAAAATGTGTTGTGTAGTAGGAATTACAATATGTGTCACAATAACACATAAAAACCTTTTGAGACCAAGGTTCCACAACAACATACGTTCAAAGGTGTTGATGGACGTAAATCTTTCTTTTTTGTTTTATATTTTTTGTTAAAGAATGGATAACTAAACAAAAAATCCTATCACTGACAAAATATGACATAGGTCAATATTTTATGATAGAATAGAGAAAATAAAAGTAAATTAAAAAGTAAATAGCAATTTTTTACAAAAATTGGATGAAAGAAAACAAAAATGTAGTTGCCAATAATCCAGCCGGTTGCATATTCCTTGATCTCGTGACGCACTGTCTTTCTTGAAGATTAAAGTTCACACATCGTTATATGAAGGCTCCTTTCTTCAAGGAAGCAATAGCGTCTCATCATCAAGGATTATTTCACGGCTAAGATTGAGAGTACTACCGTTGACTGAATATAGTTCATCCACCACCACCCCTAAGATGACCTTGGCTAGTGATATCTCACTGCTATTGCCAGTGGTATGTGATATCTCACGTTAACTCATATGCCAATAGCAGGGACTGGAGTACGCGGGGTTGTCACACCTGTAGATCAAAAATTTAAAAAAATGTCAAAACAATAAAAACTGATCCCTCCATGCTATCGGTAAGTCAATTAATTAAAAATGGAAATGAAGTTTGTTTTGATTCAAATGGACGTAAAATCTATAATAATCAGTCAGAATTAATTGGTGGTGCTAATTTAGTGAATAATGTGTACAAATTAAACACAAATGTTGTTTTAAATGATGCTGATCTGATGAAAATGAAAAATAAAGCTGTCAATGGTGTAGCTTTTAAAGAAAGTGATCATATAGGTTTGACAAACTGTAAAATTTGTAATGACGGAAATCAAAGTAGATTGAAGTTTCTGCGTAAAGGGAGTCGTCAACAAAAATATTGGATATAGTACATGCAGATTTATATGGTCTAATGGAGAAAAAATCAATTGGTGGAGCTCAATATGTTTTTATTTTGGAAGATGATTTTATTAGAATGACTTTTGCTTATTTTTTAAAATCAAAAGATGAAACATTTGATAGTTTTATTGATTTTAAGAACATTGTTTAAAATCAGCAAGAAAAAAAAATCAAAATTTTGCGGACTCACAATGGTGGTGAATTCTGTAGCACTAATTTTGAAAAATATTTAACAAAAAATAGAATCATACATCAAAAGACTGTTCCATATATGCCATAACAGAATAGTTTGGCTGAGAGGATGAACCGAAGTGTTATAGAAAAAGGAAACTGTCTACTATTTGAAAGTAATTTGGACAAAAGATTTTGGGCTGAGGCTGTTAACACAGCTGTGTACATCAGAAATAGATGTGTGGTTTCAGGATTATCTGGAAAAAGTCCTTATGAAGTTTGGACAGATAAGAAACCAAACATTGAAAATTTTAAGATATTTGGCCGCAAGGTAATGGTACATATACCAAAGCAAAATAGATTGAGATGGAACAAAAAATCAAAAAAAAATTTATTTATGGGCTACAGTGATACAACTAAAGGTTTGCAGCTGTATGATCCTGATACAAAAGATGTTATAATTGCCAGAGATGTTACAATTATGGAAGAAATATATGGAAGTAATAATGATGTGGTGATTGAGCTTGAACCAATATTAGATGAAATATTAGATTCAGTGGGGGAAAATGATAAAAATGATGATAAAAATGATGATGAAAACGATGATGAGGTTAATATTGAAAATTGTGGTGGTGATAATCCGATTAGAAAGTCAAAAAGAGTTACAAAACCCAAAGTTATGGAGGATTTTGTGATGTACTCGTGTAAAGAGATAAGTTTGGAAGAGGATCCCATTACATTAGAAGAAGATTTGGATGGTTCAGATTCTGATCAATGGAAGAAAGCGATGGCAGAAGAAATTCAATCGTTCAAAGAAAACGATGCATGGGAGGTTGTAACAATGTATAAAGATATTTGGTTAGTTGATTGCAAATGGGTGTTTAAAAGAAAAGTGTTAATGAAATAAATTGCCGTGCTCTTTTGGTTGCTAGAGGTTTTTTTGCAACAAACTGGTGTGTACTTCACAGAAACTTTTGTACCAGTGGTAAGACATTCAGCTTTTAGATCATTATTAACTTTATCTGTAAAATTAAATTTAAATATAAGGCATTTAGATGTTAAAATGCTTTCCTGAATGGCATTCTTAAAGAAAATGTTTATATGAAACCTCCTAAAGGTATTGATATTGATATAATAAAGTATTAAAGTTAAAAAACGCCATTTATGGACTAAAACAGGCTTCTAGAGATTTTGTAAGTTAATTGTACTATGGTATAGTTGTTCTTAGTACTATGATACAGTTGTAATAATAAACTTGTAGTGTTCACATCGTAATTAATGAAATACGTTTATAAATAAAAGAAAACAATCAAGAATTAAGAAACAGATTTATTTAATATTAAACAATACATCATTGTCTAACAATGCGTACCGATAGGGCGTTCACCTTTATATGCATTATATTTTTGGTTTTTTTAGGATAGTTACCGTTTACTAATTACTAAGAATCTAGTCCATAGTTTTATAGACGAAGTAGTGTTAGTATTCTGTCTTCTAAACATGTTTTATATGTGTTGATTCGTCCATTGGTTAGCATTCTGAGCTTGAGATCGGAGGACTCTGGTTCGACGTCCATCAAAGTCAAAATGTTTTTAAGCATAAAACATTTACAACCACCAACACACCGAGTTGCAAATTAGCAGATATAGTTAACCATTATGGCTGATTAATACGAAAAACGCCGATATAAAATTAATTGATTAAATTCAGTCTTCAAATGTAACTCGACCATAAAATAGAGAGAAATGTAATTATTATGTCCCCTGGTGGGTACACTTGTTGAGTGCGCGCGGACCATATATGGCACAAAAAATACACGTTCCACTTAAAAAAGTTGATTTAGTTAAAAATAACAACAAAAATTTTCAACAAAATTTCCAAAAAATAAAATATCTCAAAAATATTCAACGCAATTGACGGTAAAGTGATAACAGCACCCTTCTTAGCGAAATATAGAAGCTCGAAAATAAAACAAAAATTCAAACGAAAAGGAAAATATTAAAATTTTGGTTTTTATTCGTTTTCAATTAATTATTTAAAAAATATATGAGCTTTAATATTGTGAAAAGTTTTAAAAAAGATTTAAATTGAAGTAACAATTAAAAATTTTTTGGTAAACTATAATTTAATGGTAAAACAGTATGAATCGTCAGAGATTTGAGTGCAGTGGATTATTTTAAACATAGTAATATCGAATGTTTTAGTGATATCGAATTATTTTAAAAGCCGTATTCGACCAGTCTAAGAAGGCGAAAGTCTTGTGAACGTTGGTCGGATCCATGCCAAAGGAGTTGCTCTATCATCATCGACAAATCAAATAACCTGAAAGTCCAGACAACAAAAATGACCAAAGCACCTAATCAAGTGCAACTGGACAATTTAAAATGTAAACCATACGAGTTGAAAACCATACGTGTAAGCCATACGTCTGTTTCTTTCTATATTCGTATGAAATCAAGCACGAACAATAAGACGAAGTCGTTCAATAAACTATTTGGGTCTCTTCATATTTATAAAACTTGGTCGAATAATTTCCACACCGGCCTCTGCAAAATCGTTACCGATCATAAAGCCTTTATCCACCATTACTGCATCCCACGTTTTTCATTGTTAAAATTAAATAGAAAATGACTTTATCTGACGTTCTAGAGCAGTACTAATATAGATGGAAAATCGAATCAAGATATTGGCGCAAACCGATGCATGACACACTTAAGCAAATACTTATATCAAATCTAACCTGTGTAATAGACACTGCAATCAGAGGACTAAGCGCCTAGTGAGGTTATATGCCGACGAGCGACAGCCATGTGGAAACGAGAATGAACGTTCCACAAACTAACAAAAATTAACCGGTATGCTCGCGTTTGATAAAGAGTAGAGGGATAAAGACAAATTGAGTAGAAGAGACATCCACACCAAAACTAGTTCTTAATTTACATAAATTTATCACTACTATATGAGTGACTCACCCCATAATTGTAGCAGATCCAACTCCTCTTCACCTTCTTTTATCTTAACTTTATATACCGTACCTTAACTACCTGAAATAAATTGTTTTAGTTATGCCAAATTTGTACTCGTGATTGTTGAACGGTGATCCCAAAATATAATAAATCGCGGAGCAATAATCATATAATATTAATCAGCAACAATCAGCAATAGTCATACCATAATATTTAGCAATAATCATACAATAATAATTAGCTATAATTAGCTAAAATCGATCATAATCAGTAATAATCAAAAGTTGTTGAAAAAATCGATGCACAAAAAATCGAACACCAATCACAAAATGTAGAAAATCGATGAGCAATAATCATAACATAATGGTCTGCAATAACCAGCAATAATTATAAGTTGATGATAAATTGATGTACTTGTGGCGTTGACCAATAATCCTCCAATATAACAAATCGATAGGCAATAATAATAATCAGCAATAACCAGCAATAATTATAAATTGTTGGTGAATCGATGGAATTGTTGCGCCAAATGAAAAGGCGATTGTTGGACAAAACTCAGAAATACAAGATTTTATTAAGATTTTTATCTATACGCTAGCAATGAATCTAACCCTTATGTAGTCACTGTATATAAGTCACTAGAACTGAATGTATTCAATTAAATAGAGTGTTAAACGGTTAACCATAAACTATGAAGGACGGCGGTTCGATCCCCGAACCGGAATTGAGATAAAACATTTGTTACGGATCTTTCGCTTTTCAAAGCAATTTTTCATTCTATTTAATTGAATACATTCAGTTCTAGTGACTTATAATTCAAAAGTCAGAAAATATATAAAAATTTAAAACCGTTACTGCGGCAAACTAAAAGGCGATCATTGGCTAATAATCCCAAGATATAATAAATCGTTGAGCAATAAGCATAAAACAACAATTAGCAATAATCAGCAGTATTCATGAATTGTTGATAAATCGATGAAAATGTTGCACCAAAATGCTAAGGTGATTGTTGAACAAAAATCCTAAACTATATAATCAGTAATAAATTTAACGATTATTAACAATCAAGACTTTTAGCATTTTTATTATAACTTAAAACAAATAGAATGAAAAATAATCACCACGCTAGATTTTCAAATTTTTTTTTTGAAGTAAACTTCTAATGCGACTTCCAACAATGTTGCGTTAAAAACATTTAACGCTTCTTTTGTTCATATAACTTTATGATATTTAAACAATACCCTGACATCTGACAATATAAGGTGTCTTATATCAGGAGTCTTCTATCAAAAAAACTCATTTGCAACTTATTTTGATAGAAGACTCCTGATAGAAGGCTCATTTTCGTATCATTTTAAGTTGAAATATTTTAAACGAGAAAAAAAACGCAGTTTTTGCAAGAAATATTGAAAAAATAGAACTCAAACATTTCGTATCTTACTTTAGTTATCATAATCCCATTGTAAATGTTATAGATTTGGATATTTCTCCACTCGAAAATGATAATTAAAAGATGCGATCAATTGTGAATTGTAAGCAATATTAATAAAGTTTGTCTTAAAGAATATGAACAGTATGAGTTCACTAATAATTAATGACTTTTAAAAGAATGTACTATGTTTTTATTTCCACATTACGAAGTTTCACTTCTTCCGCGCGGAGGGACTCCATGCACAATTTTTTTCTCTTTGGAAATACGTCAAAGTTTATTTAATAACAAAATATATTCACATTAACTAATCAAACAAACGCAGCTACCTTGGGTTAAAATTCACGTCGAACTGCCTTCATATCAAAAAATGTCGCACTAAATATGTTCTCCATTTCATGAACCGTAGTATTTTTAAAACGAGACAGAATAATAAACACGTTGAAAAAAATATATATCGACAAATGTGTGGCCGTCGACTCATACATAAAAAGTAATGAGTTTTCCTTGAAAAATACAAATTTGAAGAATAATATAATTAAGATCGACAAATTGTACTGCACGCGTCGACTCATGCAAGAAGGATGGTTTTAAAATACGTATTCTCAATTAATTAATTCAAAAAAATACTAACTCATGAATATGAAAATTCAGTAAGACAGAGAAGTCTTATGTTCTCGTGAAGGGGGACATTTTCGTAACACCTGCTCCCGTCCAACTGACTCTATGGAAATGACAAAAATTATCGACGAATTAAGTGCAACGCGCACTTCCGGGTGGAATTCGATGTCTTTTAAGCTAAAAACCGTTAAATAAAAATCTTTTGTAGCCAATATCTACCAACTTATCGTCCGCATTATCCCAAAAACGCTCGCATTATCCCAATTTTTAAATCTGGAAACAAACTAAATACATACTACAAACTACAGACTAATATCTGTTCTCCCGGTTCTTTCTAAAATATATGAGAAAGTAATGCAAACTCCGTTAACTGAACGTCTAGACACAAAAAATTAATTACAAAAATCAATTTGGATTTCTGAAATCGAAAAGTACAGTATCTGCTACATTGAATCTAGTCGAAACTATTATGTAATTTCTAATATTGTTTACATTAGGCGTAAGAGGTGACGCCGTCAAATTTATTCAAAATTATCTGACTAATAGAAAACATTTTGTTAAGCAGGGAAATGTTTTATTTAAATGAACTAGAACTAAAGTGTGCAGTGGTTCCACAGTGGTCCATACTGGGTCCAATACGATTTCTACATTATTGATATCTTTAAGCTAACTTTAACTGGTACTCTTCAACTTTTCGCAGATGATGCAGTGTTTATGTATGGCTCATCAGATCAAACTGAATTATAATTAATCAAATAAATTATAATCAAAAAAAATTCTTAGTATTTAAAATGCGAAAAAAGGTAAATGATAGGGATCCCTTTAATGAATTACAAGTAAGAAATAATATAATAACAAAAATAGAGAGCTATTGTTACTTGGGTCTGCATGTTGATACCCAGCTTAATTGGTTTACTCATGCCGAAAATTCAAAATTGCTGCAATTATCGGTGTCCTTAAAAGAGTATAATAATAATCTTTACTACTCCTACATACACTCACATCTAATATATCTTATTCTCGTATGGGAACCCGAGCAGAAATTTGTCAGGGCTCAAGTAAGGTCCTGATCAAGTTTACCCTAGTCCGGATCATGCATTGGTAAGGCATCCTGATAGGGCCCTGATCATGAGTGTAACGCTTTTGTTAGGGTCCTGATTGGGATTACCGGATCAGACCCTGATTGGGATAATCGGATCAGGCCCTGATTGGGATATCCGGATCAGACCCTGATATATATTTTTATATTATTGCTGTGTGCCAACTTTTTGAGCTAAATCAGTGACTTTTCATTTCATACCCAAGTTGCGCTATTGACCACCAGGCGGCGGACGAAAAGTCTCCTCGTCAGCTTGCTTTTCAATTTAGGTGTCAATTCATTTAAACGTCAATATATTTAAAATAATTATTTTAAAAAAAATGGAAAATATTTCAAATTTAAACAAAAGAAAATATTTGGTATGATGTAAGTATTTTAAAAAAACAAGCTCTCAAATAGAATTTCATTATCATCCTCCATTATGACAATGTTGACAAATTTTGACATTTAAAAAGATTCTAATTTAAATATAAGGTCAGGCACAGGTTGTACGTTTGATACGAGTGACATCTATGAATAGCATATGTGCACTAGCAATTAATTTAGAAAAGTCAGTAATTTAGCAAAAAATACTAGTGTGAGGCACACAGCATATATACATAAATTAATCGAATTAAAATATAAAAATTACAATGGAAAAAATTAAAACATACATACCACCTTAATCACTATTATTATAGTCTATCAGTAGAGATGTGCGGGTAGTAACTATTCGGTACTTAATACTCGTTACTCTTACTACCCGAAAGTACCGATTACTCACAAAACAAAATATTCGTTACTTTTTTAAAGTACATACTTACATACATACAATAGAATTCGGTATTGTTTCTCTTTTGTGTTTCTCTTTTGTCAAAAAGAAATTAGAAAAAAGAATTCGTTACTTTTATTCTTTTTAAAGAGAAGACTATGCATACAATCTGATTTCTCTTTCCTCTTCATATAGAAAGCTACGGAAAATTTAGCCGTGTTCGATTTGACTGATGCAACTGATAATTGAATGCAATTGTTGTGGTTCTTTCAGTTGTTTCAGTCAAAATCTTATATTGTTATGATTTGAACTGTAATTTGTATGTGTAAGAACAGCTAATATTATATGTTTGTGTGAAAATTAAGAACTTTGAAATTGAAACGTTTATATTTTAATTTGAAATGATTTTACTTACAGTTGGTGTTTTTGATATTTACACATCTATTTAGCAAATAAAATAAATTAAAAAAATAAATAAATTATAAATTATCTGTTATAAAATAGGATCAAATTAAGTGAGAAAATTATTATATTAATCTAACAATAAAATAATTATAGTTAATTGTTTGTTTTATACAATTTTTTAATAAAACGTGTTTCGAAATTTAAAATATCATCTGCAGTTTTCCATAGAATTAAAGGACTAAGGCACACTATACACTTGAGCTAAGCTATGCGAACCATGTTTTTTGTATTTTTGTATATAACGTAATAATACCATATAGTGTATGGGGCGTCTATCCGCCTGTCCATCTGGACTACAAATCCAGTAGTTAAAATTGGGGGAAACCCAATAGTTAAAGTTTTAAATTTCGAAACGTGTTCCAACAATATTGCATTTTAAAAATAAAATTTAGCTAAAACTGAGTCGCAAAATATATGTTTTGAATTTAACTACTTAAATTTATATATTTAATATATTTTTTCATATTTAAACAGAGTACTTGTTTTATTTTTACCATTTAGAAAATTTTAAGATATTGAAAAGTTAAGTCTATATATAAAAGTTAAGTATATAAGTATTTCAATGAATAGAAAAAGAAGCAACATCTGGATGTTTTTCACCAAAACAAGTGAAACACATGCGACTTGCGATATTTGCAAGCACGCATTTTCATACAAGGGAGGATCTACTTCTAATTTTAAAAAACATCTTAGAGCAAAGCATCCCGGTGTAAATTATGAGCCAACATTGAGTGCTCCTAACACACTTGCAACTGCACAGAAGTCCACATCAGAGGTATTAACGCAATCAATATCTACAGCTATGGCTGTAAATACATCCTCTGCATCAACCATACAATCGAGCAGCAGCAATACCGCTGTTAATGAAATTTTAACTCATTCTTATCCAAAATCGAGGCAATTGGGCATGCACAATTTTGTTTCCAGACCACCAACAATTGCACGTCAAAAAAAGCTAAACGCTTTAGTTCTGAAAATGATTGTCAGAGACATGCAACCTTTTTCAATTGTAGAGTATGTGGGCTTTAGGGAGCTTTTGAACGGATTTGATCCCTCGTACACACTGCCACACAGAACAACTTTAAGTAGGCAGCTATTACCATCTTTGTATGATAGTTCGGTTGAAAAAGTTCAAAAAATATTAGATAGTGCTGAATATATTACTTTAACTAGTGACATGTGGACCAGCTAAACAACTGATTCCTATATGTCACTAACTGGCCATTTTATTGATTCCAATTGGAATCAAAAATCTGTCCTTTTAAGATGCATTCTTTTTTCTCAGAGACACTCTGTAGAAAATATTAAAAATAAAATCAACGAATTACTGGGTCGATGGCAGATACAGCAAAAAGCGCATACTATTGTAACTGACAACGGAGCCAACATCATTGCAGCATGCCGATTAACTCGCTTGAACCATCTTCCTTGTTTCGCGCATACACTAAATTTAGTAGTTCAAGACGCAATTAAACTAGTGAAAATCATACATAACAAAGTAAAAGCGGTGGTGGAATATTTCAACCGAAGCACCGTAGCAGCTGGAAAATTAAAAAATTTGCAAGAACAAATGTGTAGTGGTACGGTATTGAAATTAAAAAATGATGTTGCAACAAGGTGGAACTCAACATTCTACATGTTTCAACGTGTTGGTATGTTAAAAGAATGCATAAATGCTGCACTCGGGGTTTTGGATAGTCCCATAGAGCGATTAAATTCGCAAGACTACGCTATTCTTGATGAGTTATGCAAACTTTTAGAACCGTTTGAATTAGTTACGGTAGAACTGAGTTCTGAAAAGAACGTTTCCATTTCGAAAATAATAGCTCTAATAGACGGGCTAACTAGAGCTATAACAAAAATTAAAACCAGTATCCACACTGTTTGCGGCTTAGAGTTGTGCGATGCTCTACTATATGAAGTTACCAAGAGGTTTGAAAATATGAACTTCAATCTTCTGATCAGCAAACCTACCTTTTTAGACCCTAGGTTTAAAAAACCAGCTTTCTCCAACGGCAATGCCTACAATAAAGCAAAAGAATCCATTATAGGGAATGTGGCAGAAATGATCAAAATAGATCAACATGAATGTCAAATTACAACAATTCAGTCAGAATTAACAGATTCAAATGAAACCCATTTGATTTGGGGCGATTTTGACAGTCGCAATCAAAGTGCCTCAACACCACAGTCGTCTGCTATAATTGAGGTTCGACAATATGCAGAGGAAGTGGATATTGGTCGAAGTGAGGATCCACTAAAATCGTGGCATTCACGTGAACACGTATATCCACGGTTAGCAAAATTAGCAAAAAGACATTTGTCAATTTCTGTTCTGCGCAACTTCTGTGCCATCAGAAAGAATTTTTTCTAAAAGTGGGCAGATTTTAACCGAGAGACGTAGTCGGCTTAAAAGTAAAAATTTTGAAAAATTAATATTTTTAAATGCGAATCAAGATATTATTTTTTAAATCTTAACTTGTCTAATTTTTTTAATTTAAGCAAATGAATTATGCCATACATTGTTTTGTTATTTATTTTTAGTTTATGCTGTTGGGAGGCCGGAATTGCTATTTTTTTTATTTAAATGAAATGAATGAATGAAATATTTATTGTAAATGAATTATCTATTGATATTTATATATATAGTTTATGCCGTTTTAAATGCTTTAATTTTATTTAATGTGGCAACAAGCCATACGACATTTCTACGTTTACGCTTTTGAATTTTTGTTTTTTAAGCCGTTGTTCTTCTCTATAAAGAAATTCAACTTCGAAATATTCATCATGCCTTGTATCGTACTTTAATCTTCGTTCGAATGATTTTTTTTCTTTAACCGATTAACATTTAATACATAGATTCGTTTGATCTAAAAAAAACAATATATTAATATAATAAATACTGTGGAATATAATTCACAACTTTTTTAAATCTTATTACATTAAGAAATCTAATTACATTAAGGAATCTACTTACATATAACTTTTGTATAATCATGTTCGTCGTTACTCTATGTAAAGCAAACCAAACCCTATATTGCTTTCGTCAAGATTCTTTCATCTGAATATTATGTTTCGACTTTCGTTGTTGTATAATATATTTCTGTAATAAAGTGAAAAGTAATTATACCTATCATAATATCTAAATACTTACCATTCTGTTTAGTTATGAACACTGTATGAATACAAATTTAATATCAATATGACAACTCAAAGTACCGAAACTATATCTTTAAAGTAATCACTATTCTCTAATAATACACCATAATAAAATATTTCATTGCCTAAACCGTTTAACTTTAATGTCAAATTGTAAATCAATAATTATTCGTTCCATTTTTTAAATTAATAATAACAATTTAATAACACTTAAAATTAATGTGGTGTTTGCCAGCATGGAAAAAACAAAGAATTTAATATGCTGAAATGTAGATCAGCTGATTGAAATTGTCAGAAAATTTAACGAGTATTTGCATGAAAAGTAACGAGTACTCATGATTACTCAAAGTAACGAAACTGCACATCTCTATCTATCAGCCGAGAAGCGATAACTAAAACATACATGAAACGATTTTAACTATATATTTCTGAAATGGATAATACTCTAGTGAATTTTAAACAATTGAAATCTCAGCTAGGGGTCAAATACGAAAAACCTGATCAGGACCGGATATATTCAAATAAGGTTAACCCTAAAAGGGTATTCTAAATCAGGCCCGGAACAGGCCCACATCAGATTGCCCTTGTATTATTGACCAGGCCCTGATCACGCCCTGACTGTATTCAGGTTTTCCCTAACTAATTTCTGCTCGGGAAGCTGTGGGTAGTACAAAAGGTAGTACAAAGACTACAAATCCTCCAAAACAAAAGCTATTAAAGCCCTTTTGCAATATAACAGGTTGACTCCAACTAGCAAAATTTATTCAGAAAATATCATACCAATCACCAAACTTATGGATTTTGAGTTTTTAGTAAATGGTACAAAGTACAAACAAATTCCAACTAAAAATGCATTCATTTAAGTATGTTTGAGTAAATAATAAACCCTTAAAATATAAGAAAATGGAACAAAACAGAAAGGTACTTTTTGAAATCGCCATGTTTGGAGCATTAAAATAAAAATGATCATCTAAAACTAGAAATTTTTGGCAATTTTGTCAGTATAATGTTTTTATAAAGTCTCACTAAGTACCTATCAAACAAAAAAATTTACTCAAATCGAAATCGATCCGTTCGAGCACAATTTATCTTTAATATTTGATTGTCATTAAATTTCTTAAGAAATTCCGAGCTACCCTGTGTCAAAACTAGTGGAAAAATTAAAAAAAAAATAAAAACAAGTATTAATTTTTTTTTATTTTAGTAACGATTAACGAAGTTTGAAAAAAATCTGCAATGGTCGGGCTCGATTTTTCATCTAAAGTTAATAAGACTCGATTGCGAAATTCCAACTTAAACTTTTACAGTATGTGTACCTTTATAATGGCAATATGTACATGCTCTGGAACTTAAACAACGAAAAGTTACTGTTTTATTTCAGTTCAATCTAATTCTGTTACTGTGTTAGGAAGCTCTTTAAAACATTTTGGCAAATTATAGGCTTTCTTCTCGAATCTGCAAATATATGCAATATTTTAAAACTTTTGCTAAGAGCTGCAAATAATCGGTAAAATAATTTTTACCACATCTTTAGGAGATGTTAAACAGTATAGCGGTTTTTATGTTGTTCATGTTCATCTTTATGCGAAACATTGTCAAAATTATTCGGTTTTTTATAGACAACCCGATATAATAGGGTTCTTTTGACCTGATCATTAAGCAACACTCATGTAACCGTTCTTATAAAGCTAAAGTTGGCATTCCAGTCAAATAATTTAATTTTTCGTCTGTTTGAATCAGGGGCGTCAATTGGGTAGGGCTGGGGGGGGCATTGCCCCCCCCCCCCCCCCCCAAGGATCTGATACTATCAATACATCGATTCAATAAAACCATCCAATCGTGATAGAATTATACACTATAAAAATTTCAATGCACTGTTATTTTGTAAATTCGTCTAATTTTTAGAAGATTTACTTAACTAATATACCAATTTTATCGCATACAATTAATTGAAATATATCTGATAATATAATTATTACGTTACATATTATTTTGGCCCGACTAAAGTACAGTTCACCGCAATATTCAAACCGTTATCGTTCTTTGTATCAAGGACTAGAGCGCCACCAATACGAAAGGCGGTCTATTGCTTCTAATCTTCTGATGAAATCAGTTTTATAAACAAAACACGATCGTTCTTCCAAAAACGCCATGGGTGCGTATTGTGACAAAATTCTATCGTACTATAAGGTGCGCGGCATCACCGCTTTTAGAAGAACGATTGTGTTTTGTTTATAAGATATTCGTGTCTGAGCCACGATTTCATTAGTATAGCATTCCTCGAGAGTTCATAGTGCAGTATTTAACATTCAAATTTCAATTGTTATTGGCCATTGGTAATATATATAAACTTAAAAGTAAGTACATGCAGGAGAACACAACCTACCCGACTAGAAATTAGATCAGTATAGGATCCGATCCGGATCAGGATTGCCTGAAGACTGATCAGGGATGAATCAGGCCTCCTGATCCGGACATGATGAAAAATCGTCACGCCATATAGGATCCGTACAGGATCCGTTTAAATGATCCATGTCGGATACATTTCAAAGATCCATTCCGGATCCATTTCAAAGATCCATTCCGGATCCATTTCAAAGATCTATTCTGAATCTATCTTAAAGATCCATGCCGGATCCTTTCAACAGTTTCATGTCCGGTCTGGTCAAGAGATCCATACCAGATCCATTCAAAGGTTTAGAATTAATTTTGTTCTTAAATATTAATTTGACATTAAATAAATGAAAAAAATATTACCATTTTTCCTTAATTTTGTTCATAATTTCAAGTACACTTCAAATGCTTATAAATTTAAACACTCAGAAAAAAAAGATAGCTTATTTAACGTAAAGTATATGTAAATTTAACTGAAAATGACGTACGAATTGAGCCAGCGGAGGCATAAGTAAACTAAATAAAATTGACTAAGTAAAATCTACTTAAAAGCATGTAAAACATTTTGCGCTGTTATGCTACTATTATGCTACCATCTTGTCTCACCAAAAAAATGAAAAAATTTAGTTTTTTTGCAATTATTAATCGTTTTTTTATCAATTCAGGGTGAGAGAATTTTATACACGGCAATGGATTAACAGTGGTTAAGAAGGGCCCTGTAAAGATAAAAATGCTATTTATTATTAATATTTATTTTGGACTTAACCCGCATTCGATCCCCAGACCTCTGTGTACAAGGCAGCAGCATTAACCATTCGTCTATCTAAATAATTATTTACATCAATTTATTTATGAATATTATGTTGATGCTTAAGTTTAGGACATTCGAGGGTTCGATTCACAGACTGACCACTATTTATTTTTATTACATTTTTATTATTTTTTTAAAATAACATAAAAATGATTCCTTTTTATTCATAAAAATTCAATTTCACAGCATTTCATTTTATCGATACTGTAGTCATTTTAAAATTATATAGACCTAAACATTTCAAATTTATTCCGACAATAATAATAATGTAACTACGGTAACACAGAAATAACAATTATATATATGGGTAATTCTTTTATAAACCGAACAGATTTGGACAAAATCTGACCGACCCATTTTTGATTTGGCTGAAATTTTTTTTAGGGGTTTTCTATCGAAAAAAAAGATATACGTGTTCGAGGATTTTTTTTTTTTTTTTTGGAAAATAGAGCTGTTCTAAATTTCGAGAATTTCGTGATTTTCGGCTTGAAGACTTATTTTCAAAAATTCATAACTTCGGTTTTATAGAAGATAAAAGGTTGTTCTTTTCTTTATTTGAAAGTTAAAAGATGGAATTTTTTAAAAATAAATATTTTCAACTAAAGTTATTAACAAATTCCTATTGTTATAAACAAATTAAATTTTAACCATTGCCCCACCCATGAAATTAGTTTTTAATATTATCATCGTATTCATCGTTCAATTTTCTATAAAAAAAGTATTTTTTTTTAATGGAGAAATGATATTTACTGTTAGAAATAAATTAATTTATCGAGCGCGGGACGACAAAAAGTTCCATATATGGGTCATTCTTTTACATACCGAACAGAATAGGACAAAATGTGACTTAGACATTTTTGATTCAGCTGAAAATTTTTTTGAGGGTTCTATATAAACATTACGATATCCTGTTTTCGGATTTTTTCTTTTTTTTGTTTTTTAGGGGAAATAGAGCGGTTCTAAATTCCGAGAATTTTGTGATTTTTGGCTTGAAGACTTGTTTTCAAAGATTTATAACTTCGGTTCTGGTAAAGATAGACACTTTTTGTTCATTTTATTTTAAAGAATAGAGATGCAATTTAAAAAAAAAATTATTAATTATAAAAATTATTAGCAAATACCTATTGTTATAAACATATAAAATTTTAAAATCAGTTTTTAATAATTATATAAAAAAAATAAAGAGTGTTTAATGTAATGATCGTGTTCTACGTTCAATTTTCAATAAGAAACGTATATTTAATTAATGAAAAAATGAGTTTTACTGTTACAAATAAGTTAATTTTTCCAGCGCCGGACGACAAAAATTTATAAAATTTGTTATCGTATCGCGCTCGATAAATTAGTTCATTTCTAACAATAAAACTCATTTCTCTACTAATTAAATATACGTTTCTTATTGAAAATTGAACGTAGAAGACGATGATTACATTAAACACTCTTTATTTTTTTATATAATTACTAAAAACTGATTTTAAAATTTTATTTGTTTATAACAATAGGAATTTGTTTATAATTTTTATAATTAACAATTTTTTTTTTAAATTGCATCTCTATTCTTTAAAATAAAATGAACAAAAAGTGTCTATCTCTACCAGAACCGAAGTTATAAATCTTTGAAAACAAGTCTTCAAGCCAAAAATCACAAAATTCTCGGAATTTAGAACCGCTCTATTTCCCCTAAAAAACAAAAAAAAGAAAAAATCCGAAAACAAGTATACCGTAATGTTTATATAGAACCCTCAAAAAAATTTTCAGCTGAATCAAAAATGTCTTAGTCACATTTTGTCCTATTCTGTTCGGTATGTAAAAGAATGATCCATATATGGAACTTTTTGTCGTCCCGCGCTCGATAAATTAATTTATTTCTAACAGTAAATATCATTTCTCCATTAAAAAAAAATACTTTTTTTATAGAAAATTGAACGATGAATACGATGATAATATTAAAAACTAATTTCATGGGTGGGGCAATGGTTAAAATTTAATTTGTTTATAACAATAGGAATTTGTTAATAACTTTAGTTGAAAATATTTATTTTTAAAAAATTCCATCTTTTAACTTTCAAATAAAGAAAAGAACAACCTTTTATCTTCTATAAAACCGAAGTTATGAATTTTTGAAAATAAGTCTTCAAGCCGAAAATCACGAAATTCTCGAAATTTAGAACAGCTCTATTTTCCAAAAAAAAAAAAAAAAAAAAATCCTCGAAAACGTATATCTTTTTTTTCGATAGAAAACCCCTAAAAAAAATTTCAGCCAAATCAAAAATGGGTCGGTCAGAAAGGTGTTCGGTTTATAAAAGAATTACCCATATGTCAAATTCTTTTTGCCAAAACATTGTTCTGACATTTTTTGCTCTCAGATCAATTTATTATTTGACATTACGTGTTTTATTTGGTCAAAAAAAGTGAGTTTTCACCCTAAAAAGATTTTTTTGAATCTAGATTTTTAGCTATAGAGCAAAACATAAAATACAATAAAAAAAAAGAAATACATATATCTCTCAAAATTAGTAAACAAACAAAACGCCACGCCAAAACGTAAGAACATGTGCTGCATAAATTGACAGCTATACATATGTAAATTTTACTATTATTTTAACTAAAATTTACGTTTTATATGACTTTAATACTCGAAGTCATACGTAATTTTCAAACTATGAAAACGTAAATTTAAAGATGTCTTAGTAAAAAGTACGTATCATACAAGCAATTTTCAGCATACTTAAGTTAATCTCTTTGGGTAAATAGTGGATTATATATACGCGTGTGTATAAGTATGTTTAGCACTATTTGCCATGTAAAATTAGCATTTTTCGACGGTTATGTTTTACAAAATTGTTAAGTAAATGTAACGACCATTAGGTAACTTTGTTTTCATCTTTCAAAATTTACTGTTTCAGTAGTAAATTTATTTTCAAAAATTTTACAATTCCAATTTTGCTTTATTAACGTGGCACAGGATAATATTACTTAAATTATCAATACTTTGCACTAGTAAATTTTAGAAAACGTACGTTATGTTTACAATTTTGGAGTTACTATAGCGCATAAGTAACAAACGCATCGTTTTTTTTTCTGAGTGCAGTAAGTTTGTTAATTATTTCTTATTTTTATTTTATTTAGTCCAAGTTTTGGCATTATTGATGATTTTTCCAATGGTATCATAAAACTCTTTGTCACATAGGCTCTTATGAAGAAGGTATGGATCCAAGTTTGGATTCGAAAACTAACTTCACCCATACCTGCTTTAGATCACTTGTCATATTTCAAATAGAATAATTTTTGATCAACATAATAAGTATTTCACCAATTACTGTTAACAAAAAACATTTGGAAATTCTTGAGTAAAGAGGAGATGCAAGATAAAAATTTAAATTATATGCTTTAAGGTTAATAAGCAAGATCCCTTACAACTGTAAGTTTGACAATGCTGTTTTCGATTCTACAATAAATTTGTACTTATAAGTACAAAATATTAAACAATTAAATAGATTCAGTCTACAGTTAATTATTACAGTTAAGTATATTATAATTAACTTTTTAAAAAGTTTTTAAAAATTCGTGAAGAATGAGAAAATTTTTTGCACAAAAAAATTTTAAGTTAAGTACCCGAGCAGAAATTTGTCCAGGGCTCAAGTAAGGCCCTGATCAGGTTTGCCCTAACCTGGATCAGGCATTGGTAGGACGGCCTGATTGGGCCCTGATCATGAGTGTAACGCTTTTGCCCTATCAGGTCCTGATTGGGATTACCGGATCAGACCCTGATTGGGATAATCGGATCAGGCCCTGATTGGGATATCCGGACCAGACCCTGATATATATTTATATACTATATACATAAATTAATCAAATTAAAATAAAAAAATTACAATGGAAAAAATTAAAACATACATACCACCTTAATGACTATTATTATAGTCTTTCAGCCGAGAAGCTATAACTAAAACATACATGAAACGATTTTAACTATATATTTCTAAAATGGATAATACTCTAGTGAATTTTAACCAATTGAAATTTCAGCTAGGGGTCAAATACGAGAAACCTGATCCGGGCCGGATGTATTCAAATAAGGTAAACCCTAAAAGGGTATTCTAAATCAGGCCCTAAACAGGCCCACATCAGCTTGCTCTAATAGAGATTGCCCTTGTAGGACTGACCAGGCCCTGATCACGACCTGACTGTATTCAGGTTTTCCCTAACTAATTTCTGCTCGGGTAAATGTACTATTATGACGTCGATAATGTAATCAAAATAATAATTCAGTTATACCATTAATAACGAATTTATTGTTTAATGAGCAATATATTATATACAGAATGGATCAGGTAAAAAACTAAATTTTGTATTATTATCCAGTTCAGGACATCGGATAAGATGAGTTTTTTCGATCAGAAACTGATCGTATGACTGGATCAACGGATAAAGTACTGCACGCTGATCAGTAACTGATCAGATAGCCGGATCAACGTATAAAGTACTGCACGCTGATCAGTAACTGATCAGATAGCCGGATCAAGGGAAACGGTACTGTACGCTGATCAGGAACTGATCAGATAACCGGATCAAGGGAAACGGTACTGTACGCTGATCAGGAACTGATCAGATGACCGTATTACGGAAAATCTGATCCGGATCTGATCATAATCCGGGTTCCCTGAACTAATTTCCAGTCGGGTAATTATACTCTACTTATTTGGAGAACCCTGACTGTTTGGCCTTGTTTTTTATCTATATCAGATTGTACAAACTTTACAAAACATTTTTAAAAACAATAAATTAAAAACAATTCTAAAATGTAAAATCCTATAACATATCAAAAGTTTTCTTGATAGTTGTGCTAATTTTTATAAAATGAATGAAAACAATTACGGGAGTAATTTAAATTTATTGGGTTATTTCCAGTGATTTTATAATAGTGAATGTTTTATAATGGACAAGCAATATTTTCTAACGACACAAACAAATATTTAAGTTATGTAAATATTTTCAAAGTATGTTATGAAAACTTGCTGTCAAATTCATTTTATGAATTTTTAATTCATAAAATAGCAAAAATTATATGTTTGGTTGGTTATAATAAAATCCAAAACGTATCCTAAACGTCAATCTTTGTTCATTTGTTTATACAGTCACAGGGAGGGAGATACTATTTTTTTTTTGTGGTAGGTTTTTCTTATAGATTTAAAAGAAGATCGCAATAATAGTACAATTTTGAATCAAATGAAAAATTTACGCACGTTTATGGGTAGTAAGCTGACCAGACGTCCCACGCTGCGTGGCAATGTCACACATTTTATTGCGTTGTCCCACGGAGAAATCTGTCCCACGAAGCGTCCCACGAAACAAATATTTCCACCACATTTGCCCGCATTATCGAAATAATCATCTACCTACGTATAGTTTGCGCAATATCTTAGTCAGAGCAATGGCTTCACAGTTTTTTCTTGCAGTTTGTATAATGTTATGTATATGTTGATTTAACCATATTGAGAGAACAAACCAGTGCAATATTATTATGGAAAATAAAATACAAAATATTTTACTTAAAAAGATGCAGTTTTGCGTATAAACTCATAAAACTTTTAAACCAGAGTTTACGAGTCTTTATTCGAGCACTCATTTCAATCCTTTGAAATAATATTCAAAAATTAAAATGTTCATAATTTGAATATCGTTCTTACTCGTAAGAGTAAAATTTTAGTTTTTCGATTTTACTCCTTTGGAGCAGATTACATTTTCTAGTTCTTTCATTCGATTTGTAAAAGAATAAAATTAGTCACTCTACGTCATCCCTTATATTCATTTTTCTAACAATGCATGAATAATTGAACGAATCAAGCATTTTACGTTGAAAAGCATCAAATTTGACGCAAAAGTAAAAGTTTTGAGTATTTGAAAGAAAATATTTATTTCGATTTAGTAGCAAGAATGATATTTTATTATTTTCACTCCTGTATGTGGGAGTGTTATATTTTTTTTAAGCTACGCACTGAAAGGACAAAATAAAATAGTGATATAAGTAGCGTTTCAAACTCTGTTTAAAACACACTTTAACTAGGAAGCTCAAAAGTAAAATTATTATTTTCTAAAATATAATTTTTTTTTTCTCAATAAAGAACAAACAAAGCAAACAGTATAAAAACTTGATAAATGGTATAGATTTGCAAAAGATAGAACGAGAGGTATACTGTATACCTCTTATACTTACAGAATACAGAAAAGATATTAATTATTTAGTAAAATTAAAATAAATTGTTTCAATTGTTTTACAGTCTTTACTTGTGTAACAAAAGTTTTAAGCTACTATAAAAGGTAAATTTATGCTAATTATTAAAATTATATTTAGAAAGTTCTCCTGCAAATCAAGACGGATAGAAAACGTTTACGTAAATTCTTATACGATATTGAATTGGACTATCCTTTTATAAAAAAAAATCAAAATATAACGACGCAAAAGCTTAGTGTATTACCAGTCGGAGTGAATTTGAAAATTAACAGTGTAGTCCCTGGGCCTTCACCTACATAATTTTGTGATTACCACATATTTTATACTTCGTAATGTGCCTGTTCTTGACGAGCCCGAAAACATTTGTTCTGCGATTTTTTTCAAATCGGCGCTTTTGCTTTCGGCAAGCTCCGAAAAATGCCGATTGCCCGGGATCTTGTAATCACAAAATTATGTAGGTGAAGGCCCAGGGACTAGTGGACATTATGATATTAAAAGACATATATATACAGATAAATATAAAAAAGCGTTGCTATAAGCCGCCAGCTCCAGTAGCTTGAACAAGTTTTGTTGTTATTTTGTTTTCTTGTTGTTTTTTAACATTGACAAGAAGTTAGTTGCAATTTGCGCTGATAACACGAACACCAATTTTAGTGGTGTCACGTCAAGGGGTGAAAATTTAAAAACAAGCTAAACTCGAATTTGAATCAGAGTGTATTGGTATTGGATTCGCAGCCCATATTCTAAATAATGCAATAAGAAATGCTGCTGATTTAAATGGCAGGGTTAAAAAAATTTGGATATTTTACTGTCTTTACTGGAGACGTTGAAGGAGTTCTGCGGCAAAACTAATGTCGAACATAACCAACTTATTGGATACAGTGAAACTCGCTGGCTGGCGGTAATGCCAGCACTAGAAAGAATTTTGAAAATGTACGAACCACTGTAAGCACATTTTCTAACGGTTGAAAAATGTCCAATTAAAATAAAAGAATTTTTTGAAGAATTAAATAGTAAACAAATAGTACAGGAAAGCATTAGATAGTAAATTTATGCACAATCTAGTTAGCACGTTTTTACTGTCCCACTTTCTCGCAATAGAAATTCGAATTAGTTAGTATTTGGAAGAATGTTTGCATTTTGTCCCACATTTTAACGATTTGGTTCTGATCAGTTTAGGGTAGACATAACTCTTTCTCTCTGAGACAAATAAAGGAAAACAAACAAAAAAACGATTCGACATAACAGGAGTCACGTAGGGATTGCAATCCCGTGGTGTTTTATTTTTCCTGGCACTAGGTGATGGGATGCCCGAGATCTAAAAAATCGTATAGAAAAACCATCCTTTTTTTCTATGCTGCACGATCTGCTGTCGTTTACAAATTCACTCTCTGAACAGTTACAAAGCCAAGATATAATAATTTCTAGCACAAGCGCTTTAATTAAAACTACTATCCTGATGCTTAAACAATGCAGAGATGATACTAAATTTAAAATTATTTTTAACAAATGAAGGGATTTTGCAGAACTTTGCGGCATTGGCTTCGATGAAACAACACCAGAAGACTAGCAGAGTAACCAATGTAGCTCAGAAGCATTTTATTTTTATTTCTAAGTCGATGCATTTAAATGCTTTTAAATATATGTGTGTATAAAAACGTGTATGTTATGTTTTACGAAAAAAATTTTTTTATGTCATTTAAATTCTCGCCCCCCCCCCCCAAGATTTTGGTGAAATGACGCCACTGGTTTGAATAATAGACCAGGGTCAAGCCTTTAAAAATAATAAAAAGTGAAAAAAATAATAGCAGGATGAAACCCATTAGAAAAGGAGGAGAATATTATAAAAATGAAAGGAAAAATAATTTATGGGAAATCTGAGGTCGGGAAGGGGAAGGGGTGAGTTTTTAAGGGTAAAAAACAGTTTATCTCGATTTCCGGCAAAACTAAAAGTCCTATGGAAAAACGTTAAATGGCAAAGTTGTAGGTAATAAAAAGATCTAAAACTTTTGTATCGACACTTTTTTCACATAACCTCAAAATTCATGTGAAAAATTCAAAAAACCAAATTTTTGGTTTTTTATTTTTATCTTTTACAAAAAAAATTTTTTTTTCACGAAATTTGGTGAAAACTTACCTTTTTATGTCCCAACTACGCTGTAATTTATTTGATTTGAAATATTTATTTTTTCACCTTATTTTGAATTAATATCGAAAAAGCACCCTAATTTTCAATCGAAAATTCAATTCATTTTTTGCATTTTCTGAGAAGATTTACTATGGTAATATATTTTTTTTTTCACCATCGGAAAGTAGAGATTTCAACGAACAGAAAGCATACCAACTTTTTGAAAAAAGCTGATATTTTGACGAATTTTAATTTTTTATTGAATTTTCGATTGAAAATTAGGGTGCTTTTTCGATATTAACTCAAAAGAAGGTGAAAAAATAAATATTTCAAATCAAATAAATTACAGCGTATTTGGGACATAAAAAGGTAAGTTTTCACCAAATTACGTGAAAAAAAAAATTTTTTGTAAAAGATAAAAATAAAAAACCAAAAACATGGTTTTTTGAATTTTTCACATAAATTTTGAGGTTATGTGAAAAAAGTGTTGGCTCACTGTTAACTTGATATGACGCGCTTGTGAATGTCGAATTGAAGGCCATATGCATATGTATCGGCGGCACAACTTCCTCTTTCTTGCTGTTAGTGGAATAACTATTTCCAAAATTATTTTCTGTTTTACTGGACGTATCAATCGAAAAACTATAGTAAATAAAATATAAGTACATAAGATTTACAATTATTCATTAAATTAGTTTCTAAAGTGTACATACTTGTTAATTATATTTGACCTAACTTTTTCTGCTTCGTATAGGCAGTATTCCAGATTGTGGCAAATTATCTGATGGAATAGCATTCGCTGCTAGTAAGTCCCTTTTCGTATATTCGCGGGTGGTACTGGAATAAGAATCTGTTCCTTCTTAAAGTGCTTGCTATAGATCAAAGTTTTTAGGAATCTGTTTTTCCATCTTTAGCACTTGTTTTCATTTATTTAAAGCTATTCTATTGAGCATGAACTTACGGCGAATATGGTGCCAATTCCCAATTTTTTGGCGTTTTACCGTTACATATTTTCCATATAGCTATTTAAAGCAGAGTTTAAAACGCCCTTATATCACTTTAGTCCGTTTATTTCAGAACGACTAGCTTAAAAAAAACACTACCAAATACATGAGTAAATAAACAATAAAATAACAAAATATCGTTTTTAATCTTACTTCTAAATTGAAATACATAAATATTTTCTTTCAAATACTCGAACATTTAGTTTTTGCTTCAATGTTGGTGCTATCCAGCATAAAATATATATAACTTTTGTGAATATTTTGATCAATTTTGCAAGTATTGTTATAGAAATATATAAAAAGGACGACGAAAATGTACTAATTTTCTTCTTTTGCAAATAAAAAGAAAGAAAAGAAAAATTAAATAAAAACTCCAAATGAGTGAAATCGTAAAAACTAAATGTGTTACTCTATGAGAAAGAACGATATTGAAATTAACATTTTAACTTATGATTACTATTTCAAGGAGTGAAATGAGTGATCGAATAAAATAAAATTGTAAACTCTGAATTAAAATCATGCAATTGGGATACTATTTAATATATATTAGTAAATAATACAGTAAATAATAATTAAATGAAGCTTAAATATTTTTTTTGGAGAAAATGTTTTTGCTATTTGACATATGCTTAAAATTTTATTTTAATTTCATAATAATAATAATAACATAAACATCAATCTGTGGTTGACATTAAACGTAGAGTTGGTTTTGCACAGTAATTTTAAATATTAATAAAATCATTTGAAAAATAGAAAATTATAACGACGGTATTTAAAATTTGTTGTTAGGTTTGGTAAATACCAAAGTACACCGATATATTGGTTTTCAATATACCGGTATTGAATGCCTAACTACTACTGCAAGAGTCATAGGCTCTAAATAAAAAATATAATATGTCAATTACATCTTGCATGAAAAACAAAAAGAAAGTGATTTCTTATCCACTCATATGAACTCAATGCATATTGTGTCACGTTTTTCATTCTTCAATTCATCTACTACATCGATCAATAAACTATAAGAAATACTTGACAAAATTAAAAAGAATTTAAATTATTTTCTTTTGTATTCAGAAACCATTAATAAATTAAATATTAATTATTAATATCTGCATTCACTTATAATATTTATCAAATTCCAATCACTATTAATCATACACCAAGGCATCCATTATATATTTTGTGTACAATCCTAGAACTTTACTAGCGTATGACTTGCATTACGAATTTTTTATTTTTTATTTTATTCAATTCATTTTTATTACCGTTGATGATTATTTTGGTATTTTTGTTTCTTTTATTTTATTAGATTTTCTTGATAAATTCTTATTTTTATTTATATTTTCTTATATGATCAAAAAATCAAAACACAAACAAAACAGGATATGAGTTGACTCCGTCTCAGTGTAAAATCATTTACAAAAAAAAATTATAAATAAAAACAAAACATAAAAAAATTTTGATTCATAAGACAACTAAGAAATTAAAGAAAAACAATGACAAAAAATAAAAGTAATAATAACAATAAAATTAAAATGACCAAGAAGTTAGAAAAATAATAAGAAATATGAAGACGTTTTGAACGTATTAAAATCAAAGACATTTTTGTTTAATATAAAAAATGCGTGAGTGGAATTCTTCATTAAATGATTTGAATTATACAATTCATTCATTAAACCACATAATAGCAATAATAATATAAATTTGATATGTGTAGAAGTTATTAATTGGGATACAAGAATTTTAGAATAAGGGTTTAAGAAGCGAAATGACGAAATTGGTGAAACAACTTAGATGTATTTTAATCTAACAAATCATTCGCTACGTTTTTGTTTCATATATAACAGAAAAATACACTAATATACCTGGAACAGTATATAAAATAAGTTTTCTTGAATATTTAATACCAAAAACGTTTATTTCATATAAATTTAAAAAACAGAAGAAAAAATTAAGATTCTAAGAACATTGGTTTTTGATAAAAAATGAATGTTGTTTTTTATTGTGTAAGAACAATAAACAGAAAAAGATCTTATACCTGAAATGTTGTTCAAAGAATCCCTAATTTATATTTGTGATGAATATCAATTTGTAAATATAAGATATCGATGATCGACCTTGATCTATTTCAACGCATAAATTTATAGTTTACGAAAACAAAAATTTTGATTATCAAATTAGAAATTTAAATGGATTTAGAGATAGTTAAATTTACGGTTGGTTAGATATGGAAATTTTGAGAAAACAGATCCATGTGGTCGCTACATGTATGTAATAATTGAATCAGTTCTGTGAACATTTTTTAGCTTATATCAATATACAATCGAATCTCTACTTCCTTGCAGAACGATTTTATTTTACGTTACAGAAAATTTTTTGTATTAATTGTAGGTTGGATTAGAACATTCGTCCTTTAGATAGACAACGATCCTTAGATACAAGTAGTCATTAGGCACGTAGAGCCTTGTTACATCATCAGTCGCTATATTTAATTTTACATTAAGTAGTATCGAACAGAATAAACATAAGATTTAACAAATTCCTGTTTAAAAATAAACCTTCTCGCTCTCTGCTATTCGGTTCTTTTAATAGATTGCTCCGATATTTATTATTATTTGCCAGGATAAATTGAACAATTTAAAATGAAACAATCAAAATAACAGACCTGTCATAATTCAACACCATGCCCTGTAATTCCCTGTGGAGATAGGGGTTCCACCCTTTTATAACGTTAAATATTAACAACAAAATTTTTACACTATAATTTCAAATGTAACTAATGTCGTTTTCTTTTTGACAAAAAAGTGATCTAAGAGCAAAAAAAGCAGCTGTCAGATCACTTTTTTTTGCATTTCGTATTCTTTTTGCACAAAAAATTGCTCTTTTTTTGATCTGAAAATATTTTTTCTGAATCTAGATTTTTTGGTAGATCAAGTTGCAAATACAATAAATTTACACAAATACATTCACAAATCTGTAAACTTATTTGTTTAAAGTGAAATAACTGTTTAAATAAATGTTTTGTTTAAATCGTGTTTTAAATTCAAAATTAATAAAAAATTATTTAATTAAATACTATTAATTAACAAAAACATTAAACGAGTGTTCACAAACACAACTACAAAATTAGATCAAACTTTTCATATTCCTTTTGTAAAAAAAAACCTTAAGAAAATCACTTTTTCTGGTCTGGCAAAAAGAAAACGACATAAAACAAATTTGTTATAACTCTTGTGACGTCACAAACAAACAAATAAACAAAATAGTGCAGGAAAAAATTTTAGCTCTAGATTCTATTGAATGTATGTATATGAAAAATCAATAGGTATACAATGGGATATGTACCTGCACCATTATCTGGTCTTAGGAATTTGTTCAAATAATTCAAACATCTATTCAAATTTCAGTCTAGTGAATTATAATGTTGAGAACTTTTGCAAAATGGTGTTGCATTTAAATAAAAACACGTAATGTTGATTAGTGAATACTGTAGAACAAATATTTATTAGATAAATTAGATAAGAAAAGGAATTAGATAGAAAAAAATTAGATAAAAAAATTTATTTGTAACAAGTTTTATTTTGTAAATTTTACCACACTTTTATTTTGTAAATAATTTTTTTGTTACATAAAATCAAAAATACGGGTCTACATCACCACTCTACTACATTAAACAACACTTCTTTACATCGCACAATACAAAATGAATCCCAACTTATACAAATCCATCGAAGCTGAAATGGGTACTTACATCTCATCCCGCATCAAACGATATATCAACACCACCAAGAAGCTTGCAAAAATAACAACCAGAAAACATTTTTTGTTAAAATGTCGCGTTGCTGCTCCTAATACTCTCCTAAAACTCCTAATAACTCCTAATTTCATAACCAACTGCAGTAAAAATCTAGATTTCATCGTCTCAAACAATGGACAGATCAGGTCAATGCTAGTTAAGTTAATTAAATATACTAACAAAACAATTCTGAGTCTGTTTCCGATGTCTGTTATTATAGTTAAATTTTGAATTTCGTAAAATATAAATCATTCCATTTTTTAAAAAAATTAAAAAAATGTTATTTTGCCATTCGGATTCTGTTATTTTTTGAAGTTTCACTTCTCTCATTTGGTCATTCTGCAAATGTCCGTCACTTTGGTATTCTAAAAATGTTATTTGGCAATAAGGATTCTGTATTATTTTTTAAAGTATCATGCTTTCATTCTGTTCTTATTATTTAATCAAATTAAAATATTCAATTTTATTATAATTGGTTAGTTCAATTTTGAAATTATGCATAATTCGTGATTCCCTTTTTGTATAATAATAATAACAACAACGTAACAAATTCGTTTTGTTTTTTTTCTATGCATACTTGATAATTTTTCAAAAATTTTGAATTTATAAATTTTCGAACCGTCAAATTTAATTCTGCTCTTGCAGTAGAATTAAATTGGAGGGGAAATATTAAACAACACAAAAGTCAAAAAATTACATTATTATGAAACTCGGAAACAGTCTTAAATTAGAAATTACTAACACTTTTTGTAAATTTAACACATTAGAACAGGAAAAACGTACCACGAACCTTTTTCTTTTTCACTCACTACCGACCAATCTATACGTAATCATCAATAATATTCATAAGAATACCTTCAACTCTCAACACCTAAAACATAGTTTAATCACAGACAACAAGTTTAAAAAATTGTCAAAAGACTCACTTGAGTTGTAATTCCAAGTCAACGAAGATTTGTTTGTCAATCTCACCAATATTGATTTCCCACCTGAATCCATTACTCTTTTATCGTTAGGTCCTAAATTTGCAATCCTTTACACACCAAAAAACCTACCAATGTTCGACAACCTAGCGGACACGGAACAAATTTTGAATACAAATAATTTAGACGAAAGAACAACAGATTAGAGATTGCGATTTCCCGACATTTTTCATGTCTCGAGACATCGAGACTTTTTTGTCTCGCTATATTTGTGGTCTCGAGAATTCGAGATTTTTTCTCCTATGTCTCGAAAGTCTCGAGATTTCCCCGAGACTTTCATAAAATAAAATAAAATTCAAATAATTACAAAAAATCTTGTAAAATTATTTACTTTTAGTAACTAATTCCAAAAAAAAGAAAATAATAAGAAATATAGAAAAAAAATACAATTCATTATATGTATATAATTATATGATATATATGTATATCAATAACAAAAATAAAACAAAATCTCTTGCACATTTCATGTAAATGAACAAAAATAATATTAAATAATATATTATTATTAGGAACATATTATTAGTAGGAACAAAAATAATATTAAATAATACAAACTTCTTTAAATATATGTATATATTTTTTTTTTTTTTTTTTTTTTATTTTGGTTTTCGGCTTTAATAATTGGCTTCAACCAAAGATCATTTTATTATCATTAATATATGTATATATATTTTTTCTGAAAAAAGGACTTGTCTATCAGTCAGATAGTACTATAGATACCAAGATACCCTTTTAAAAGTATGTGAAAAAAATAAAATTTATAAGGAAATTTTCTTCATAAAAAACATTTTAAAAATCAAAGGGTATCTATAGCTCTAACTGATAGACGAGTCCTTTTTTTGGAAACTAAGTTTCCCACTGTTGAAAAGTTTCGTTCGTTCTGAGTAGACGTTGGTCTTACTGTTAATAATGCATTTTTAAGCTGGTTTAAATTTGGAGTTATTTGACCAGTTATTTTACATAAACTTATTTCTTTTACCACAGAATTCATATTATTTTTTATATCTGTTGCCAAGCTCTTGTCCACTATTAGTTATTACCCTTTAGGAAATTTGATTGTAATATTAAAATTACGGAAAATAAAATCTAAATTCAAATAAACATAAAAGTTTTGGAAAAGAAAATTTTTTTTTAAATTTCTAATTTCTCGAGACTACGAGAATTCCCGAAACATGAATATTTAAATTTCTCGAGACACGAGACATTAAAATATGTAAAAGTCTCGAGATTTCTCGAGACAGGAATTCCCGATCACAATCTCTACAACAGATATCATACGGTTTAGGGTTGCTAATCTGATGAAACATTACCAATACTCACGTAATCACCTTTCTTCAACAACCAATATCCTACATCACTATACGGACTTAACAAGAAATTTTCTGAAAGACCACCCCGAGTTAATTATTATCCCAGCCGACAAAGGAGATATAACTGTGGCAATGTTCAAAAGCGACTACATTACAAAAAGAAACCTTCTTCTTAATGACAACAGCACATATAAAATTCTACAATGCGATCCTACAAACTCTCTCCAGACTAAAAACAACTCTCTTGTTAAGGAATTGTATGACAATGACTACATTAGCTCCTACTCGAGAAGACAGTTAACAACCTACAATAGTAACCAACCCAAACTTTATGGTCTACCAAAGATCCACAAACCAAATATCCCCGTTAGACTTATAGTCTCATGAATCGGAACACCGGCTTACAATCTTGCAAAATTTCTTTCGAAAATTCTACAAAATATCTCATCAGACAAGTACAATATGAGAAACTCATCAGCCCTCAAAGAGAAACTTAATTCAACGGTCCATATCACACAGGGACACGAACTTGTTTCTTTCGACGTAGTAGCGTTGTTTTTTAAACCAAAGTTTATTTAAAATTTTATTCACAATGTAAAATTTTTGATTTCGTTCTTCCGTTCTCTTTAGTAATAATTTTTTTTAATTTTGTTTCACTCCTTTGGAAACAGTTGTATGTTTATTTCTGTACATTTTTCACAGGTATAAGAAGAAAATTAGTAGTTTTTCTTTATCCTTTTATTTGTTTTTATAACAATCCATGCATAATTGAAAAAACACTCATATAAATAATTTATTAAAAAAGTTTAACCGTTAAAAAAAAATGTGGTAGCAAATTTACAAGATCGTGATGGGCAATCGGCATTTTTCGGAGCTTGCCGAACGCAAAAGTGGCCGATTTGAGAAAAATCGCAGAACAAATGTTTTCGGGCTCGTCAAGGACAGGCGCCTCACGAAGTATAAAATATGTGGTAATCATCCCATGAAATCGGTGCCAGCCCAGGGACTACCATACATAGTCATATGAAGGCTCGATTCTTCGAGTAAGTAATATCGTGAAATCATCAAGGAATACTCCATAGCTAAGACTGAGGGTACTACCGTTGACTGAATAGAGTTCATCCGCCGGCACCCCTTCTAAGATATCACCTTGGCTAGTTATATCTCACTGCTATTGCCAGTGGTGTGTGATATCTCACGTGAGCTCGTATGTCAATAGCAGGAACTGGAGTACGCGGGGTCGTCATACCCGTAGATCAAAAGTAAAAAATTTACAAATAAAAAAAGTGATCCCTCCCTGCGTACACTTACTAATGACTTACTAATACTTGGCTACCAAATTTGAATAAACTTTTTGCGTAATCCAGGGTGTAGCGCGAGGAGTTTGTATATTTTTCACACCCTAGCTCATATTAATATTAGTATAACAACGAAAATTACGAATTTTTGGAAATTGGAAATTTTATAAAATTTATTGTATTTAGACCCTAAATTTTCGATTAATTTATAAATGGACCGAAAACTAGGAATTGTATTACAATATTATTATAATATTTCTAAACTATTTTGGGGAAATAGAAAATATTATAGACATTGGTCTTTTTTGTAGACCCGACGACGAATGAACAACATTCAGAATGGGAGCTAGTTAGTTTATGTGCTACAAACCGACGTATTAGAACGTCCCTTTAGAGTAGCCAGTGCTGCAGAATTAAGAAGAGAAATATGGCAAGATATTGCAAATAAATGCAATTGTCTGAGCGATTCCAGCCAACATTTCGTTTTATTTAATCCAACCAAAACCAAAATTTGCAGTCTTTCACGAATAGAGCGACATACAAATTTCCCTATTAAGATAAACCACGAGGAACTGCGTGAGGTTGAATCAGTTAGACTTCTTGGAGTGGTTATTCAAAATAACCTGAAATGGAATAAACATGTGTTCAACCTCGCTAAATCTGCAATGCAACAATTAGGATTCTTGAGTCGATGTAAAAAGTATTTCAATCCCGATCAAATTTTGCTAATCTTCAAGTCCTTTATTCGTCCATGTTTGGGGAGGTGCCTGTCAGTCAAAAATAAAATGTCTAGACTCTGTACAGAGAAAAGCAATACGGTTGATTGGTAATACCAAACTAACGGACCAGCTTGATTCGCTCCAGCACCGAAGAAATGTGGCTGAATTGTCAATCTACTATAAATATAACTTTGGCGAATTCTCCTCTAAGGAAATTCAAAATATCCTTCCACCATGTGCGCAGTATAATCGACAAACAAGAGCTGCCGAGTTATCTCATCCATTTGTTGCAGAAATACCTCGTTGTAGAACTGTGTCTTTCCAGAACGAATATTTTAATAGAGTGGCCAAATTGTGGAACTCAATGTCCTCCTCTGTATTTCCCGATGAATTTTCCCCTGGCATTTAAAGAAAATGTACATAATCATTTAAAACCATTAGTATAGTTGTCCCTATATTCTCTTTCCTTCCATTTTCCTCATCTCCTTCCTTTAATGAATCTTATTCTAACCTGATGCTCAACTGTATAATTTATCAACCCTTTCTCTGATTTAGTTTGAGTCGGGTAAATGTTGATAATTCAGAATTCAGATAAACTTATTTTTCTTACTTAATACTTTATCAAATAAAAAATAATTTACAACACTTCCAACAACAAACAGATTAAAAATTAAATCACTCAAAACCAACCAACCAACGATTGTTGCAAAATATTTCACCCACATCAATTATAATTATTTTTTTTACATAAAACTCACTGAAATTAGAATTTCCTAATAAAATTTATCTTTCAAATAATATAATCAAGAAATTCTTTTAATACAAATAACACAGCTGTGAATTTTTCTATCTACGTGCATGATTGATTTTTAATTTTAATTTATTGATTTAACATTTCTACTTCAATCGTTCAAAACTTCACATTATAAAATATCCTGGTGAAACTTTTTTTTATTATGTCTCCAAAATCTAAATAAAAACAAAAACAAATTATATTTATCTATTTTTAAAAATCAAAACTATTGTGCCACTTTGCAAAAAACTTAAAACAAATTATTAACAATAAAAAACTATAAATTCTGCCCACAAATTAATTTTTAAAAAAAAATTCCTATTGATTTTCTAAAAGCCAAACTCTACTAAAGGAATGCTGCTGTGTTGGTTTTGTGAATTATTGAAAATTATATGTATCTAAAGGCAACATATAATATGATTGATGGTGAAACATTTTTGTGATTATTTGTTTCATGAAACATTTTGATTTTATTATTTGAGAGGAATGAGTGTTAATTAACTAGATATATTAGTTAACTAAATATAATTGTAGGAATTTTTATTCGGTTTCATTTCACGCATGACTGATGAGTTAGACAGCAACCAGTCAACTGCGATCCTAACACCTGCTCTGAAAAAAATATTCTATTGCCAATCGATATGAGGTTGTCTTAACCTCGTCGTGAGAACGAATTTGGCGAATCGAACTCTGAAATTGATTCAGCTAAACAGGAAGTGAACGTTGTAGTTGAGGCAACCGCGCGTTATGTTAATGTTAAAATTAAATATAGGGTTTAACTACATTACTCTTTCAAATACTTTGGTTTGAAATAAAAAATGTAGGGTAAAAGGTCAAAGAGGAGAAGGTGATAATAAAGAATACTTACTGCCTTTAATAAATGGTTTGATACTTTTATCGTGCTATCCAATAAAAACCGATGTAAAATAACCAAATTCGATTTACTAATAAATTTTCTTGGATGTTTGTTTATTTTTCTTCGTTACTCGTACGATGTAAATCAACATTAACAAGAGCGTAATAGGGACTATTAAGGACCGGGGACGGTATAGGCGAAATCTGGCCATCAGGTCGTTGACTAAGGTGTCAGAACTGAAGACACCGTCATTCCAGGCCCCAGCATTATGCTAATATAAAACAGGTCCCTCCCTGGAGTACTTTTAAACGTTTTTTTATATAAAGTTAGACATGTTTACTCTCAACTCTTAAATATAGTAAATTACTTCGGTCTGGAGGACCTAAGTATTACATTCATGAACTAAAAGTGAAATTCTTACTCACACTTTTTTGGCATTTCTCGACGTTTTATGACCTACTGACTCTAAATAAGCAAACAATAAAATGTATGTCTATCTGTCGGCCATCCGGCCGGCTGTCACAACCTACGAAATCTAGAAAACCGCTGGACGGATTTCAAATTTTTTTTTTTCGAAAATAGGTTTCCTCAATGGGAAGAGCCGAAAGGGCGATATGTTCGATAATTGTACCGGAAGAGTGTAAAAAATCGTCAAGTGTGTCAAAACAAGGAAATTTGCATATCTTTGGCTTCAAAAACTTTCATTTAAAGTGATTACGAGTAGGAACATTGAATTTGGAGAAATCTTGATGGTCGGGATTGGTATGTGAAACCAAAATCTAGATTATTGCATTAGAAGTTTGTCAAAAAAATGTTGTCAAGTGTGTCAAAAGGAAGATTTTTATTTATTTTTTTACCCAATTTTTTGGAAAAAATAAAATTAATTATTTGTTTGAAATGAAATTTTATTATTATTATTGAGAATTATGGCATTATAAGTTTGCCAAAAAAATGTTAAGAAAGATTTTTATTTATTTTTTTACCCATTTTATGGAAAAAAATAAAATTAATTATTTGTATGACATGAAATTTTGTTATTATTATAGAGAATTATAGCATTATGAGTTTGTCAAAAAAATGTTGTCAAGTGTGTCAAAAGAAAGATTTTTATTTATTTCTTTACCCATTTTATGGAACAAAATAAAATTAATTATTTGTATGACATGAAATTTTATTATTATTTAGAGAATTATTACATTATTATAAGTTTGTCAAAAAAATAATGTTAAATGTTGCAAAAAATGATTTCATTTATTTAGTTAGTCAATTTTTTTGGAAAAAAAATTCAGCTGTTTTTATGACGTAAATGTAATTTAACATGTCATTGGACATGTAAATTTTTGAATTTGTTATAGTTTTTGAAATATTTTTGGAATTTTGAAAAAAGTTTGTATGTTTGATTTTGTAATAATTTTTGCAATATTTTTAGAATTTTGGAAAAAGTTTCAATTTTTGATTTTGTTATAATTTTTGCAATATTTTTATATTTTTGATTTTATTATAATTTTTGGAATTTTGAAAAAACTTTCAATTTTTGATATTGTTATAATTTTTGCAATATTTTTAGCATTTTTGAACAAATTTGAATTTTTGATTTTTGGAATAATATTAGAATTTAGAAAAAATTTAAATATTTGATTTTATTCTAATTTTTGGAATATTTTTGGAATTTTGAAAAAAGTTTCAATTTTTCATTTTGTTATAATTTTTCAATATTTTCTGAATTTTTGAAAAAAGTTTAATCTTTGATTTTGTAATAATTTTTGGAATAGTTTTAGAATTTTGAAAAAAAGTTTCAATTTTTGATTTTATTATAATTTTTAGAATTTTGAAAGAAATATGAATTTTTGATTTAGTAATATTTTCTCGAAACGTTATATGGTGAGTTTTTTGCGTAGTTTGCTGATTGTATCATATTTTCACTACAGTATATTAATTTATGATATGTTATAATTTTCCGGCAACGTATTAATGTTTCGTGTTAGTTTTGTAAATAAATTTCTAAAAAGAGGTAAATAAATGCTTGTACTTTAACATAGAGTTTTATGTTTAATATACATCGCTGCCCAAAACTAAAAACAATATAGTCATAAAAGTTTTTTATCGAAAAAACCGTAAGTCACAAACCGTAAGTTACAAACCGGAAGTTGGTATGCAGAAGTATTGGAAACAAAACTTAAACCTTATATACCAACTTTCATTACGATACGAAATCCAAAAATTACAAGTTATTAAAGATTCAAAATTAAAGGTGCTCGGATTTAAATTTGATTATGGAAAAAAGTTTTAATCAGTGTGTTGGCCAAATATATGCTTTTAACACCTTTTTTTTTGGCCATTTACTATTAAATGGGCTCAAAAGAATAAAACGATGGACCAAAAACACTGATATATTTAATTATAACATAATTATGATCCCAGTACATATTGATAAACTGCACGGGGCACTTGCAATAATCGATTTTCAAATAAAAAGCAATAAGTACTATGATTCGATTGGAAAACCAAACGATGAAGTTTTAAAAACATTGTCTAATTATTTAAAAGAAGAGTCAATAGACAAAAGAAATTATGCATTCGATATGGATAAATGGACAACAGAAAATGTGTCCAATATACCGACACAAAAAAATGGATACGATTGTGGTGTTTTCGTTTGTATGTTTGCTGGAAATATAGCAAAAAATACAGCAATAACATTTTTGCAAAACAATATGCCTTTTTTTAGAACAAAAATTATCTATGACAGGCATGTCAAACTCATTTCGGTATTCGGGCCAAATTTTTCGAAAATTGTTTTTCAAATCCTTAAGCGGGCCACACTGGATTTGGTTTTAGGTAGATTTCATATAAAAATCTACCTATTGCAATGGGCTTCATCTCGGAATTTCGGAAAAATTTTGATGCCAAACGACTATTTGTGATAAGCGGAGATGGAAAAACAAAAAAAAAAAAATTATATATATATATATATATATATATATATATATATATATATATATATATATATATATATATATATATATATATATATATATATATATATATATATATATATATATATATATATATATATAACGATATGAGGTATAACGGAATTTAGCGGCACTCTCACGGTCGCATTTTTCGACCTACACCAAAATAATTTTCTGTGTATGTTTCGGCAAATAATGTCTTGGACAAGTTCGTGAACTGGCCATATCCGGGTAACGGTTAAGCGGCTAGAGCCTAAAAAGTCGAATAATCTAGGGCGCTATAACTTCCGTTTGAATAATAATATTTTAATAAAATTTAAAAATATTAAATATTTGAACCTTTTTTTATCATTTTTATCCAGATGACTACTTTGGCGTTTCAGGTTCCTTAAAAATCAGCTGTTTTAAAAATTTACTAAACTTTGCTGCCCTTGATCTAGCTGAAATGGCCAAGCTCATAGTTGAAAACTTTTTTTCACGTACTTAAAATATAAATCTTTCCAAAATTTTCAAAAATAATAGTTTAAGTCTAACGGTTGAGACCCTACGGCTGTTGAAATAAAAACAAACGCAAAAGGCAATGCTTTCATCATGTTTCAGTTTATGTTATTTAAATTCATTTTAGCTTTTAAACATACTTTTCAACTATAGCCTCAAAAAATTTCAGCTTTCTAACCCAAAAGGTTCCATTTTTATAAGCATTATAATGCAACCCTTACAAGAAAAATATCAACCCATTTAATACCATAGAAAAATTATCAAAATCTCTTTTGTTTTTATTTTTTTTACTAAGTAACCGTTTGAAAAAAGATTAAATAAGAACAAAAAAACACAACAACAAAAGATGATTTTGAAATAAAATTGTTTGATAATGTTTGATTATAAATTATGTGTGATGGTATAATTGTAGTTGTGACGTAGTTCATTTGATCTTTGGTGGATTTATTATGTTATTAAAATTAGTTTAAACCAACTTAAATAAAACTGTTCCGAAATTGTATTGATGGCGTTAGTTCGGATAATGTATTTAATTTGGTTCGATAATTTTTTTGAATTATTCTGTTTCTACTTATATTTTTTATTTAAACTAATCTGACTTATCTAATTTTATTTGGACACAAAACCGTCTGACCCCGAAATCTACCTATTTCTAGCGGATATACCTGCCGCTGGGATTTTTTTAATAATTTTAAATTTGTGGGTTGATTGAATATAATCGACCATAAAGAAAACAAAACCAAATTTTTATATAGAAATTTATTAATTCTTAGAAATATATTTATTAATTCTTTTAATTCAGGTTTTTTGGGTTGATAAAATGCACCGCTTTTCATTTTTCAATTCATCAAAATCTGGTATTAGTTTTTGGATTGATGTAATTTTTAATATTGATGCTAAATGTTCTTCATTCAATCTGGTTCGCTGCGAAGTTTGATTTATCTTCATTTGTGAAAAAAGTTGTTCACAAATATACGTGCTATCAAACATGGATAATATGCGCATAACAAAATTTCGAATACCTGGGAAACGGCCTGTAGGTACTCATAAAACTCTGGAATACCAATTTCCTTATACTTTTGGTTCAATAACGTGTGGCATCGTAGTTCTATAAACTCCATTTGCAAATTTTCCTCAATATTGTCAATGTCAACAGACATCGGAGAGCAAAAAATATTGAAATGAGACTCACTATTTTGAAAATCTGAAAACCTCTTTTCCAAATCGTCTGCCAACATTTTAGTTGTTTTTCATATTTTTCAAATTTTAACTCTGGATGTTTAAGCAAAAGAGTTATAACTAGAAAAATTGTATAAATTTTCTTTTTTCAATTGTATTTTCCACAAGTGTATCTTTTGTTTGAATGAATTTATTTGGTTATACAACAAGGTTATGAGCATGTTTTTACCCTGAAGATTAAGATTGAGTTGACTGAGATGGCCAGTAATGTCAACCGAAAAAGCCAAATCTTGTATCCAATCAACTTTTTTCAGTTCAGTGCAGTCATAATATTTATTTTCTAAAAAGAGTACGATTTCGGCCAACAGCCGTAAAAATCTTCTTAAAACCTTATGACTCGAAAGCCAACGGACTTCAGTATAATATGGCAAATCTTCGTAATCACATTCCACATCTTTTAGCAATGACGTAAATTCCCGATGATTTAAGGCACGTGCTCGAATAAAATTTACGATTTTAGTAACTTTTTTAAATACATGATCAATTTTGATTACTTTTGAACATAAAATTTGCTGGTGGATAATGCAATGGAAGTGTTGAATTGAAAAGATGTATTATGTTGGGTTTTAACATAACCTTTTAGTCTGCCGACGACACCACGTGAAGATCCTTTCATAGAAGGGGTCCCATCAGTTGCCAAAGACAACAGCTTGTGCATTGGAAGATCATATTTTTTAATAGCAATCATAAGTACATCGAAAATATCATATCCAGTTGTTGTACCAGTCATTGAAATTACTTCTAAAAGTTCTTCGGCTATTGTCATATTAGTATCACATCCTCGAATAAAAATGGCTAACTGAGCCATATCTAATAAATCAGTACTCTCGTCGATTGCAATTGAAAACATTTCAAAATTCAATACAACTGAGCGAAGTTGACCGCTTGAATTGGAAGCAATATCTGTGATTCTATTCGCAACTGTATTCCGCGATAAACTTATGCCTTTAAATTTTTTTATCATATCTGGGCATAACTCTTCCACTGCTATTACTAAACATTCAATAAAGAATTCGCCTTCCATAAAGGGTTTTGATTTTTTTGCAATTGCATGCGATAACTAGCTTTAACAGCGGCAACATTTTCTGCGATTGGCCTAATGAAAATGTTTTGTTGTTTTCGAAGAGCTGTCTTTAATTCGAATAACTTATTCTCCCGTATTTTTCCAACGATGTTGTTGTATTCTTCATTGTGAATGGTATCGTAATGTCTTTTAATATTGTATTCCTTGCACACCGCAATAGTCTGACAACATACTAACAGGATATCGCGCTCGCTAATGTTAACTATATAATTTATTTATTTAAAGATTTATTTAGTCAAATCGTAATAGTTTCTGCTTTTTTTTAATGAAATTTTATAACGGGGAAATAAAATTTCATCAAAATATAGTAGAATCGCAGAAATTTTCGATAGAAGATTTTGCTGAATAGAAACCAATAATAGTTACGACTTGCGAAGAAACAAATCAAAAAGATCCGTTTAAGTGAAATTCACGCCACAAATCCGTTTGAATTCAAAACATGTGACTGAAAATATTTTAATTTTCCTTCGTTAAGATTTTCAGAAATTAAGAAATTTTTGTTTTGAATAGTGCCCGTGTCCTTTTTAGGTAAATTAAATATTTTTAAATTAAAATTTTAAATAGAGCGACAAAAATGTGAGGCGTCCTAGATTTTTTTTCTACTACAACTTAATTTCTTTTTTACGTTCGTATACGTTTTGACCAAAAATATTTTTGTCAATTTTGCAAAACAATATTACTAAAAATTTAAAAGAAAATTATTAGTGAGGTAAAATTTTACATTTGAGTATTATTTTGAAATTTGTTACATTTCAGAAAATGAATTCAATATTAAAAGGTTTCCAAAAATTTAAATTGAGTTCCAACATGTTAGACATGATTCTCTTAACTGACAAAAACTATGGTGGTGAATGGAGGCATATGTTTGCCATGTAATGTAGCTGTACCATCATTCGATATGCTTAACTTGAAAACAAAATTTAGTACAAAAGTAAGGGAAAATATGATAAATGGAACTCACATAATAATACAACGAACGTTCTTAAACTGTATTTATTTTTTGAACTGTCTGTACATATTTTGTTTGTATTTTTAATAAATTCATTTTTTTGAATTTTTTAATTAAAACACGAAACGAGAAAAAGTGTTGCGGGCCACAAAAATTGGTATAGCGGGCCGCAAGCGGCCCCCGGGCCGCGACTTTGACATGCCTGATCTATGAAATCGCAACTGGTGAAAAATATAAAAAAGGGTTTATTTACATTATCGGGCACAGACAGACAAACAACATGCAGGAAACTGATTGAAACATGGGTTCTTATGTAGATATTTATATTATCATTCAGGTAAAAAACTGAATGACAATATACATATATAAATAAGAAACCCATGTTTCAATCAGTTTCATGCATTTATTTCCTGATGGTGCCGGAATAATGCATCTTAATCAAATGAAATTTAATCAAAAAAGTTTTTTTTTCTTTTATATTGAATTCTTGAACTGTGATTTTTTTAATTTTATTAAAATGTGATAGCAAAATTTATTTATTAATTATATATATAATATAATTAATAGATAAATTATTACTATTATATTATTTATTTATTTTTTATGTTATATGTTTATAAATTTTATTTTTTTTTTAACGTGAAATTAATATTTTCATATTTTTTATTAATTATATTATTAATTAAAATAAATTACATTTATTTTTATTTTTAGAAATTTATTGATTTATTTTTATTTTAAAATTTTTATTTATTTTTTATATGTAAATATTATCATAAATAAATAACTTTTATTATATATTTTAATTTTTGTTTTAATTTTTATTTCTATTTTTTTTTTAATAAGTTTTAGTTCTAGAGTATTACTTCGGTCTTAAAAAAACATTTGCCTAAACGAAAAAGTTTTCTGAGAATTTAAATATTTTTTGATTTTATATTTATTCTAAGTTTTGGAATATTTTTGGAATTTAGAAAAAAGTTCAATTTTTTAATTTTGTTATAATTTTTGCAATATTTTTAGAATTTTTGAAAATTTTAATCTTTGATTTTGTAATAATTTTTGTTTTTGGAATATTTTTAGAATTTTGAAAAAAGTTTGATTTTATTTTTAATTTTTACAATATTTTTGGAATTTTTAAAGAAACATGAATTTGTGATTTTGTAATATTTTTCGAAACGGTAAATGGAGAGGTTTTTGAGTAGTTTGCTGATTGTATAATCTTTTCACTAAATTATGTTAATTTATAATCTGTTATAATTTTTCGGCAAAGTATTGATGTTTCGTGTTAGTTTTGTAATAAAATTCTAAACAGAGATAAAAAAATACATGTACTTTAACAAAGAGTTATGTTTGATATACATCGCTGCCCAAAACTAAAAACAATGTACTCATAAAAGTTTTTTGCCGAAAACTATATAAAATCCTTACCCAGACCGAAGTCTTGATATCTCAGAGCTTGTGATTTCAGCCCCTCCATATTTATAATTTAACTTCTCTGAGTATCCGAAGATACCATGCTAACTGAGGTTAAGGTAAAATGATTTATAATTCTGTGAGAAATTTTAGGGCATAAAAAATTATGCATTAAAATTATCAGAAAAAAACCCAAAAAGGTTATGCCGGACATAGAGAAAACGGATAGCCACTTTTGTCTAAATAACAAAGATTCAGACTACGGTTATGTCTATTGAAGATTTTAGAAAAATTGAGATCAAGAAAATAGCAATATCTCGCCTGCAAATTGAAAGTACTTGAGATCTTGCAAAACCTGAAGAATCAGAAAAGGTTCCGGCAATTCTGAAATATATCAATCCAGGTTTTCCCAGAACTGATTAAATATGCTTCTACAATCTTAAGAGCCTTGGTTGAAGAATGATGCGCATTTAACACTACACCACTTCAAACTGATGTTGACAGTGACGCTTTATCCATGGATATGAAGTTATCCATATCAATAAAAATTTGTCAGCCGTCTGAAAATTCTGACTCTGCGGATATGTCAAATTTAAAAATCATGTAGGTAGAATCTAAACATGTTTAAGTATCCGTAAGCCAACCGCTACTACTGTATACTAAAAAAAACTAAGTAAATTTTCCAATTTTTTTATAAATATACAACTTACAAAATTTTTGTAATTTTTATATTATAAAAAAAATTTTTTGAAAAAACCAAAAATTTATTTGATTTACAAATTATTTTTGGATTTAAAGGAAAAATTTTGTAGATTTATCAAAAAATTTTGTGTGTATATATAAATTAATAAATATATATATATAAAATATATATAAATTTTTGTAAAAGTTTCCTTTATTTTTTTGAGTGTAAGCACTCTTATGCTCAAAACAATAAAATACGAGCTAGTTGTCTTGACTCAGTTAACCATGTACTTAGACTCAAAACTATAAATTATTTAAAGTTATAATTTACTAGACTTTAATTTTGAATAGAATTAATTAGGATTTTTGTGAGCAATTAAGTTAATTCGAAAGCATGCTTTATTTATCTTTGAATACACTTTTCGGTACGTTTATTCAGATATTTCTCTGTAAGTTTAGAATAAATAAAAAAGTACAATAAACTGGAACAAAAAAATATTTTTTAATACGAATATGCAATTCTCCGCGATTTAGAATACTAATTGTGAAAAAATTACAATAACTTTTTTCCCAATTCCTATTTCACGATATATCGATAAAGAACTACTCCATATCACACTGATTCGAATCCAATCAGTAATAGACACGATATCAATTATGCCACCGAGGTGATGGTGTTGCCAAACTACGGAGTTAATTGCTCACAAACAGCCTGACTGAAATTAATCTATTCAAAATTTCAGTCTAGTGAATTATAATTCTAATATCAGTTAATGAGCATATTTATCCAGCCTTGCCAAATGAAAACAACATGATTTTTTACTAACAGGGTACAGTGATGCAGAAATACGCCAATCTGGCAATTATCAACCAGAACGTTTGACTTATATCGTCGCCAACATGACAATCATCCTTGGGTGAGATTTCTTAGGTTATGTCAGAAGCGAAGAGCACTCCTTTTCTAATAATTGGAATCTGTGCACCATGTAAACATTTAGAACTATTGCACTGAAAAAAATTCAAGTAATGAAAACCACGTCTTGAAGTTAGCGTAATAGAAATAAATATTTCCCTGAGGAAGGTTTCATAGAACTCGAAAATATTTAGAAAAAAATAAAAAAGTTTTTCAAAGTGTCTAAGTCGTATACGATTCATCAAAGTTAGCAGTTTATTATTAAAAAAAAAGGAAAATAATTGCAAACAATTTTAAAGTAATTGGGGCAACTATGTACAGTAGCTCGATTCTGGTTGTATGGAATTATTTTGTGGAATGAGATTTTTTACCTAAATGAGATTTTGGCATTCCGGTTCAGTGGAATGAGAAAAGTAGATTTTAGTATGAGTTTAGAATGGTGGCAATTCTTCATGAGGATGAAGTTTCACGGAACGTGCGAAGCGAGTGGAGGGAATCATCCGAGTGAAGAATTGCCATTATCCTATGCGAATACAAGATGCTATTTTATCCACGACTGCAAAATATTTCGAATGATTTCCAGTTTGCCTGCTAAAGTTTTTGACATTGACAATAACGGAAAATGTTAAATTTTTTATTTTATATTATATGTATACATATATTGTTCTTGTTTTAACCTTGTTGTGTATGACGAACGCAGCCATCAATCAATTAATAATTATCATCGTCAATCATCATACACAGATACAAATAAACAAACAAATCTATATAAAGTTATTCTTACACGATCGTTATCATTAAATTTGGACTGGTATAATTAAATGTTTTATACCGTGTCATCCTATTTTATAATTGTTTGTCGGAATAAATATTGTTTATAATTATAATCGAAATAAATAGTTTTATTAAATTAAATTAAATAGTTGTGTTTCTTATAAGTTGTAATAGTGAAACATAACAAACCTTTTGATATTACTATACCAACAAATGTTAAAATTAGATTTTGTTAGGGGGATATTTAATAAACTATAGAACTGTTGAAGAATGTAACGATTGCGTTACAACCCTTAGTATATTTACATTAGTATATAGACGATTAATTTTCAAGAAAGCATTGAAGCTGAACTGCTAAACATTCCAGATTATCGACGCAAATTAAACCCTGATTATATTATACTGTGGCATCAGCAAATATCCATACTTCTTCACCATAATATTTAAGTCCTTGATGAATTTGTCTTCAAATAAATCAACAATTACTTTACGTTTTTCTGGAGTTTGAAAACATTCGGCCACATGGTAAAGTGGACCAAGTTCAGCTGATGGTTTAATTTCATCCAAAACAACACGATACTTCTACTTTTAACATCAAACAATTTATATAAATTTCACTTGTTTCAGACATTATACGTTAAACCATTTTATTATTTGAAACACCTTTATTAAAGCAAAATTACTAAAAACAACTTTATTGTTTGATAAATTTTACATAATAATTTCCGATCAAAACAATTTGATCGCTTTATACACATATTAGGTTTCTGTTTCTCTCCTCAGTATCTTAATAAGCAATTTTCTCTAATACAGACAATTCTACTTTTAGTTTAGTACATAAATTAATATACTAAACATTTTTTTATGCTCTTTGCAGATTTGATAAGGCAGACGGAAATAGGGAAATGCGGGAAAAATGGGACGAGGTGGCGGAGCTATTAAATGCGGCGGGAGTAGCATTTAAAGACAGCAAAACTTGAAAAAAGCCGTGGATTGCTCACAGGTAAATTATTAAAGTTTTGTAGATTTTTATTGGAATAGATATCTATTAAAATATATTTATTTGTAGACTGTATGTAAAAAATCGGGCAGCTGAGATTAAAATTACAACCAATAGAAGTGGCATTAACGGTATGACACCGCCAAAAAATTTAACAGATTTGGAAGAGCGAATTACTGTGTTTATTTCATGGTATGCCGTTCGCGGTGTTGAAAATGCTGCACACCAGTGGCGGATTATCATACAAGTTTTTAGCTAACCGCACCAGGGCCCCGCGATTCAGGGGTCCCATGCATAAGCAAAAAAAGAAACTAAAACCAGACAAGTTTGAAATATATTTATTTTCAGGCATTTAAATTACATTTTTTCTGTACTTAAGTGTTACAAACTGGTCTATAATTTCATCGAATTTAATTTCGTCTAAAATTTCATTTTCAATAGAAAGAATGAATAAATCGTTCAAACGATCATTACTCATAGTATTACGCAAATAACTTTTGATTAACTTCAGTTTTGAAAATGATCGTTCATTTATAACATTACTGACAAACATGCACAAAAACATTCGTAATAAAATATCGATATTCGGAAAAGTGGTGGAAAGATTATCATTGAACATTGTTTTGTACATCGATTCATAATTTTAACTATCAAATGTGAAATAATTTTTGGCAAATTGACATTCGTCAATCAATTGATTTGCATTGAGATCTTTTGGGTATTTTGCGGTTATTGCTTTGCAAGAATTAGCAATCTCTTCATCACTCATTAAATTTAGATGTATCAAAAACGAGTACTGGCTATCTAGATCTTCATAAACTTTAGCACGCTCTCGCAGATTGAAAAGCAAAGCCTTTATAATTGACTTGAACAACGATTTTTCAAGGTAGTCTTTTTGTTCCTCTGGACAAAGTGTTTGTGACGTTGAGCGAGTTTGAATATTGTTTACGGTTTGAATATTAGATGGAACAGAATTTAAAAGCTGACAGGCTTCATCAAAAATTTTGTTGTAATCTTTATTTTCCAAATCTGTAACTATTGAATCAAACAGTTTTTTTTGTCACCGAGACAGTTAAATTAGATTTTTGTAATGCTCGATCCACAAAATTAAACACTTAGTTAGTACACTTTTCCAGAGGACAAGCATCAAAATATTTTCGAATTGACATAGTTTTTTTATCAAACCTATTACCACTGCTTATCATCACTGAAGCTTTCCTCATGTAGGAAAAATTTTAAAACATGCAATACTTTTAAATAACAAGAATGTAAAGCGTGAACTGATTCGTATCTAGCTGACCATCTCGTTCCAGTTACTCTCTAAAACATGTATTCGCTATTATCGGTTAATTGTTCTTGTAATCGATTCCATCGAAAAGGGGAATATACGAAAAATCCATAAAGTTTTTCAACCATATCAAAAAACTTAGTTGCAGCAGTATTGCCAGAAACATTATATTTACCGACTAAATTTAATGAATGAGCAAAGCAAGGGACAACAATTGCTGTTTCATTTGTTTGACGAATCAATCTTTGTAGGCCACCATAAATACCTGCCATATTGTAAGCGTTGTCATATGACTGGCCTCTACAATTATCAATGTTTATTTCGTTTTCATTGTGGAATTTCATTATGATGTCAAAAAGATAATTCGATGTATGACCTTCGATTTCAATAAATGAAATAAATCGTTCACAAATGGTATTACTTTTAACATATCGAACACAAAAAGACAGCTGGTCTGTATGGCTCACATCCTGAGTGGAATCGACACTAAACGAGATTCTATAATCTCCGAAACAATGTGATTTTTAACATATTTTGCCATTATAAAGATGAATTCTTCACAAATTGTGCTTAAAAGATACGATGCTTTTCCTAAAAATATTCCGAATAATAAAAGAAACATTTGTCAATGTTACATGAAAATAGTGTACCTTTTCTTTTAGTGCCAAAACGAGAAATATGTTCTTGTAAAAATGGATCAAATTTAGCTAATAATTTAAGAGATCCAAGAAAGTTTCCATTGTTTGATCCTAAAATTTCATCGTGACCACGAAAAGCAAGTCCTCGTGATGCAAAAAATTTCACATCCTCTACAACACGCAATAAAACTTTTTTCCAATAGCTCATTTCAATTTTAGTTGTATTATTAAAAGATTTCTCGAACGTAAGTTCATTTTTGATACGCATTTTATATGTAAAATCATTGGTCATGTGATACTTAGACTCTTCATGCTTCGAAAGGCCTTGTAATGAATTATTCCAATTATTAAATCCTTTTAATGAAAATGCTTGCGATTTTCTATTCAAATCACCAAATAAACGGCATACAAAACAAAAAACTGCTTCGGATGACGGTGAATAGATTGTTTAATTTTTGTTGTATTTGGGAGTTTTCAATAAAAATGAAACTCAGCGAATTTTCGACTATATTTTCCAGCATTTTTCATTGCATCTATGTTTTGACACACACAGGCACCTAAGAAACGATCATTTGAAAATAATATGAATGTTTCTTCATTCAAGATATAATTATGCATTAAAAATATAATACACCTAAACAAACTTCTTGAACATCAACCAAATCTTCTCAATAAACATATTTAGAAATTAAAAAAAAATTCATCAAATTTCACACCCTCCACCCACATCATCCACGACTCTCGATTAGGAGCCAGTTCCGGCCCCAAAATCCTAGTTCAGTATTAACGGTATTATTAACTATAATTAACGTTCGCATTTGCTAACATTTGCATTTGCTTTGCACTAACATTTGCTAACGTCAATTTAAATAAAATCCATATTTACAGCTAAATAATTTTAGCCATTTAAATACCTTACTAAAACTTTAACTTTAACTGTATAATAGTACTTTATTGTTGAGATGTTTAATAAACTAGTTTATTTTCGATTAAACGTTTACAATGCGAGCAAGCAATGAGCATTGCAAATTTGTGAGAAAATAAAATTCATTAAACACGAAAGCAATACGACGTTTTACTCTTCCGACAGAGAAGCATGTTTTAATTTAAAAATAAAATTCATTGACAAAATAAATAAAACGAATAAAGAGGACATCTTTTTAGTAAATGAGGACAAAGGACCTTCTTGTTCCAAAGGAGGACACGTCTATAACATTGAGTTAATTGAGAATAAAACAGGTGACAAACGTGTACTTGTTGACAGCTTGTACTTGAAAACTTGTACTTGTTATGAAACATATACAGCTAAAAAAAAATCATGTAAAACCCCGCCTTTATTCAAATGCAACTTATCGTCCAAATTTCAAAGGAATCGATCCAGTACTTAAGGAGATTACCTATTTTGAACAAACGAACATTTACATTTTTATTTATATAGAAGAAGATAGATAGATAGAAGATAGAAGAAGATAGATAGAAGATAGAAGAAGATAGATGGAAGAAGATTTATTGAAATTCTATTAAAAACTTATTGCAACACTAATCTTTGCACTAAACTTACCACTAAAATAGTTTGGATATTTTGATTTCTTGCCCCATGATGGTAATAAATTCGTCACATATTGTGCTTGACAGGTCCGACGTTCTTCCTAAAAATATCCCAATAGCTATCACTTTTATCATTTCATTAAGTTTGCTTCAAATGTCGCATACCTTTTCTTCTGTCGTCAAATTTATCACTATGCTCTTTTAAGAAAGGATCAAATTTAGCCAAAAGTTCAAGAGCTCCAAGAAAGTTGGCATTGTGATTCGAGCCCAGAGTTTCATCACTCTCGGAAGTTCGGAATTAAAACTTTTGTTTTTTATTTATTTTCTTTATAAATTATATATCTTTATTTAAAATATTCGAATAGATTATTGCTTTTAGATTGCAAAATGGAGAAATCGAAAATTTTATTTCGAATTATTTATTTGAGAATCTGAGAAAACAATGGAACCCATAGTTAAAAACTGCTGCAAGAGTATCTAGAGAATCAATTCATCATACACATTGTATATTCTCTATTCCAGAGATGTTTTAAGGGTGTAATTGTTATCGTTTTTCGCAGTTCTGATTTCAGACATGCAGTTTTGAATCATCAAAAATTCAGTTCTGTTTTTTAGTCATCAAAAATGAATTTTTGCAAATACTTTAATTTACTAGGGTTTTTTTCGAAGCTAAGGGCCGTTTTTTTAGTAATCAATTTTGGAAAATGAGGATAAAGGGCCCCCCAAAATTTACCCACCCCAGGGCCCCAACCCTTAATTCGCCACTGCTGCACACGCTACCAGCGGTAAGTAAAACACAAATATTTAGTTTTATTTCTAAAATCAATGATGCCATTAGTACAATTTTTTAAAAGCTTCTATTCATGAAAGAAAAACATATTTTAAAAAGAAGTTATAGTATTTTCTTTTCGTTGTGATATAAAACTGATGACAACCAGAGTAGTAGTAACATAGAGTTTTTTAAGAATTGTAATACCAGCAGCCAAATTCTGCAACTGTGAAGCGGTGAAGTGTTAAAAACTTCGTTTCTTTTCATCAAAAACTTATCACTTTTAGGCGTATATTAAAACTTAAAAATTTAAAATCTTTATCTAGTAGTTGAAAAAAATGTAAAACAAAATGTTAGTTTTAAGTTTCTTATTAATAGAATAATTTAATGTTTTTCCAAATAGTTCAGTTTTTTCGTTTTTGCAATGGATTTACATTTTACCATTTTTCTTGTATTAACTGGAAGTTCAGTGAAATTATATTGAATCTAAAAAGTACTGTTGGAAAGTTATTCTATTAATTATTATTATTTCTAATATTCGATTAAATCGTTTCAATCATGTTTAATGTGATAACAACTAAAATTTACTAAAAATGTATAATCATGTTGTATTTTAATATGGAAACTTAATCAATACATTATCATAAGAAGTTCAAGTTGAATAACTGTTAAATGTTTTATTCAAATTTTATATTTTATTCCGCAATGCTGTAATGGATATTTAAATATCAAAGGATAGTAAGGCAATTATTGTTTTGTCTATATATATCATATATATCATTTATTTCGACTTCTTGAGTTGTCTTCAAACAATTTGAGAGTATTGAAGAAAAATAATTGGAAACAATTCGAATGACCTCTGGCGAGAAACTACTAGCTATAGATTGAATCATATAGCGCGAAAATATTACAAGCTATTCCCAATTATTATATTATATAGCGCGAATTAACAAGCTATAACTTCACCGTTTCACAGTGACAGAATTTGACTGCACTATTGTCGAATTACTGCCGGGTATTTCAGAAATTAAATACTCGACTACCCGAGTACTTGCAAGGTCGAGTAATTTGGATACTGGAAGCACAGTACAGTACACAGTACAGAACAGAGGATGAAATATTGCCCTTACCTCCAACATCCGTAGAAACAGATCGAAAGAATTCCATCAGGAATCAGAAAAAAATTACGAAAAGTTGGTTGTAAATGCATATTCCGAAATGCAATTTCAAGAAAACTTTCGACTTACGAGAGTTGATTTCGAGTTCATCTTACAGGATGATACAGAATATTGGGAGGAACAAGTCCTTGATCGAAAGCAAATTAGTAGTGAAAAGCGTCTTTTTGCTGTTATCTGGCTTTTGATCACACCGGATTCGTAGAGGTAATTTAAATATTATAATGTACAATATAATATCACACAATATTTTGACTTGCTTAAATTTTGCAGATCAGTTTGTGAACGTTTTGATTTATCAAAGAGAAATTTATCTCAATGTTTTGTTCGAGTGATAAATGCGTTAAATAAAGCTGCTCCTAAACATATTAAATGGCCTACTGGCGGCGACATTGGCAGCACAAAAGCTAAGTTTGCTTCAATATCTCCGTTTACAAATTTTTTAGGGATTATTTTTTTTTTTTTAATAAAATGTGTTGTGTAATGGGGTTTAGAATATGTGTCACAACAACACATAAATACCTTTTAAGACCTAGGTCTAGACCTTGGTCCCACAACAACTGGCGTTCTAAGGTGTTGATTAACGCTTTCTTTAAACCTCTGCGGGTTGAAGCCACCTAAGACTAAGTGTTCCGGCAAACTATTCCATTTGTACGCAGTTCGGACAAAGAAGTCTTTCTGCGATCTGCCAGTATGACAGCGCGGGATCTTTACCGTTTCACTGGTTGCGGTAGCCGATTGCCGTGTGGAACGTAAGAATAAGTTTGAGGCATGATGCCGCTGATTTTATCTGAGCACTGTTGATGACGATATTTGTAAAAAACAAAGAGGTCAGCAACACTGCGACGATGTTGTAGGGAATCAAGTTTTGATGTCAAAGCTCGATCACCCACAATTCGTATAGCCCGCTTTTGAACAGAGTCCAAGAGGGCCAAGATGGAAACAGAGGCAGCACCCCCAACTTGACAACAGTACTCCATACAGGGACGAATATAGGACTTATAAACATGGAGCAATTGGTATGGAGTGAAAAATTTTTTGCATCTATTTAGGAGGCCGAGTTTTTTAGACGCGCCTTTTGCCATCGCCATTACATGATCGTTCCAGAGTAGGTCATTTGAAACTGTGACACCCAATGAACGAATGTTTTTACATTCACCTATTGGTTCATCATACATACTGAATAAAATACCTTTGGGGAACTCGGTCTTTAATCTGGAAACAATCAACAGCTGTATTTTGGTAGAGTTGAAATTGACAAGGTTTTGGTCACTCCAGTCGGCGACTTTATTCAGGTCTTTGTTCACGTTTATGGCAGCGTCTCTCCGGGCGGGATTAATTCGTTCGTGCATTTTACCTTTTGAAGGAAGGGGCTCGAACGACTTGTGCAGAGTACTATCATCTGCAAAACTATTTATTGGGTTGCTGGTGATTTTCAACAATTCGTTGATATTAATCAACGAATAGGGCATGGGGACAATACTGAGCCTGAGATAGAAAATTTTGAATCAGCTTCACAACATTGGGATGAAAACCGTACGCAACGAGCTTGTTGATTAAGTTGGCATGCCATACTCGATCGAATGCCTTGGAGATGTCTAAAGCGATAACGTATGTTTCACCACCTTTATCAAGTATGCTGTTCCAACAATGCGCTACATAGTTTAATAGATCGGTAGTTGATCTTTTGTTTCGAAAACCGTATTGGCTGTCGGATATTAAATTATTTTCTTCCAGAAATTTTGAAATATGTGTATTAATATAATGCTCGTAGACTTTGGATAGGACCGATAGTAAAGCTATTGGCCTATAATTTGAGATATCGGATTTTAGTCCCTTTTTGGGGACGGGCTGGACATTTGCCAACTTCCAGCACGAGGAAAATATAGGAAATGATGGAACTTATGTTCCAATAAAAGCTAAGAATTGGGAATGTTTTACAGCCGTGAAACTTCAATGTACATATGCGATGCCGAAATGTGGTCCATTGATTGCTACACGGGTTGGCCAAGTTCTGTACCAGATATAAAAGAGTTTAAAAACTGAGAACTTTTCGTATTCTGGGACAAAGCTTAACAGTGTTTATGCTGGTGTATATCACCATATATGCGAAGAGGAGAACTAATCAATATACAAACTGCTTTCAATAAAAACATGACTCTATCCGAGTAGTTATTAAAAGTAGTTTCGCATTATTATTTATAAGATTCCGTTGTTTAAGAGACCTTGATACGAACCGTACGGACTGGATCCCGTACGATTCATATCAAGGTCTCTTGAACATGAACATGAGGACTTCGTTTTTCTTGTTAATGAAATTTGTTAATAAAAATTATGAAATGGAAATTATGGATGAATTTTGTTGGTTTAGCTGGCAAAGGAACTAGCAATGTCTTTTTTAAACTAAAAACATCTTTGGGCGAGATCTTATAGGTATTGGATGTAATACCCATATAGTATATAACGCTATTAATGCAGATTCGGGAATTTTAAACGTCGATGTTGAAGAAATTTTACAAATATTTTTATAGGTATTTTAGAAATTACACAGTGAGAACTGAAGCTTTAAAATCGTTTTGTGAAGACGCCAAAATTGAACATAAAAAGCTAGTAGGTTATTCTACTACACGTTGTGTGGCACATGCAATTCCAAAACTTATAACAACGTTCTTTGAAAATGAAGGAACGTCAATATATTTGCAATTTATTCACAATCAGTCAGAACTTTTTAAAAAACTGTATTATAAAGCTTGATAAAAATTGTTTGAGTGCAACAGAAGCGTAGTATATTTTAAACGAGTTGGAATAATAGTTAACTGATAGGACGAATAAATCCCGTCCGGAGAGACGCTGCCATAAATGTAAACGAGGACCTAAAAAAAGTCGCCGATTGGGGTGACAAAAATTTGGTCAATTTTAATTCCACCAAAACACAGCTATTGATTGTTTCCAGATCAAAGACCGAGTTTCCCAACGATATTTCAATTAATATGTGTGACGACCAAATACGCGAATGTGAAAGCATTCGTTTATTGGGAGTCACAATATCCAATGACTTACTCTGGAACGATCATATAATGGCCATGGCAAAGAGCGCGTCAAGAAAACTCGGCCTCCTCAATAGATGCACTGAGAAAAAAAACATGTTTGGACATGTTTGCGACCAATATATACATGTTTCAGTAAACCTTAATATGGTTAAATTTTAATTTTTAAACATAATAGTTTAAATATATTACAATAATATGTTTATTTTAACTATATTAAATTTGTCACAAATATGGCATGTTTAAAAAATCTACCTAAATTATGGCTACTAGAATTATGATTCTTAGAAACATATAATTGTAAACAAATTTGGTTTCGAACAAAACTAATTATTATTGTTACAAACATTCCTTATCTTGCTATAGTAAAATTAACTATAGTATGATGCCAAATAACATATGCTGTCTTTAAAGTTCTATTTAAACATGATTATGTTTAATATGATTGCTATGCAAATAATAAAATATATTTAAATATAAATGAAATTTTTGGTTCTTTAATTTTTTCAGATACATATTTAAAATTGAAAAATATAACTTTTATTTGAACTTATATCAATTTATTATCTAACCGTATAAAAGATAACATATTAAACGACATTTCATGGAAGGACATATATGCATTTGTTTGCCATTATTATTATATTATTCAGAATTTATTTTGAATACCATTTTTGAATTTGTTTAAAAACATAGAAAATAACACTTTAACGTTGAATTCAAACATATTATGTTTGAATTCTAACATATTATGTTTAGTATTCATAATCAAACATATTATGTTTCGTATTCTTAATCAAATATATTATGTTTGAATAAGATTTCCAAATATGTTATTTTTGTTATGACCATAAATATAATGGACACAAAAATATAATGTTTGAAAAGCGAACATGTATATGTATACATGTAAATGTATATGTACTCTTAGCCAAACATAACATGTTTGGAATTGATTAGAAGAGATCTAAACAACTTGCTCAGTTCATTTAGTTTCGTACGTTCGTTGAGTTTAGTACTTTTTTTCGTGTGTTATTTTTTATCGTTAGTGGGAAATGTGAATTTAAGCCAGTAAATTTCATTAAAATAAAAAAATTATTGCATTTAAATATATCTATTTACATAAAATAAAAAACCATTTCTTAATTTTTGTGTAAAAATAATAAGACTAAATTAAAATAATAAATAAACTTTAAAAAAAAAAATAGAACTGACTTCAGAAAAAACAAAAGAGGCACAAAAAAGTGAAAAATAACTCAATTGTTGCTTATAGAAACAAAAATATGTTACATTTTGATTAATTTAATTTAGTTATACTTGCTATAGACAAAAAAATTACGCTATTAAACAAAGTTACTATATTAAAATAAATTATTATAGTTATTATAGTTATTATAGTTGTTATAACAGTTATTATATTTTAAAAGTTATTTGTAGAACAAAACTGTTGGAAATCGGTGCCAAGCCCGAGACATATTAGTCGGTTTTTCGTCTATGTGGCACCGACTTCGAACAGTTTTGTACTACAAATAACTTTTAAAATATAATAACTATTATAACAACTATAATAATTATAATAAAAAGTAACTATTTTAATATAATAACTTTGTTTAATAGCGTAATTTTTTTGTCTAAAGTAAGGTATAATTAAATTAAATTAATCAAAATGTAACGTATTTTTGTTTCTAAAAGCAATAATTGAGTTATTTTTCACTTTTTTGTGCCTCTTTTGTTTTTTCTGAAGTCGGTTTTATTTTTTTTTAAAAAGCTTTTTATTTTTTTATTTTTAGTGTAGTCATAAAGCAAATGTCGACTAGCAAGCGTTCTAAAAGTAATAACTTCAAATGCCAGAAAAACTTTCATCAGTGACAATCTATTAATTATGGTTTTGCGATTTTTGGCACAAACGGCATGCATATTTCCCGTCATAGAAAATTATTTACGATAACTTCGACAAGTAAAGCAATATAATACTTCCCACAACATCCAAACAGAATAATATGTTTTGACGAAATCAACGAAAATGCATAAAAAATATGGTTTTTTCCAATTTTCTGAATAACGGTATTTTTCACATCATAAAAAAATTATGGGACCCTCTCGGAATAAAGCCAAATAGAATACAATTTAAATCATCTAAATCGAACGAGCCGTTTTTGAGAAATTGCATACATAAAAAAAACCCACAATGAAACACAGAACCTCCTTCTTTTTTGAAGTCGGTTAAAAATAGAAGAAATAGAAAGAAATAAGAAGAAATTAAAATAATAAAAATAAGAAGAGTATAGTTATTCCACATATAATATGCTTGCGCTAAATATAATTTGTTTAAATAATATGTTTGATAGAACCTTATAATGTTTCTAAAGTATAGTTGCGGTAAGCATAATATATTAACACTAAACATATTATGTTAAAACAACATGATTGACGGCAAAATAGTATGGTTACTGATTATGTTTTATTTGATCATATTATGTTTATAGTAAACACAATAACAATGGTTCAAGTAAACATGTTACATGTTTGTCATTTTCTAAACATGTACATGTTACCAGCAGAATATGTTTGGGGTAACCATATTAATTTTCTCAGTGTGTAAAAAATATTTTACTTCGCATCAATTACTCCACATTTATAAGTCCTATATTCGTCCCTGTATGGAGTATTGTTGTCAAGTTTGGGGCGCTGCATCTGTTACTATCCTGGCTCTTTTGGACTCTGTTCAAAAGCGAGCTTTACGAATTGTTGGTGATCGAGATTTAACATTAGGTCTTGATTCCCTGCAAACATCGTCGCACTGTTGCTGATCTCGTTGTTTTTTATAAATATCGTCACCAGCAGTGCTCGGATGAAATCAGGTCCATAATGCCTCAGACATATGTTTTTCCCCGTTTTACTCGTCAATCGGTGTGTGCGGGCGGTCGAACTGTCGAGATTACTCACTGTCATAGTAATAGAATGCAAAGAGATTTTTTTGTGCGTACATCGTACACATGGAATGCTTTGCCCGAATCAATAGTCTCGAGTGCTTTCAATCCACAAAGATTTAAAAAAAAGCGTCCACCTATACCTCAAGACGCATGTTGTTGTGGGACCTACGTCTTGAAAGGTATCTATGTGTTGTTGTGACACATTTTGTAATTCCTACTACACAACACTTCTTATTAAAAAAAAAAAAAGAGAAACTCTACATACCGTTAACTTTACGATGCGAAAAAACTAATATGGAACATTCTGAACCGCATTTTCGAGAAAAATTTATGGCAGATGTTAAATTTTTTTATAAAACGTCTTTAAACTATTTGAGCGACTTGACAAAACCGTGGGAAGATATGAAATTGCTGTATTGGACGTTGCTTAGAAAACGGATTGATTAAGAAGATGTTGGATTGTGCTGGGTTTCTTTTTTTGGTAAAATTGGTGATAGAGTTGAAGATGGAAAATTTGTGAATGAAATTAGAAAAATAAATATTTATTGTGATGAACAAAAGCTGTCAATGTGGAATGAAAAACAAATCGAGCATGACCATCGATGGGAAATATTCAATCATTTTGATACAGAATATGCATTACTTAATCGGAAATTTTAAAACTTGTAGAATTCGTTTTTGTTCTACCAGGAACAAACGCATCGGTGGAAAGGGTATTTTCCCTTATCAATATATGGACATCTGAAAAAAATCAAATTTCTATTAAATGTATTGAAGCTCAAGTCGACATTAAAATTAATGGAAGGAAATCATGCACAGAATTTTCAAAAGAGATTGAATTCAATGAAACCCTATTGAAAGAAGCACATATAAGTGTCATCCAAATATGGACATGAATAAGAAAATATGTACAATTGATGCAAAATGAATTACATATTTTCAATATTTTAATAATTATTTAATAAATTTTATTTTTGTTGTGTTTGTGTTTTGTTGTGTTGTTAATTTTTTTTGGTTCAAAATTATTATTATATTAGATTGTTGGTGGGAGGAGTGGGTGTACGTTTTTACAAGAAATGTCATCTTTTAGTTTGAAAATAATTTGGTCACCTTATTTGTTGTCAAACGTTAAAAATATTTAAAAAATTAAATCGGTACATATTTGTTTGTGTCTAAATTTCCGGTTTTGGGATATCTTTTTTTAAATATCAAAATAATTGAAGTTTTTGTTGTTTTGGTCAAATTTTTGATGATTTACTGAATATTAAACCAATTGGCTGGAATTAGGGTGACCATACGTCCCGTTTATATAAGCCAAAAAAATGTGTCCGATATATTTTTTCAAAATATTGCTTTTTGTCCTCCTTTTGGCGATTCGTGAAACATCTTAGGTATTTAATTTATCTCTCGAATACAGTTTTCCTAGTTATATTTTAATGTGCTGGTAATACTATCAGCGAGCGTGCATGAAAAAACTTTTTTCTACTACCCAAAATAAAAAATCTACTTTCGATGTTTGTTCATTGCATCGAAATTTCTTTTTCGTCACCAGTGATAAAAAAAACCTATCCAAATAACTTTCGTAACTATAGTGACGAAAGTAATTGTTTAAAAGCCATCTATCTTCCAATATCTAAACTAAAATAAACCATCCTAGATCACCCGTTAAGTGAATCAATTGATTGAATAAAATAATTTTTTTAGTGTTAATTTATCTCTCTTAGGAAGACGACGTTAATTTATTTTTGAATTATTTACGGACAATATACATTGAAAATGTAGAAATAATAATAGTTAAATATATAATATTCATATATCCTTTTTAAATAGTATGATAACAAACAGTGTTAAGATATTTTTGAAAAAAAATTATTTATATTGTATTTAACAAAAACGAAAAAAAATATTTATTTTACGCAAAATAATTTAGGTTGTTTTTAAAAATATCAAAAATTTACGTAACGTCAACCCATACAAAAACTAAATCAAAACTGATTTTTATTTTAGAAATAATAACAAAATTTTAAAATTTGATTTTGTTTATGATCAAACCGTCTTTAGTTATATAAGCCTACTAGACGCGAAATTAAAAGAACAATGAAGCTTCAAAGAAGTGTTATTTAATGATTTTAAGGACTTTATAGAGCAAATAGAATGAAAATGTAGGATTTTGCAGTGTAAATAGAATAAAAATATAACAACATGAATAACTCTAATGTTAATGTACATATACATATGTATAAAGATCATGATTTTTTTTTTTAAACAATCAGGCGCGCTATATAATTATGCTAAACTATGCGAACTATGTTTTTAAAAAAATAATGTTTTAACGCGAATAATATTTTTTAAACAAAATGTAATGTATGTAATGTTTCCTTTTTTATTTTCTTTTTTTAAATGTTTTGTTTCCGTAATGTTTTTTGTATAATTACGTTGTATACAAAAAACATAGTTCGCATAGTTCACATAGTTTAGCTCAAGTGTATAGCACGCCTCAGGCTTGTAAGTAAAGACGGTTTTCTTTGTGACATAGAAATTGGATAATTTATTCATATCATGTTGAGTCATATATTTTTTAATAGCAGAAATATAAATATACATTTAAACATTTTAATTTGTAACAGTGTATGTTTTGAAATGTGAACTGTACGTTATTATAAATGAAAATGATTAATGATTAATAATAATTTTTAAAAAAGTAGTAGAAAAAGTACAGTCTTCTACTCGCCGAAAATCATATTTTGAATCTCGCGACCATTACCAACCTCGGCTATCGCCTCGGCTGGTAAACTGTCCTCTCGTTTCAAAATATGTTGTTTTCGGCATCGTTGAAGAATATACTATTACTCATGAGATTTAAGCAACCTTTTGTTATTAATTTTTAATATTAGCACAATGCTTTGAAATGTAGCTAACATTATTCTCTATTATTCAGAAGGCAAAAGTAAGGATCCCGAGCAGAAATTAGTAGGGGTTAAGGACTAGAAAATACAAACCCTATTCGGGCAATCTGATATATGGGAGTGAAATAAAGTACCCTTTTAGGGTTAACCTTATTTGAATATACCCGGATCTGGTTTTTCGTATTTGACCTCTACTTGAGCAATCTGATCAGAGCCTGATACAAAATACATTAACAGGGTTTGTCTTATTTAATTTTATACAGCGTAATTGATTAGGGCCTGATCCGACTCTTTCACTCGGGGTCTGATTGGGCAAAAGCGTTACACTCATGATCAGGGCCCAATTGAAATATTTCAAACCGGATCAGCGCCCTATTTGAGCCCTAACAAATTTTCGGATTTTTTTCAACATTTTGATTGAGTAAAACGTATTTCCGAAAAACAAATTTTTTTTCTCAAAATAATTTTCAAACTTGGATCTCATTAGTAAAAGTTTTTTCATTTTGGCTTGATAGTAAATGTAACTTTTGTAATTTGTATGTATTTAAAAAAAAAATTTTTCTCAGCTGGGAAATAAAGTGAATCTATTCTGATGAGTTTTAAAAATATTGATCGCACCCCACTCTCAATAAAAATTTGGCCATTTTTTTGTAATGCTCAATCGGCTCACCCTAGCTGAATCGGTCGCCCTAGCTGAATCAGTCGCCCTAGCTGAAATGGATTCACGCAGCAATTCACTCGATTAGAAAGCGAATAAAATAATCTTTTGATATTTAACTGTATACATTCCCAGTTCAACAGCATAGTAGTAAAGTCGTGTGATAAAATTAAAGAGTGAAGCAAATTATTAGATAAAAATGGAGTCATAAAAGGTGCATAAAAATAAAAATCCATAATTATTAATATAATTAGAGAACATATATCAAATATTTTAAAGAATAATAGAAATATAGTGAATAAAAGCGGTGGATAAAGCCGTATTTCAATACCACACGGCCAAAAAACATACTGGGAAGCACATGTTCATTGCATTTGTTATGACCGCCAAATTACGTGATATTTAACAGGTAGCATTTTATAAGAAAATCTACACCAACTCTAGAACAACAAACTAATAGTAGAAACTAAATTCCTGTTTAACCACCAAACATTTCCATTTTCATGTATAATACGGCTACATTACATTTTTTCATTAACATTGTTTATTACCAAACAATCAGTATACATAACCTTCGGACTTCCTGTAAAAAAACATCAAAGGCATAATAATTTTTTTATATGTTTGAATTCTCTCTAAAACACTTCGAATATTAATTGTTTTCTTTTATCTCTTTGCTAAATAAAACGAAACGGGAGAATTCATGTAATCAACAAACAATCACTCTCTTTTTTTTGTTTTAAATATTATAAATACTAAAAATATTTTTGGTATTCAGTTGAGTAGCATTTTAAAATTTAAATTGAAATGTTCAAATCAAGAGTTATGTTAAAATTAAAATGTAAAATTAAAATGTAATTAAGATTTGAATGTAAAATAAGTTCTTGTGTTATTAATAATAATGAAAAAAAAAGAAATTAAAAAGAAACCAAAGAAAAAAAAATGAATTATATGTTCGTTTTATATCTATAAATAAAATTTTGTAAAAGAATTGTAAATTAAGATTTCAAATGATAGTGTAAATGTCTAACAATAAATTCAATCAGTGATATTAAAAATAAAAGAATTGTGTTGTATAAAAGAATCTTTTTATTTATGTGTGATAATGGTTTCTAGTATAATGGAAACTGTGCAAGGATTTGTATTAATCTAATTTGCTGCAGAATGTATTGGGATCAATTACAATGGAGGTTCATTATAAGAGAAAAAAAATTGCGTTTGCATTTATATAAGTTGTGGCGAACCAAAAAAAAGGGAAATTATGTCTTCCAATAGTCTAACACGTAAATTAAAGAAAATGAGAGTTATACCAGAAGAAAAAGACAATGTGAATCGCCTTATGTTGTATGATATTGTGGAGGACGTGTAATGCAGAGTGAATTGTGTATTAAATGGAATAATGCGGCGCTGGATGTGTGTCCGACATAATGAAGTTGAGAAAGTAACATTGTCTGACGAAACAGATCAGCAGTTATAATAATGTAAGGTTATTTATCTTAATTTTTGTTAATTTACTATTGTTCTGTTTTAATGGTTTCGAAAAGTGTAAAGATTATAAATTATAAAGTGTTGAAATAGAGATCGTTCTTCTGTAGAGTCCGCGTTGAAAAGGAAAAACCGTAATACATTCGTTTATAGTTAAATTTATAAATCCCTTGGATATTAATAAATGCCTTTGGCATCTATTCCAAAAGTGAAAAGTTGACCAAACAAAACCACCTAAACATTAAATAATATGCGCTTTTAGTTATCATAGGAGTTTGAAAAAAAGATAGGAAGATTTTCGAAAACAACAATCGCAATTTTCAATATTTGCTACACCATTTTCTGTTGATATAAATATTCTACATCTTGGAAATGGAATTTTATAGAAGTGGAATCCGATATTCAACTAAATGAAAATGTTCCAGAATGAATCTTTGTTAGATTTTTGTCTCCTGAACCATGCTTTGTTCATGGGTTCACTTTTTGAAAGTACCTATATTTGTGAGCAGTTTTTTCGCATACGGAGCTTTCAAAAGGTAGACTACAAACAAAAATATAGGATGATCATTTAAGGAAAATACTCTTCGTATACCAATGACTTAGCAAATATATAAAATTCAAATACTGATGTATATTACAATTCAGTTACATACGCTCAGGATGAAACGAAGATTACGCCCTTGGTTCAATAAAAGCCATCGCTTCCCGTCGGGCTTTAATATAAACTGCGGGCATAACCTTCTTTCAGCCTTCGATATTGAAATAACTGTTTCAAATCGACTTAATCAAATTTTAATAAAACCCACACAATTAAATTAAGTTCTTAATAAATAAATGATTTTACACAATAAATTGTAGTTTAATGTCTATCATTTCACTTTCATCCTTTCTTTTTATAAATTTTGTTATTTGGTGACGATTAATTAATTTTGAAGATTTGCATTAATATCATTCGTTGTAACTTGTAATAAACAAAAATTACAATAATTTTATGGGAATACGTTTCGTTTTATTGAAAATACTTTTATTTGACGTGAAATTGGAGTTGGATTAGCATAATTTAATTAGCTTTATCATATTTCTACACATATATATGCAACAAAACCCTGCCACATAATTATCATGTAACTGTTTAAAAAATATAATACCAAAATCAAATAAATAAAGCCCAATATCCAGATTAATAAAATCTTTTATAAATTCATCGAAACAACAAAATTACTGTAAATCAATTTAACCTAGTCGTACGTATCATTATAACTTTATAACTGAGCCGCTTAACCAAAACTGTTTTTTATTAAAACAAAAGAAACAGTCTAATAACATAAATAAAACCTCTTACAAAATGATGAGATAGAAGAGAAAGTGAAGTTAATTTCGATTAGAAAATATAATTTTTTTATTATTCGGACATTGAACTGAAATAATATGAAGTAATCGGCCATAATAAAATTGTTTTGTTTTTAAATTTATGGTTTAAAGTTAAAATATTATTATTATTGTTATGATATTATATTACTTTTTTTTTTATTAATATACAACAGACAAGTCTGAAATAAGAGAACCTATATGTATATGCATGGTAAAATGATTATACCATGATGTATATGTATGTTTTTACTTGTTTTTTTTAAATTTAAATAACAATTTGTGTAGAGAGCGTAACAGTTTTGACAGTTTAAAATTAAAAAACTATATAAATAGAAAAAAATGGAGGGAAATTAGAATTTGGCATGCAATGGTAAATTTAATTATTCAATTGAAGATTTTAATGATTATAAAATTAGTCAGACCATTGCCTACGATTAGTGTTAAGTTAATTATTTTATGTAATTTATAATGAGATTGTAATAGATAAATTTATTCACATGATTACTTGCGTTTAATTTGATTTTTATATACGAAGTAATTGATGTTAAAAATTTTGGTAATAGAAAGATGAATTCGAAAATGATGCTATTGTTTGTAATTATGTAATCATATATTGTATAATTGTTTTCTTGCGATCTTGAAAACGGTAGCTTGCGAAAAATTAGGGATGCATAACATTAATTATAAGATCAAGAATGTTTTGTAGGTATTATCAACTAATTCTCGCTTTTAGGGTTCTACTTTTTATAACGAACCCTTTTGGTGAGAGTACAACGTGTTTTTCGCATTATATTCATTATCTCGTAAACCATTAATCCTATGGACCTAAAATTGGAGGTGCTTATAAAACGAACCTATCCTCACAAGATGACAGGTTAAAAAATAAATAAAGTTGTTTTCGCTTGTTTTACACTGGTACGATGTGATGTGATGAAGCCTTTGAGAAAATAAACTTTTTATCGAGACGAGTAGGGTATATCATATGAAAGGGCTCCACTTCATTATTCCTTAAAAATGTATTTTGGAATTTAACACCCCACCATTTTTTGTATATCATTTTGCATAATGACCTTTTCTTTATATTTTATGGCCTCGACTAACTCCTACACTTGATCGAAAATCTTAAAATATATTTTATATTGATTTATTTGTGACTGTGAATTCTTTATTAGTTTATTGGTGTGTTTAATTAATTCTCTTGACTGAAGTACACACCAATAAACTAATATTTGATATGATGAGTAAGTATGAGTAAGTTTTTAATGAAAAATATAGAAAAGTGTCAAATCTTCTTATATATTAATACGCTAACGCAAAATTTTGTGGAGCCTAAGGCTTTTTTATTCGAATTTTGATTGATTTCAAATTTTCAGTGCTAACTGATATTACTGTAACCTATTTCTGGGATTGGGATTGGGATTTTTCGGATCATAAATAAAAAAGTTATTATATACGAAAAACTTTTTATATACATATGCATTATAAGTTTACATACATACAAAAACGAAATTAAATTTAAAACTTAAAAATTTATTTTATTTTTTTATATTTTCTTTTTTATATATTCTTTGGTGGATGGAATTTCATTTTAGTCTTCTTATGTCTTCGTACATGGAAGCTTAGATCGAGTCGTCGGAATAAAAGAGATTTTATGCGTAATAATGTTGATTTTATGAATGATAAAATTTATTTTTTTATATTTTCTTTTTTATATATTCTTTGGTAGTGGGTAGTAATAAACGTATCGTATGCGTAGCCTAAGGCTTTTTTATTCGAATTTTGATTAATTTCAAATTTTCAGTGCTAACTGATATTACTGTAACTTAGGTTTTAGAGATTTTTGAGGATTTTTCGGATCATAAATAAAAAAGTTATTATATACGAAAAACTTTTTATATACATATGCATTATAAGTTTACATACATACAAAAACGAAATTAAATTTAAAACTTCAAAATTTATTTTATTTTTTTTATATTTTCTTTTTTATGTATTCTTTGGTAGATGGAATTTCATTTTAGTCTTCTTATGTCTTCGTACATGAAAGGTTAGATCAAGTCGTCGGAATAAAAGAGACTATATGCGTAATAATGTTGATTTCATGAATGATGAAATTTATTTTTTTATATTTTCTTTTTTATATATTCTTTGGTAGTGGGTAGTAATAAACGTATCGTATGCGTAGTATATTAGTAAAAACTAGGAGGGCCCGGCGTGCTTCGCTACGCTTATAAATAAAGTTTTTGCGTAGACATTTTGTTGACGTAGAAGCAATGATTTCAAAAAGTGGTAATGAGAAATGCTAGCATATAATTTTTAATTTTTCTTTTTAAATATATGAATGAAAAATAATCAGAACTCTAGCTGATCAGTTCGGATATAGGAAAAATTAGCGATTAAATTAGTTTTCAAGTAAGTTTATTTGATTTCTAACTTATTTGATCGCTAATTTTTCATATATCTGGGTGGTTATTTTGTAGTGTTTTCTCACTAGGTGAGATAAAAAGTGAGATAAAATATTTGTCTTTGATCGATTATATTAGATAAAAGAAATCATTTAAACATAATTTTTTTATCTCACTATTTATCTCACCTGGTGAGATAACACTACAAAATAACCAGTCTGAACTGATCAGCTAGAGTTCTGATTATTTTTCATTCATATATTTAAAAAGAAAAATTAAAAATTATATGCTAGCATTTCTCATTACCACTTTTTGAAATCATTGCTTCTACGTCAACAAAATGTCTACGCAAAAACTTTATTTATAAGCGTAGCGAAGCACGCCGGGCCCTCCTAGTACTCATAATTATATTTATTATGGGGGTAGGTATGAGAAGGGGTAAAAACATCATTTAAAACCAAGTCAAGTGGGGTATCATTTCAAAGAGCACCTAATTTAAGAAACATTGCAAATTTTGTTTAGAATTTTGCAATGCCAAGTTCTTAAATTATTGTCAAAGAAGTGCAACAAAAAGTTGGGCCCCTTGGATTTCGAGTTTAATTGAGAGAAAAATTTGAAAAAATTCACGGAGACAGGAAGTTTGATAAACTCTGAACGAAAATTATAGCGAAGACTCAAATAATTATATTTGTTTGCGTAGGGGATGGGGGTAAGGAGGGTAGAAAAACCCGAACGAGTGGGGTGTCATTTAAAGGGGCACCTAATATAAGAAAAATTGAAATTATTTTTAAAATTTTGCGATGTACAGTTTTTGAGTTATTGTCAATAAAGTAAAATTTTCAGACCGAATTTGCAGAGAAATAACAATGTTGGATAACATTTACAATAATTTACATTAAAATTTTAGTACTAAATGCTAAAAACCAAATTTTTATTGTCGTTGAATGAATATTTTTTACATTATGTAGTAAAAGTAAGACCAAAATATTGCGTAATGCGTATTGTATCACGTTAATCCACGTGACATTTATGGAAATAGTTGAAAGAAAACTAAAGGAAATCGGGGACTTGCGTTTCATGATGTAAAATGGCTACAAAACTCAAGAAACTAAAAATAAAATTAATTGTGCTTGTTGTAATAATTACCTAGCGTTTAATAATATTAAAGGTTATATTATGGAATATTATGTACATATTATGAAATATAAAACCTATTGAAACTTTTTACAATGCTGTTATAGTGTTAGATATTATGATCTTTGGTAAGAAAAGTTTGGTAACACATATTTGGTCCAGATATGATTTTTTGTCGAGAAGACAAAGCTTGGCTAAAACATGTTAGCCCAAGTATAATCCAACTATGTGAAAACAAGGTTTGGCGAAACATTTTTCGACCAAGAGTGTTTCAGAGTACCTTGGTATATGTTTGGCAAAACATAGTTTGTCCAAACTTGGGTCAACTAAATTTACCCCATATATGCTATACCAGAGTTGGCCCATGTGTGGTTCGTTTGTTAACTATGGCGATTCCAACATGGGAGTCTAGAAAAGATTTATAACGTATTAGAAGATCCAAGTCATAAAAGTCATATACATCAAACATTTTTATATTTCTGCCTGAAAGTTCTATGCACATTTTGTATACATGTTTACATGATTTAAAAATATTAAAATGAAACAAATAGGTATGACGTTAGCACTCAAATACTTTTAAACTTCAACTTAATTTAAAATATACACTAGCTAGAATATTAGAAAAAAACTTAAAAATTAGTAAAAGAAAAAAGTGAACGAAATGTGCGTTTATGCTTTCGTGTACCATCCACAAAATGTTTGTCGTGGTTGTATACCTTCAAATCTTCCACATTTTGTTTTAAAACATCCATGCACCGAATATTCAAGTATTATCTTAAATTTCTTCCCATATTCGTTTGCATGGCTTCTTCCATTGGTGTTGAATCAAGATCTCTCAACTAATCTCTCCTTATTAACGGCCGCCCATTTGTGAGCACAATTGAGGATGTGCAGTGCTTACATATCAATGAAATTCTCTTTTTTTTACTTTCGATTACTAAATATTGAATAAAACAGTTATTTAAAACAACTAAACAATCGTGTGTCAAAGTAATAAATTGTAATAATATAAGAAAGTAAATAGAGTTATAAATATTGTATTATAATAAATTCCATAACCCAAACATAATATATGGTGACCCCGACGTGTTATGAGCGCTGAACCTTCTGAAAAAGAATAAAATGATTGGCGATCAAGCGGGAATTACCCAGATCCATACACCATGTCACACATACAGGATTTTCCATGTATTTAAACGCATATATAGTGTTTTTAAAAACCGATCTTATCCGTGCCTATTTCCAAAAACCAGTCACTGCGACAGGTATACACAACACTACGATTACTGTTCGTTTTGGTATCTTTGAATCTTTTAAAATACCTTTAGAATACACTTTTCCAAAGATTTGCTGATTTCGATATTAAAATTAAACTATCGAAGTGCGTATTTAGCGTACGTTCTCTTGATTTTTTAGCTATGAAATCGCAAATGAGGGTTTTCCTCAACTTACATCAGTTTGCCAGGTTCAGATTTATACCACACTTAGCCAAACTCATAGCTCCACTACATGGAGGCTATCTCGCTGGACTAGTCAATATTAAGAAAAAGTCAGTTTGCATTTATTGCAGTCTTATGCAGTTCTGCCATTGACCAAATCAAACTGACCTTTGTATAAACTGCAAACTCTTGGCTCATTCGTTACAAAATACAAGATATACCATCAAAACGGACACTTCAAGTGCTGCAGCAGGACCAGTTCTAGAACAGCTAAATAAAGAATGACGGTAACCCTTAGATTTTTTTTAAAAAGCTCGCTCCTGCAGAGCTAAAATATTCAAACTTTGATCATGACTCGTGAGTTATTAGCTAATTTTCAACTATAAAACATTTTCGTTATTTTGTTTTTCTTAAACAGTTTCGTCATTTGTTCACTGTGTTCACTAACCACAAACCTCTAGAAACATATTTCGTCTCAAAGACAGAGAGAAGTTGCTATCAGGCATGTCATCTTGATTTTACTTCACAGTTCACAACTGATATTTGGCACATCTCTCTCATGTTAAGGATAATGTAGTACAAGATATATTTTCACGAACTGAGGAAATAACTATCAATTTTATCGTGCTAGACCAGCAATATCACTAGACCAGATCAATTTTATCGGATTTACCAGTAAATCTTAAAAAAACGCATTGGTGAGAAACTTTAATTAACGCGTTACATTCATACACCAGGGTCTCCAAAACGATCAGTGTTCGATATGATACACAGACTATATCTTGGATTTCGGTCTAAGACATGACAGGGCCTAATATGCCAACGATATAAGATTTGTCGTCACGCTCACTCCGAGTTTGTTCAAATAACTGTCCCTCGACCAAAGTTTAGTATATATTCAAATCAACATTGTAGTTTCTCATGTATATCAATATATCATAGCCATCATTGATCGTTTCACCCGATGTCCTGACTCCCTTAGAAAGTGGAACAGCTGAAACAGTTGCAAAAGATTTTGTTGGTAATCTTATTTCAAGGTTTAGAGTGTCGTTAAATATAACCTCTGATCGTGGAGCGAATTTGTATCCAAGTTTTTTCAAGAACTAATGAATATCATTGTTTCTCAAAAACTTTTGACAAAGGTTCCCAACCCTCAAGCCAATACCAATAATCGAAATATTGAACAGCTGATCTTCGTTTTCAAGTTGATATGTAGCATTGATTTCGCGTAGACTTTTTTAATCGGTATATTATAATTTACTGAAATCAATTCCAGGCAATTCCATGCACTTTGTTGTGCAGTCTAATGATAAGTTTTATTCTTTACCACATTCATAATTTAACATTTTTCTGAAGAATTGTGATGCGCACTTACTGTTTCCTAAACAATTATGATATCTTGCAATCTACGACTACGGCTGCTTGTCCATTCATTTTTTTTTTCATTTATTTTTTGGCCATTCATTTCTTTGTTAAGCAAAATTTTTGATCTGCTGCAGATCTTTTCTTCAAGCGAGGTCTGAGAATCCTTGAAAAATAATTCCTACATCCAGAGAATTCACATTTTTTGTTTGTTTTTTGTTTTTTTTTTTATATATATATTTTTTTTTAATTAAATTTAATTGTAATTTAATATAATAAAAATATAATTCTAATTTAATTTTAATTATAACTTAAATCAAATTATAATGTAATTAAACCGTGAGATCTAGTTGACCATTTTCAACACTGGATTCATGCCCTTTACGGCTTGTATAACAGCACTTGAGAGAAATGTGCTGGAATCGTGAGATAACTTATTAATTATACTGCTCGCAGATCATCACAAGCATTACGCAGCGAATGAAATAGGATAATTGAAGAATATTTATGCTTCACACACACTGTTGAAAAAGTAGCTGCAATTTTTAAAGCAAGCTTTGCAATATGAGTTATGTAAATCGGGTTATTATTGAATTACAAAGCAAATATTGCATTAAAGCTTTTAATGCATATCTACAAACTTTAAAATAACTTTTGCTTCATAATTTACTTCTGATGAAAAACGTAATCTACGCAGGTGAAAAAGTCGAGATTTGAACTTGACCATTTTTGATTTTTCTGAAACTTGGCATATAAGTAGTATGGACAAAATAAAAAATATAACTTATTTTAAAATTTTTTTAAAGTGCATAGTTTGAGCACAGGGGGCACCCCAACATGCATGAAAAATGAAAATTCTGCCAATCCGATGTCACTTTAAAATTAAATTGCTCAAGAACGGCTATACTGATTTCATCAAACTTTTTTTTGTTTGATAGATGATTACTTAGTCGTTTGAAAAAAAAATTAATTTATTGTTTTTATAATTAATTTTTAAATAAAAATATTAAAACAACTTTTTTAAAGATAGCGCTAGGGTTGAAGATCAATTGGAATTTAATTAATTTTTTTTCTGAAATAGTTCTATCCTTACTCTAAAATATATCAAATTTACAAAGAGGCGTAAATTCTTGTTCTTGAGAAACAGTCAAACCTGCTAATAGGACCTCTGTCTAATCGGACCAACTTCGATTCGGACCATTCACTTTGATTTACAATATGAATTTCAAATAAACTATACTGTGTAATCGGACCACCTTCAATACGGACCTATGGACCGTTTATTTTGTATGATTTTTGATTTTTTCCCTCTTAATTGGACCATTAAAAATTAAATTTGTAGACTTTTTGTTACATATTTTGTTTCTTTTTCTTGGTAATAACGGTACTTTAACGTTATATGTACAAGTATATGTTCTAAGAATATAATATTATTTATGCAATTTATGAATATTTATTCATTCTAAAACAAAATTAAAGAGTTATTAGCTGTACAGGAACTGATTTCTATTTGACAAAATTTTATTTGAATAATATTACATTAAACCTACGTAATTCAGTTTAATTTAATTTAATAATTAAGGTACGTACACTTAAATAGAATATGGGTGACAATTTTTAAATATTAAAATATCAAGACTTCGGTCTGAGTAAAGGATTTTGATATAGTTTTCGGCAAAAAACTTTCACGAGGACATGGTTTTTAGTTTTGGGCAGCGATGTATATCAAACATAACTCTTTGTTAAAGTACAAGTATTTTTTATATCTGTTTAAAAATTTATTACAAAACTAACACGAAACATCAATACGTTGCCGGAAAATTATAATGAAAATTCCAAAAATATTGTTAAATTAAATAAAATCAAACTTTTTCAAAATTATTCTAAAAATTAGAATGAAATCAAATATTTAAACTTTTTCTAAATTCCCATAATATGCCAAAAATTCGAACATTTTCCAAAATTCTAAAAATATTGCAAAAATTATTACAAAATCAAAAATTAAGACCTTTTTCAAAATTCCAAAAATTATAATATCAAAAATTAAAAATTTTTCAAAATTCTAAAAATATTCCAAAAATTCTTACAAAATCAAAAATAAAACTTTTTCCGAAATTCTAAAAATATTGCAAAAATTATTACAAAATCAAAAATGCAAACCTTTTCAAAATTTCAAAAATATTTCAAAAAATTATAACAAATTCAAAAATTTCCATGTTCAATTTTTCAATTACATTTACGTCATAAAAACAGCTACATTTTTTTTTCCAAAAAATTGGCTAAAAATAAATGATTTGACATTTTTTGACACACTTGACAACATTTTTTGACAAACTTATAATGCCATAATTCTCAATAATAATAATAAAATTTCATTTCGAGCAAACAATTTTATTTTTTCCAAAAAATTGGGTAAAAAATAAATAAAAGTCTCTCTTTTGACACACTTGACAACATTTTTTTTGACAAACTTATAATGCCATAATTTTCAATAATAATAATAAAATTTCAATTCAAACAAACAATTTTATTTTTTTTCCAAAAAGTTGGGTAAAAAAATAAATAAAAATCTTTCTTTTGACACACTTGACAACATTTTTTGACAAACTTATAATACCATAATTCTCAATAATAATAATAAAACCGAAGTAGTTTCATTTCAAACAAACAATTTTTTTTTCCAAAAAATTGGGTAAAAAAATAAATAAAAATCTTTCTTTTGACACACTTGACAACATTTTTTTGACAAATTTATAATGCCATAATTCTCAATAATAATACTAAAATTTCATTTCCAACAAACAATTAATTTTATTTTTTTTCGAAAAAATTATGAAAAAAAAAAAATAAAAATTTTTCTTTTGACACACTTGACAACATTTTTTTGACAAACTTATAATGCAATAATCTAGTTTTTGATCTCACATACCAATCCCGACCATCAAGATTCCCCCAAATTTAATGTTCCTACTCGTAATCACTTAAAATGAACGTTTTTTAAGCCAAAAATATGAAAATTTGCTATTTTTGACACACATAATGATTTTTTGACACACTTCCGGTACAGTTATCGAACACAACGTCCTTTCGGACCTGCATCTTGTGAATACCTATTTTTAGGAAAAAAAATTTTTGAAATCCCTCCAGCCGTTTTCCCTGCAGTGTAGGTAATGACGGCGGCCGACAGACAGACATACATTTTTTTTTTTTTTGCTTTTTTAGAATCAGGAGATCCTAAAACGTCGAGAAATGTCAAAAAAAGTGGGGGTAAAAATTTCACTTTGAGCTCATGAATGTAATACTTAGGACTTTCAGACCGAAGTAATTAGCCTTTATAGGAAGATGAGTACAACAAAACGATCTTACACGGATCTTGACTTGTCAGTTAAACTAAGTTTAATTGCTTGTGCAGAAAAAGAGAAATTATCGCAACGGAAATTGGCAGAAAAATTCAAAATTAGTAAAACACAAGTGCAACGAATTTTAACTAATAAGTCTAAAATTCTAGAAACCGTTGAAAATTTTGGTTTGTTAAAAAGAAAACGCATTGCATCCTGCACAAAGTATGGCGAGCTTGATGTTTTTTTATTTAAATGGTTTTCAATGACCCGAAGTAAAAATTTACCTTTGTCTGGTAGTTTACTACAAGAAAAGGCTTTGAAATTAGCAGAAAATTTAAATTTAACCAATTTCACCGCTTCAAACGGATGGTTCCAAAGTTTTAAAGAGCGCCATATTCTACATTTTATATCTCTCAATGGAGAAGGAGTCTCATTGGATACGAGAGTTGATGAAAAATATCGCAGCACTTAATGCCAATTAACTGATACATACGAGCCACAAAACATTTTCAATTTAGACGAAGCCGGTTTGTTTTTTCGAGCCAGTCCATCTAGATCCTTACAATTAAAAAATGAGAAGTGTAAAGGTGGAAAAATGTGTAAAGAGCGAGTAACAGTAGCTATATTGTGCAATATGATAGGAGAAAAAGAAAATCTGCTCATAATAGGAAAAGCAAGAAAGCCACGAGCCTTCAAAAATTTAGATGTTGAACAGGCTTTTAAGGTCTTTTGGAGATTTAACAAAAAAGCGTGGATGACATCGGTGCTCTTTGAAGAATGGGTAGGGAGGTTTAACCAGACAATGGCGAAAGAAAACCGAAAAGTGATTCTCTTTTTGGACAATGCAGCTTGTCATCCATATAAAATTTACGGCAACGTTAAACTACAGTTTTTGCCACCAAACACCACATCTGCCTTTAGACCAGGGAATAATACGTAGTTTAAAAATTAAATATCGAAAAATGTTAATGAATCGCCTAATAACAGCAATAGATGATTCGAAAGGCATTGAAGAACTATCAAAGCAAATAACAATATTAGATGCTTGTTCATGGCTATCAACTGCCTGGAAAAATGTTACGCCGGAAACTATTGTGAACTGCTTCAGACACGCAGGGTTTAAAGAACAAACTTCCACTACCGATGAAGAAATTATTCAGGAGCCTCTGGCATTTGAGTCATTTAGTGAATTTGTTGGTTTTGAAGAAAATATTCAAACATTTGAGGAATTATCAGACGACTGGGAACAACATTTTTTCGCATCCTTGCATGATCAAGATAAAGAAAATGAAGAAACTAACAATAGTTCATCGTCTGATGGTGAAGATCTAACTTTTCAACAGCCGTTACCTATATAACATTCACTAAAGCGTCTTTAAATTTAAAAGAACTTAAAAACTACGCCAGCGAGCAAGGACTTAGTGAGATGTTTCTTCATCTAGAAAAAGCAGAGCATAATCTAATTGACAGAGAGATTTCATTGAAAACTGTACAAACTCAAATTCCGACATATTTTTCAAAAACCATCTAATAAAAATGTTTAGATTTAATTTAAATGGAGGGATCAGTTTTTATTAATTTGTTAATTTTTTTCTATTTTTTGATCCACGGGTGTGACAACCCCGCGTACTCCAGTCCCTGCTATTGGCATATGAGTTAACGTGAGATATCACATACCACTGGCAATAGCAGTGAGGTATCACTAGCCAAGGTGATATCTTAGGGGTGCTGGCGGATGAACTGTATTCAGTCAACGGTAGCACTCTCAATCTTAGCTAATGAATATTCCTTGATGCTGGAACGCTGTAGCTTGCTCGAAGAAACGAGCCTTCATATAATTATATATCTGAGCTTTAATCATTGGAAAATATACTGCGTCCCATAATCAAGGATTATGCCATTAGCTGGACTATTGGCAAACCAATTTTAGTTTTGTTCCTGCAAATTTTTAAAACAAATTTGCTTTTTATCTCTTATTTTATTTTTATTTTCCCTATCCTATCACGAAATATTGGCCTATGTCATATTTTATATGTGATAGGATTTATGGTTTAGTTATCCATTATTTAACAAAAAAATATTAAAAGAAACAAAAAAAAACAGATTTCCTCCTTAGAACGCATGTTGTTGTGGGACCTTGGTCTTAAAAGGTTTTTATGTGTTGTTGTGACACATATTGTAATGCCTACTACACAACACATTTTATTTAAAAAAAAAAAAAAAAAAAAAATATAGTACACTGAAATTCGAATTTCTCTTCATTTTTTCAAACAACTTCCATTAACAAAAAATTTTAAAATCAATTAAATTTTAACTTTTTTTTTTTATATATAGTTCTAACCTTACTTTAAAATATATCAAATTTACAAAGATGTGTTAATTCGTGTTCTTAGGATATTTAATTTTAAAGATTTTTAAACCGATTAAAATTCTAATTGTTCATTATTTTCTCGAACTTCAGTGGTTAAAATTTTTTGATGATAAAAATTATTCGAAAATGCCTCTTTGTAAATTTGATATATTTTAAAGTAAGGTTAGAACTATATATAAAAAAAAAAATTAATATTTAATTGATTTTAAAATTTGTTGTTAATGGATGTTGTTTGAAAAAATGAAGAAAAATTCGAATTTCAGTCGTACTAAAAATCTTTAAAATTAAATATCTCAAGAACAAGAATTTAAGCCTCTTTGTAAATTTGATATATTTTAGAATAAGGATGGAACTATTTTCAGAAAAAAAATTAATTAAATTCCAATTGATCTTCGACCCTAGCGCCATCCTTAAAAAAGTTTTTTTAATATTTTTTATTTGAAAATTAATCATAAAAACAATAAATTAATTTTTTTTTTCAAACGACTAACTAATCATCTATCAAGCAAAAAAAAGTTTGATGAAATCGGTATAGCCGTTCTTGAGCAATTTAATTTCAAAGTTATATCGGATTGGCAGAATTTTCATTTTTCATGCATACCCCCTATGCCCAAACTATGCACTTTAAAAATTTTTTTTAAATAAGTTGTATTTTTTATTTTGTCCATACTACTTATATGCCAAGTTTCAGGAAAATCAAAAATGGTCAAGTTTTCACAACTCTCTCTAGAACACGTTTTTCATCTTCTGTAGAACTGCTAGAAGTTTGAATGCAACTTGCTACAATAATAAATAAATAATCGTATTTTAGGATTTTCGTTTTTGTTTTGTGCATCATCATCGTTTTTGTTTTGTGCATCATGTTTAAACTCGTTTTTTTGTGGTAAAAGTATTGAAATTACAAATGAAATTAGTTTAAGTTTTGAAATTTCAAAGTGATATAATATCTAAGTTCAATTATAGTAGATTTTAGTGTTAATTAAAATTATTGGTTATAAATTGTGCGTGTAAAAAATATAAAATTAAATAAATTAAGTATATGTTTGTCTAACTTATAAAAATAGAGAACACAATAGCTGTAGTGATTTTGTTCCAATAATAATTGGAAATATATAAGTGAAGTGAAATGTAAAATATGACAAATATATAAGTGAAGTGATATTAATTTTGTTAATAATAGTGATATTAATTTTATTTAATTTCACTTCAAAAATGTCGCGCGCAATATTATTAATTGCAAAAAATAGACATTTTTAATCCAACAAGCTTTATATTTTAATGAAAATTTCACTATATTTTAATCCAAGTACATACTCTGTTAAATATTGATGCAAAGAGCAATAAATTTAACTTTATAGCATATAGCAACCGTTGTATTGTTTTTCAATGGAAACTTCCGTAGGACCTATATGTTTAGCAATTTGCATTACATATTCAAGTTTTTTTTAACTGTGCAGTATACCTCCATGACAATGACGAGCATCGAGTATGAAATGAGGGAGGAATATTTTATATTTAACGAGTAAGTACTAGAGTCAGCTTCTGTCATGCGATTACGAACTTTTAGTTAATGGTATCACAAGGATGTAAAAGGACCACGGATAGGGAGATTTGAACTCAATTTCCACATACTAATATTGGTATTATGTTTGTAATGCGAATTTGATAGATCTTTACATATTGACATTTCTGTATATTTACCATAATGTCAACTAATATGAATTCTAATTTAACTTTTTTGAAATTAGTTTCGTGTGTTTTGAACCATAACATCTACTATCCCTAAGCAAAACTATCAAATTTATTCCCAACAACATTAAATAATTTATTTAAATTGCCATTAATTTCAACAAACAATATATCTCGCATCATTCTAACATATTCTATCCCTCAACATAATAAAAATTAAAACAACCAACCAGCATCATATCATCTGTTAAAGTATCTTCATACGTAAATAAAACTTTTTTGTTGATAGATTTAAATATTTTTTATAGCATTAATTCATCAAATTTATACATTTTCTCGTGTTAGTCACGTGACCATTATTTAGAATACTTTCACAGATATAAAAAAAATTTCCGCGACATTTTAACAATCAAAATCGAATAAAAAAATTAAAACAATAATGCTGGTAGTTCACCCTTCAAATTATATTATCGTAATTTTAATAAAAGTAATAATACAATAAATATATTACATTTTTCTGTATACATATTAATATGGAATTTTATTTAATAAATGAAATTAGTATGCATTTAAAAATCTATTTATGCATAAAATATTGTAAAATAGATTGTTTGTCAATGGCGAAAATTAATTCGTTGCAAACGATTTATAATCAGCAGCAGCAAGTAACAGTGAATAGTAGATTTTTATACAAGTGGTGAAAACGTCTCTTTTTGCGTGACTGAACGGTTTGTCCACGAGACGCGATAGCGTCGAGTGGAATAAGTTCAGGAACGCAAAAACGTTTTTACCACGCGTAGAAAACGCTATTTTTCTACGCTTGTAAATATGAATGATAATATTTACAAATTCATCTACTAAAAACTTATAAAACGACACACTGAAAAAAACATGTCCTATTTCCAATCGAAATGCAATTGTCTCAACCTCACCGTGCGGTCACATATGGCGAAACAAACTACGAAATTGCTTCAACAATTCTACAATTATAAATCGATGAAGTTGAGACAATCACACGAAATATTTATGTGAAAATAAAATATAGTTCAATTAATCGCAAATACTTAAACTTTAAAATGAAAAATTCATGATATAAGGCCAAAGAAAATTTTTTTCAGGGAAATAGTTATTATCTTTATTCAACTACTGTTATATTGGATATAACTCTTTATATTTTAAATAAACCTCATTCTGTTGTTAGGAAAATGTTATCGTGCAGTTGTCCCAATCACAGTGAAATTGTTTGCAAATAATTTTTCTTTGCATGAATAATCAACCGCCAACTTCGAGATGAGGTTGTCATGAACTTCAATTTTTTTTTCAGTGCATATCTAAATTGGACAGTGTAAAAAATAAACAAGATTGTATTTATATATAGCATTTTTACCAGTGTAAAATAATGTTATTATTGTGTTCGCCTACATGGAATAATAACAGGCGAATATAACGAATATAACGAAAATAGTTCATATTTTTTTTCTAAAAACTTTTACAGATATTACAGATATTTTTTATACCGACTGGAAGTCATCGTTTAAAGTATAAATTTAAAAAATTATAGGTAAAGTTTCGATTAAAAACAAATATAAATAAATTTTTTAATAAAATTTATTTATTTATTTAATAAATTTTTTTATTTTTTTTTTTTTTTGCGGAAAAATTATCGACTGCGTCCCATAATCAAGGATTATGCCATTAGCTGGACTATTGGCAAACCAATTTTAGTTTTGTTTTTTGCAAATTTTTAAAACAAATTTGCTTTTTACCTCTTATTTTATTTTTATTTTCCCTATCCTATCACGAAATATTGGCCTATGTCATATTTTATATGTGATAGGATTTATGGTTTAGTTATCCATTATTTAACAAAAAAATATTAAAAAAAAAACAAAAAAAAACAGATTTGCGTCCATTAACATCCTTAGAACGCATGTTATTGTGGGACCTTGGTCTTTAAAGGTTTTTATGTGTTGTTGTGACACATATTGTAATGCCTACTACACATCACATTTTATTTTAAAAAAAAAAAAAAAAAAAAAAAATCCAGACCGTTTCAACACTGATTGACAGAAAAAATTTAAAAAATTCATAGATACAGGAAGTTTGCTATATTTTGAACGAAAATTATAGCGAACTCTCAAATAATTATATTTCTGTGTGTTTAGGGGATGGGTGTGGGGAGAGCAAAAAAAAAACTTTTTTGAAACCAAACGAGTGGGGTGTCATTTGAAAGAACACTTAATTTAAGAAAAATTGCAATATTTTTTAGAATTCTGCGTTGCATAGTTTTTTAGTTATTGATGAAAAAAAGTGCTATTTTAAGTGTATGTATACCACCTTATCTTTCGACGCTGATTTATAGAACAAATATTCCCAATTTAGACTATTAAAATACTTTAGCTAACATAAACAGCTATGGATAAGAATTAACCTCAAGTAACATTTTTGATCAATGTAGATGTGATTGACATTTACTATTGACGTTTACGATTAAACATTTATTCTGTTATGCGGCCATATTCTGGCGATATAAAGACTTTACAACATAACTTTATGTCATTTGTTTTTGATAATGTGTTCTTTTACATTTACGGAACCCTTGGCGAGCGAATTTTATTCGCACTTGTCCGACTTTTTTTTAATTAAAAAGACAGTTTTCTTTCACTTTCACAACTTTCACTTATAACTATTTCATAATACGTAAGAACACGAACTGTCGTTGTTACGAAAATTCTGCACGTCAAATATATAAAAATTCTGCACATCTATTTTAGATGCAGATATGCATGCAGCACTGCGTGCAGACTTTCTGCACATGTATTTGGACCATTATGTCAAAATTGTGTTCTTAAAAATTTCAAATTCAACAAAAATTTTGTTTTGTCAAATATTTGTCGATTTACACACAGCTTATCCCATAAACTCACATTCCTAGGTAGTGTTCATTCGAGACAACATGATAAAAAAATCATGATTTTTCGAAGTACTGTACACAGCCATTTATCACGAAAAAATCAGATTTTTTACTGGTTTTAAATGTCAAAATGTTTTGAATTTAACCTTAAGTGACAATAAAAATATTTTATTTTGGTTGTTAACGCTTTTGGTTTTGTCTTGTTTATGCTTACATTTTTGTGATAGCAATTTTCTTGATAAAATTGGTTTTGTGGCTTTCGGGCTAAATTTATCTTTTGTGATAAAATTAATTGAAATAAAAGTAACCTATATAAAGGACGTATAAATTCATCTTTTTATCATTTGACAGTTCCGTATCGTTTGACGCAATATTCAACGAAGTGAAGTTTGAAGATACAAATTTGACGTAAAATATCGTGATATTTATTATGATATTGCACGACCGAACACTACCAATAAGTTCTAATAATAAATGCTTAGTGATTTTTTCTTGTGATTGTTTTTAACTGAACCAAAACTTTTACGTATATTTTTCTCTTCGTCTAATACTCGATGGAAAGTCCTGTGCACTCCCTTACTTGCATCTAATGTATATCGCTAAAGCGATTATATTTGACGTACTCTGGTTTGCTAGATCTGATGCTTGTAAAAGCTTAACTGAAAATTTTAATACTATCATTAGAGCGTTAGAATTTTTGGAAAAAGATGTTACTGAAAAGCCACTGGCTCGAAATGAATCACGAGCCTCTTTAATCAGATTAATTTGATGGACAATGCCATTCTTTTAATCATTGGAATAAGGTTCTGTACAGATTTCATGCAGTATAATAAGAAGCTGCAGTTGATTAAAAATGAAATAAAAGTCAGACAGCTGTCCTTTATGGTTACTTATACATTTATATTATTGAGCTCCGTGATCAGTTTGAAAATTTCGAAAATATGGGAATGTAAAAATTTGAAGTGCAAGAATATCATGAAGTGAACAGAAAAAATAGTAATATAGCGCGTTACAAGTTCCATGTCGGTACGTACCTCGCCATCATAGATTCATAGATCGGTTGTTAAATTAGTTTTATAAACGTGGGAAAGTTTATAAAGAATTCGCTGTAAAATTCTCAGTTTTTTTTAAATCATGAATATCCCAATAGAGGATTATCACCATGTTGGTTGTCGACTAGTGGTCAATACACCCAGTTAGAAACTGTTACATTGGCCGCTTTTAAATGCCTTCCCAACCTTAGTATCTCTATGACGAGTTCTGTTTCTGATACCTCATCATAAAAACCGGCAAATTTTGATTCAGATAACTCCAACTCAATTCACTGTTCGCCGAAAGCCCAGTGTTTGTCGGCACAACCTCGAATAATGAAGCTACATCTTGGACTGACTTTAATCTTGTTCGGAGTTCAACATTGAATCATCGTAGCCCTCCGATTTTTTTACAGCAAAATCTATTGCCTCTTCTACAATATGACTAGGTTTTGCTTCAATATAAAGACGAAGTGACTGTATTTTTATAACTAATTGATCAATACTAACAACATATCCAATAATCTAGATAAAAGGTGTTTCCACTTCTGTTTTTCATTATCTATTAATAGCAAGACTGCGTCTCCTATCGTTTTATGAAATTTTAACCTCGTTTCCAAAGTTTTCCACTTTTTAAAATTGGGTTATTCTAAAAATCGCGAAACCGTTTTTCAATAAAATTAAAATACATAAATGTGAAGTTCGTGAAAATTGACATTATGTAATTTTAACTGACAATTAAAACGAATTGAAAAAACTAGTCAGTCTTCATCCTCAATAATGATAATATGCCCAAAAACCTAAAATTCGTTTAGAAATTTCGTTTTTTCTACTAATATACTCTTCTAATAATATAGTCAAGAAGGTAAACGAAATATGTATATCTTATAAAAACTTCTGTGTAAATTTTTCAAAATGTTACCATATGCAACATTTACTTTACAATTCAATAATAACCTGCAACGCATAGCTCCTATTGCAAGACTTGCTTTAAATATTGCAGTTACTTTTTCAACTGTGTAAGTTCGTTATTTTGTTTTTTTTTTTTAATAAAATGTGTTGTGTAATAGGGTTTAGAATATGTGTCACAACAACACATAAATACCTTTTAAGACCTAGGTCTAGACCTGGGTCCCACAACAACTGGCGTTCTAAGGTGTAGATTAACGCTTTTTTTAAACATCTGTGGGTTGAAGCCACCTGAGACTAAGTGTTCCGGTAAACTATTCCATTTGTACGCAGTTCGGACAAAGAAGTCTCTCTGCGATCTGCCAGTATGACAACGCGGGATCTTTACCGTTTCACTGGTTGCGGCAGCCGATTGCCGAGTGGAACGGGGGTAAGAATAAGTTTGAGGCATGATGCCGCTGATTTCATCTGAGCACTGCTGATGACGATATTTGTAAAAAACAACGAGGTCAGCAACAGTGCGACGATGTTGTAGGGAATCAAGTTTTGATGTCAAAGCTCGATCACCCACAATTCGTATAGCTCGCTTTTGAACAGACTCCAAGAGGGCCAAGATGGAAACAGCGGCAGCACCCCAAACTTGACAGCAGTACTCCATACAGGGACGAATATAGGACTTATAAACATGGAGCAATTGGTATGGAGTGAAAAATTTTTGCATCTATTTAGGAGGCCGAGTTTTTTAGACGCGCTTTTTGCCATCGCCATTACATGATCGTTCCAGAGTAGGTCATTTGAAACTGTGACACCCAATAAACGAATGCTTTTACATTCACCTATTGGTTCATCACACATACTAAATAAAATATCTTTGGGGAACTCGGTCTTTAATCTGGAAACAATCAACAGCTGTGTTTTGGTGGAGTTGAAATTGACAAGGTTTTGGTCACCCCAGTCGGCGACTTTATTCAGGTCTTTGTTCACGTTTATGGCAGCGTCTCTCCGGGCAGGATTAATTCGTTCGTGCATTTTACCTTTTGAAGGAAGGGGCTCGAACGACTTGTGCAGAGTACTATCATCTGCAAAACTATTTATTGGGTTGCTGGTGATTTTCAACAATTCGTTGATATAAATCAAAAATAGGGTTGGGGACAATACTGAGCCTTGGGGTACACCAGCGTTAATTAGTTTAGACTCAGAAGAAAATCCGTCTAAGGTTACCGAAATGTATCGGTTGGACAGAAAATTTTGAATCAGCTTCACAACATTGGGATGAAAACCGTACGCAACGAGCTTGTTGATTAAGTTGGCATGCCAGACTCGATCGAATGCCTTGGAGATGTCTAAAGCGATAACGTATGTTTCGCCACCTTTATCAAGTATGCTGTTCCAACAATGCGCTACATAGTTTAATAGATCGGTAGTTGATCTTTTGTTTCGAAAACCGTATTGGCTGTCGGATATCAAATGATTTTCTTCCAGAAATTTTGAAATATGTGTATTAATATAATGCTCATAGACTTTGGATAGGACCGATAGTAAAGCTATTGGCCTATAATTTGAGATATCGGATTTTGGTCCCTTTTTGGGGACGGGCTGGACATTTGCCAACTTCCAGCACGAGGGAAATATACCAGATTTGTAGGATTGGTAGAATATTTTAGTTAAAGTTGGTGCAAGTTCTTTGGAAAAGGTTTTTAAAATAATGGGTGGAATATTGTCCATTCCTGATGCTTTGTTGATGTTTAACCCCTTTAAAAGTTTAGCGACTATTTTGGGTTTGAAGTGAAGTTCATTCATATTAACTCCTGAAGACTGGATTTGGGGTATTTCTTTAGGAGTTTCCAAAACAGTGGAGTTCAGAGCAAAGCGTTCAGCGAACAAGTTAGCTTTTCTTGCGGGATCATTGACGATTAAATCACCATCAATAATAGGGGGAATAGAAAATTTTGTACCAGAATTTATAGAATTGATGGCACTGTAGAAACTCTTGTCAGAAACAGACATAGACGTAAGTTTTGAGGCTTTCGCTCTGTCAATTTCGGACTTTTCGTTTGAGATAATCTGATTAGATATTTTGTTGGCCTTTAGATATTGGGATCGATTAGTGGGAGTTTTGTTATGAATCCAAATATTAAATGATCTACGTTTGTTTCTAAGTGCCGTTTTGGCAGCTTTCGAATACAAGTATTTTTGTTTGGGTTTTACTATGGAGAAAGGGACAAATTTATTGATAGCAAATTGGATGGTTTCTGTAAAGTTTTGAGCAGAAACATTTACATTGTCAGTGTAAAAACAATGACGGTCGAAAGGGAAACCATGGAAAAAATTTTGAAGACCACTCTTATCCATTTTTGAGTAGTGAAATATTTTACGGGGTTTGGGAGTTGTAGTTTTAAGTAAATCAGTTTTGATAACTGATGAGATTAAATAATGATCAGAATTTCCAATACTACCTTTCGCGACATCGACACTCGTAATATCTGGCATTGTGGTAAGATAGAGATCTAAACGAAAACTATTATCACCGCCATTACGGGGAGTGAAAGTCGGGCTTTTAACAATTTGGAATAGGCCCTGAGACGCGGCAAAAATTTCTGCCAGTTTTCCACTATTGTCAACATCGTCGGTCAATTTGGAGAATTCCAACCATGATTTGTTGGGGACGTTGAAGTCACCGGTAACGATAACTTCACAATTAGGGGACTTTGCTCTAATCTCGTCCACAATTTTTGTCAGTATATTAAAAAAGTTTGGGTTACGTTTGTTGGGGGACCGGTATAAAGCTATTGTAAAAAAAGTCATTTCTGAAAGACAAATCTTTAAAACCATTGTATTGAAGCCGTCACCGTGTAGTTCAAAATTTGGAAAGCGCGTGTACGCAACACTCTCATGAATGAATGCGCATACGCCCTGATGGAGTTTGAAAGCTGATTCGAGCCTATATTTGGAATTAAGCGATTCTATAAAGAGAAAATTTTCAGAAACTTGTGTTTCTGTAAGGAATAGAATGTTCGGTTTGTCGTGCTCAAGATGATGTTGCACGTGGTCATGGTTAGCGTTCAATCCGCAGATATTTTGAACATGTATTTTAAAATTTTTTATTGATTCATATATGTTTTGTCCCTGCAAATTCCGTGGACGTGCCGCTTTATGGGCAGGTGGATTGCGCAAATTTGCTTTACCACTTGCAGACTTATTTTTTTTCGGTTGTACTGCCATATATATATCAAAATGTTTATTTTATTTTTTTATGTTTTATTTCAAAATGCATAACTAAGTAAAAAATCCTATCATACTACAAAATATGACATATGCCAATATTTCATGATAAGATGAAGAAATAATAACAAAATAATAAGTGAAAAACAAATTGTGAGAAATTTGCAGAAAACAAAGCAAAACTAAATGCCAATAATCCAGCTGATGCAGCGCACCCCAGACGCACCGCCCACCACCTAAATCGAGGCACAAAGCCCACACATAACTACGTGTTTGTCCGATTCCTCGGAAGAGCTAATGAGCGGTACCGCTACGGAACGCTGCCCAGCTAAGACTGGAAGTGCTGCCGTTGACTAATTAAAGTTCGTCCGCCAGCACCCTAAGATATCATCTTGGCTATCTCCTGCCATTGCCAGTGGTATGTGATATCTCACGCTAACTCATATGTCAATGGCAGGGACTGGAGTACGCAGGGTAGTCAGACCCGTAGATCAACATTGATCATAATCGATCAAAATCGATCCCTCCTGCGATATTGCACAGATGTCCAAGATCCGAAATCATAACCATCATATAACTGACTAAATGGAAATTAATCCAAGATTTGGTTCAATTAGTCCCATATTTGGGATTTGTCTTCCAGAAATGACTTTTTTTACAATAGCTTTATACCGGTCCCCCAACAAACGTAACCCAAACTTTTTTAATATACTGACAAAAATTATGGACGAGATTAGAGCAAAGTCCCCTAATTGTGAAGTTATCGTTACCGGTGACTTCAACGTCCACAACAAATCATGGTTGGAATTCTCCAAATCGACCGACGATGTTGACAATAGTGGAAAACTAGAAGAAATTTTTGCCGCGTCTCCGGGCCTATTCCAAATTGTTAAAAGCCCGACTTTCACTCCCCGTAATGGCGGTGATAATAGTTTTCTACTAGATCTCTATCTTACCACAATGCCAGATATTACGAGTGTCGATGTTGCGAAAGGTAGTATTGGAAATTCTGATCATTATTTAATCTCATCAGTTATCAAAACTGATTTACTTAAAACTACAGCTCCCAAACCCCGTAAAATATTTCACTACTCAAAAATGGATAAGAGTGGTCTTCAAAATTTTTTCCATGGTTTCCCTTTCGACCGTCATTGTTTTTACACTGACAATGTAAATGTTTCTGCTCAAAACTTTACAGAAACCATCCAATTTGCTATCAATAAATTTGTCCCTTTCTCCATAGTAAAACCCAAACAAAAATACTTGTATTCGAAAGCTGCCAAAACGGCACTTAGAAACAAACGTAGATCATTTAATATTTGGATTCATAACAAAACTCCCACTAATCGATCCCAATATCTAAAGGCCAACAAAATATCTAATCAGATTATCTCAAACGAAAAGTCCGAAATTGACAGAGCGAAAGCCTCAAAACTTACGTCTATGTCTGTTTCTGACAAGAGTTTCTACAGTGCCATCAATTCTTTAAATTCTGGTACAAAATTTTCTATTCCCCTATTATTGATGGTGATTTAATCGTCAATGATCCCGCAAGAAAAGCTAACTTGTTCGCTGAACGCTTTGCTCTGAACTCCACTGTTTTGGAAACTCCTAAAGAAATACCCCAAATCCAGTCTTCAGGAGTTAATATGAATGAACTTCACTTCAAACCCAAAATAGTCGCTAAACTTTTAAAGGGGTTAAACATCAACAAAGCATCAGGAATGGATAATATTCCACCCATTATTTTAAAAACCTTTTCCAAAGAACTTGCACCAACTTTAACTAAAATATTCTACCAATCCTACAAATCTGGTATATTTCCCTCGTGCTGGAAGTTGGCAAATGTCCAGCCCGTCCCCAAAAAAGGACCAAAATCCGATATCTCAAATTATAGGCCAATAGCTTTACTATCGGTCCTATCCAAAGTCTATGAGCATTATATTAATACACATATTTCAAAATTTCTGAAAGAAAATCATTTAATATCCGACAGCCAATACGGTTTTCGAAACAAAAGATCAACTACCGATCTATTAAACTATGCATTGTTGGAACAGCATACTTGATAAAGGTGGTGAAACATACGTTATCGCTTTAGACATCTCCAAGGCATTCGATCGAGTCTGGCATGCCAACTTAATCAACAAGCTCGTTGCGTACGGTTTTCATCCCAATGTTGTGAAGCTGATTCAAAATTTTCTATCCGACCGATACATTTCGGTAACCTTAGACGGATATTCTTCTGAGTCTAAACTAATTAACGCTGGTGTACCCCAAGGCTCAGTATTGTCCCCAACCCTATTTTTGATTTATATCAACGAATTGTTGAAAATCACCAGCAACCCAATAAATAGTTTTGCAGATGATAGTACTCTGCACAAGTCGTTCGTGCCCCTTCCTTCAAAAGGTAAAATGCACGAACGAATTAATCCTGCCCGGAGAGACGCTGCCATAAACGTGAACAAAGACCTGAATAAAGTCGCCGACTGGGGTGACCAAAACCTTGTCAATTTCAACTCCACAAAAACACAGCTGTTGATTGTTTCCAGATTAAAGACCGAGTTCCCCAAAGATATTTTATTTAGTATGTGTGATGAACCAATAGGTGAATGTAAAAACATTCGTTTATTGGGTGTCACAGTTTCAAATGACCTACTCTGGAACGATCATGTAATGGCGATGGCAAAAAGCGCGTCTCAAAAACTCGGCCTCCTAAATAGATGCAAAAAATTTTTCACTCCATACCAATTGCTCCATGTTTATAAGTCCTATATTCGTCCCTGTATGGAGTACTGCTGTCAAGTTTGGGGTGCTGCCTCTGTTTCCATCTTGGCCCTCTTGGACTCTGTTCAAAAGGGAGCTATACGAATTGTGGGTGATCGAACTTTGACATCAAAACTTGATTCCCTACAACATCGTCGCACTGTTGCTGACCTCGTTGTTTTTTACAAATACCGTCATCAGCAGTGCTCAGATGAAATCAGCGGCATCATGCCTCAAACTTATTCTTACCCCCGTTCCACTCGGCAATCGGCTGCCGCAACCAGTGAAACGGTAAAGATCCCGCGCTGTCATACTGGCAGATCGCAGAGAGACTTCTTTGTCCGAACTGCGTACAAATGGAATAGTTTACCGGAACACTTAGTCTCAGGTGGCTTCAACCCACAGATGTTTAAAAAAAGCGTTAATCTACACCTCAGAACGCCAGTTGTTGTGGGACCCAGGTCTAGACCTAGGTCTTAAAAGGTATTTATGGGTTGTTGTGACACATATTCTAAACCCTATTACACAACACATTTTATTAAAAAAAAAAAAAAAAATATCTTCTTATGTATCACAATTAAAAAATGGATTTGATTAACATAAATTCAATTTTTTTTATTTTGTCAAAGCAATACACTTATGTATTTGACAAATGATTTCGTTATTGGCTATTGCAATATTGCAATGTTATTAAATATTTCTGTTTTATTAAATTTTATCATTAATATTATAAAACTGAAAACAAACAGGAAGAGTATGTATCTGCCTATAAAAATTTGCAAGACTATAGTAATTGCATAACTACCATTTTATTCCACAGTAATTATTTATGTATCCATTCGAAAACGATCCATTCCAATTTACGAGTTTCAAGATAAAGGAAAAAAAATTAATTTGAGATTATTTACAAACATGGTGATTTGATTGTTTGTTGGTTTCCTTATGTGTATGCAATTAGTTTGTTTGAAATGTAAAACATATTATGGTGCTATTACACACAAATTAAATTCAGCTGCCATAATCAATTTTGCAGTTACCATAATCTGAAAAGTTGATGAAAAATATTTTGTATGACAAAAAGAGGGATAGCATGCGCGAGATAGATATAAAAACTGCAAGAAAAGTTAGCTGATAGCAACTGACTTTTTGAAAAATTATTTGGTTTACTAATTAACTGCTAGAAAATTGTCAGATGATTTCATCTGCAAATTCAACCGGTTCAAAACCGGTTATCACATTAATTGATTTTCATATTAAAATCATAATAATAATTATATTATATTAGGTATAAAATAATTAAATACATATTTTCAAGATTTTATTGTCAAAATTTTACGTTTTCTTTACGTATTTTCGATTCGCATTTTTTTTCAAATCTTAGCGCATTTTCTTATTGTACAAGCTACAACAATTGCTCTATAATGCGTTGTCGCCATTTTGACGTTTGATTTGCTTTTACAGTATATAATTTATTTACAATTTTAATACCACGCATTTAGATATAATCGATTATATAACATAATATTAATACTAAATAACTAATGATTTTTGTAGAAATTGTTGTTTAAAAATTAATATTACTTCGTAAAGTTATTTGTATCAGTCAAAAATAATAAATACTATCATCTGAAAAGTTGATGTTAGCAACTGAATTTAATTTGTGTGTAATAGCACCATTAGGGAGTACAGCTAAGCTGATATTTTAGAAATAATTTTGGAATAGAGACATAATTCTGTAATAGAACGGAACTCAATGGTGCCACCTTATCGACACAGGGTGCCACATGATCGACGGAGACCACTTTTCCTATACATTATTCAGCATATGTGTTTTCAGACCTGGTGGTTAAAGAATCATTCTTGCATACTAAATAATGTACCGTAAAATAAAACGGTTAAGATGGTATCTATAGGAATATTCAAAGCTATTGAGTAAATGTGTTGATGGTATTCAATGCTCAACATGTTTGATTCGATTAAAAAAACAGAAATACACACATATTGTTTAAATTTTATTTTACGTAATAACTCAAAAATTTTAAAAAGTAGAATAGATCCTTTTGAACCAATAGGACAAATTTATAAGTTATAATATAACAATTTATAAATTAAAATTATTTGGATAACCTGGCTAAAATGGTTTCTAAGTGATTTATCGTTGAAAACATTGTGATGGTTTGTTTAAGTTTTTTTACGGTCGGGTGTCACCCCAAAACGGGTTGACTAAATCAACATTTTGTTTCTAAATAATTGGGAAAAAACTATATTTTAAACAATATCTAACAACTATTATTTTAAATTAAAATTCCGTAATTTTGTAAAATTAAATTTAGATTTAGCAGTTTAGCACAATTTAGCATCTAATTGGAACGCAGTCTAAATGTCCAAAAACTACTTTTATATTTATATTTTATATAATCCTACCTTTTGGAGCTAAAAAATAGACATTTTTAAAAAAAACTCACTTTCTGTCATATTCTCAGTATTGCGAAGCTTTTCAGCAATTTCTCTTGAGTTTTATCTTTAATTTGCTCTTCAAAGATGGGCTGGCTTTCGGAAACAATGCGTTAAAGTAAAATCAATGTCACTGAAAATTGTAAAAGGAATATCATAATTAAAATTTTATTGAAATATTAGTATATTTCAATAAAATTTTAAAAAATAAAATTGTTTGTTTGAAATGAAATTTTATTATTATTATTGAGAATTATTGCATTATAAGTTTGTCAAAAAAATATTGTCAAGTGTGTCAAAAGAAAGGTTGTTATTTATTTTTTTACCCAATTTTTTGGAAAAAAATAAAATTGTTTGTTTAAAATGAAATTTTATTATTATTATTGAGATTTATGGCATTATAAGTTTGTCAAAAAAATGTTGTCAAGTGTGTCAAAAGAAAGATTTTTATTTAATTTTTTACCCAATTTTTTGGAAAAAAATAAAATTGTTTGTTTGAAATGAAATTTTATTATTATTATTGAGAATTATAGCATTATAAGTTTGTCAAAAAATGTTGTCAAGTGTGTCAAAAGAAAGGGTTTTATTTATTTTTCACCCAATTTTTTTAGAAAAAAATAAAATTAATAGTTTGTATGACATGAAATTTTATTATTATTATAGACAATTATGGCATTATAAGTTTGTCAAAAAAATAATGTCAAGTGTGTCAAAAATGGATTTCATTTATTTTTAGCCAATTTTTTGGAAAAAAAATGTAGCTGTTTTTATGACGTAAATGTAATTGGACATGGAAATTTTTAAATTTGTTATAGTTTTTGAAATATTTTTGGAATTTTGAAAAAAGTTTTAATTTTTTTTTTTGTTATAATTTTTGCAATATTTTTAGAATTTTGAAAAAAAATAGAATTCTTTTATATATAATTTTAAAGTTTTGAAAAAGTTTCAATTTTTGATTTTGTAAGAATTTTTGGAATATTTTTAGAATTTTGAAAAATTCTAAATTTTTGCTTTTATCATAATTTTGGAAAAAGTTTAAATTTTTGATATTGTTATAATTTTTGCTATATTTTTAGAATTTTGGAAAAAAAAATAGAATTTTTGAATTATATATATATATTTTTAGAATTTTGAAAAAATTTTCAATTTTTGATTTTGTAAGAATTTTTGGAATATTTTTAGAATTTTGAAAAAATTTTAATTTTTTGATTATATTATAATTTTTATAACTTTGGAAAACGTTTCAATTTTTGATTTTGTTATAATTTATGCAATATTTTTAGAGTTTTGGAAAAGTTTTAATCTTTGATTTTGTAATAATTTTTGAAATATTTTTAGAATTTTGTTTGAAAAAAGTTTGAATTTTTGATTTGGGTCATCCCAAATGAAATCGAACATAAAAATGGGATTTTGGTAGGCGATGTCTCAAAAATTGTTCGAACGATATTTATTCGATTTATAAGAAAAAAAATTTTTGTAGAGCGAACTTTTTTTTTCCTCTCTCTCACTCTCGAGTTAGACTCTCTCAAAGTTTTCGCATTTTCAAGGAGTTTTGGGTATATGTGTAACGTTTTTTATCATATTTTCGGAACGGTTTGACCGATTTTAATCTTCTCAACGGTTTCTTAAAGAAAACAGAATATAGAAAATAATGAGACTATTAAATTTTAATAATTTATAATTTTCAAATTTTGGTGATTTTTTGAATCTGTACTTCTTCTTTCCTTGATAACAAAAAAAGTAATTTTTTAAAATTTTTTAAATTATCGTCAAATCACTTGTATAAAATCACACTTTAATCTGTGGAAAATTCAGAGTGGTACTGGAACAAAAATTTTGAGATACAGTCTTTTAATCTCAAAATTGTATATCTTTCCATACTGAAATTTATCTGTTTTCGGAATTTTGAAATATAAAACCTTTGCGATATGTTAAAATAGTACATATTATTGATATTTTACCGTTTACTTCGATTACGCCTATTTCAATTTTACCTAAAATTAAAACTTGGTGAATTCGACAACGTAATAAAACAATAAAAGTATAGTAATAAAAATAAGAAATTCAGTCTTCTAAAATGGGCGTTGCTGTTTAATGAAAAATAAATAGCGGATTAATTATTTTATTGTTATTTAATTTCGAGAATTATGACTCATCTGTGTGCTTTATAGGAATAAAGCCATGTATATTCACAGCACACCGCAATAAAACACCTGTTCATTTTCCCTTTTTTAATTATCGTCATTAACTTAGCAACCATTTTAAAAAAGCAACACGTGGTAACGTTATTAAATTTATTCCGTTATCTAGCATTCATCATAAAAATAGCGCCCATGTTAATTTCGATTTTTGTATAAATAGAGATGCAATCACTGTTCTTTAGTTGCAATTGATTTACCAATGAAATTTGAACAGCTAATAATGAGATTTTTCTTGCGCCAACAAAATTTACTTATTTTTCTGATGGATCACCAGCACAATTCAAAAATAAAAAAATTTCGTTAACATATGCTATCATAACATGGACTTCAATATAAATGCAGAATGGGTCTTTTTTACTACAGCTCATGGAAAAGGACCAGCTGGTGGAGTTGGTGGAACTATTAAAAGACTAGCACGAGCGGAATCCTTGAGGACGTTAAACAGAGCGTGTTTCGCCAATGTTTGCGATTTATTCAATTGGGCAAAGGACAACATCCATGGTATATATTTTGAATATGCATCCATTGGAGAACATAAGAATGAAGGAAAAGGGTTGCGTTCACATTTTAATAATATAAATGTTTTTTATGGAACGCAAAAAGTACATCATGTAATTCCGAATGATAGAGAACTCCACAACATTATATGTAAACCATATTCAACATGTAATGATAGCCATATTAAAACACATAGTTTGAAATAAAAATATTGTAATTATATGACAAAACTACCAACGTGTATTCTTTATTTTTGAATACTTTTATTATTGTTTCTGGTGATAAAAATGGAAATCAAAAAGTTTAAAGACAATTTTAGTGGGAAAGGATATGAATTGTTGATTTTAAAACGCTGTATTTCAAAATTTTTGCTCTAGTACCACTCTGAATTTTCCACAGATTAAAATGTGATTATATACAAGTGATTTAACGTTAATTTAAAAAATTTGAAAAAATTACTTTTTTTGTTATCAAGGAAAGAAGAAGTACTGATTCAAAAAATCACCAAAATTTGAAAATTATAAATTATTAAAATTTAATAGTCTCATTATTTTCTATATTCTTTTTTCTTTAAGAAACCGTTGAGAAAATTAGAATCGGTCAAACCGTTCCGAAAATAGGATGAAAAACGTTACACATATACCCAAAACTCCTTGAAAATGCGAAAACTTTGAGAGAGTCTAACTCGAGAGTGAGAGAGAGGAAAAAAAAAGTTCGCTCTACAAACATTTTTTTTTTACTTATAAATCGAATAAATATCGTTCGAACAATTTTTGAGACAGGTCGTGCAACTCATGTTCGATCCCATATGGAATGACCCATTTTATTTAATTTTTACAATATTTTTGGAATTTTGAAAGAAATATGAATTTGTGATTTTGAAATATTTCGCAATATTTGAAATTTTCTCGAAACGCTAAAGAGGTTTTGAGTAGTTTGCTGATTGTATAATCTTTTCACTAAATTATGTTAATTTATGATCTGTTATAATTTTCCAACAACGTATAGATGTTTCGTGTTAGTTTTGTAATACATATCTAAATAGAGATAAAAAACACATGAACTTTAACAAAAAGTTATGTTTGATATACATCGCTGCCCAAAACTAAAAACCATGTCCTCATACAAGTTTTATAAAAGAACATTGCCTAAGGTGTTATTTCCCACGGGCTGTTCAGTACATTTTCCGTTCTTATAATTTAGAAAAAAACGTTTGGAAGCCTTTTCTCCCCTTATAGACATATATTTTTTGATTATTTGTAAGGCCCTGATTTTATCCTCGTCTATAATACTAAACCCTGACGAGGGGCCAGTTTTGGTGGAAGGTACCTTAACAACTACACAGGAATCCTTGTCTTTAATGTCGTCTATTGACATCTTCGTCAACTCATTCCTCCGCAAGGCCCCAAACACACCCATTAAAATAACTACTTTGTGCAGAAGATAATCACTATCAGGGGAATTGGAATCAAACATTGGATATGGTCCGGTTCTAACACTTTGGATTTTTTTGTTACGTAATTTTTCGACTTCGTTTTGAGAAAGGCAATGAGGCGGCTGAATTTTGTAAGATCGACATTGGTATTAACTAATAAAGTGGTTTTCAGCATCGAGTATTTTGTCCAGAGTGAATTAGGGGCAAACTTTTCAGACTAAAAATAAAAAAGGAATATAAATACGGCTTACAGTACAATATATAACGACTTTAAAGAACATACCAATTCTTGGAAGCAGGCCAACATGACGGTCTCATCTATAGCAGCAATATTATTCCGGGTCTTCCATTCTATAAATAGGCTGCATTCCTGGTCGTAACAGACCTTGGATTTGATTGGCAGCAAGTTGGCAATGACCTTAGCTGCATTTTGTGAGACAAGATCTGGTAAATCCATATTTTCTTAAGTTTTCGTATATTTTTTTAATATTATATGACAGGAACCAATTTTAGTTTTATTAAAACAAATTGTTTTATTAAAACGATTAAAGCTGTTCGAAAATTCAAAGACGCTAAGTAGTTATACTTATATATAAATATGTACATATATATAAATATATATAAACTACTTATATATAAATATGTACATTTAGAGAGAAATCAAAATATTTTTTCATAGCAGCCTATTTGAAGGGAAACCAAAATGAAACTTTTTTTCAATAATTATTAATTACTCTAATTTATTAATAATACATTTAATGAAAAATAAACCGTTGTACGCACCACTGTCGTTATCAGATTTAAACGGCCTTCAGGCGATATGAATCCCTTGGGCCAGAGGCCCTCGGGCTGGTCATATCGCCTTCGGGCCGTTAAAATCCTTATATCAACCTTGGTACGTAAATAACTATTAAATAAACTCGATTTTTTTAAAAAATCATTGATTTAAATCAATTGAAAAAATTTCTACAAATTTTTAAGCAAATTCAAAAAAAAAATGTTTACTTTATTTTTAATAGAGTTATGTACAGGCTCATTGTTTCGTCATCATCAAGAAATATTCCATAACTGACATTGAGGGCACTACCGTTGACTGAATACAGCTCAACAACACTCCAAACAATCTTTTTACTGAATTCCGTATCGACATCTGAACTTTTTGGTATGATTTTTCGGCACGTGTCTGTAGATTGGACAGCGGAGATAGTAAATTCTTGACACCATAACCAATAAAATACTTCGACCAAAACTTCCATCTTCTATTCTTAAGGAACAAGTTGTCGAAAATGGTCTGATCATGAAAAGATCGAACTTAAACATCTAACATTTTTAAGTTTCCACTTCCAACTTGGGCCGTAGAGAGAAAAACGGGGCCCGGGGGGGGAAATGAAATACGGGCCCTCCTTACATTTATGTTATTTCATTAACTAATTGAATTATAATATCACAAAAATTAAAATGTTGTATTTGTTTAAAAACAATTTTATAAGAATGTTAAATATAGACAGGCGTATTCATCGTGATAGGATAGAGAAGATAGAGTTCATCCGAAAGCACCCCTAAGCAATCACCTTGGCTAGTGATATCTCATTATTTTCAATGCTATTTCCAGTGGTATATGTGATATCTCAGGTATCTCAAAAGCAAATTTTGTGAGTTGTTCTTACTTTTTTTATAACAATTGAGTTTTCAACGTTTTGGTTGATACAAAAACATCTATAATGTCACCGAAAATTAACTGCCTCGCTAATTTTGATTCTTAGTACAGAATCGCAAGACACACTCTTGAAAGAGACAGAATCTGTCGAAATTTTTTGATTCGTGATAATTTAGAGTATTATGGAACGTTCGACAACAGCGCTGGAAAAATAGTACCAATATTTTTAATGGCAATTGCATTCAATAAATCTAGAGCGAAACATTTTCTTCGAAATGTTCCGCATATACGTGTTTGAGGGGAATTACGTCATTTGCCAACTCTTCTGAAATATCTGCCTTGGATATTGCAACGAATTGCTATGTACGTACATGCAGTTATTATTTCCTCCTCTTTCCTTTCAATTTAAACATGACGCTTGGTGTTACTAAATCTGCAATAACTAAAATCGTGTTTCTTTTGAATTCTGTTTCTTGGTCATAAATGCGGATGTTTTCAGGATCTTCATTCCCATTTCCAGAAACGGTTCTGTACCGTTTTATTTTTGTACTTACTGACAAAGAAGAAGAAATATTTAAACCATTTGTCACCATTTACTTTCCTTCAAGATGACCTCACATGGATTTCTTAGAATCTGCAGTTCTGCGAGCCAGATTTTAAGTCATAATGATGGCATTAATCTTCAGGTAAATTTACTCATCTACTTCTTTAATTCCGTTGATGTCTAGATAAGTTTCGGCTGTTAAATTAAGACCTTTAAGAACTTCAGCCATATATTTAGTCCTGGAAGACGTTTTGCAAAAGATCTAACAGCATCAATTCTAGCTGATGTCGGCCTGCTAGAAAGCTTATGTCGTGACTGCGGAATACCTTTCTTTAAAATTGCTCATCGTTGAGGGCTGCAGCTAAAAAATTTAAAGCACTTATTAAATTATTCCAACAAATTTAACCTTATTTGAACATTATTCGGCAGAATCAACTCAACAGAGATTGAGACTGTGAGCTTCACATGGGGAATACACAGCATATAGGTTTTCTCTACAAATCTCTCTTTTTGTACTCTTGTTTTCACTTTTCATGTTGCTTGCGTTAGCATACCCTTGTCCCTCATTCAACTTGAATTACTAATTCTAACTGGCTTGTACATAATTGAATGAGCTCATTTTGGATTTTCGATGATAAATAATGGACTTGTTAACGATACTAAGCTTGCTTGGAAATTCTTACTTTTTCTAACTGATAACGTAGCAAAGGATCACAGGGAGTAGGGACTAATAATCTCCAAAATTCCCAAGAAACTACCGATATTAGGTTCATCAATCAGATGGCTGTCTCCGCTCAAAGCCATGCTCCTTTCACCTCAAAACAAAATAGTACCCAAAATTCTTTTTAAAATGTGCCTCATTTTTTTTTGCTTGGCCTTCCATTTGATCGCAAATTAACTGTAAGCCGGTAATCTGTCGTATAATTTAACTTAAGAATATCCTTGAGGACGACAGAAATAAGAACAATTTTACTTAATATTCGTGATAAATAATAGACACGGTAGGCAATAAAAGGCATCTTTATTGGAGCTCACAACTAACCAATCTCGTTCAATTTTTTCTCCTTTTGGTAAAATTTTGAAAAGGAACGACTTAGAAAATGGTTTACGATCATAGACACACAATGTAGGCATTTACATATGCCTTCGATGAATCACATTTTCAGTAATTTGTGACATTTTTATTTTATCTTCTAAACTAACTACCAATATCAAAACCATTGCGAAACCCAATATGCTTTGGTTGGCTTTCTACTTGCGTTGTACAAATTAAAGGAATCGGGGATTCTAATTTACAAACAGAATTAACTTTTGTTGCTGAGGAAGCTGAGACGAAAGTTTAAATTTGGAAAACATTTACTAAGTCGTGTAATATATTCTCCATATTAGAAATTCAAAGCGCGAATGGTTTGTGTTAATTGTTTTGTTTTTGTGAGAGAAAAATAAATATTTGTCATGGGTGGTGCTCAAAACCAGTTGTCATTTGCCAATACAAGCGGTCAAAACAGGATTGATTCTTTAAAGGTCCTCCATAAAACAATTAATTTAAATTGCATCTCAAACTTTGATTTTTTGGTTACTGTTAATGTTTTTTAAAATCGTCCTATGCAAAATTGACCGCTTTTTATCGTTTTGTAATAATTTGTAATCACATATGTACGGGATTAAGGCATCTTTATATTATATGACCCATCCTTGAAAAGAAATTCTTCTTATTTAAACTGAAGCCAATTTAATTAAATCATCGTGTATTTTATTAATGATAAGAATTTAGTGCAAGATCAAATTCACATATACTTTAGTTTTGGTAAAAAATTGTTTTTTGCCTATATAATATTTTCATTTTGGTCGGAGTCCGGGCCCTTTTAAAAAGCCATTTAAAATTATAATTTTTCTAAATTTATTACAATCTCGAGCCAAATGTCAAAATCGTATGCCCACTTTTTTTGCATTGCTCGGCGTTAGCTCATAAATAAAAATTCTAAAAGAGCAAACAAAAATGTTAGTCTGTCTACTGACCGGCCCGCCAACCAACCGTAACATCAGATGAAAACTACTGGAGCGATTTAGAACATTTTGGGAAATGGGAAATCTTGATGGTTGGCATTTGTATGTAAGACCAAGAGCTTGATTATTATAAGTGGGTTATAAAAATGATTTTCATTCATTTTGATTCCAATGTTTTTTGACAAACATTTACATGTGTTGTAATTGTTAAAATATGTATATACGTCAAACGGAAAAGTATAGTGAGAAGTTTATTGAGTGAATTCAAATTTGGTTATTGATGAGTATTAAGTACGATTGGAAATGTCAAATTGTTGCAGACTAAATTTTTTTTTTAAACAAATAATTATATTGTAAAAAGAAGCATGGAAGTTTTCTGAACTAATAAGAATAGTTGGGTAAGAAATTATCATGACGACGTTATATTTTCTAAAGCTATATTTTCTTGTCCCTATTACTCCAGAAAACTATAGGCTTTATAAATATTAAATATCACGACTACGATGAATAATACGCCCGCGATAATATAAATGTACATATTTTTATTTATTAAGGATTTTGCTTTTATACGGTATAAAACGTATATAATTGTGTTTTATACTGTACGTTTTATACGTTTTATACGTACGTATGATACGTGTTTTATACGTTACCGTATTATACGTTGCAACCCTGAATAAAAATAACTGGTTTTCGAATTAATATTTACCGATACTTAAAAGATAAATAGCAGTTTTTTTAAAATGCAAACAAGATTTTTTATTTAGTATCAAAAACTTTATCCACATACGTGTATTACAAAATGATAAAAGTAAAAGAAGTAACCGAATCGGAATATGTTCAAGCACAATGTATGGAAAAAGTGACTTTTGTGGATGATTTTTATTTTAAAGTTTCTGTGATTTGTGACGTCATTAAACTGACTTTCCTAATTCCATGGCTCTATGTTAAAGAAATATTAAAATTTTTATTTTGTACAAAAACATCAAAATGTGTGAAAGGAAAATTAGTATTGATTACAGGTGGGGGTAATGGTTTGGGAAGAGGATTAGCTATTCGACTAGCTAGTCTTGGTTGTGATATAGCAATATTAGACATCGATCACTTAGCTTCCAAAAAAACTGAAAATGAAATTATCGAGAAGTACGATGTGAAATGTAAAGCATATCATTGCGATGTAGCCGATTACGCTGCTGTAGAAAGTTGCCGTGAGATGATCCTAAAAGATTTAGGAATAGTAAAGATTTTGATAAACAATGCTGGAATTGTTCCTTATCAATCGTTGCGTGAAAATGATTGGAGCTCATATGATCGTATCCTTCGAGTCAATATTCATTCGTATATTTTGGTAACATTTATTGGTTTTTATTTTTAAACAGTTTTTGATTTTTTGTTTTTAAATTTTAGGTAACAAAAATTTTTATAGAGGACATGATTAAGGAAAAAGATGGACATATTGTTGGCATATCATCAATGGGTGGGTTATTGCCAGCCTCAAATTTTATTACGTATTGCACAACAAAATTTGCTAATGTTGGTTTTATGCGTAGTCTCACTGAAGAACTGATTTTACATGGATATGATTTTATTAAAACTTCTTGCGTGTATCCTTATTTTATTAACACACGAAGAGATACTCTTGAAATAGTTCCGTTACGGTAAGTCGATAACTCGGTCAATGACCACACTACTCAAAATAAACAATGGGTTTTCATTTCTTTTACAGTTTTCCACCTTTGGATGTTGAATACGTTGTAAATCAAACAGTTGATGGAATCCTCAAAAATAAAGAAAACATTTACCCTATTCGATATTATTGGGTTATTGCTTTGGCACAAAAGTAATGTTAATTATAATGGATTAAAATTTTGATATTTTGAAAAATTTATCTCTTTTCGGTTTTAGATGTTTATCAACAAAAGCATTTCGTTTGTGTACAAAATATATTTTTAAAGCCGACCAGCACCGGGAAAACTATAAGACCAAATAGATGAACAAACGTGATCTACACAGGTGAAAAGTCGAAATTTGAACTTGACCTTTTTTGATTTGTCTAAACTTGGCATATAAGTAGTATATACAAAATAAAAAATACAACTTATTTTACAATTTTTTTAAAGTACATAGTTGGAGCATAGGATATAGGGGGCACCCCAACATGCATGAAAAATGAAAATTCTTCCAATCCGATGTAACTTTGAAATTAAATTGCTCAAGAACGGCTATACCGATTTCATCAAACTTTTTTTTGTTTGATAGGTGATTAGTTAATCGTTTGGAAAAAATTAATTAATTGTTTTTGTATTAAATTTAAAATTAAAATATTAAAAAACTTTTTTAAAGATGGCGCTAGGGTCGAAGATCAATTGGAATTCAATTTATTTCTTTTTGTAAAACAGTTCTATCCTTACTCTTAAATATTCCAAATTTACAAAGAGGCGTTAGTTTATGTTCTTGAGATATTTAATTTTAAAGAGTTTAGTCCGACTAAAAATTCTACTTTTTCATAATTTTTTCAAACAACTTCCATTAACAAAAGTCAAAACGTCTGGCCTACTGGGATATTAAATTATACTAGGAGGGCCCGGCGTGCTTCGCTACGCTTATAAATAAAGTTTTTGCGTAAATGTTTTGTTGACGTAGAAGCAATGATTTCAAAAAGTGGTAATGAGAAATGCTAGCATATAATTTTTAATTTTTCTTTTATATTTATATATTTAATATGAATGAAAAATAATTAGAACTCTAGCTGATCAGTTCGGATATATGAAAAATTAGCGATCAAATAAGTTAGAGATCAAATAAGCTTACTTGAAAACTTATTTGATCGCTAATTTTTCATATATCCGAACTGATCAGCTAGAGTTCTGATTATTTTTCATTCATATATTTAAAAAGAAAAATTAAAAATTATATGCTAGCATTTCTCATTACCACTTTTTGAAATCATTACTTCTACGTCAACAAAATGTCTACGCAAAAAAAATATTTATAAGCGTAGCGAAGCACGCCGGGCCCTCCTAGCATCTATTATCAAGAGATGCACCACGTACATCAACACTCATACCATTATCACGTCGACGATACAAAGGATACCCATTCACAGATTCTTTAGTTTTCAGAAAAAGGTTTTGGAAAATTCTTACTACATTTACCATCTCTCATACAAACAGAATTGGGATTTAGAGCACCACCTTAGCTTACCTAAATCCTTACCTTACCTAACTACTTACCTAACTCCTTACCTTACCTAACTACTTACCAAACTACTTACCTAGCTCCTTATCTTACCTAACTCCTTACCTTACCTAACTACTTTCCTGATTCCTTACCTCACCTAACTCCTTACCTTACCTAACTCCTTACCTTACCTAACTACTTACCTAACTCCTTACCTTACCTAACTCCTTACCTTACCTAACTCCTTACCTTACCTAACTCCTTACCTTCCCTAACTACTTACCTACTTTATTTAAAAATCAATAAAGGGTCCGCGTTGAACCCCGAACCTTTCTAACAACCCACTACATCGACAATGACAACGAAACGTTTTTTTATGTTCTAGCTAAAATACATTTTACATATTATGCTTAATATATTCTTTTCAGATAATTCAGTTGTTTCAGTCAAACCGAACACGTCTATTATGAAATATTTCTCTATAGCAGGCTACAGACCTACAATCAATTTGTCAATCAATTCGAAAACGAAAATAAACGAAATAAAATTTAGTGTGCCCCTAAATTTTATTTCGTTTATTTTCGTTTTCAATTGATTGACATATTGATTGAAGGTTTGTAGCCTGCTTATCTTGTTTTGCACAGAAAGAACAAATCAATTTTATGAATTGTTTCTTTAATTTCTAATCAATAGAAAATATTTAAAAACAAAGAAAAATAATAATTAAATCAAAGAAAAACAATAATAATAAAAAAACAAAGAAAAATAATACGTCTATCCTCTCCGAAAGCAATGCATAAACTAAATTGAAATTTGAAAAGAACATATAAAATACTAAATAATAATAATAAAAAAACAAAGAAAAAACTTGGGCAAGTCCATTCCATATTGAATAGGGGGTCGTTGAATTCAAAAATACATTTTAATTCGTCTATAACTTTTTTATTTATGATCCGATTTGTGTGAAAAATTTTTAAAATCTAAGTTAGTACGTAATAAACTTAGAACTTGTAAATGTAATTCCGATTAAAATGATTACTATTATTGATTAGTAATGTGTATATATCTATAAATTTGTAATTTTTGTTTGTCAATATAACGGGAAGTTCTTAGCTTGACACTACCCTTAAGGTCATATGTTTAACCCTTTGCAACTTAAATGTTTGCATTAGATTTTCATTTAGGAGCGGTAGAAGGCGTGTGGCGAGGTGTGTTGGGGCTCATAAAACTTAAACCAATTGACTTAGAAGACAGAATATTTAATATAAAATAAACTAAAAGTCTATTTCATATCTTGTAATATAAATTTGAACTAAATAAATTCAAAAACATTAATACACTGAAAAAAACATGTAATGTGTTCCAACCGAAAGGCATTTATATTAATATAACTGTAGCTGCCCCAACCTTCGTGAAATTGTTTGAAAGTATTTTTTCTTTGTTTGAATAATAATGTCGCGTTCTTTAGCTTGATCGAAAAAAGATTGATTTATTTACTTGCCAAAGAACAGCATAAAATAAATCAATCTACTTTTGTAAATGGGGTAGTAAATTGTTTTGAATTTTGGTTCTGTCAGTTGGTATGTTTGGTTATGTTTACATTTGAACATGACAGATTTTACGTATTATCATTTTATTTGTAATACTAATAACTAATAACTTTATTATTAATTAGTAATTTAAACAATTTAAATAATAACAAATTATTTTTAAACAAAATAATAATAATAAATAAAATGGTGGGTTTTTTTGTTTACATAAATTTGACAAGTAAAAATAATATTTTAATGTATTTGTATAATCTACCAAAAAATCTAGATTTTTAAAACTTGATTCAGAACAAAAAAAAATCAATCTTTTTCAATCATTGAAGCACTGGCCCATTAATGGTGAACAGGACTTGGCTATTGAGCCAGTACTAAAACTATCCATCGGCTGATCTATGGTTTACAGAAAAGAGCCAGTATATAGTTACCTTTGATTGGCCAATCACTGGCCAATGGATGGTAAACAATACTTAGCTATTGTTATTGGGCAATTACTAGAACCATAAATCGGCCGATTTACGGTTTTTATAATATAACCTGTACACTTTACTTTAAATAGCCATAAGCAATGGCTAAAATTAATTGGCTATTGTTATTTGGCCAGTACTGCAACCATGAATGGGCCGATCTATGTCATTTGGTTGAAATTAACTATTTTCACCTCTAGCTTAGTTATCGTTTCTCTACTGAAAGACTATGATAATATTGATTTGGTTTTAGGCTGGTATAAGTTTAAATTTCTTTTTCATTATACATTTTTATTTTATTTTAAATAATTAAATTTATTTAAATTTGCCTATGGTTATCTTTTATAATCTTTTAATGGGTCAGTCATGGCGGTATGGCCAGTATGGCCACCATGAATGTGGCATTGCTGTTATTTTGTCTGTGGCCCATTAATGCCAGCCATTTACTGTCAGAAGTTATCATCCAGCAAAATCATGTGAATGGCCCAGTCATGGTTGCCAGTACTCGACCATTGCTGCGTTAACGGTCACCATTAACGGTTTATTACTGGACAAGTTGTACAACCTTGAATGGGTTTGAATCAAAGCACTCAATAAAACAAGATTTCGACTGTATTTTATAAAAAAACAGTAACATTTTCACGAAATTACATAAAAAACAATAAATTCAAACTACTGTGCATGTTCTTCTTTTGAATAATAAAAAAGGCTAAGTTATACTTTGATCACAACCGACGAAAACTAGAAAACTTTAATGGTAAGAGCCGTGATAACGATGGATTCGATAACTATGCCGAAAATGTGTTAGAAAAATCATTAAGGGTGTAAAAAAAGCAAATTTGAATAGTGTTGCTTAAAATCGTTTATTTTAAGTGATAATGAATAGTAACATTGAATTTGAAATATTGATGGTCGGAAACTATATGTGATACCAGACTAGGGTTCCCAATTACTCGTACTTTTTACTCCGAAGACTTCAGGTTTGAAGTTTTTCAGAACTGCGGAGTTAGGACTACTTCTTCGGGGTTTTTAAGAACATTAGTTCATTCCATTTTGTTTTTAATAACGTGCCGTAATGCATTATAAAACGTCATTTTTACAAATATTTTTACAAGTGTTATTGAAAAGAAATATTTTGTGTATTATTTTGAACGTTGTAAACTGGAAATTTCTACAAAAAACCGTTGGAGTTCTGAAGCTATTGAAAGAATATTCTTGCCAGGAATATTGTTTGCTGTTTTGTTTTCCTGTTGTTAAGGTGTACAATTAAGGTGTTGAATACTTCATAAAACCTGGTGTTTGTGCTTACTAATCAGTGATCGAACTCTGAAGAGATTTGGGAATTGCGTTTATCGAATTGTGAGTTAGACGAATTTGAAGCAAGTTTGGAAAAACGTAACAATATAATTAATTATATATTGACGTCTCTGAATATCCGAAGGTACCATGCCAACTAGGGATTAGAATCGATTGAGAATTAAGTTTCATTGAGAAATTTATGAACGCCAACTTTGAACTTTTGAGGATTAAAGTTATCAGGGAAAACCCACGATGGTAACGAATTCCAGAGATGAGAGATCATGTTGAAAAAGTCGCACTGGAAGGCTACAGTTGTACATCTAATTATTTGAACCGTAAAAGGATGGGCCGCTACCGATGCTTTGGTATGACGCGATAGGTTTGCAGACTTAGGTAAAATTAATTATTAATTGATTAATTTATGATTCAGTTATATATTTCTAAAGAAAAATAAAATACTTTTACTTTTCCAAAGAGTTTTATGTTTAATATTAATCTCTGCCCAAAACTAAAAACATTGTCCTTATAAAAGCTTTCTGCTGAAAATTATATAAAAACCCTTAACACAGACCGAAGTCTTGATATCTCAGAGCCTTGAGATTTCCACCCCTTTATATTCTTGGTATTAAAATTTAACGCAATAAATTAGAAAAATTTGTACGTACGAGGGTACGTTTCCTAAAGCATATGTTTAAAGTGTTGAAACATCGCATGTAAGCTGCACGTTTTTTAAATATATAAATTTTAACTCACAAACAAACTCATTCAAGATTATTTTTCACAACTTTTTTTAAATTAATCGGTCGATTAAAATTTCAAAATAATACATATTACAAAAGCAAAGTTCAATAAGTTGGACTTTTAGATTTTAAATGAAAAAAAAATAACCAAAGACAAGAAATAAATAATGTTTTAAATTTTAAATTTTTGTTGTGTTTCATTGTGATTTTTAATCAATCGAATCTAACGTCATCACCATTTTCCTTTGTTTTTTTAATCTTTTCTTTTTCAATTCCATTTTTTTTTTGTATTTTTATTGATGTCAAATTAATATTAATTTTTTTTGGCTAAGGGAAAATTTCATATTTGAATATGGTAATACTTTTTTATTCTTTTGGATTTTTTATGAATAAAAATTGTTTTTTTTTTGTTAAAATTGAATTTGGAAATTTTATTCGAGAATGTTATAGATTAATGTTTGCATATATGTATATCGTTTTTAAAATTTCGACATGGTTCATTTGAATGAATATATGTAATACTAGATATAAATTGATATAAAATATTTAGAAAATGAACTAAAATGTAGATAATTTCGAATTTTCCGTCAGTGCTTAAAAATTAGGCAGAAATAGAAAATATAGTGGAGAGGATTTAGCTAATTACTACGTTTTCATGATTAGTTCAAAACGATTTGAAAACCAAATTCGAATTGAATTCACCATGAAAACATCAACAATTACAGTTTTGAATACTATTTATTTTTAAATACGATCTCGATTTTTTTTGGGATCGTATCGGTATCCAAATATTCGAAAATACATGAAAACGGAACACTGGATCGTGTCATGCGCAGTAAAATGTTTGTTTGTTTTTAATTACAAAACAACTAATTTCACATTGATTTATAAAATGTTTATTTCATTAACTTTATTTAAAAGAAAATTACAATATAAAGAAAAAATATTGAACACAATTAATAAAACAATTAAACGCTTTTTGACATTTTGACAGTTTTTCAACACAGTTTTAAAAACGTTTTCAACCCGTTTTCCCAATCAAACACTTACTATGTTTCCATGACCGAGTTAACCGAGATTATCTCGGATTATCTCGTCATGGAAACGGAGTTTTCGTTAAATTTCTTAACTCACCGTAACTCAACGAAAGTAGCGCGATTAGAGAAGGTTAACAAAAAACAAACACAAAACAAAAAAGTAAAAATAGCGTCGCGAGTGTTTTGGAGTGAAGAGGAAAATAAAATTTTAATTGAAATCATTCAAGAAAAAAACTAGTAAATTAATAATAAAAAACATTAGTAAAATGTCCAATTTTTCCGTCGTAACCAAATCACTTTTTGTATTTTTCACAAAACCCCCGATATATCATAGCCATACCATTTCACGCCATTTAAAATAAACAATGAACATTGCCATATGCAAAAAATTGAATTAGTGCTTTTGATTAAATGTTTTTGAATTTTTTTTATATGGAGTTTTATTTTTCCAGATGGCGTTATGAGCGTTATGGCGATTTTTTGAATTTTTTTTATATTGAGTTTTAATTTCAAAATGGCGCTACAAGTTCACGATTTTTATTGTGCTAAAAAATGTAGATGGCTTCTATACCGGGGGTTTTGATTTTTCACTTAATGTATTTTAATACACAATTTTTGTTAACTCCAAGAATTTTTATATTATCATGGAAACGATACGGATTAGCGCCGCCATGTTTTTAACTCAACGAAACTCTTAGTTCGAGTTAACTCTGTCATGGAAACGTAGTAACTTTACAGTTTGAATACGGGATTAGGATTCAATTCTTTTTCGATCTGCATGAAAACGTAGTAAATATACTGCTATTAATATCCGACGAAACTCCGCCGTCATCTTAAACAAATACAATTCAAGGTTCTTTTTTAATTGCTAGAGTCCATTTGAAACGGGCGCTTAAATCTTATAGTCATATACAGAAATAAAAAATTAAAAACAAAACTGCGGATATTTGACTCAAAATTCATTAAGCAAATTCAAAATCTTTGAATCAATTTTTAAACCTAATCTTGATATATGTACATATAGTAGAATTTTTTTTGCCAGCGAACACAAAATTTGTTTGTTAAGGAGCCTGTAAACGAGCAACTTTTTACGGCAATGTGTGGCCGGGCAATATTGCCCAAATTCAAAAACATTCCCGGCAATTTTTTCGTATTGCCCGGCAATATATTTGTATAGCTCGGCAATATTGCCGGTATTGCAACTAATGGCTGTTGATTTTTTTCATCGATCGAAAATATTAAACATTGCCCGGCAACTATTTCGATTTTTGTTGTTGTTTTTTTTTTGAATTTGAGAATGTAGTACGTTTTGAAGATTTGTTAATGTGAAAACAAAATTATTTCATATAAAAATTTGTTTGAATTAAATTAAATGGTTGGTAAAAAAAGGGATACTGAATTCGGAAATTGTTTTGGTTGTTGTAAAATAAGAAAAAAGGTAATTTCTTTCTATTCAGATGTTATGGTTAATTAATGATTGATGAAAGGTGGGTTAATAATATTTTTTGTTGTTTTTATAATGATTGTGATTCTGTTTTGAGAATGAGTGCACTTATTTTTGTTTATAAATCGTTTAGTATTTTGAATGGAGAATAAATATGATGGTTTTTTAGTAAAAATTTGTAAGACTACTGCAATGGAAAGCATTTCGGCTTGATGAATTAATTATTAAAGTAATTAAATTATTATTCTTTTAATGTTTAAAACACCCAAGGTTTTATAAATAATTTTTTATAAATAATTTCGTTTGAGGGATAATGAGTTGATAAACGAGCATGCTGAAAGTTTCCATATAAGTGGAAAGACAAGAAGTTTTTTTTTTAAATTGGCTTGTAGGATAAACATGGAGCAATTGGTATGGAGTGAAAATTTTTTTACATCTATTTAGGAGGCCAAGTTTTCTTACGCGATTTTTGCCATTGCCATTACATGATCGTTCCAGAGTAAGTCATTTGAAACTGTGATACCCAATGTTTTTACATTCACCTATAGGTTCATCACACATGCTGAATAAAATATCTTTGGGGAACTCGGTCTTTGATCTGGAAATAATCAATAGCTGTGTTTTGGCAGAGTTGAAATTGATCAGGTTTTGATCACCCCGATCGGCGACTTTTTTAGGTCGTTATTGACGTTTATGGCAGCGTCTCTCCGGGCGGGATTAATTCGTTCGTGCATTTTAATTTTTAAGGGAAGGACTCGAATGAGTTGTGCAGAGTACTATCATTTGCAAAACTATTTATTGGGTTGCTGGTAATTTTCAACAATTCGTTGATATAAATCAAAAATAGTGTTGGGGACGATACTGAGCCTTGAGGCTCATTAACCAGCCTTAATTAGTTTAAACTCAGATGATAAGCCGTCTAAAGAGACTGAATTGTATCGGTTGGAAAATTTTGAATCAGCTTCACAAAAGTGGGAAGAAACCCATACGCAACGAGCTTTTGTTGATTAAGTTAGCATGCCAGACTCGATCGAATGCCTTGGAGATTTCTAAAGCGATAACGTATGTTTCACAACCTTTATCAAGCCTTTATCATAACAGATCGGTAGTTGATCTTTTGTTTCGAAAACCGTATTGGCTGTCGGCTATTAAATGATTTACTTCCAAAAATTTTGAAATGCTATAGGCCTATAATTTGAGATATCGGATTTTGGTCCCTTTTTGGGGACGGGCTGGACATTTGCCAACTTTCCAAATATAAATATACCAGATTTGTAGGATTGGTAGAATATTTTAGTCAAAGTTGGTGCAAGGTCTTTAGAAAAGGTTTTTAAAATAATGCGTGGAATGTTTTACCATTCCTAAGGCTTTGTTGGTGTTTAGCCCCCTTAGAAGTTTAGCGACTATTTTGGGTTTGAAGTGGAGTTCGTTCATATTAACTCCTGAAGACTGTATTTGGAGTATTTCTTTAGAAGTTTCCAAAATAGTGGAGTTCAGAGCAAAGCGTTCAGCGAACAAGTTAAATTTTTTTGCGGGATCATTGACGATTGAATCACCATCAATAATAGGAAGATTTTGTACCAAAATCTAAAGAATTAATGGCACTGTAGAAACTCTTGTCAGAAATAGACATAGACGGAAGTTTTGAAGCTTTCGCTCTGTCAATTTCAGACTTTTCGTTTGAGATTATCTGGTTAGATATTTTGTTGGCCTTCAGATATTGGGATCGATTAGTGGGAGTTTTGTTATAAATCCAAATATTAAATGATCTACGTTTGTTTCTAAGTGCCGTTTTGGCAGCTTTTGAATGCAAGTATGTATTTTTGTTTGGGTTTTACTATGGAAAAAGGGGTAAATCAGTTTTGATAACTGATGACATTAAATAATGATCAGAATTTCCAATGCTACCTTTCGCGACATCGACACTCGTAATATCTTGCATTGTGGTAAGATAGAGATCTAAAAGAAAACTATTATCACCGCCATTACGGGGAGTGAAATTTGGGTTTTTAACAATTTGGGATAGACGCAGCAAAATGTTTGCCTGTTTTCCACTATTGTCAATATCGTCGGTCGATTTGAAGAATTCCAACCATGATTTGTTGTGAAAGTTGAAGTCACCGGTAATGATAACCTCACAATTAGAGGACTTTGCTCTAATCTCGTTTTCAAAGTTTACAGAAACTTGTGTTTCTGTAAGGAAAAGAAAGTTCAGTATGTCGTGCTCATAATGATGTTGCACGTGGTCATGGTTAGCGTTTAATCCGCAGATGTTTTGAACATGTATTCTAAATTTTTTTTTCATTCATATATGTGTTGTCCCTGCAAATACCGTGGACATGCCGCTTTATGGGCGGGTGGATTGCGCATATTTACTTTACTACTTGCAGACGTATATCGTTTCTGTAGTATCAAAAGGTTTATTTTTTTATGTTTTATTAAATAATGGATAACTAAGCAAAAAACCTTATCATGCAATAAAATACGACATATGCCAATATTTCATGATAAGATGAAGAAATAATAACAAAACTATAAGTGAAAAGCAAATTGTTAGAAATTTGCAGAAAAAACAACGAAACTAATTGCCAATAATCCAGCTGATACAGCGCACCCCAGATGCACCTTTCACCACCCCAATCGAGGCACAAAGCCCACATAACTTTATTTTGGTCTGATTCCTCGGAAGAGCTAATGAGCCATACTACTACGGAACGCTGCCTAGCTAAGACTGGGAGTGGTGCCGTTGACTAATTAAAGTTCGTCCGCCAGTACCGTAAGATATAATCTTGGCTAATGATATCTCCTGCCATTGCCAGTGGTATGTGATATCTCACGCTAACTCAAATGTCAATGGCAGGGACAGAAGTACGCGGGGTAGTCAGACCCGTAGATCAACATTGATCATAATCGATCCAAATCGACCCTTCCCGCTAGAGGAAGCCTGGCATCAATAATGTTTTCCTTACTTCCGGTTCGGTTACAGTGCTTGTATTTTACCTGCCATCGAAGTTTCGACTATGCGTCAACATTTCCATGAGCACTTCAAAATCATAAGCCTGCAAGCGTTTAATCCATCGTACCAATCACCTTAATGCTCCATGATCAGTTCTCAAATGGAAATTTTTAACTGTACAAGTATTTGTGGAAATATGTTTCACACATTCCATTATAGCCAACAATTTTTTACAGGTTAAACAATAATTCCTTTCTGGCTTGGACAGTTTCTTCTATTAATATGGGCCATTACTCTTTTCCCCATCCATTTCTTGAAATAACACTCCTCCTGTAACATCAGTGCTAGCTTTAGTTTCAAATATGAATTTAAAATCTGCTAAGCCAGATCTGGTGCAGAGCACAATCTTTTTTAAATTTCCACTAACGCATCTTCTTGCTTTTTTGTTATTTAAATGCTTTATCCGTCCTTGTTAGCTTACGTAGAGCCTTTTTATTCCTGTTAACTAATGTTGGTACAAAACATTGGTAGTAAGTGCAAAATCCTAGACAACTACAAAGCTCTGGGTGGGCATTTGGGTGTTCACCATTTGTTGTCACTTTGCGCCCCAAGTATTGTACTTTCTCTCTAAACAGTGTATATTTCTTTGGACTTATTACGAGTCCTGCTGCTTGAATTCTTTCGAAGGATTCTCTATTTTTTTTTTCAAATGATCTTTCAAGTCTATGACCGTTACAATAATATCGTTCAATAACGCAAGACACGTTCCATTAAACTTTCAAATGCTGCTGGGGCATTACACAACCCTGGGAAATTACGCAGCCCTCCTCTCACACATTCCTATTACACAACCCACTACCCATACTAAACGCTGTCAATTATCGGTCCTCTTCCTGGATTTCTACGTGCCATGAAGCACTTTGCAGATCTATTGTTGAGAACAATTTGGCACCTGCAAATTTATCCAGGGTATCATCAGTTTGAGGTAATGGGTAGCTATTTTTTATTACTGCATTCAGTTTTCTGTAATCAATGCAGAAATTAATAATTTCATCCTTCTTACCGACTAAAACTACAGGGACTCTATGAACTATCCGATTTTGTTTTTTATATAAAGTGTTTTGTTATAGGAATAACAATGTGTGTCAGAATAACACATACATAGATACCTTTTAAGACCTAGGTCCCACAACAACATGCGTTCTGAAGATTTAGTGGACGCAATTTTATTTTTGTGTGGATTGAACGCCCCCGAAACTATTGATTCGAGCAAAGCATTCCATTGTACGATGTACGACCAAAGAGGTCCCTTTGCATTTTTTTACTATGACGGTGAGTGATCTCAACAGTTTGACTGTTTGTACAAATCAATTGAAATAATAAAGTTAATTCAATTACGTTCAATTCTTACCGACAAAAATACATCATTTTGCAAAATATCGTTTTCTATAATATAAGCTCTCGAGCGATAATCATCAATCAATTTGTGCATATTATTATTAAATTATTTTCAAATTATATTACGAGATTATTGAATTTTATTTAAGCAACGTTTATAAACCTTAATATATTGAATCAAATAAAAATATTTGTTGATTCACATTCCACTACTTAATCCAGCTGATACGGATATTGAAACAATTTTGTTTATTTAATCAAACAATAAATTGACAATCTCCAAGTAATATTTTATTTTTAAATTAAATTATCAAATCCAATCAACAATCTAAAATAATATACACACTATATAATAATATACGTACATATATAATATGTTTGATTTGATTTTTCGTCATCGTTTATCATAAAAAGATAGTAGCTCATAAACAAGAAAATTTTTGGGAATTCCCGTGATGACGCATGTTAATTACAAAAAGTAAATTTTTATATGAAATCTAGCTCAAATACAAAACCCAATGAAGGTTACTGACCATTTTTCCAAACATCTTTTTAAATAGAAACAACAGATAATAAAATAGGTAGATCTTTATATGAAATCTACCTAAAACGAATAGCAATTATCAATAGTAACACTTTGAAACAATAAAAATGTAAAAGGATTTAATTTAGGCGCCAAAATTATTATTTTGCTAAAAATATTTTTTATTAGGTTAATCCTCTTTTAATTTTTTTCTAGTTTTTGCATCCTTTATAAAAAAATAAAAACAATAGTAATATAATAAATACATGTATGTAGTAAGAAAATCGAAGATACATATGAAGAAAAAGATTTTAGCTATGACCTTTTTAAAAACACATTATTCGGTCAGTTATGGTTGATCGTTATTACTGTTTCAATTTAATTAGTCATCGGGTGTCATTAAATAAAAATTTAAATGTTGTTTTTGTGAATATTGAGTATTTTTTTGTGTGAATCTTTTTTAGACTACGCAAATTTATTAATTGTTTGTGATTTTAAAGTAAGAAAAAATTACTTTTATTTTTAAATAAATATAAAATACAAAACAATATTTTTAAAGTTTAGTTAAATAAAAAAGTGTGAGCTTGGCCATTTCAGCTAGATCAAGGACAAAAAAGATTGGCAAATTTTTAAAACAGCTGATTTTGCAGGAACCTGGAACGTCAAAGTTGTCATTTGGATAAAAATGATAGAAATATGTTCAAATATTCAATATTTATAAATTTTGTTAAAATATTATGATTCAAACGGAAGTTATAGCGCCCTAGATTATTCGACATTTTAGGCTCTAGCCGCTTAACTGGTACCCGGATATGGCCAGTTCACGAACTTGTCCAAGACATTATTTGCCGGAACACACACAAAAAATTATTTTGGTGTAGATCGAAAAATACGACCATTGAGAGTGCCGCCAAATTCCGTTATATCTCATATCGTTATATATATATATATATATATATATATATATATATATATATATATATATATATATATATATATATATATATATATATATATATATATATATATATATTTATATGTATATATATATATATATATATATATATATATATATATATATATATATATATATATATATATATATAAATTTTTTTTTCATTTTGATTTTCCGTCGCCGCTTATCATATATAGTCGTTTGGCACCAAAATTTTTCCGAAATTCCGAGATGAAGCACATACCAATAGGTAGATTTTTATATGAAATCTACCTAAAAATGAAGTGCGTAATCTTTACACGCTGTTGAAGTAAAACTTCTTTGGCCACTGCAGCAGGTATTACTAAAAATATTAAATATAAAATAAAATAGATATCTTATATTGAAATTTAGAGTTTCTTTTGTAATAATCTTGACAATTCAACTCACTAAATAAAGTTTCAATAAGGTCCAATAAAAACGCTTCATTTACTATTTTTTAGCAAACCAAAACGATTTGTTTCGATTATTTTTTTCTGGTAGGAAGGAACAGCGAATATTTTCGAATATTTTCCGCCTACTTAATATATCAATTTAAAACAAAAATTCACATACAAAATTATGTGAAAATGCAATTTGCAAATAGTAAAAATGTCCTTTTTCATTCATAAATGATTGCATGTTTATGTTTATTTGTCAAAAATAAATTACAAATTTATAACATTTATGCGCCTACTAAGATGAAATAATATTTTACTATGTATGATTATGTTGTATGAAATAATGTTACTATTTCTGTTCGTTAAATTGTCTGCTAAATACAACTCGTCACCAAATTATTAGTCGATTATTTTTCAACATTACCACTCATGCCATTTGAGGTTAAATATTTCCCTCGTGCGCTACGCGCACTCGGGACCTCAAATGACATTCGTAATAATGATTATGAAAAATAATCGACTGTTATTTGACGACTCGTGATATTATATATGATAATATAGTTTATAACAATGTGTAATAAAAGCCATATTTACATGTTTTATAAAGTCTTACAACGTATTACAAATTAAATTTCACGATGAATACATGTCCACTTAATTTAACAATTGGTACAACAATTGATGCATTTTTCAATAAATTTAGCAAATTTGTCATAAACCTCTAGTTTCATATTTCAATTATGCTAATAAATTGAATTGACTTTGCAATACATTATGTAAATGTTACATTTTATTACACAGTAAATTATATTATCAAGAAATGCAACTCTAAATTGCAATATGACATATTTATTTTATATTTCATCTTTTTATTAATACCTGCCACAGTAGCCAAAGAAATTTATTAAGAAGATTACACGCACTCATTTTCTATTTAACAAAACAAATTTAATCAACACAAATATATTTATAAGCATCCATTGTAAACAAAACTGGAACAGACATATAATATTTAAAATTATTTTGGATTTTTGAGATCAATTAAACTCAAGTAAGTAAAGAAGTAATTGGAATATTTTCAATTCAAAGGTATGGTTTTGAAGTTTCTCAGAAAAAAACTACAATTCACATTTTACGTGTTTCGGATCGGATCGAGTAGATTAATGCAAAAAAATCCCATATAATTTAAAATTATGTTTTTTGAATTGAATTTCTGTTAAATTTTGAAGCATCGAAAAATACAATAAACTATTTCTATAATGCACCAAAAACCAGTGAATATTTAAAATATGTGTGTCATAATCGAATTGTATCGTATATTTGCCGAATATTATATTCGTTTTTTATACTTCCGTTGCACAATTCTCAAAACGCGCCTAAAGAAGTTTTACTTCAAAAAATATTTATAAAACCTTGGGTGTTTTATACATTAAAAGAATAATAATTTAATTACTTTAATAATTAATTCATCAAGCCGAAATGCTTTCCATTGCAGTAGTCTTACAAATTTTTACTAAAAAACCATCATATTTATTCTCCATTCAAAATACTAAACGATTTATAAACAAAAATAAGTGCACTCATTCTCAAAACAGAATCACAATCATTAAAAACAACAAAAAATATTATTAACCCACCTTTCATCAATCATTAATTAACCATAACATCTGAATAGAAAGAAATTACCTTTTTTCTTATTTTACAACAACCAAAACAATTTCCGAATTCAATATCCATTTTTTTACCAACCATTTAATTTAATTCAAACAAATTTTTATATGAAATAATTTTGTTTTCACATTAACAAATCTTCAAAACAAACTACATTCTCAATTTCAATAAAAACATGAACAAAAATCGAAATAGTTGCCGGGCAATGTTTAATATTTTCGCTCGATGAGCGATATCAACAGCAACATGCCAGCCATTAGTTGCAATACTGGCCATATTGGCGAAATATACAGATATATTGCCGGGCAATACGAAAATATTGCCGAGAATGTTTTTGAATTTGGGCAATATTGCCCGGCAATGATTGCCAGCCACACATTGCCGTAAAAAGTTGCTCGTTTACATGCTATTTTACAAGAGTTTTGTTAAAACATTGCCGGGCAATATTGCTGAAAATATTGCCCGGCAATATTTTCGGCAACACATTGCCGAAAATATTGCCGGGCAATATTTTCAGCAATATTGCCCGGCAATACATATTTTTAGTTGCTCGTTTACAGGCTCCTTAATATAATTGTTTTGAAAACAAATTTATCCCAAAATAAATAATACATCTCTGTTTTACTTTTTGTCTCATCTTTTATCTCTTGCTGCGTCGTATCTGTCAAAAATTCGCTGGCAAAAAAATTCTACTATACGTTCATAAGAGTGTTGTATATAAACACTTGGTAAATTTTGCACTATATGGTGATGGTTTCAACAGATTAGTTTTATAGGTTTGTCTACCTGAAATTTAATTTTTTAAATAGTTTATACCGGTCCTCAAACAAACATAAATACTAAAGGAAATTTTGTATATATATCCACGCTAGGTAGTCAAAATTCGACAATTAATAAATACTCAGACAATGGCTATTTGTTCATACAAAATGCAAATGTCTACTAAGCATGCTGCTCTTCTTACAGATTTTGTTCGATTAAGTTTATTTGTTGTCAAGATATGTGACAATTCATTTCTTTGGATTAAAATAAGCATAGGTTAACACCATGCCAACTTGCCCTTGTTAAACATTCCAATTCAAACCTATTGAATCCTATTAAATCCAATATACTTTCAATAGGATTAAATCGGATTGAATTGGTTTAATAGAAAGACTACGATCTACCAATTAAAATTCATTCGGAATGAATGGGATTCAACAGGAAAAGAGGTTCTGTAGGATTCTAATGGAAATTTCCTATTGAATTTCAATCGGAAATTAAGAGATTCAATAGGAAAAGAGAACTTAGAAAATATTAAACTATCTTATGAATTTAACAGGATTTAATTGGAAAAGATTTAATAGGAATAAATAGGATTAATCGGAATTCTGCAATGGAAATTTCAAATTAATTCCTATTTATATACATTTCCTATAGAATCCTATCCATTACGGTTGAAAAAAAAAATAGAGATATTTAAGGGGAATGAATAGGATTGTATTAGAAATAGATTTTTTGAGTAGGAATTAATTGAAAAATCCCAATGCAGAATTCCGATTAATCCAATTCATTTTTTCCATTGGTTTCAATTGGAATGTTTAACCAGGGTGATCAACAAGCTCGTTGCGTATGACTTGCATTGAAGCTGATTCAACACATTTGCTGTCTGACTGATTGATTGTTGTCCGGTCGAACAATGATCACCCACCATATTTCAATTGATATGTGAGGTAAATAAATAGACGAATGTGAAGGCATTTGATTCGTAATTTTTCTGTTGGTGTCAATTCTAGCGTCAAGCTTTTCCCTCATTCTCGAAAATCTTCACTTGCTAGGAAAATTGCCCACTAATCTTGTATTATCTTAGATATACTATAACTATTACCTCGACAATTGTTCTCAGCATTACAACAGCTAAGATATTCCTGAAGCAAAGTATATATATCTACCATTTAAAACATGTACTTTCTATATATTGTGATCATTAAAATAGGGGAATAACTGGAGTGGAATTTGCATACATCATCGCGATGCAACATAGACGGGGAAACGTTGGAACTCGAAAATTTAACTGTCGTGATCTTTCGTGATACAGATGCAAAACACTTGGTAGTGTAAGTTTAACACTTCCACTATTACAAGACTTAGCTTCAATGAAGGTAATTTATTTAATTAAAAACCTAAACATCGAATACAAATCTTTGCCTGAACAATAAAAAATAAACAATAATGAAATTTGTATATCAGCCTGGGAAAGGCAACTTGAAAGAATCTGTCATCTGCTGGGAGCAGATAAAAAAAAGTGAATAAAAAATCAAAAACAGTATAGAATTTTTTGAAACTGAAAATCTTTAATTAAAATGGGCTTATAAAATATATTTAATACTTTATTAATTTAAATTGAAAAATCCTAACCCTAACTACATTAAGATTTCCCATATGAACAAAAAATTGACGAACAATGGGAACGAAAATGGATGATCCAAAAAATCAATCAGACCCGCATGTGAATGTATAGAAACCTCAAATTGTTATAAATCTTTTTTAACAAATTCTTCAACTGATAGACGAGGGTGATATAAAAACCTAAAACAATTTTGTTTTTTAATTTTTTATTACCAATAATCTATTTCATTATTTTCCTAACTACTTATCAACGTATTCGTATATATTTCGTTAAAAGTATCAACTAATCTTAAATCATTAAAACCCCGTAAATAACTTTATGACCTTTTTTTGTTTGTCTATTTAACGAAATAATAACAAATTATCGGAAATATGTATAATAAATTGTTGTAACGGTTTTTTCAAACTCTCAATCCCTCTTGAAATAAAAAAAAAAAAAATAATAAAAACCTAAAATCGCACCAGTACTCATCCTCCCTCTTTTTTTTATATTTATATTCTAATAATAATAAACAGATTTTCCCTTATCAAAATATTATAATTTTAGGGTTGAAATAGCTAACATTAAATAAATATAAACAATTAACCTAGAGGGTTGGTGATTTAGCTTAACGATTAAACGTTGTTTCCTCATAAACACTTCATTATATTGTATTTTGATTAGAGTGAAAATGTGGAAAATTATGTGGGGGATTTAAATAAATATAATATCTTTTTACAGCTTTTCATTTGTAATTTATCAAATGACATGCTATGGGGTTACTTAAAACCAAAAATCTCACGGTTTGTTTTTAAGTCGGTTATAAACAAAAAAAATTTAAGTAGCCACAACTGTGATGCCAATATTTGAAAATATTTGCTTCCGAATATTTCACTAGAGATTCAGAGTAAAGATACTAGTAAAAGTATTATATTCTAGATAATGAGAGAAGGAAACAACATCACTTACAAGGAAGTTAAGCAACACTGGGAAGGGTTCCAACTTAAACGGGTGACCGCTTGGGAACTTCATCAGAAAAAAATATGGAAATATGATTGTAGCACATTGAAGCAGGAATATCTCGCCCACGGTATGCCAGTATACCTTATCCAGCAGCCCTGGAAACTGGCTACGATTCGATGGCCCAATCACCCGTTAATCCGAAAGGTGAATCCGAAATTCAAAATGATTAAAGAAACGAATACTAGAAAGAAAATTGAAACAAAACAAAACCGGAAAAATCAAATATCGACCCTTAGCTATCGTACCCGGACACGAGTAGGAAACTGGAATGTCAGAACTCTGATAGAAACATCGCGGTTAGCACAAGTTGAGAAAGTAATGAAAGAATATAACATCGAGATACTGGGACTCAGTGAAGTAAGATGGAAAAACAGCGGAGAGCTAACAACAAGCGAAGGAAATTACATGATGTTCTCTGGTAAATCCAACACACACGAACAAGGCGTAGCAATATTAACAACACCTAACGCAAAGAAAGCACTTCTCGAATGGAAACCAATCAGTAGCAGAATAATAACAGCAAGATTCCAATCGAAAATTAGAAATACAACGATCATACAGTGCTATGCACCTACCGAAGAAGCTGATGATGCGACAAAAGATGAATTCTACGAACAGCTCCAAGCAACACTGGCTAGTGCACACCGAAATGACATCAAAATAATACAAGGTGATTTCAATGCCAAAATTGGAACCGACAACACTGGAATGGAATCAGTCATGGGCAAACATGCACTAGAATCAACACGTAATAATAATGGAGATAGGCTCATCGATTGTTGTGTCACAAATCAACTATTCATAGGAGGCAGCAAGTTCCCACACAAGAACATACATAAATACACTTGGACATCACCAAATGGAAGAACCAAGAATCAAATTGATCACGCACTGGTGAATAAGAAGTTTCTATCCTCACTACAAGACGTCAGAGCAAAGCGAGGAGCAGACATACACAGCGACCATCAACTGGTAATTGCAACATTCAAAATTAAACCAGCCGCTGTAAAACACAACAAGTCATGTCAGAGGAAATTTAACATCAACAGATTGAGCGACAAAAATACAAATAACATCTTCAAAGAATCGCTCCAGCTCAATCTACCAAACAACGAAACCACCAGCATTGATGAAAAATGGGAACAAGTTAAAGAAGCTTACGTCAAAACTGCTACAGATGTGCTTGGATACCAAGACAAATCACGGAAACCATGGATTAGCGATGATACCTGGAAGAAAATTGAAGAGCGTCGTCAGCTCAAGTTGCAATTGTGTCACCAGAACACAACCGAGATCCGCAGCAAATATGAAAGTACAGCAAAACAAATTAAAAAGATGGCAAGGAATGATCGCAGAAGATATACAGAAAGCATTCTCAGGACTGCAGAAACAGCAGCAGCTAATAGAAATATGCGCACACTACACAAATGCGTGAGAAAGGTCACCAACAAATATACAAACACTCCACCAATAAAGGATGAATCTGGTCAAACCCTCACAACACATGAACAACAGCTAAATAGATGGAAAGAATACTTCGAAGACAACTGCCACCAACATGAAAATAACTTGCAGTCTCCGGATGACAACTATAACGAAACTATCAGCACCCATCCACCAACGGAACGGGAAGTTAGAGATGCCATACAGAAACTCAAGAAAAACAAATCTGCTGGTACAGATAATATATCAGCAGAATTACTCAAAGCAGATGTAAACACAACAGCAGAAGCTCTAACACCACTATTAGCTGATGTATGGAACGAAGGTAAAATACCAACCAAATGGAAAGAAGGTTTAACCATAACAATCCCAAAGAAAGGTGATCTAAGAGAATGCAAAAATTGGAGAGGTATATCTCTGCTCAACACAATAATGAAAATACTTGCGATGATCATTCTCGAAAGAATATCTCCATCAATTAACATGAAACTAAGAAATGAACAAGCTGGCTTTAGACCAGGAAGAAGCTGTACCGATCATATCAACACAATCCGTATCATCATAGAGCAATCAAACGAATGAAATTCACCATTGTATCTCCTCTTCGTGGACTTCGAACGCGCCTTCGACTCAATTAACAGAAGCGCGATATGGAAGACACTTTGTGAAATGGGCGTCCCGAAGAAAATAGTTGATCTAATCAAAGAAATGTATCGGGATACTGGAAACAGAATACAATACAAAGGACAGCAAAGTGATAAATACTACAACCACCGAGGAGTGAGACAAGGCTGTGTACTATCCCCGCTACTATTCCTGATAGTACTAGATAGTATCATGAGAAAGCTCGATGATGCAAGTCCAAATGGAATCCAATGGAACACAACAAGCCGGCTCAATGATCTAGACTACGCAGATGACATCTGTCTACTTACACACACACATACGGACATGCAGCAGAAAATACAGAAGCTATCAGCCCTTGCACATGAAGTCGGTCTCAACATTAATATCAGGAAAACAAAGTCTATGAGATTGAACACCAAAACGATAACACCAATTACCATCAACAATACACAAGTGGATGAAGTCGACAAATTTGTGTACCTTAGTTGTACTGTAGCAAAAACAGGTGGGACTGAAGAAGATATCAGTCAGCGTATTAACAAAGCCAGAAATACGTTCAATATGCTTCACAAGATCTGGAATGCATCCGTCCTGTCAAGAAAGACAAAGCTACGAATGTTCAATGCATGTGTCAAGTCAGTACTGCTGTATGGGTGTGAAACGTGGAAACACACAAAGAAGATCACAAATCAACTACAGGTGTTTGTGAACAAATGCCTGAGAAGACTGATCAAATGCTTCTGGCCGAACACCATCAGTAACCAGGAACTTCTACGGCAGACAGAGCAGTTAGACATTGAGTCCGAGATAAAACAAAGGAAATGGAGATGGATAGGACATACACTGAGGAAATCAGCTAAAGATATAACAATTATTTTATTTTATTTTATTTTATTTTATTTTATTTTATTTTATTTTATTTTATTTTATTTTATATTATTTTATTTTATTTTATTTTATTTTATTTTATTTTATTTTATTTTATTTTATTTTATTTTATTTTATTTTATTTTATTTTATTTTATTTTATTTTATTTCATTTCATTTCATTTCATTTTATTTTATTTTATTTTATTTTATTTTATTTTATTTTATTTTATTTTATTTTATTTTATTTTATTTTATTTTATTTTATTTTATTTTATTTTATTTTATTTTATTTTATTTTATTTTATTTTATTTTATTTTATTTTATTTTATTTTATTTTATTTTATTTTATTTTATTTTATTTTATTTTATTTTATTTTATTTTATTTTATTTTATTTTATTTTATTTTATTTTATTTTATTTTATTTTATTTTATTTTATTTTATTTTATTTTATTTTATTTTATTTTATTTTATTTTATTTTATTTTATTTTATTTTATTTTATTTTATTTTATTTTATTTTATTTTATTTTATTTTATTTTATTTTATTTTATTTTATTTTATTTTATTTTATTTTATTTTATTTTATTTTATTTTATTTTATTTTATTTTATTTTATTTTATTTTATTTTATTTTATTTTATTTTATTTTATTTTATTTTATTTTATTTTATTTTATTTTATTTTATTTTATTTTATTTTATTTTATTTTATTTTATTTTATTTTATTTTATTTTATTTTATTTTATTTTATTTTATTTTATTTTATTTTATTTTATTTTATTTTATTTTATTTTATTTTATTTTATTTTATTTTATTTTATTTTATTTTATTTTATTTTATTTTATTTTATTTTATTTTATTTTATTTTATTTTATTTTATTTTATTTTATTTTATTTTATTTTATTTTATTTTATTTTATTTTATTTTATTTTATTTTATTTTATTTTATTTTATTTTATTTTATTTTATTTTATTTTATTTTATTTTATTTTATTTTATTTTATTTTATTTTATTTTATTTTATTTTAATTTAATTTAATTTAATTTAATTTAATTTAATATAATTTAATTTTATTTTATTTTATTTTATTTTATTTTATTTTATTTTATTTTATTTTATTTTATTTTATTTTATTTTATTTTATTTTATTTTATTTTATTTTATTTTATTTTATTTTATTTTATTTTATTTTATTTTGTTTTATTTTGTTTTATTTTATTTTATTTTATTTTATTTCATTTCATTTCATTTTATTTCATTTTATTTCATTTTATTTCATTTTATTTCATTTTATTTCATTTTATTTCATTTTATTTCATTTTATTTCATTTTATTTCATTTTATTCAATTTTTTTTAATTTTATTTAATTTCATTTAATTTTATTTAATTTTATTTAATTTTATTTGATATTATTTAATTTTATTTAATTTATTTAATTTTATTTAATTTTATTTAACTGTATTTAATTTTATTAATTTAATTTTAGCTAAGGTAAAAATTTCATATAAATTTGACGTGAAATTTAGCTCTTAAAAAATAAAATAAAAAATTTTGCTAATGAGTTCGCTGATCAGTATGCTGCTCGATGTGGAAATAATTTCAAAATGATAGTTTGCGCCTTGTAATATAGATGGCTCTACTACAATGTCTACACACACCTGCAGCCAAATTCTGTAATTGTGAAGCGGTGGAGTGATAAGTTTTTTAATGAAAAGAAACGAAGAAATTTTTATCACTTCACCGCTTCACAGTTACAGAATTTGGCTGCAGGATCTAATAGGTACATACTCATGGTAAAATGAAAATAAGGTATTCTCACTAGAGTGACAGCGATGCCATTTTGATTTTGATTGACGTCACTCAGAGTTTTATATAATACGTTTGTTGTTATTATCAATGAGAAAAGCTATTGTTTTTAAATTAAAAATATATTTAGTATGATTTATAAATTAATTTATTAGTTAATGAAATGATTGAAATTAATTCATTCATTAATTAATGAACTTTAGTATTTGTTTTACTATTAAAACATATACAAATTTAAATGCTGAACTACGTTAAAACCAAAAGTTTTCAACAAATGTGAAAAATCATACTCAAAACATAAGGTTTTTTAATTTCCAGAAAAATAAATCAATTTGTAGTGGATAGAATCATGTGGAAAAAGAAAATGTTCGTATTTATTATAAGATAGTTTGTTCCTTACACTTCACTGAAAATGATTGGACTTTAAAAGACAAAATTTTAAATACTCTAATGAGTAAAAGATCGTTGAATTGATCGTTGAAAGTGGAACCTTATCTTAGAACATACAAGGAAGTGGTTACTTCCAATATTTGCACATATAAAGGAACGGTTTAAAATCGGTTTAAAAACATAAGTCTGCTTATGAATCGATCGATGCGAAAAGAAAGTACTGGCAATTCTCAAATTATTTGATAATGCAAACTCAGTCATTCTCTCACCATTATCATTGTTGGTGTTGATTTCATAACCTCCTCCAGTGCTATGTAGAAAATATTGACGGTCTTAGCTTCAGTAGGTGCATGCAAGGCAATAAGAGAAATATTGTTTTATGTACCGCGTACCCCTAAGTAGCAAATCCTCTCATTGACCAGGATGAATTTCAACACGGCTTCTTGTATGCGTGCACCAACAAGGAAACCAGTACTAAATTCTTTTCGAGAAGAATGACCACTACTGCATAAAGAGTGACTATTCGAGTTTTGTTTTCCGATTATTGGCTGTCTAATTTCTTGCAGAGAAATGATATCCATCCTATGCCTCTCAGTCTCTGTTTCTAGGCTTATTAAAGCATCATGAGCGATCAGGCTGCACACGTTTCACGTTCCGATTCGGAAGTTTGGTTCTTTCTCACGTCCAGGTAAAACTTCTGTTGTTTTGTTAGTGTCTGGTATTCTTTTTTGGTTATCAAATTTAACAAAGCTTTTTTTCGGAGTGATGGTATTAACCTCAGTCCCAATCCAAATTTTCGTTAATGGTTCTGTTATGATGTTAAGGTTATAAGAAGTTTTAAAGCGCCAATTCGCAGTGATGTAGCGTAATAGACTAAGCAGTTTTTCTCTGCTTGTCTCCGATACACCAACCTAATTCTGTCTGCATTACCCCTGCAGCATGGCGTAGACGTCGAATTTTCTACCCTGCAAAATGTTCTTTAGAGTTAGAAAACTTAATAAACAAATTGTTAATGAAAAAAATAAGGAAAACCATAACGTAAAATTATGTTTTCTCTTATTTTCAAATTAAAACATATTTTGTTTCTTTATATTTACGCCGGATGACGTCACACAAAATTTTCGTTTAGCTGTCAAGAATACCTTATATTCGTTATACCATGGTACATACTATACTTATTAGGTCGACTATGGTCGATGTAAACAGTTATCAAAAAAGCACGTACCAAATATTTGGTAGGATGATTTGCTACGTATCAAATTAGGAACGTAGCAAATAGATATTATTTTTACGGTGTGAACTATAAAATTAGGTATGACATTTAAAATAAAAATAAATCAACTTATTTTATAAATATATATTTATGTTTGATGTGATTTTTTTGCTGAAATTAAAAGTTAAATAAATTTTAGCATTAATATAATAAATGTTTTCAGTTTTTTATAAAAAATATAAATGGAAATTATTTTTTCCTAACCAAAAAATTAACGATGAAAAGGACGCGCTAAAATTAATATGTCATATACCTAATTAATAAGAGTTTACATCACCGTATCAAATTTGAAAAGTATGATGGTGAAAATGGCTAGCAAATTTGATACGTAGCCTTAAGCCGCTTTTTCAGTTGCTGCAGTGTGTGCGTTCACGCTTTCGTTCCTTCAGTAATTTTTACCCTTCGATTTTTTAGTTGATGAAACATTTGCACAACGATTTTGTCGCCATCTGCATTTTAAAATAATCAAGTGTTTGAAATGGCTCATATTTATATTTACAACATGTAATAGCAATAACATTATGCATAACATCACGTTTTTATATTAATATTATATTCATATACAAACTATATAATCACAAAATATTCAGTACAATAAATTCTGCAGTTTAAGCAAATTACAAAATTCAAGATGTTTGACGTTTGTGATGTCAACAAATACACAATTTTTTTATGTTTCGGTATTTTCTCTTTTTAAATTCTAATGTTCTTATCTCTTTCTTTTTTTTGTTCAGAGAAAAAGTTAAAATTAAACCAACTCTGATGAAAAATCTGCAGCAGAAAAAATCACAATTTTTAAGAAATATGATTGGTTCAAAAAAAAACTGAATGAAGGAACGCAAACACTGCAGCAACTGAAAAAGCGGCTTTAGAGCATATATAAATATAGAGAGAACATAACTTTAAAATTGTATTAAGAGAGACATAAGAAATCGTGTTTGCTACTATGTCATATTCAATTTCTCATTTCGTCATTTGCATTTCTGTTTATTTACAACAACCAACTATTGTATTAAATTATAAATTAAAAACAATTAAATAATTTAAAACGAAACAAAAAGTACAATCTATTATTTTTAGTTGTGCTAATTTTTATAAAATGAATGAAAATAATTACGAGAGTATTTTACATTTATTGTGTTATTTCCAGTGATTTTATAATAGTGAATATTTTATTATTTTATAATGCCCATGTGCAAATATTTAAGTTATGTATACATCCTGAAAGTATATTATGAAAACTAGCTGGCGACCAACTTTTCATTATTGTGTAGTTTATTTTTAATAGATAAAAAATTAAAATTTATATGTTTGGTTAGAATCAAAAATAATCTGTCATTTTTCTTATTTCTTTTTATATAGTAGCAGTGAGGGAGAAACTATTATTTTTTTGTGGTAGGTTTTTTTCTTATAGATTTAAAAGAAACTCGCAATAATTGTACAATTTTTAATCAAATGAAAAATTTACGCACGTCTTTGGGAAGACAAACCGGTTTCTCTCTCAGAGAAATAAAGGAAAACAAAGAAACAAAAAAACGATTTGACAGAAGATCAGTCACGATTAATATTAGTTATGGTGGTCGGTTGTACGTAGCAAGTTAGATACTGGTGTAAACTTAGTAACAGTTTCGCAGCAAATTAAATGCACGAGACATTAATACTAAGTTTACACCAGTATCTAATAGATACGTACTATATATAGGTATTATTTTTACGATGTGAACACTAAAATTAGGTATGACATTTAAAATAAAAATAAATCAACTTATTTTATAAATATATATTTATGTTTGATGTGATTTTTTTGCTGAAATTAAAAATTTTACTTTTTAACAATGAAAAGGACGCGCTAAAAACTAATATGTCATACCTAATTAATAAGAGTTTACATCACCGTATCAAATTTAAAAAGTATGATGGTGAAAATGGCTAGCAAATTTGATACTAAAGTAATTTTAATAAAAGTTGAAATTTAATATAATTAACACTGTTTGCCGTTGGCACTTGGCGTAAGTTTTCAAATAACATAATGTCAATCTCTTGTTACTTTACGCAAATAACTTATTTAATAAGTTTAATAAAAAATTAAAGAAAACAAAGCTTTTTTTAATTTTACTGTTACTCTATATATATTTCAGCTTGTTAGGCCATCTTCTGGAGTAATCCAGATTACTCCAGAAGATGGCCTAACAAGCTGAAATATATATAGAGTAACAGTAAAATTAAAAAAAGCTTTGTTTTCTTTAATTTTTTATTAAACTTATTAAATAAGTTATTTGCGTAAAGTAACAAGAGATTGACATTATGTTAGTTGAAATTTAAATTTGAATTGTAACGTATTTTACACGTATTACTTTATTTAATATTATGTAGATGTCACTATGTCACTATAATTGTAATTTCCGACACGAGAGGCAGAGCGATATATATAATTGTCAAAAAAGGAAGCAGTAATTGAGCCACTATGAAATATACACATTTTGATGTAAAATAAAGTTTGTAAAAATATAAATCGAGTTTATTTAAAATGATCCAATAAACAACGTAAAGTCTATTTACTACAATACGTAGCAAATTAGATGCTGGTGTAAACTTAGTAATAGACGAAACAACAAAAGTTACTTTAGCTCCGAATTAAATACACAATTTTTTCGGCAAACTTTTAAATTTTTTTATAAATATGAAATTAATACATCAAATTTTTTATAAATATGATTTAAAAGGTAATATGAGGTAATAAATTTTGTCTGAAACTAATTTTTGTTGATTTTAATTCATTAAAATGAACTGAAATGAATGCTGTTTCGAACAAATTCAAAATCTCATGTTATTTTACTTTACTGCTGCCGTAGAAATATGAAATTTACTTTACTGCCGCCGTAAAAATACGAAAATTACTTTTACAGCCGCCGTAATTATTAGTTATTAAACTGCTACCGTTAAACAAAATAAAAATAGCGTTACTTTGCAGCCGCTTCGATTATAAGTCAGAAAAGTAGGACCTCAACTAACTCCCTAGCGGCAGTTAAGTTAAACTTTACAGTCGTTTACCGAAAAACAAAATCGTTTGTTTTAAATAAAGTTTCAAAATTACCGGACTGATTTCATTACTTTACCGAAATCCAATTGTGCTGAACAACATAAGTTATTTGTCTATGCCTTTAATTAAAATACCTTAAATTTTACCGAATTTTCATTTCCAAACAAAACAATTATAATTATTATACACTCTGTCAAAACCCCCGATATATCATAGCCATATCCTTTCACGCCATTTGCAATAAACAATGAACATTGCCATATGCAAAAAATTGGATTAGTGTTTTTGATTAAATATTTTTGAATTTTTTTTATATGGAGTTTTATTTTTCCAGATGGCGTTATGAGCGTTATGGCGATTTTTTGAATTTTTTTTATATTGAGTGTTAATTTCAAAATGGCGCTACAAGTTCACGATTTTTATTGTGCTAAAAAATGTAGATGGCTTCTATAGGGCGATTTTTCTGTTCCGGTGTTTACCGCAATGGCGCTGCAAAAAGGGGATAAGAGAAAAAATCACAAAAATTTTATATGGGATTCCATACAAAACACAACTTGAATAAATTTAAAAGTAATCTATGAAATTTCTCATTTTACCACAATTGAAGAATTTTAATTTGCTCATGAAGTATTATTGCCTATATTTTAAGCGTAATAAATAAAATATTATTCTTAAGTCGCTCAAAAAAGCAACATAAAAATTGCCAAAATTTCCAATACAAAGTTGTATGAAAAATTTAACCTATTTTCGTATTTGTTTTACGGACGGAAGAAAATGAAATATTTTGTATATTATGCTTAATATATAGTGAATAATACTTCATAAACAAATTTAAACTATTCAATTGTAGTAAAATGAGACATTTCATAGATAGTTTTTAAAAATATTCATGTTGTGTTTTGTATGAAATCCCATATAAAATTTTTTGAATTTATTCTCTTATCCCCTTTTTGCAGCGCCATTGCGGTAAACACCGGAACAGAAAAATCGCCCTATACCGAGGGTTTTGACTCTGTTTATAATTCCGATTGTGGTAAGATATTACACTAATTTGTATTGTTAAAAGTGCTAGCGATCAATTACAGATAGCGTTGCGAAACAAATAATATTATTAAACGCTCTCATTTTCGTTTAAAATTTTGACAATAAAATTTGACATTGGTTTACAACTTACACATATTTATAATAAACAAAACATTTTGAAATGGAAGAACATATAATATCAGATATAACTCGTATATTAAATCAATATAAACTTGGATATAAATCGCACAATGATGGTTTATTTGTGGAATGTAATCATTTAATCAAACCATTTCAAAGATTAGGAGTTTATTCTGCTAAAATTGAAGATGAGGAAATTACTAAACAAAATCAACTATCCTGTAATATTCCCGGTTGTAACATTTTATTTAATAACATTGATGACTATAATTTACATTATAATAATAAACATAAGTATAAGTGTAGCTGTTGCAAAAAAGTTCTACCAAACGGTCATTTATTAAACTTACATTTATTAGAGAATCATGATACATATTTTGAATTGGAAGCACAACGAAAAGAAATGGTGAGTTATGAAAACAAAAATTGTGTATAAAAATAATTTTAATTTTCATTTTAGTATTCCTGTTTTCTGGAAGAATGTCTCCACAAAAGCAAAAATCCAGACAATCGTCGTGATCACTGTATTCGAGAGCACTATTTTCCGCATAATTTTCGTTTCGATAAAATTAATTCCAAATCACAAAAACAAAATAAATTAAATAATAATCAAAATTTAATGGAACTCGGTGATGAAGCCAATTCATCTTCATCACCAACAAATTTTCATTTTGGGCATCATAATGTTAAAACATTTGCAATGTCGTCAAACAAAGTGAGCAAAAAGTCTAAAAAGAATTCAATATTGGATAGTAATCGTATGGTAACGGATTTAATGGAAAGCCTTCCCGAATGAAATAAATAAATAAATATATTTTTGATAAATTACATAAATATAAATAGATAGATTAATAAGCCTCATTATCAATTTCAGATTCCATTAAGGATTCCGTATCCGATATAATTTCTTTTTCAGTTGTTGATGTTGGTTTTTCGGAATTTTCAGAAGATCCAGAAATTTCTTCAACACTTTCTCCTAATTCAATTCCTTCGCCATCACTATTCACTATCGCAACAGTTGAATTGTTTTTCTCATCATCTTGTATGGTTTCAATCATATATGGTGGCATTATTTCACATTGTTTTCCTTTGAAACCGGATGGACATTCACATTTAAATGAACCATCTAGTTCAATTAATGATCTACATTTTCCTCCATTTTGACATGTTTCTGGATTGTTTTCACAATAATTCAACTCTTCATCGCATAACATTCCACCCCATCCGGGATTACAGTTACATTCCCATGGTCGATTACATTTTCCATTTTTACAACCAGGATATGGGAAACATTGAGCACAATTTTCACCATACCAACCAACGCGACAACGACATTCATCTGGACGTCGACAATATCCTCGTTCTTTGTGACAGTTTTTAGCGCATATTGGTGTCGAACATAAAATTCCAGTCCAACCTGGTAAACATTTACATTCTAATGGTTTACCACAAGTTCCATGGACACAGCCAGGTAATACTTGACAATCTTGACATGTTGGACCGGCCCATCCTAAACGACATCTACATTCATTGGGAGCCTCACAATATCCACGAGTTGAATGACAATCAGAACGACAAATCGCTATAAATAGTTATATTATTGCAGTTATTCTAAACAATAAATGTATGTTCTTACGTTCAGTACAAAATAGTCCATCCCAACCGCGATCACATTGGCATTCAAATGATACATTACAATATCCGTGTTGACATCCCGGCAACGGAATACAACGGTTACAATTTTCTCCATAAAATCCTAATTTACAACGACACTCTCCCGGTCGTTTGCAATATCCTTGTTGCGGATCACAACCACGTTTACAAATTGGAACATCACATAAATCACCAGTCCAGCCAGCTACACATTTAAAATCTCCATTATCATTGCAAATATAATGAGAATATTCATTTAATTTTGATGGAAGTTCACAGGCCTATAATTAAAAAACAAACAAAAACGAATTAATTTAAAAATGAAAAAAAAATGTTGCTTTGATCCACCATCTTGTTTTTTATGTGATCAATAATTTAAATTCCGTTAATGTTTGCAAAAACATAATCATCACATTTCACTTTAGTTTACTTACATATTATAATAGTTTACGGTAATTGTGTTATAAATATAATTTATTTTCGTAGTCATGTCTCATAAGAGAAAATGGTTTATATTTATTGGTTTTGAAACACGTGAATATCACGTTTTATTCACTAATATAATATAGATAAAACGGTAATACGATGGTTGTTGATCTTGTATAGTCATGAAAAAACGTGTTTTATCATTTAACAATGAAGTAATGAATGGCAAACAAATATTTCCAAAAACAATCCAGCTAGGTAGTCATATTTTTCCTAACATAATATTTTCTTCGCCACGGCTTTTTGATGATTGTATTTCGAATATGAATGTACCTACTTTTTGTTTTTATTTTGAATGTTCTGACATGGAGTGGTCTGAATTGATTCGCCATGTTTTAACAAGGTGACTAAACTTATAATCAGCTATGGATGTCCACAGAGTGTGGTCTATCATCCCCCGAGTTTAATGGTAGGGCCAGGGATTAGTTTGAGAAAACACTCTGCAGGATGTGCTTCTGTGAACAGAAACACAACTAGGCTGGTAATAGAGAAGTGTAGGTGGCACCACAACTTTTGAGAAATGATTTGTCAGTGGCAATATTAGCGATATGGCCTAGAATTCAAAGTGTTTTCGGTTCTGGACAACGCACCGGTCATCATAATATGGAACACAAAAAGGTTGAATTTTATTTTTTGGCGTCAAGATATCTTTGTCGCTATGCTCGATCAAGGCAGTATTTTAACTTTTAATACTTACTATGTAAAGCATGATGTTTCGGTATATTTTAGATAAATTATTATTTAAAAATATCCAGTTGTGGATCATGGATGCAGCCAGAGATTCAGCTTTGTTACAAATAAGGTAGTGTAATTTACCTATAAACTAGAACATGCTCTATTTCCAATCGAAATAAGGTTGTCTCAACCACATCGCCAGAGCGAATACGGTTTATCGAACTCCGAAATTGATTCAGCAGAACTACAGGACTGAACGGTGTAGTTGAGGCAACCGCACGTTTTGTTAAGTTAAATTTCAAATACTTCCATTTTGAAATAAGAAATTCATGATAAAAAGGCAATGTCAACTTCTTTCAGATAATTATGTATTTGCTTTATTCAACTTCTGTTATATTTTATGTAAAACATTATATTTTAAATAAACCTCATTCTGTTGTCTGGAAAATGTTTCCCTGTAGTTATCCCAATCACTGTGAAATTGTTTGAAAGTATTTTTTCGTTTTTTCACTAATAAACTGCTAGCTTCGGGATGGGGTTGTCATTATTTTAATTTTTTTCAATTTAAAAACAATAAATTGATAATTTTTTATGCGAGTGTTTGGAGGAGAGTATCTATCGCATAAAAACAGAATTAGGTGTATTTTATTTTTAAGAATTTCAACGACTATATACAATTACAAATTATTGTTTCGAGCATGGTTGATAACTCTTAATTCGGCACCCTTCAGTTACAAGGCTAGCGCTTTAACATCTTAACTAGGATGAAGACAACGTAATGGGATTGTTGAGATCAACAACTGCCTTATGTCAGTATATTTATATATAGAGTGAAAATTGGGAGAGTAAGATCATACATTAGTATCAGAGCAACCAAAAATATTCACTATAAATATGCTCTAAAACCGAAAGAATCTGCATGGAAATATATGTTTTTTTCTATTCTGTTTTTTATTTTAGTTCCTAAGAGATCATAGTGCTATGGTTCAAGACATACTTGGAGTTTAAAATTGCCATATTCCACTTTGATTAATATCGCTAAAAAAATAATCAGTTCCTTGCTATACAAAATTTTATTTATAGTCAATATGGAATCAAAACTGATACATGACCGAAGACTGTAGGGTCCCAACAAACATCAGAAAGTGACAAAAAGCCGTAGTTGTGTTGAAAATTCCCACTCTTCCTTTAGGCAACACACCCCAAAACCTACTTATTTCTTTCTCATGCTGACTCAAACGTCACACCAGAATTACACTGGAAACTGGCATGCAAACATTACAAAAACCAAATATAGGAAGTTTCAAACAAATTGATTGTCATAACAAAGTGTAATTGTAGTTTCAAATAAATCGTTGTTCAGAAGATCCAACCATCCCTCCCCACACTTTGTCAAATTTGAAAAAAAAATTCAGATTTTCCATATTTATCCTGTAACCTGCCTGCGTTTGCTTTTCATATAAATATCACTGTTTCATCAAATTCTTATGCGTTTGCAATACAAATTCAACGTAATAATAATTGCTACACATTTTTATAAAAAAAACTAACAAAATAAGATAGCAATTATTGGATTATTGAATTCCATTAGAAGTGGCTGACATGATGACAAACAAAACGGAGTGACAAACAAAAATGTGCTTCTTATAGTATTTTTCATTATCATAATACTTAAAAAAAATGTTTTTCAGAAAACATTAAAAAGGAAATGAACCGATTTCGACAGAAAAGGACTAGGATCTTACTTACGCCAATATACATCAATTGTGACCATTTTTATTTAAATCGAACCATCCGTTATTAAGAAAGTGTTGGCCAAATTTTGCACGATACACACACATACATACAGACTGCCATGTTAAAAGAGACTAAACGGTTTCAGGATGTCTTGAAACGTAAAGGTATCATAATAATTCCGATTTTGAAAATCGACTCAAAAACAATATCTTCGCATATTGGGAAGCTAAACATATAGATATTATGGTGAACGGGAACGGGAACAAACAAGAATGTAAGAATGAATGAAAACAAGAATGTTTTTTAAAGAGCATTTATTTGAAATTTTATTGCTTCTTCACATTTACCCGAAACCTAAAGATCAGCCTTCAAAACCATCTATCGGAATAAACCTGCGCATACCTACGTATATTATTTCTGAAAAATTAGAAGCAGAAATGTTTGAATTAAACATATGTCTCTAAGCCCCTGCCAATTTGCAACCCAAATAAGACTAGGATTAGATTGAAACTGTTTAGGAACTTGTAAATTTAAATGAGTGGAAATCAAACTATGGTCTAAACCACCTAAAGGTTCTGATACTTTAAACTGTACCAACGAAAGATCATTTATCAAAATCAAATAAAGTAATTTACTAATTTGACCAGGAATGTCAAGAGCTCTGGTAGGTTGTTTGGCCATTATATCCGAGTGAAAATAAATATAAAATAAAATAATAATATAGTATAAATTTTGTTTGACTAAAATTGTTTTATGTATCAAAATATATGACAGAAGAGAGTGACAAATGTCCCTCTATATTTATTTATCATAAGAATTAATTACAGAGGTGTTCAACCTTATTACAATATATAACATCCCCTCTTTTTTATAGATTCTAGTTTAGTTCTAATCATATTACATTTCATTTTTGTTTTCTTTACAGCTAAGTTTAATTTTTAATTCATATATAAGTTTTATGAATTTACAGATTATTAATTCATTATTAGTTATGTTTAAAATACATATCATTCTATTTATTATTTTTTTATTAATTTTAATTGTAATTTATATTTAATTTTTGTTCTTATATTTAATTGAATATCTAATATTTAAAATACATTCCATTTAATTCTATTTGTAACTTATTTCAAATTGTAATTTATATTTAATTTTTGTTCTTATATTAAATTGAATATTAATTATTAAAATACATCTCATTTCATTTAATTAAGTATAATAGTCTTTTAATTTTTCAGGTTGTTTCGTTGTTCGTTTCGGCCTGGAATTCATTTCTTGAGCGTTTGGCGCTTGAGGTTCATCTTCTTCTATGTTAATAATTCCTTGATTATCATTGTAAGTAAGACTTGCTTGATTTGACTCTTCTCTAGCTTCATTTGACTCATTGCTATTAGTTGGTTTCATGAATACTCTATTTCTTCTATACTGCCTTCCATCTATTTCTATTATATACGACGAGTCGTTCAAATTCTCTATAACCTTGGCTGGTTGCCATGTCTTCTCCTCTGGAAATTTTTTTACTAGTACTTCATTTCCAACTTTCAATTTCGGTAGATTTTTTGATGCTTTGTCGTAATGAAATTTTATTCTTCTTCTGTTTGCTTCAATCGATTGTTTTACGTCATCCACATCATTTACTTTTGGAATTAATTGGTTTTTTGTGAATGGTAAGTTGCATTTTAAGGTTATATTAAATAATCTTCTAGCAGGACTAATATTTATTTTATTTGGTGTATTTCTCCAGTGTTGTAGACTTAGGTAAAAGTCTGAATCTGAATCGATGCTTTTGCGAATCAGCATTTTTGCAATTTTGACTGCTGCTTCGGCTTTTCCATTGCCTTGTTGGTGGTATGGACTTGGACTTATATGGTTGAATTCCCATGTACTCGCAAATTTCTCGAATTCATGATTGATGAAGTTTTTTGGATTATCCGTTATACATACTTCAGGAGTTCCATATCTACTAAAATTCTTTTTGCAACATTTAATTATTGTTTTGGTTTTCATATCTTTAAGTTCATCAATTTCGAAAAAGTCTGAGTATTGATCTACTGTTATTAAAAATTTTCCTATTTTATTCTTCATTGTTATTTCCATTATGTCTAAATTCACTCTTTGAAATGGGTATTCTGGAATCTTGTGCGTTATCATTTCTTGTTTAGATTGGTTGGATGAAAATTTTTTACATGTATTACAGTTGCTTATCATAGTTTTAATATCGTTACTGATATTGTTCCAATACACTGTTTGTTTGCTGAATTTAATTGTATTCTCGATTCCTTGATGACTTGTATGTAATTTGCTTAGGATTTCTTTTTGAAGTATTTGAGGTACAATTACTTGATTGCCTTTGAAAACGATTCCATTAATTGTTGATAGTTCTTCCCTAAAGCAAAAATATTTAATAAGTATTTGATTTTGTTTACCTCGTTTCTTCGGCCATCCTTCTATTATAAACTTTATTAGTTCTTGAAGTTCCTTATCTGTTTTTGTTGCACTTCTTATTTTATCCATTGTGCTGGTTTTTATTTTACTATCATATGTAATATCTATATCATTAATACATTTAAGGGTTTTTTCTATCTTGTATATATCGTAATCTTTTAACAAGTCATTGTTGAATATTGGAGCTCTTGATATACAGTCAGCTATAAGCATTTCTTTTCCTTTGGTATACTTTAGAGTAAAGTTGTATCTCTGTAAGTATAACATTATTTTCTGCATTCTCTTTGGAGCTTTTAATATCGATTTTTTGAAGATAGTAATTAGTGGTTGATGATCCGTTTGTATGGTTATATCAGATTTCCCACATACATATTGATCAAACCTTTTTAGTGCGAATAATACTGCTAATGTTTCCTTTTCTAGTGCTGCGTAATTCAATTCTGCACCTTTTAGCACTCTAGAAGCATATGCAATTGGATGGTTATTCTGCATGATTGTACATCCAAGCGCAGTAGATGATGCGTCTGTTTGAATTGTTAGTGGTTCATTGTGATTGTAGTATTTCAGAACTGGTAAGTTAGTTATGTAATCTTTTAACTTATTCAAACTTCTTTGATGTTGTTCTGTCCACTCAAATTCATTATCATCTTTTATAATGTTTCTTAAGGATTGGCATTTTTCTGTAAAATTTTTTATAAATTTCGATAGATATGTACACATCCCAAGAAATCTTAGTAATTCTTCTTTGCTTTTTGGCGCTTCCATATTTTGGATACACGATATTTTGGATGGATCTGGTTTCAATCCCTCACTTGTTATTATATGTCCAAAGTATTGCACTTCTGTTTGGCATATTTTCGTTTTTTGTAAGTTTATTTTCATATTTACCTTACGTAGTCTTAGTAGTAGGTTTTCTAAATTCGTATCGTGATCAATTTTAGCTTCTTCCATTGTTTTTCCTTTACCATATACTAATATATCGTCTGCGATTACCTCAACTCCTTTAAGACCGTATATTATTTCATGTTGACGCTTCTGGTATATCTCCATGGCTGGACTAATTCCGAATGGTAGCCTTAACCATCTGTATCTTCCGAATGGCGTCCAAAAAGTAGTTGCTTTGCTACTTTTCTCGTTTAACACTAATTGCCAGAATCCACTTTTTGCATCTAGTGTTGAAAACACTTTCGCACTATTTAGTTCTGGTAAAATTTCTTCTACCGTTGGCATTACGTAGTTAACGCTTTTTAATGCTTTGTTTAGCTCGGATGGATCTAGACATATTCGTAGTTTATCTTTTCTTTTAACTATTAGAATATTACTGACCCAATCTGTGTGGTTATTTTCTTTTATTATTACTTGCTCTTTTTCCATTTCTTCAATTTTTCGTAAAAGATCAGCTCTCAACTTAATTGGAATTCTTCTTGGTTGTTGTATAGTAGGTTGGTGTTCTGGATCGATTTCTAAATTAATTTCACCTTCCAGTTTCCCGATTCCGGTAAACACATCTTTATATTTCCGTATTAATGGATTATTTTCGTTTGAAATTTGGTTGCATATTTTTATTAAATTTAGTTGCATGCTTGTTTCAGATGATATTATCGGTTTTGTTTTAATGTCAACTATAATGAAATTTACTGATACAACTTTTTTCTTTACCTTACATTTCAATGTTACTTCACCAAGAGGATTTAATTTATTACCACAGAATGATTTTAGTATTACGTTTGTTTTCTTTATTTTGGACTGTACACCTGCAATTTCTTTATATTCTTCTATATTCATTATATTGCATGATGCACCAGTGTCTATTAAACAACGTATTCTCATATATTCATTCGATTTAATAGATGTGAAATATAGGTTTATATTAAGTTCTCCATTTGGGCTTAGTCATATGTCTGATAATTCTGAATCATCGTCTTTTTGATCCATATTATTTTGTATTGTTTTAATATGTTTACTTCTTGTACGACATTTTATTTCTATGTGATTTTTTCTACCACATTTATTACAAATATGATTCCATGCTGGACATTCTTTTATTTTATGGTTTGTCCCGCATCTATTACAATACCTTATAATATCATGCTCTATATTATCTTTATTTTTATTATAAATTTTCGATCTTGAATGTGATCGAAATCTAACTTTATTTTTGTAATTATTACTTCTATTAAATTTTGTTATTTTATTTACTGCATCCGGTTCTTCTAGTTTTTTTAATTGGTTTTCAGTTTGCTCTTTTGATTTACATATTTGTTCCGCTTTTGTTAATGTGATATCTTCCATATCCCATAAACTTGATCGTAGTTCTATGTTTTTTATGGATATTATTAATCTATCTAGCAATAATTCTTCCTCCATTATTCCGAATTGACAGTTTTTAATCAAGGATCGCAATCTGTCGATGTAATCTGTTATATTTTCTTCAGATTTTTGAAAGGTTGTATTAAATACAGCTCTTTCGTATCTTTTATTTATTTTTGGTAATACAATTTCCTCTATGCGTTTCATTAATGTATTACAATCATTAATTACTTCGTCTTTCTTTTTATTTGTGTAATATTTTTTCGCACAATCGTCACCAATGGCACCTAATAGAATACAAATTTTTTCTTCTTCTTCTGCATGTTTTAGTGAACTTGCAGTTAAGTAATTTTCCCAAGCATTTTTGAAGAATTCAATATTTTGTTTTATGTCGCCATTTTTGATATCTATGGGTTTGGGTAATGGTATGTGTACTGAAGAATTGTAATGCTTTCTATTTTCTTTTAAATTGTTTCGCATTTCTTGGTTCGATGCTAGTAGCGTTTTTACTTGTTTTTCCAATTCGGCTACTTTAGCTTCCATTTTTATATTATTTTGTTTTAAAATGTTGTATAAAAGAAAAAATAAATAAATTTTATTTCAATTTTATTTATGTGGTACGCACCAAAATGGCTGCTATATTTTTTTACCAATATTTTATTTTTAATATCACTTTTACTTGATTTTTGGACTTACGGTTTGTTGAAATACTTCCCGTATCTTCTATTGTCTGTTTTTCTGCGATACCTTTATATTTTTCGTTTATTTTTTATATTTATTATATTTATTTTTGAAGACCAATGCCTGACACCATGTTTTATGTATCAAAATATATGACAGAAGAGAGTGACAAATGTCCCTCTATATTTATTTATCATAAGAATTAATTACAGAGGTGTTCAACCTTATTACAATATATAACAAAAATGTTTTAGTATCAATAAATTCGTTCCCTTTTCAATAATGGAACCCCAACAAAAATAAAACAAATTTATTTTTTAAAGTCTAGCATCAGTGATACACACATATAAAAATTTTTGGAAGACAAATCTGACAGCCAGTACGTTTTTTGAAACAAAAGCTCAGTAACCAATCGAAACACCGATCTACATAACACAAATTAAATGCTTAGTCCAAATCAACAGTTCCGGAGAGAACAGAGGGCAATCCACAAAGGTTTAAAAAGCGTTCATCAACACCTCAACACGCATGTTGCTGTGGGACCTAGGTCTTAAAAGGTGTCTATGTGTGTTGTTATAATTCCTACACAGCACTTTTTATTAAAAAAAAATTCGTTGGACCCCCCTCAAACTTTTTCTGTGTGCGCCCCTGAAATGTGGTGTTAAGTTATTAAAATTTAAAATGGCGGCTCTAATATGGTGGCCAATATTTTTAAATAGACGAATTTTGCAAATCGAAAAATATGTTCGTAATCTTCGTAAAAGTTTAAGTCAAACTTGTCTTGGGCAAAATTTTCTTACATGGTGCCATTTCCCGTTTCCGAGAGAAAAAATCATTCCAACAAACAATCATTCCAACGTAAACAAAATGCGTGAATCATTGAATAATCATAAATTTCTAACGATGGTTGAGAAACTCAGCTTAAGTAGCTAACTGATAATGAAACTTCAAATTCGAAGCACCATCGATGGCTTAATTGATATTATGTCTATAAATAATTGGATTTGTATCAGTACAGTACTGAGGAGTATAAGGTCGCATCCAATCACGAAACACGATAAGCGTTTTCATGAACAACCTCACAAAAATCCGAATTTAAAATCAAATTTTCAGTCTAAGATGACCATCGATACTCTTTTCAAAGCCTTTATATTTCCTAAAATATCCATACGTCCCAAATACTTTTGAAATAATATACTCCTTTAAATTTTAAAATATGGGATTTTTTTCGGGATTGCGCTTATTCTGATACATATTTAACACAGGAATCAGATAGTGTAAGGAGAACACTGCAGTTCTATTCTACACTGCACTGGTCTATATTACTCTGTTCTACACTATAGCAAATCACAAGCTATATTTGGTGACCAGCCGACTAAGAGCACAGCAAATAGAACAACCACTCTGCAAGAAAATATACTGGAAGAACTTCTTCAAATCCTCCAGTTTCCCCAACTCCTGCTGCGTCTTCTCCACCTCTCCCAGCTACAACCTCTTTGGCGGATACGCCATAAATACGCCATGGAGCACCCAAAGTCCCTGTTTTCTGATCCGAAGATCTGGACTTGTGGTTCACTATCCTAGAAGGGCAATTCTAGTTGGGAAATATAAAGTCCCAATAAACTAAGTTCAGCCATGTACTATAATCTACCATGTATAATGACTCTCCCTATAGCAGTAGTGGTCAGAGATATCTTGGTTGACCCCGGCCGAAAGCGGTCTTACGATAGGCTCAAAGACTCCTATAGCCTATCCGGCAACACTTCAGACCCCGTACACAAAGTGTTACGCGGTATGGACATGGGGATCTAAAAACCTCACAACTACTCCGGGATATGACTGTCGCATCTCAAAATACTTTTAGAGTAGCAACTGCAAAAGTCCTTTGGGAGGGAAAACTCCCACCGTCCGCTCTCCTGTGTGTCCTCAGTTTAGGTTGCGAACATAGTTGTTTGATGGTATCTGCTACTACCATAACACTTTCAAGGAGAAAGCCAGAAAATGCGATTCAGAGTGCAAATATTTTCCAAAGCACTCCAATTCCTCTGGCTCTACTTCAAAAAACGCCTAGACTCATCACATGTGACGGCATGTGATCATAATCACTCCCAACTCAAACATTTCCCCGTTGATACAGATGCCAAATATCAGTTATTCTTGGAAGTGGAGGATCTTCCTTTACGCAGCCAATTCGCGACTAAACTAAGCACTTTTGGTACACGATCTCTAAACTTGAACATTGGTCTCAGACGAGCATTCTGCCAGACTTTTGTTATCGTCGATGTTACCAACCCTATTCCCGGGGCTGATTTTCGTAACAAATATGATCTTTGATCTTGAACAAATATGATCTTAACGTCCAGAAGTGATTTCGCTAAACCTGAGAAACATAACGTAACTCACGTTATCGAAACATATGGTCCTTCCGTTTCATGTAAGTATCGACGACTTACTCTAGTAATTCTGTTGGCCCTTTAACGGAGCCACGTATAATTGTTGGACCTTTGTTACTAGATATGTTATTCAAAGAAGTACTAAATATATTATTCAGAAAAAATTCTGTACAAATAAACGGGATAGCCGTGTTGCCCCTACATAAACCCGGTCTTGGGAACCTCTTATACACACTGACGGCTCTAGCCTAACATTCCCAGACGGAAATCAAAATTTGAATTCAATTCAAAATAAAAATAAATATATATATATATATAAAAAAACTTCAATAATGGAATATAATATATGTATAAAAATATTGATAAATATAATTTGTATAAAAACCTTATTTTATATTTCTGTTGATGCTGTTTCCACCAGTTGCAATACCACGCTCCAAAGTTGTTGAATTTTGATCTGGATAAGCAGAGATATTATTTCGGATACCAAATGAACTCCTTTAAACCAATATTTGCTTAATTCCTGATTTGAAATATTAGAATATCCATTTGAAACTACGGCACCACTACTATTGTTGTTATTATTATTCAAAACATTGACATCTTTTTGATAATCCAAATTTGTATTATATATTGAAAAAAACATCTGGTGTCACATGATGAAACATTTTCATTAATGTTAACTTCTTATAAAGTGGACAATTACAAGTCACAACTGGCCATAATAAATTTTTTTTATTGTATTCTTATTAATGTTTACAACCATAATAACAATAATAATTTCATTTCAAATTATAAATTTGACTTATGTTTTTAGTATTTGATGGTTTTTTATTATTTCACATCACATTAATTAGCAATTAATTTAAAAGAGCCAATACATATATTAACACCTTAATGAATCTACTAAATTTTTCTCTAAAATCAACTCTGAAAATATTTGGTTGAAGCACAAATATGGAATGAATTTTTAAAAAATGTGTTTTAGTTTGTTACATCTTCCGATGTCAAAACAAATCGTGTAATACTGAAAATTCAGCAAAGATTAGCAACGACATCTGTTCGTTAGAATTGGAAATAAAATTGAGTACGTTCGTTTGCTTTTTATAGTATAATCGAAATTTAACTAGCAGTTAAGTATTAGAAAATTTTAAAATTATTATTAATGTAAAAATGAACGGAAACTAATGAAATACATTTTTATTGAATTGAAAACGAAGATGAATTTGGTTTTATTATTGTTTTGCAAATATTGCGAACGTTACACCATGAATTCAAGGTAAAAACCAAGATTTTTACTCTTGAAATCACAAAAACGTCGCCATCCCCTCCATGACAGAAAACCACCGAACTACTTCCACCTATTAAACTGTATCTGGGATCGAGATACCCACAGTCACTGGCGTCAAGACCGATGACCGGTTCCAACACTCATGAAGTCCTTAAGAACTTCACTGAGCATTGAGACCGACCATCCATCCGAACGTCAGCACCATGGACACCCCGATACAACCAGTAAGTATGACACGGGAGGTGTGAACCACAGCGAAGACAACTAGCCAGAGGAACGACCCTACCTAACGAAAAGACATCATTCTCTGATGTCCTTCGCATGATGGACTCCAAGATTCTTACCGCTCATATCTGTGCACTCGTAGAGTACATTTCCAATCTTAGTCTTAATCATTGCAGGTAAGAACTTTGGAGCCAATTTTGCCGAGAATTTTTTTGTAGCGTCACTCAAATGATGTTGCCGTACAAACACACGTTGTTGTGGTTGAAAAGTCCGTAGTTTAGATCGCAGGTTGTACTGATGTTGCGATTTTTTGAAAGCTGCTTTTAAATTTTGTTGAACCCGGTTCCTGAGCAGAGTCAAATGATCAGAGCGTTCTATTTCCTCACCAGCATCTTCACCAAGCTTGTGTAGTGATCTCAACAAATGGTAAGTATTTCCATCCGAGATTGGATGTTGACCAAATAATAAATAGTACGGTGAGTACTTGGTAGCAGAATGTACTGCAGCCCGCAGTGCATATGCGATTTCACCAATTTGTGAGTCCCACTTGGTATGTTGACCTTTAATGAACGCTCGAATTGCTGCTAGAACTGACCTATTGACCCGCTCTGACGCGTTGCTTTGAGGACTATAGACACCGGTCCTAATGTGCTTAATGCCGAAATCTGACAAAAGATTTTGAAAGTTCCTACTAGTGAACTGTTTGCCATTGTCACTGTGCAGAAACTCTGGTACCCCATATGTAAGAAACACTTCATTCCTTAGAAAAGCATTCACCTTCGGTGAAGTTGCGTTTCTAAGTGGTTTCAGTAGTACAAACTTCGTAGCATGATCCAGAACTATCAATAACACCGTATTCCCAAGTGTAGAACGAGGATACGGTCCCAAAAAATCTATATAGACTCTCTGCCATGGACGTGCTGTTTCGAATTGATATTGCATCGGAGAACGCAATATCTGATTCGTGGCTTTTGTTTGTTTACATGTGTCGCAGGACACAACATAGTTGTGTACCTGTGACGCCATGCCCGGCCAATAATAAAGACGTCGAAGTAATTCTAAAGTCTTTTTAACACCTCCATGAGCAGCAGTACTATCATCATGATGTTTCTGAATCAAGTTTGAAGTCATCGGTTTTGGTACCCAGAGTTTCCACACAGGAACATCGTTAGGTATTGCATCAGGTCTTGGCTCAATACGTATGTATAGCTTATCATCCACGACTTTAACAGATGGAAAGTCCTTAGGAGATGATTGAACTTTAGCTATCATATCCGTATATTCGTTGTGCCGATAACCTTCATTGTCGATTTTAATGTCGTTAATGTGATGTACTAATGCTTCCGTCAATTCTTCGTGTGTATCGTCATAAAGACGAGATAGAGCATCAGGGACTATATTTTGGGTACCTTTTTGGTGGACAATGGTAAAATCTATATGTTGGAGTTTTAGGCTCCACCTAGCCAGACGACCACTCAAGTCTTTCTGTGACATAAGCCACTTCAGACTTGAGTGATCAGTCACAATAGTAAATCGGTGACCTTCAACATAGCCCCTGAATTTCTTCACACTCAGAATTGCCGCAAGACATTCAAGCTCAGAAACCGAGTAATTTCTCTGAGCTTTGTTCAGTTTTTTCGACATGAAGGCTATCGGACACTCTTGTCCGTCAGTATCAACCTGATACAGTACACTACCTATCCCTGTCAGACTCGCATCGCATCTAATAAAGAACTCTTTATTATAATCAGGGTTAATTAATACCGGTGCTGTAGTCAGCAATCGTTTTAAATTTTCGAAAGCAGCTTGCGCTTCTAATGTCCATTTCAATTTCCCCGAACTCTTCTTTAATAAATCTGTAATTGGTGATACCGCGCTTGCATAGTTTGGTATGAAACGTTGGTACCAACCAGCCATTCCTAATAGACGTCGTATTTGTTTGACTGTTGAAGGAGCTGGATACTCAGCAACAGCTCTTACCTTATCAGGGTCTGTTCGTAGACCATCTTCACCAACCAAAAATCCCAAGTATTTCACCTCTCTCAGAACAAATTTACTTTTCTTGAGGTTTATTGTTAACCCAGCCGCTCTTAACAATGAAGAGACTTTGGACAGCAATTCCATATGTTCCTGGAACGTGGAAGAGACTACCAATAGATCATCTAAATAAACAAAGACATTTTCGTGATATTGATGTGGTATCACTTTGTGCATTAGCCGACACATTGTCTGGGGAGCATTGCACAATCCAAAGGGCATAACCCGGAATTGATACAATGGACGACCAGGCACTGTGAAGGCTGTCTTGTCTCTAGATGCTTCTGCCAGAGGAATCTGCCAGAAAGCATCTTTGAGATCAATACTTGAAATGTACTTTGTGCTATTTAGACGACCTAGTAAGCCATCAATCAAGGGAAGTGGGTAAGCGTCCTTTTTCGTTAGTGAATTGACACGACGGCTATCAATACATAATCTGTTTTTACCAGATTCTTTTTGTACCAAAACCACTGGCGAGCACCATGAACTGTTAGACTCTTCGATCACGCCCATTTGAAGCATTCGGTCGAGTTCGGCATAAACCTTTAGTTGAACAGCCGGCGATGTGGGATAATGCCTCTGTTTAACAGGTGCACTATCACCAACATCGATGACATGTTCAACCAAAGAAGTCTTTCCGAGTCCAGACACTTCAAATGACGGGAAAGAATCCTTGATCATATCCAGTTCATGTTGCTGATCAGTGGTGAGGTTGTGTGTATTTAAAGTTATTGGCTCTGTACGAGTCAGTTCACTAACAAAAGAAGGAACAATACCGAATTTCTCCCAGAAATCTATGCCCAGGTAGAGCTCTTCTCGTAATCCAGGGACTATATGGAACCGCATTGGTTTAGTGGAGCCATTCACAGTTATTGGAAATTCAATGTAACCTAAAATTTTAGTTGCAGTACCATCCGCTGTACGAATACACGAAGTGTATTTACGGTAAGTTGTACCTGATGATTCCAATAAATCCAAGGAATTTCTTCCAAGTATTGTGATTGACGCTCCACTATCCAATAATCCTGAAATATGTTTGTCCAAAATCCTAATTGTCAATCGCGGCCGAGGATCCTTTGTTTCTGAAAGGATAGATGAAACACAAGCTTTGCGAAATAATTTCCTCATCCTCCAATATCCAATGTTGCGTTCAAGACGTCTAAAATATGTGTGATGTAATGATGGGAAATTAAATGTACTAGGTGATTTTATTCTGTTTTCCTTGGTGGTGGATCGTTCTGCGTTCCTACATCTCTCGTCGATTTCTTCGGGCTCACTGGATGTTGAACCGAGGGTACCATCCCCGAAGCATGTACTCTCGGACGGTAGTTTAACGACGGGTGACAATATGAACAATTTGCGTAAATAACGTCCGGTTTGTTACATTTCCAGCAATGCAATTTTATCCGATTCTTAGAGCAATCAGGAGCTCGATGACCGTTTACTCCACATCTGAAACATACTATTGGTTGTCTGGATATTGATGGACCAGGTTGACTGTTGTCAGATGTTATGCCAGGTCGCTGCAATATCCGTCTCTGTGTTGAATCCACCGTTTCAATATATCCATGTTGTTCTGGTTCAGCATCCACCTCATAATCATCCATCTGTTGTAACTCGCTAATTCTTAAATTTGATGTTCTGGTTGGAACTGGTGTGGACCACAAACGTTCAAACTTCTGACATAAAGTCCGAAGTTCATCAATAGAATGTATTGTTGCAGCCAGAGTAGCGTTTTTGAGCTCCACACTCAGTCCCTCCCGAGCAATCTCTAGCATTTCTCGGTCAGCAAATGGACGTGCTAAGCGACGGTTTAACGAACCAATCTCCACTAGATATTCGTATACGCTCTCCTTTGACTTTTGTTTGCGGTTCAGAAGAACGCGCAAGATCGCCTTATCATCAGTGAGCGTACCGAAGGTTTGTAGGAGTCCCTCCCTGAGCACTGGATAGGTCACCACCTCATATTCATGAGTTAAGTTCAAATAGTATCTGTCGGCAGCCCCTTGAGATACCGTGGAACGATAGACCTAAGGTCGTCCCAATTCACACGGTCCCTCCTGGCAGCCGCCTCACTTCTGTGAACAAACTCATGAACATCAGGAGAGTGACCATCTCCTGTGAAGGTTGGAACCCAATTTGAGTCATAACGACTCAAATTGTTCCCACGAACTCCTCGGTACTCCACTGGTGCTAACGCTGGAGCCGCGTCACGCCATACCTGAGGAGGTTGGTTGTATGGTGGTGGTGCTGTAAGTGGAGCTGGTGGATATATTGGTAGTGGTTGTACTAATGCTGGATTGTTATGTGTGTGTTCAGATTGGAGAGATGGACCCAATTGTGGTATTGCAAAGTCCTCTGCTCTCAGACCCGATTGCTGGAAATAAGCCGGTGGTGCTTGATCTGACCGTCTCTGTTGTTGCTGGTTTGGACGATTCAGACTATGTATTGTTTCCGATATTGGCCGTACTGGGATCGGTGTGGATCTCTCACCTGGTTGAAAAGCAGGTGAAGCAGATGGAGCAGATGATACTCCTGGTTTATTCTGCATAACTGGACGTGTTGACAGTGATCCTATTATATCCCAGGCGCGTGACAATTGCGAGATAGCGTAGGTACGGGCTTCTTGCAAGTCATTGCGAGGACCCAACCTATTCATCCTACCCGTGTAATGTAACACTCGATTCGCCAAACCATCTAAGAAGGTCTGATTAATTGGTGGCCGAAGTCGTCGTACCTGATTTAAAATAAGTTGTGCTGCCTGCACCACCATTTGAGATTCCTCGATCAAATCTCTCGCATGAGACACTGTTATTGGAACAGACCCATGATCTCCATGGTTTCGCAGTTCCTCTGCCCAATTGACCCCCCTAAAGTCCACACCCCGAATCACACATTCGACTTGCAGCTCGGTGGGTTCCAGACCATAGAACGGATGGTCAACGTCTAGTTGGCTTGACATTCCGATGGTAAAATTTATAAAGTCCAGAATCGCAAAAACAACACGTCAATAACTATAACAAAACCAATTCCAACAAAAAAATGTAGTTAGTACACTGTAAAAGTGAAAATAATGAAAAACGCAAAACGAAAAAAAACAACGAACGCCCCAAAAAAAATTTTGTAAAAACAAACTTGTAAAGGAACAAAAAAACCACTGTCGCCGCTAATCTTTACTTCACCTTTCACAAAAATTCCTATAATATTGTATATAAAAATATAATTTATTTATTTAATTTCAGATATACTGAAATATATATATATACCTAAAATTAGTTATTGACGATAGCACCCCTAAAATATATTTATTTATTTTTTAAAAAAAAAATTGAGAAATAAAAAATATTCAAAAGAATGCTTATTTATCGGATGCACCGTCTTAACTTTGATTTATTTATTTTTTTTTAAAAAAAAAAACAAAATATTTATTTATATCTTGACGTAAAGCTTAATTAAGAAAATTTATTTTATTTAGCTACCTAAAATTAACTTAAATTTAAAAAAATTATTTATTTAATAAAAATTTTATTTAATTAATTTTCAAAAAATTTGTTTTATTTATTTTATCTTTATTTAATAATATAAGAGATTCCCAAAATCAAGATTCGTCTGGAGACAATTTAAAAAGTAAGTATGGTACAATATCCATTTCATTTAAATTTGAAATATCGCGTTCGCGAGCCCACTCCAACAATGCATGTGAGAACTGACTAGAAAAGCCCCTAACGACCAGATTCTACAGAACAGTTTCTCCCCAACCTAATAAAACAATCACAACTGTCACGATTAGACACTAGGTCCATTTCTACTGACCCAGTTGTGCTTGTTTAATCTACAAATAAATTACACCTAAACCTAATGCGAAAGTTGAAGAACGCTCCCGAGCACCAGACTTCAGACCCTAAACTCTATGAAAATTGTTCTATTGAAAACTAAATGAAAAAATGGAAAAGTTTTTTGAATTTGTATGAGGTGAAGCCTCTGATCCTGAAAGCAAAAGTATAATTGGTCCTTCTCTTCATTACACCGAAGAAGCCTCTGAGCAAGGAATGGTACTACTGGTTTGCACCTAAGTACAAACACAGCAACACCACTCCTCGTCCCTGAGAACTTCCTCGCCGAATGAAGAGAAGAAACCAATGTTCTTCGATCGCATAACCCCGGTGGCCATAGGCGACCTAAGAACGACATCATCGTTAAGGGGAGAAGCCCCATGGATGGCTTGTTAGGCCTACCGCTGAGAAAAATTATATTTATACACTAATACAACAAAAAAAATTCCAAAAAAAAACTTTTTACAAGAAATGTATATTATTATCCAAAATAATATATCTACAAGAATATGTACATTGGCATACTAAAAAATATTTACAGAATATGTACATTATGTACATTGACAGATGTGTACAAAAAAAAATATGTACATTGTATCAAAAATATGTACATGGTAGTAGAAAACCCAATCTCTAAAAAAACTACTACCCCCAAAACGGTTTTTTTCAAATTAAAAAACAATTAGTATACTAAAATTCGAATGACAGCACAAAAAACAATCTCCAAAAAAAATTGCTGTCCCAAAACGGTTTTTTTCCAAACTACAAGAACAATTAACTGATTATACAGTGAGGGACAGGGGCCTCCTGTGGACCAGACCACTCCTCTACCTGTCGCATGGTCGGTGAGATGGGAACCACCCCAACCAGCTCCTCTATTTGAGTACTCTTGGTCGAGGAAGCTCCCAGCTCCACGACCAAGCGACTCTCCTTCTCCTTCTTCCTCCTCTCCTTCCTCTTCAAGTGAGAGCTCCTATTTCTCTTAATCCTCTTCCTCTCACGCCAGCCCACATTCACTTCCTCATTCACTACATCCAACTTCTCATTCACTCCATTCAACTCCTCATTCACTCCATTCAACTCCTCATTCACTATCTCACAAATCAAATCATCCAATACCTTATCATATCGTTCTTCGTATATGTCCTCCATCAGTTCCCTATAAATTCCATCCTTAACTTCATTCATAATCACATTTATCATTTCATCTACTACATTCCTCGCCTCAACCATTCTCTCCTTTCTCTCCACATTCGCTCTCTCATCCACCTCATTCATCCAGGGCTCAAACCCCCCTGGTCGACTCCTACTTATCCCCCCCTGAAACCTCCTGATTGAGTTGTACATGTTATAAAGGAAAATAAAAAAAATTCCACAAAAAGAATTCAAACCAGTACCTGTATGTATTTCGAAAATATAAAATATTTATATTTATAACGTATTATAATATTTAACACGTAAACCAAACTGGTTTACAACGCCCAGTTTATAATAACTGGTTAATCCACAAAAAATTTCAACACAAACCAAAAACTGGTTTTCAAAAAAAAATAATATTCCGGTTGGCAACGCCCAACCTGAAAATATTTTCCCGCCGAAAATATCTTCTACTAAAAATAATAAAAAAAACCCAGGGTTTCGTTTCGGCTGCCACTTCTAGTAATTCTGTTGGCCCTTTAACGGAGCCACGTATAATTGTTGGACCTTTGTTACTAGATATGTTATTCAAAGAAGTACTAAATATATTATTCAGAAAAAATTCTGTACAAATAAACGGGATAGCCGTGTTGCCCCTACATAAACCCGGTCTTGGGAACCTCTTATACACATTTACGGCTCTAGCCTAACATTCCCAGACGGAAATCAAAATTTGAATTCAATTCAAAATAAAAATAAATATATATATATATATAAAAAAACTTCAATAATGGAATATAATATATGTATAAAAATATTGATAAATATAATTTGTATAAAAACCTTATTTTATATTTCTGTTGATGCTGTTTCCACCAGTTGCAATACCACGCTCCAAAGTTGTTGAATTTTGATCTGGATAAGCAGAGATATTATTTCGGATACCAAATGAACTCCTTTAAGCCAATATTTGCTTAATTCCTGATTTGAAATATTAGAATATCCATTTGAAACTACGGCACCACTACTATTGTTGTTATTATTATTCAAAACATTGACATCTTTTTGATAATCCAAATTTGTATTATATATTGAAAAAAACATCTGGTGTCACATGATGAAACATTTTCATTAATGTTAACTTCTTATAAAGTGGACAATTACAAGTCACAACTGGCCATAATAAATTTTTTTTATTGGATTCTTATTAATGTTTACAACCATAATAACAATAATAATTTCATTTCAAATTATAAATTTGACTTATGTTTTTAGTATTTGATGGTTTTTTATTATTTCACATCACATTAATTAGCAATTAATTTAAAAGAGCCAACACATATATTAACACCTTAATGAATCTACTAAATTTTTCTCTAAAATCAACTCTGAAAATATTTGGTTGAAGCACAAATATGGAATGAATTTTTAAAAAATGTGTTTTAGTTTGTTACATCTTCCGATGTCAAAACAAATCGTGTAATACTGAAAATTCAGCAAAGATTAGCAACGACATCTGTTCGTTAGAATTGGAAATAAAATTGAGTACGTTCGTTTGCTTTTTATAGTATAATCGAAATTTAACTAGCAGTTAAGTATTAGAAAATTTTAAAATTATTATTAATGTAAAAATGAACGGAAACTAATGAAATACATTTTTATTGAATTGAAAACGAAGATGAATTTGGTTTTATTATTGTTTTGCAAATATTGCGAACGTTACATTACTCAAGACAAATTTAGGCATTATAAAGACAGAATTTGACTTAATGTTATCCCATGGCGTTTACCGACCATCTACAACTCCTTTAGCCTTTCTTTTCCATCTCATTACAAAGAAGTACAGGGAATGGATACCTTGCGGTGACTACCGTGCTCTGAATAATATCAAAATAAATATCCTATTCTGCATTATACAGGATTTTTCGCATCAATTTTAAGAAATGTAAATTTTTCTCCACAATCGATCTTGTCCGCGCATATCATCAAATTCATATTGATGAGCGTGATATTCCAAAAACTGCAATTTCTATTCAGTTTGAACTCTTCGAATTCGTTCGAATGACCTTCGGATTGAGAAACTTCGAGACCTAAATTTACGTTCCATCTACATAGATGACCTTCTTATTGCTTATGCAACCTTTGAGGAGCACCACAAATATCTCACTACAGTTTTCGAGCGTCCCTCTGACGCTGGTCTTATTCATCAACGTTGATAAATCCAACTTTGCTAAAACTAACGTTGTCTTCCTCGGACATTCAATTGATTCAACTAAAATCAAACCAACAAACGTCCCGAAACGGTCATGCAACTGCGCCGTTTTCTTGGAATGATAAACTTCTACCATCGATTCATTACTCTCGCTGGTGGTAATCAAGTCATCTTCAACGATTTTCTCAAAGGTTCTAAAAAGAATAAACGCGTCAATCTCTGGTCTGAAGACGCCATTCAAGCCTTCGATCTTTGCAAGCGGCAACTCAGTGAGGCATTAACCCTTTCTCACCCCTCACACTCTGCCAAACTTGCCCCGTAATGGTCGGCGCTTCTGACAATGCACTTAACTTGGCGCCGTTGTCTAACGAAAAATTAACGATTGTTGGACACCTCTCAGTTTCTCCTCTGTGCGACTTAATGAAACGCAACAAAAATACTTTGCTTATGATCGCGAACTCCTACAGCTTACTCTACAATTAAACATTTTCGGTATCTACTTGAAGGTAGAATCTTCACTCTTTTCACCGATCATAAGTCTATCATCTATGCTTAGTCTAGCTGATTATTTCTCCACTTCAGTCGAGTCTCCATCGACAGATTAAAACCTTGCTTAAGGGAACGATCTGAAGTCCATTCTACTCAGTCGGCCACATTCCAGTCTTCTCCTTCTACCGCCGCCAAAAACAAGGAGACGCTAAGGCATCTGTATCAGCTAAAAGGATAAGATTGGACCTCATTTCGCAACAACAGCTATTCCATCCCGCATCCACAATTACGCGAGCAGGTAGAACAACTCGTGCTCTTCCCTCCCTACTCGCTTTCTTCGTGCTGTAGCACAATAATTCTCTATATCTTCTCAACTTCGATGAAACTAGGGGGATTATTGTGGCGAACATAACTTTAATAAATTTTTGAGATATTGTTTGTAACGCTTAGGTTCTTCCTAAGTTGACAGTTCTAAAAAACGGCAATATGTTTATTCATCCTTTTTATTCAATTAAAAAGGTTGCCTGAATATAATTTGTTTTTTTATTCATTAAAAAGTTATTGTTATAATTTATTGTTCAATAAAAGCTAAGTTGTATAATTGCAATAGTGTGAACTTAGTTAAATATTTATTAAGACTAAAACACAGATACGTAAATTCAGTTGTACCAATATGTACTAAGTTCTCCATTAATAATATTTTTAAATAATAACAAAAATAAAGAAAAGAATACCTACATATTGGGGCCTATTCAGTAAAATCTTCTATCGAAAATTTCTGCTATTCTTCTATTTTTTGTATGAAATTTTGTTTTCCCGTTATAAAATTTCATACAAAAAATAAAAGAATAGCGGAAACTTTCGATAGAAGGTTTTATTGAATAGACCCCATTATTGCGATTATTGTGATACGAATTTAACACAGGAATCAGATAGTGTAAGGAGGGCACATTGTACCAATCATAAACATACAGATAAGTTAAGTTTTATTATCAAAATTGAAAGTGAGAAAAGTCTCAACATTTAATTGATGACACACAGCAGCGTTTACAGCAAATAATCATCAACGCTGCTCTGCTCAATACTACTCTGGGCTGCACTGCTCTGCTCTACACTATAGCACCACAAACAGCTATAAAATAAACTGATAAATAACAATTTTCCATTATAAATGTAAGATTCATTTTTATTTTAGCCTTTTAGCCGTAGATACGATATCAAAGCGAGGCAAAATTGCTTTCATGAGCAAATTAAAATATGGTAGTGATCTTATATCCACACAACTTACACAATTTGCGCAAGGTAAAACACAATTTGTGTCTGTCAATTTTAAAATTTGTGAAATTTATGGAAGGGTTATAAGAACAGCATTTGTGCAAGCAAAACTTCAAATTAAATTTGACACATTGTACATGTACAAAAATTAAATAAATTTAAACTAATTTCAAACTAACTTAAATAAAATATGTCGAAATTGTTAAAAAAAATTATATTAGCTCTGAATTATAAATAAATTAACGATATTTAGCACCAATTTTAATTTGTTTTTGTTTAAATAACCTAAATAACTTATTTATTTTGACATAACTTGTGTCAAAATAAACCTGCACAAATAATTATTTTTCTGTTACAAGAAATATTTTTGTGCAATTTGTGTTGCACAAATTACACAAATTGTGATTTTAAGATCAGCAATTGGGTACGCAACACTTGCCGCAATCAATATGTGGAATTTGTGTGGATATAAGATCACAACCTACATTATATGGAATTGACGCATATTTTCTCTCACAATCAGTGACGAAAGAACTGTCTAATCTATTACGTTCAATATGCCCTTTAATATTACGTTTGCAAGCAGAGATTCCATAACTAAACATAATGAGGCTGAATCGCAAAAATCCGAATCAAATATATTAATATAACATTTACATTTGGAGCATCGATTTACAGAAATTGATAAAAAAAATATTGCGGAAGGTTTATTTGGCACGCAAACCGACCACAGGTCCATGATGCATGACTTGGACAATGCTAAATACTTAACGATTTTATCAGATAACATAACTTGAAAAGTGATTGTCTTATGGTTGACAACACAATCACGAAGTTCGGCGGACAAAAATTGAAACTGAGTATTTATTTATTCATTTCAAAAAACTTATGATATTAATGGATATAAATGTTGCAGGGTTTGGTTACAATGCTATGCCATATCAAACACGATTTATTTATAAAGCTTCAAGTTTCTTAAACTTTAATGTTGAGAATATAATTCTAAAATATAGATTTTTTTCGCCAGAGAATCTAAGAAAAATCATAACAAAAAAGCCTACGTGTAGTGGCATAAGATCACTAGAATACTATTTGACACACGAAATTATATATAAAAAACTATTTTTTACATAAAATTGTTATAAATCATCAATCAACAATAATAAATAATAAAAATAAATTTTTATCTAAAATTCCAGTTCATTCTAATTTTCTCACCTCACTCAATCTACTTCAAAATAAATATTTGTTCAAACATTTCTACAAAGTTCTTTGAACTTGTTCTTATTCTTTAAATTATATAAAGTAAATTTACCTGTTTCTTCCATTTTGGAACATATTTTGCGGGTATCACTTCTGGCACTAATATTCCAATCAAAAAAATTATCAAAAAACTTTTCATTGTCAGAAGATTCTCATTCTATAAAATAGAACAAAACAATCAAAAAATATATCTTTTAGTAAGTAGGTCAATCAACTTTGAACTTCTACATTTAAATTTTATTTTAACAGTTTCGAGTGTAAACTATAACTAGTTTAATTAAATTAAAGTAAACAAAAAAAAATTAATAAAATTATTTATACTCTAAATAACAGGCAAACATAATACAAATTGTTTCACCGATCGCATTTCAACTTTCAAGTTTAAATTAATAAAACAAACAACACTTACACAAGTTATATGAGTACAAAAGCGATTCACTTCTTCACTTTAACAACATTCGTTCAATAGTAAACGATGAAGACTGGACATAAGACCAATTTCTTTTCATTTCTTTCTTCCGTTTCTCTTTATACTATGTAGTAAAAACCAAAGCTCGTTTTGGAAGGGAGTTTCGATGGAAAGAAAGTCTCTTCTTTCTTAACATTTCAATGTTTCTTGAAGAAAAGTGTTCATAGCTGTTGTGTAAGAAAACAATTGTAAGTAACTTGAATAAATTTAAATACATTGAACTTATAAACATGATATTATGATGAGACAGTTTGATAAATTTGCCGTTAAAGAGAGAGGTTATCTTCACAGGTTATTGTGTAGCAAGCTATATTCTTAGAATTTTGATAGAGTTCAATGATTTATGTGTCGTTGAAATCGAAGAAATAAGAATAAAATTAGTAAAGTGAAATACTTTCACAATCAAGAAATCTATAACGTTTTTATATGACTTCAAAATAGATTAACAGATCTGGATGATGTACACCAGTTTTTTGGACAATTGGAAAGCTGTGTTAAAAAAAAACGATTACAAACAGCAGAAAAGAGCTAATATGTGCAAGGAGAAGCACAATTTGGTGATCGAACAAAAAAAGTTTAAAATTAAAATAAAATCAAAACCGGAGTGGAGCAATTAGAATGAATGCCAACACATTTTCTGGTTTACCAATTTCGCTTAAAGTTTAAACTTCATTCTAGTCACTAGACAACATGCGATTGAATACAAAGTAATTCTCTCTGTTTTGCTGAAATGTCTTTGTCTTCTGGGTTCGCTATTTGTAATCAGAACAACATTTTCACTAACAATAACAAATACCGAATATTTCTTGTCACAAAAACCTCAAATTCGGTTGTTTTATCTTCAAAAACCAAATTTAAACACACAACAACCGACTGTGATGTCATCGTGACCTCATAATCACTGTACCCACCGTTTTGTCATTTTATGATTTTATGATTCCATCGGTGTAGAATTCCGGTAGTTTTTGGCAAGTACTGCATCCAATGTTTTTCGGTAGCTCTTTCGGCAATTTTTTTCTCTCGATGGAGTTTTGCAGAAACAGGAATAAATGGTAGTCAGATAGCGTAAGATTCAATATAAAGCATGCATCAAAACCTCCCAACCAAATTTAGTCATGTTATGGACTCGGTTTCCAGGAGGGTAGTGGGTTTTGGTTTGTCACCAGTCTTGGACCATGATCGTTTGCATTTAATATTATCGCATTTTATCACCGTGATGTTTCGCTACGTTTTAAGAGCATTTCACTGATGAAAATTCGCATCACATATCGTACTTTCCAGAAAAATTTGCCAGCTTTTACCCGTGAAGTGCTTTATTCCAACAATAAGACTCCCACAGTCACTAACCTTATTCAATGACAACGATCATTACGATTACACTACACCTTTCAGGTGTAAATTTTGCTTTATGGATCACATCAGATGTCAAGATATATATGGGCCTCTTGGAATATGGAAATTTCGACATTAAGCTTTCACTAAATATATAAAAAACATTGAAGAACCCATCTAGTATGGCATTCAATACTATAGTTGCAGCTTTTCTCTCATCACCTCTTGGATCACTAACGTATAACTCCTTCACAAAAAACAACCTCACATAACGATTTCTCGTAATCAGACTTAACTACGTAGTGTCGATCCCTGCAACCAAGACATCCAACAAATGGGTTTACCACATATCGAGAAATAATGGACGAAATTTATAGATGGAAAAATTTTCGATCAAAACAAAATTTGTCTTTAAATGTCGCCAAAAATTTAAGAAACTTGAGAAAAACATCATCGTCTTTGAGTTTACAAATCTTCTGGTCGTTTTCTTTCTTAATGGAGCGTGTCAATTTCTATTTTCTCCACACATTTGAGAGGGAGGGCAAGACAGGAGTTATACATTTCTAAACATGTATCAACACACGTTAATCGCACCGTTAGGTCCAAACTTGTTATACACTCAAGAATAGACATCTTGTTATTTTCTGCACCCTATATTACTGAGCTTACATAATACATTGTCTCGCATCATTCCCGCACTGAAACGTAAATTGGATCGGTCTTTTTGTATACTAATTATACTAAATGTATCCTTCTTAATTACATAAACGTCTGCCGTAGTAATAATTTCCTTAATATTTCTAATTTTGATGTGGGACTGTTGTCAGCTTCTTTCACTAATCGGTTTAAGAGGAGATTTTTTAAATTTAGCATAAATGTGGTCTGTGTTTTTCGTAAAAAAACAGGAGGAATTATGAAATGCTTAATGAAAACCCAGAGATATGAAGGTAAATCTAAACTAAGATCTATACTTTGAGTGTTATATCCACTTTAAAATGCAATCTTCGATACCACTAATCAAGGCAAACCTTCGCAGAGCAAGATTTGAGTTTAATACTGACTCGTTATGTGTAATATCATGTTGTTGCTGAATATTGAGCATGGCATGTATTTTGTTCATTTTCTTAGTCGCTGCATCAAGGTTATGAATTATGATAATCTCGTTGGCCACGTCTCATTTGCGCTTTGTGGTATGCTGCAGCCAAACCTCTCGGATTTGCTTTTAGCCCAAATAATTTAGCCCAAATAACAATAGAAAGAAATAGTTAGGAACATTTCGTCATTTTGAAACAAACCATGTTCCGTACAATAAAGAACTAAAGATTGTGGTCCAAATTCGAAGAAAGGTTAAAAAACGTGACAATATAATACTGATAAAATTCTCGATCTACGCAACCAACGCTGAACACAATCAATTTTGGTTGACTGCATGCTTAGAATAGAAGTAGTAAGGGTGAACTAAAAAATCACTGTGTTTTTTGAAAATTTTTAAAACGTTTACTTCCAGAACAAGGTGGCCCTAAAGTTTTCTGGAAATTCCAAATTATGATGACTTTGAAATCAAATTGCTAGACTCCAATATCATTATTTTATTTTAACGGTCCAACACATTGGATTGGAAAGGTAACTGACTGGCCTTTTAGGCCAAAAAAATGTTTGTTTTTGCACTAATGGAGCTACATTATTAATTTTAGTAAATTTTTTTTAGATACTTAGTGGTTTGCACCCAACTTAGAAGTTTTAACAGTGATTTTAAGCCCGATCCGTGTTTCAATTCTGAAAGAGACCAAACACAGTTTTAGACATTATGGCCCAGACAAAATAACTAAAATTATTATGCAGCTTGTGCCAGTTGAACATCCCATAGTTTTGTTGGTACAATTTTTCATGCGATTCCAGATGGATTATATTCTGCACTTCATCTACGAGATGCTGGGAAAATCTGCTCTTGCTGATTGCGATTGTTTACTGCAGCTCTATTTAGAACTCTAAATAGAAATATATATTAGGCCTCATGATTTCTGATCGTTAAATTTGAAACGGAGATTAAGTTACTTTTTTCTCTCGCTATCGTGGTTTTCAGTTCACGAGAGCACTAGGTGCAACCCATTTACGTTGGTTTTTATTCGTCGTTGTATATTAAAGAGCTGCTTAATGCGTGCTTTTAAGATGTTGTGCGCTAATTTTCACTCACATTTTATCACCCCTTTTAGCTGTTAGGTACTGCCATTCATAGGCAGAACTTCTGTATTCAGTTTTTGTTTTCCTCCACGCTATACTTCCCCGTTCAACAGCTATCAAGTAATAATCACCCTCAAGTATAGTGTGCACACTCAAGTCATGACTCATCAGCTAAAATATTGTGTATCCTCCAATTGATTCAATAAGTGCAAGAAGAAACTTACGAGTTGTGGTAGTATAGGCTTTTGATTTTTGCATACAAATATTATTACTCATGCTGCCGATTGAATCTGCATGGAAATAAAAAAATATTGTTGGCGACATTGTTGGGCCTATCTTCAGCCATTTTTGGCATGTCTTCAGCCACACAGCTCTCATTTTTTTAAATAATAAATAATAATTTTTTTGTGTTGGGTAGTGGGAATTGCAATGTGTGCCACAGCGTTGATGGAAGGAACGTCACTTATACTTAGACTTATTATGCTTACATTTTTATTAGTAAATACTAAAGTCAAATAGTCGAAATTTCAAAATTTTGGTTGGCGGTTAGCGAATGATGGTTAGCGAATTACGTGTTGAGTACGCGAACTAAAATACAATTTTGACTTTTCAAAACCAACTATTTTGTCAAAATTAGATTTGGATTTGGATACATGAAATTGTTAGTGTAATTTGGCAAATAAAATACGGTTAATAATAAAATTTCATTTCAAACAAATAATTAATTTTATTTTTTTCCAAAAATTGGGTAAAATAATAAATAAAAACCTTTCTTTTGACACACTTGACAACATTTTTTTGACAAACTTTTAATGCAATAATCTAGTTTTTGATCTCACATACCAATCCCTACCATCAAGATTTCTCCAAATTCAATGTTCCTACTCGTAATCCCTTAAAATGAACGTTTTTTAAGCCAAAAATATGAAAATTTGCTGTTTTTGACACACTTAATGATTTTTTGACACACTTCCGGTACAGTTATCGAACACATCTTCCTTTTGGACCTGTTCCTTGAGTATACCTATTTTTAAAAAAAAATTTTTTGAAATCCCTCCAGCGGCTTTCCCTGCAGCGTAGGTAATGACGGACGGCCGGCCGGCCGACAGACAGACATACATTTTTTTTTTTGCTTTTTTAGAATCAGTAGGTCCTAAAACGCCGAAAAAGTAGGGGTAAGAATTTCACTTTGAGCTCATGAATGTAATACTTAGGTCTTTCAGACCGAAGTAATTTATACAAACCAAGAAAATCTGATCCCTTCATGTGAAAAAATTTGCATCAGTTCTTCGCATATCACGGTTGTGCTACGATTTCAAAGTTGAAGATTTTTCGGGATAAATCTGATGATTGTGGACAGAAGCTCGCTATCTTTCATTTTACCTATCTGGACATCTATTTGTGTATAGGCCTTGTGTGTGATACTTCTCATGTTTCTCTGCCCTATATCTTTGATAGATCTGCTTCGTTTTATAAGGAATTGGTTTTTTGAATAATCGCTCGTGTAGTCTACATCTTACTCATTCAGCCTCAATAAGCATATTATCTGGTAGTCCAGGGGCCAGACTCTCAGTCTCGCTGACCTTTAAAGATTTAACTAATGGATTAGGCGAACATTGTCAATTTGCCAACGTCGTCGACGAGCCATCAAGTGCGATCAATTTATTCTTTGGCTTCTGACAGTCAAGGTCAACCTTATGTTCTTCCATCATGTAATATGTTTGATTTGCGTTTTTCTATTTCGTAGTATTTATATTGTAAAAAAATTAATCAAAAAAAATTCCACACACAATCAAAATTTTTCTAATAATAAAACGTATCGCAATCGTGTAAACATATCGTTTACAAACCGTTAATACGACCTGTGCCTGCAGCCAATAAACTTGAAAATAGAATCGAAATATACCAATTAATCAAATTGAACCAAACGAATTAATTTACGAATGACATGATTAGAACAAATGATAAAAATTTAAAAGCGACCCAACAACACCCAGCTCACAGCTGATATGCATCGCAGCCGGTGACACAGAAAATTCTCACGTGGTGATGTTGCTCAAGATCTTTGTGATATAAAACTCGGCGGAGAAAAATGGTCGGCTTAAAAATATCATTATATAATAGTGATAAAATTGAGTTTGCTTGTTGCCGGACTTTAATTTTGGTTGTTGATTAATACTTGGATCAGAAAAGCAAAACGATGTCAGCTTTAATGTTGAACTAAGGCTAGTGTGATGCTAGCTGAGTAATAGATAAGAGCCACTAACCCTGTAGTAATGAGCCTGCGTTCGGACACTTGATTCTATTCGTCCCAATTGAATAATACAAACTTTGTTGATCCCTTCCAGAATTTCAGTAAAAAATCTGAATATACCTATAAATAACGTAATAAGACAAAAACAAACAAAAATGTTGCATTACCGTAGTTCTATGGTATTTATTCTAAAAGATTAACGGTATATATGTTGCTATTGATATTTATATTTCTAAATTACCAAGAAATTTGTTGCTTTCACCAAAATTACGTTTTTCGTTTCCCAATTAAAAGTGATCACTTTCTTGGAATATGAATCATCAATACAAAATTAATAGATAACAAACTATGTATATGTTAATTTTTATTTTTTAATTAAATAGTATAAACTATAAAGCAACAAAAGTCCACAAGTATGTATACTTAGAAATTATAGAAAAGATGATAGATTGGTTAAAAACCAAATAAATAATTTGGTTTTTAATAAGTAGGTTCATGAGCAAAAGATTTGTCTTGTCACATGATTTCAAGGAAAAAAACAAAACAATAAAATTACAGTTTATAATTTAAAATTTTTTATTTGTCTATAGAAAATACGACATCCATGTAAATTGTAAACAAAATGCATTCATTTTCAAAACATGACCTTTTTGTTACTTATTCTGTTTATATTTTTAATACTTCGTTTAACTTGCTTTCATTTATGTTAGCCTTATCACATATATGAAAAATCAATCCATATTTATCAAATAATTCTACTGAGTTTTGTATGATTTACTCAAAACAATGATAGTTGTTGCAGAAGTAGTAGAGTGTATTTCATAAACTTTATATTCATTTACATTCATTCAATTCCTTTGGATTTGTACGCCTGGTAATGAAATCCATATAAATTTTACATTCAAATATTTATTAAATATTTAAAATTGTTTTGTTTATAAAATATATATACCAAATTGATCATCATCGATTTATTTGTAAATAAAAAAACTGAAATATTTTTGCAATTTAAACTTCAAAAGAATGTAACGTAAATCTTGCATTGGAGTAGGATTGCAATGGTTGTTATTTTAGATTAATGTCAAGTGCTTCAACCCGTATTTACAAATTGACAAAAATGCTAATATTAAATTGCATATAAATATTAATACAACTTCAATAGTCAGTGAAACTCGGTATGATTTAAAACTTATCTGCTTGATATGCTATTACTATATTTGGTTAGATTAGCATTTTGTTTTTATTAACGGCAATAAATCTCACATTAAGGTTCACCCAATTGTAGTTTTGTTAGCAATGACCTGAAGCTTAGACATAGATTCTAGTTTTCTTCAAGTCAGGCTGGTCTAGTTAATTAAAATAGCACAGCAATAAGTTTCACGTCTTATCTTAATTGCACACACGCCTTTTCACAAAGCAACGAAGAATTATCATCTTACGATGTAATTTTAACACTCTCTAGGAATGCAAATCTAAGTGTTAAGATTGTATCGCTAATAAAAATTTATAATTTAAATTTGTTTAAAGCACAATATGCTTTTCGCTCGCTTTGAAACCCACCAACAAGCAGCTTGTAAACTCGCTCAATATGTAATCGACCTTGTGCTTATATATTTACCACCATACCATGCTTAAGAATCAAAACCTATGGTATGAATTCAAGATCTCAATAAAAGGTTCCATTAAAGATTTGGTAGTGTGGTCAAGCTCTGATTGGATTTTGTTTATTTTGTTCGAAACTCAAACCACTTCTTGAACATATAAAAAGTTAAAAATGAGGTTGTCACTTTGTTTATTCATGTATTTAAATTTGTATTAAATTTGTCGATACGAACAATAGTAATTTTAAAATAAGAAACGAAAATGCTGCTTTTTCTTCACTGTAATTCACTGCAATTTGTTCACGAGACGCATTATCGTTGTTTAGTAAGGGAAGTTCACGGAAGTTTTTTTCTGCGAGCTAACCGGCCATTAAGCTTCAACTTTTTATATAGAATTAGAATTTGTTTTTGCATTTGAGTTCTTTTTTAACCCTGGAGATATAGGAAGATCTGTGAGTGTTTTTGAATGTCGGGGATCATCCTAACTGGTTTCGACCGATTCAAACAGCACACGAACGGATTCTATTGGATAATTGGTTGCACATTGTATAGTGCCTGCGAAGTTATCAGGATTCTGACTAGATCACTTCCCGTGGTACTTGTGGGCACACAAATGTGTTCAAACAAATAAAACCAAAAAATTAAAATTGACTCAAAAAGATCGACTCAGACTTTGACCATTTAGAGTAAAGACGGCACAACAAGATAGTGCTCAAGCGAGTCAGACCGTTAAATGTCAAATTTTAGCTGCAGAGAATACTGTCAGAGTGTGGAGCAGTATGCATTAAATACCATGCCTTTAAAAGCAGTGTTTCGAACCCAGAAAAATTTGGGTGCAGGTTCAAGTTCGGGTTGAATACATTAAAATTTAGTGGGTTCGGGTTCGGTTCGGGTTTGGGTTCGGGTTCAAATTTGTTACAAAAACAAACAATTTTTTCGAATTTTTTTTATGAATTCATTTTTTTTATGGTACATTACATACCGTATTTATGTTTCATACATATTTATTTTGGAAACAAATTTAATTCTCACTATTCACTATTCTCTACTGAAACAAATAATAACCAAAATAATCTTGTTTAAAACAAAAAAAAAATCTGTGAAATATGAAATTTCTTAAGCAAACTTCCTAAATTTCCTGTATTAAAAATTGAACCTGAACCACGTTTTTGATTGGGTTCGGGTTCGGGTTCACATAATTTTTAAAAAATCTTGCTCCGGAGCGGGTTCAGGGTTCGGGTTCGAAACCCTGGTTAAAAGGCAAGAGTGTAGTGCCCCTACGTGGCCACCTTCACCAAGGACGTCACGAGCGTGATATTATTTTTTGTTGTGTCGTACGAATTACAATAACAACACATATAAAACTTTTAAGACCTAACTCCGACAACCACATGCGCACCTAAGGTGTTGATTAACGCGAATGTTTTTTTAAAGAATGAATAACTAAACAATAAATCCTATCACACAAAAAATATGACATAGGCCAATATTTCGTGATGGGTGGAGGAAATAAAAACAAAACAAGAGATAAAAGGCAAATTATTTATAAGTTTGCAGGAGCAAAACAAAACTTGGGTTGTCAATAATCCAGTTAGAGGTATATTTCTTGACTGTCTTCTTCAATTATTAAACACCAGATACCTATTCAAGGTTGTACAACTGGTCCAGAAATGTTCAATTTCTGGCGACTAGTAATGGGACAATGATCCAGTACTGGCACCTATGACTATGCCATTAACATAATTTTAATAGATGATAACTTCATACAATTATTTGCTGCCATTCATGAATCATAGAGTAAGCCAGTAATGATACATTCAAGGTTGGACAGCTGGCGCAGTAACGGATGATGATGACCAGTATTGCAGCAAAAGGCGAGTACCAGACTATGACTGAGTCATTAAAAAAAATATAAAATGCTATATGTAAATTAAACCAGCCGCTGTAAAACACAACAAGTCATGTCAAAGGAAATTTAACATCAACAGATTGAGCGACAAAAATACAAATAACATCTTCAAAGAGTCGCTCCAGCTCAATCTACCAAACAACGAAACCACCAGCATTGATGAAAAATGGGAACAAGTTAAAGAAGCTTACGCCAAAACTGCTACAGATGTGCTAGGATACCAAGACAAATCACGGAAACCATGGATTAGCGATGATACATGGAAGAAAATTGAAGAGCGTCGACAGCTCAAGTTGCAGTTGTGTCACCAGAACACAACCGAGATCCGCAACAAATATGAAAGTACAGCAAAACAAGCTAAAAAGATGGCAAGGAATGATCGCAGAAGATATACAGAAAGCATTCTCAAGACTGCAGAAACAGCAGCAGCTAATAGAAATATGCGCACACTACACAAATGCGTGAGAAAGGTCACCAACAAATATACAAACACTACACCAATAAAGGATGAATCTGGTCAAACCCTCACAACACATAAGCAACAGCTAAATAGATGGAAAGAATACTTCGAAGACAACTGCCACCAACATGAAGATAATTTGCAGTCTCCGGATGACAACTATAACGAAACTATCAGCACCCATCCACCAACGGAACGGGAAGTTAGAGATGCCATACAGAAACTCAAGAATAACAAATCTGCTGGTACAGATAATATATCAGCAGAATTACTCAAAGCAGATGTAAACACAACAGCAGAAGCTCTAACACCACTATTAGCAGATGTATGGAACGAAGGTAAAATACCAACCAAATGGAAAGATGGTTTAACCATAACAATCCCAAAGAAAGGTGATCTAAGAGAATGCAAAAATTGGAGAGGTATATCTCTGCTCAACACAATAATGAAAATACTAGCGATGATCATTCTCGAAAGAATATCTCCATCAATTAACATGAAACTAAGAAATGAACAAGCCGGCTTTAGACCAGGGAGAAGCTGTACCGATCATATCAACACAATCCGTATCATCATTGAGCAATCAAATGAATGGAATTCACCATTGTATCTCCTCTTCGTGGACTTCGAACGCGCCTTCGACTCAATCAACAGAAGCGCGATATGGAAGACACTTTGTGAAATGGGCATCCCGAAGAAAATAGTTGATCTAATCAAAGAAATGTATCGGGATGCTGCAAATAGAATACAATACAAAGGACAGCAAAGTGGTGAATACTACAACCACCGAGGAGTGAGACAAGGCTGTGTACTATCCCCGCTATTCCTAATAGTACTAGATAGTATCATGAGAAAGCTCGATGATGCAAGTCCAAATGGAATCCAATGGAATACAACAACACGGCTCAATGATCTAGACTACGCAGATGACATCTGTCTACTTACACACACACATACGGACATGCAGCAGAAAATACAGAAGCTATCAACCCTTGCACATGAAGTCGGTCTCAACATTAATATCAGAAAAACAAAGGCTATGAGACTGAACATAAAAACGATAACACCAATTACCATCAACAATACACAAGTGGACGAAGTTGACAAATTTGTGTACCTTGGTTGTACTGTAGCAAAAACAGGCGGGACTGAAGAAGATATCAGTCAGCGTATTAACAAAGCCAGAAATACGTTCAATATGCTTCACAAGATCTGGAATGCATCCGTCCTGTCAAGAAAGACAAAGCTACGAATGTTCAATGCATGTGTCAAGTCAGTACTGCTGTATGGGTGTGAAACGTGGAAACAAACAAGAAAGATCACAAATAAACTACAGGTGTTTGTGAACAAATGCCTGAGAAGACTGATCAAATGCTTCTGGCCAAACACCATCAGTAACCAGGAACTTCTACGGCAGACAGAGCAGTTAGACATTGAAACCGAGATAAAACAAAGAAAATGGAGATGGATAGGACATACGCTGAGAAAATCAGTCGAAGATATAACAAGGATGTCCCTAGAGTGGAATCCACAAGGTAAAAGAAGAGTTGGGAGACCACCCAGGACATGGAAGAAAACGGTGCTAGCTGAAGCAAAACAAATTGGCAAGACATGGGGTGAACTGAAAGCGATTGCCCCCAACAGAGTTAGATGGTCCAGTCTAGTAGACGCCCTATGCTCCTAAATGGAGATAAAGGAAAAAAAAATATGTAAATTTAAATAAATTATTACAAAATAATTAAAATAAGAAAAAAATGTCTAATGAAAAAAATTTAAAACTTATACCAACCTTACCAATATTACCATAGTCTTTCAGCCGAGAAGCGATAACTAAACTATAGTTGAAAATTTTCAAACTATATATTTCCAAAATAGATATTACTGTTTCTTGTGAATTTCAACCCAATGACAAGGAAAGGAGCACTCACCCAATAACAATAGCCAATTAATGTTAACCATTATCGGGCCATTGCTTAGCCAAGTGTACTGGCTCTTTTTTGTAAACCATAGATCGAACGATGAGTGGTTATATTACTTGCAAAATAACAATAGCCAAGTAATGTTAACCATTAATGGGCCAGTGCTTGGTCGTATTACAGAGTCTGTCAAAACCTGGATGGGCGGGTATATAGTTATACTAAGGCTCATTTTTTCAACCAAGCAATATTGTGCCATCATCAAGAAATATTCCATAACTGAGATCAAGGGTGCTACCTTTATCTGAATTTCATCCGCCAGCACCCCTAAGATTACCTCTAAGGACCTTGGCTAGTGATATATCGCTGCTATAGCCAATGCTAGACCGTAGATCGAAAATTAAAAAAATAATACAAATCAATAAAAATTGATCCCTCCGTGAGTGTGGATTGCACTTGCGATTCCTCGTAGAGGATTGTTTCTAGAGTAATTGACAAAACGGCTCTGAACTGGAAGGGGAATGCTGACAGAAACAATCGGTGCAATAAGTGTCTGAGAGGATGAAACGCTATCCAAGCAGGCATTAGCTATGGAAGTAAAGTAATGACGATTAAGATAGCACTTCTGGCAGAGATCGTTCATGTAAACCATACTGGGTTCAGAAAAGCTATGAATAGTTGAAAAAGTTGGTGAAATAGTTGATCAAGTGATAAGAGCTAAGCGCTAAATTTTTCATGCTGCTAGAAGTACAAAATTCTAGAATAAACGTGAAGAAAATAACCTTACGCCTGACTTTAGAAATTGACGCAAGAGTAAAAGATGCCATATCGGTGGCAGAGAATAGTCTCATCTGCTATTTACGAAAGATCAAAATGCATGGACTAAGGCGGTTTTTGACAAAGAGAAGATTGGAAGTCACCTTACCAGCACAGTTCCAAACTAAAAACATAATGACATTTCCTTCGGGAAGAAATTGGTTGCGGGATGAATATGAAGATTTAGAAAAAGATCACAGTAGCACCTCAGATGTTACTGATGAAAAGAAAGTGATTGTTATTGGATGAAGGGCCACGAATAAATCAAATAATCAATAAATGGAAAAAGCAGCAAACTTGCGTGTGGTCCCACTGAATGTCACCTTTCCATAATAACGGTAGCGGTAGTGGTCAGAACATTAATCATGAAATTTTATGGGGCTCAAACTGATTCAAGAATGGTTTTGCAGGAACCAGAAAAATTAGTTTGGGATACTAATTCAAACTCACAAAGAAGTGCACTAGGTTTGGGCAAAACTCTAGTTATTTATAGTGGATAAATAGATTAGTACCACACTTGCGAGTATTCACCGCGAGGTAGTTTGAGCTATGGGCTACATATATACCGCTAACAAAGTTAATTGGTTTTTTATCATTGTCATCAGCTTCAGAAAATCCTGTGACATTAAATCTGCAACGCTGATAATGACTAGGCTCCTTACGGCTCTGATGATGGTGGCAAGATATAGATTTTAGACTTCGTCCGGAGATCAAGCGGGAAAGAGTAGTTCTTCTTCTGAAAACGCACTTTCTGGGTGACTTAAGTGCACACACATGTGTAAAAATCAGATCCACCGTTACGTTTTGTGTAACCTAAAGAAATATCTAAATTGCAAGCCCCTGTAATGATAAAATAAAACCTATACAATTTTCGGCTAATAATACAATGAAAATCAAAAGCGTCGATAGCGTTTAAGATTTGGTAAGTTTCCACCTTAACTATAACTGTATACCTTCTACGATTAAAAGTGCGAAAAAATTATATAAAACAAAACTTTTACTGCGCAATATATTAATGTAGCATTTCTTTGATTCTATTGTATTGATAAAATTGTTGGAAATGGGAAATGAATGTGATGCTTAAACTTAAAGTAGCAACTATGAAAAATTTAATTTATAAGATATTTTTCCAGTTAATTTAATTGTGTTGATTATAACTTTTTAGTTTTAGTTTTAAATACCGACAAAAACAGAAATGGAATTTTGTTAACTGAAACTTTAAATCAAGGTGATGTCAATAAAGTTGATGCCGAGAAAGCGATGTCAAAACTAGTTCTAGCTTTTCCAAATAATCGGCATCCCATCGAAGTTCCATTTATAGCTTTAGTAAAACCATTTACCGCGACCAACAGTTTTTCTATATCATTAATTATGTTATTGTATAAAATCTTTGTAATGACCACCTACACCGTTAACGTGCACTTAACAGTAAGAAGGAGATTTTTAATTGATTAGACAATTTTGCATGTACTTTAATGAAAAACTACCAATTTTGAAATCGTTGTCGATATTGGCAAGTATTGAATAATTAAACTATAGTTTTCAACCTAATTAAATAAAAATAAACAAACTTACAACCAATTGTATCTGCTGAAACAGTCCGATGAAATCTTTCAATAAATTCGGTTGTAAGCTAAGCCAACGAAGGCGGTATCAATTATTTATTTTCAGATAATTATGCATGTTTCGTAAAAGTCAATAAAATTTAAAGATCACCAATGGACCGCCAAAATGTTGAAAATAAGCAAAATATAACCGTTCGAGGTAGTATATATAAAAGTAAATTTGAGCAAGTTTGATTTTCAATGGCAGCGACTGTGCCCATTAAATCTTTTGTTACCATTTTAACACGGCTTTAGTTTGTTATCATTCATAAGAGTGCATTAGTGTAAGCGAGATAGATATGTATCTCTTATACCCTGATTAAACATTCCAATTGAAACCAATTGAAAAAAATGAATTGGATTAATCGGAATTCTGCATTGGGAATTTTCAATTAATTCCTATTCAAAAAATCTATTTCCAATACAATCCTATTCATTCCTGTTAAATATCTCTATTTTATTTTTCAACCAGAATGGATAGGATTCTATTGGAAATGTATATAAATAGGAATTAATTAAAAATTTCCATTGCAGAATTCCGATTAATCCTATTCATTCCTATTAAATCTTTTCCAATTAAATCCTGTTAAATTCATAAGATTGTTTAGTTTTTTTCTAAGTTCTTTTTTCCTACTGATTCTCTTAATTTCCGATTAAAATTCAATTGGAAATTTCCATTAGAATCCTACAGAACCTCTTTTCCTGTTGAATCCCATTCATTCCGATTGAATTTTAATTTGTAGATCGAAGTCTTCCTATTAAACCTATTCAATCCGATTTAATCCTTTTGAAATTATATTGGATTTAATAGGATTCAATAGGTTTGAATTGGAACGTTTAACCAGGGTAGCGCCACTGCTTATACACACATACGAAGAAGATCGAAACCATTATTAGAACAATTTATATGGTTTAACCTATTGTTTTTTACTAGTTTTATTTATATGTCGGCCATTTATTTTATATAAAGTGAATTTGCATAATTAAAGTTTATTAACAATATTTAAATTATTCCAAATCTTTTTAAAAATAATTAAGAAAATTGTAAACGTAAGTATAGTAGAATTTTTTTGCCGGTGAATTTTTGACGGATAGGACGCATCAAGAGAAAAAAGATGTTACAAAAAGTAAAACAGAGATGTATTATTTATTTTGGGATAAATTTGTTTTGAAAACAATTATATAAGTTAAATTTCTACTCCTAGTTCGTACCATTTGTTTCTTGCGACATTTGTTTACATAGGCGTCGTTATTTTTATTATAATTATTTTTATTATCAAAATCTTATTATACTGCCTACAAAATCATTAATATTTTTACTAGCTTTTGGTTTTCGATTATAATTGGTTGAATTTCAATAGTAATTTTTTAATTTTATGCGATTTTTTGTCCATTTCAATGGGACCCCAACAGTATTTTTGTAGTATTTTAATCTGAGACACTGAATATTCATATGATTATGCGCAGAGCGACCAACTTTCGCGTTCGCTGGTAAAAAAATTCTAATATATCTATAATTATATATATAAGCAAATATTCAAATTAATTAAATGTTGATTTATGTATTTAAAATTAAGAACATTATATATGCAATTCTTTTAGTTCAACCCCATTTTATTTTTTCAGATTGTTTTTTGATAATTAAATGTTTTCTGTTAATAGCTGTAGTATTATTCTAATTATATCTTTAAGAAATATTTATATATTTTTGTTTATTTATTTTATTACAGATAATAAAAAGAACTTAAAAAAAGTTATTAAAATGTATTTAATTTACAAAAATTCCAATTTCTTAGGTTTACCAAGACAAACTAAAGTCGTGTCTGACCAGACACTAAAGGCACGTCTGACCAGACAAACTAAGGACAAACTCTAGACATGTTTACAAGACAAGGTGGGGCATTTTGTTCGCGCGGTCTTTGGTTTGTCTTGGCTTTGTAACTATAACGCGTTAATAGTAAGTATCTGGTATAACACAATTAGTGGGTATATATATTACTCCACTTTGAGCAACAAAGTATTAGAAAATAACAGTGAATGCACAATGAAATTACTTTTACTCATGAGATTTGAGTAACTTTTTATTATTATTTTTTAATATAGTAGCACAACCTTTAAAATCTCTGCTTATCCTATTGAAAAACAAAGTTTAATGGGAAAATTGCATCGGAAATTTCCTATAAAATCCTATTAAATAATTTTTTTTCCTTTTGAAATCGATTGAATCCTATTCAATTATCCTATAGAAATACATTGAATCCTTTTAAAACCTTTTTATAGGATTATATATTATTTAATGGGATTGAATTTTCTGCGACCGTCAAAGCTTTTATTAAATAAAAAAGAATCCTACTTGACTTTACAATAGGAATAAACACATTTTAAAGGGAGTTTTGTAGTCTTAGAATTTCATATGGAATCCTTTTCGATTCCTAATGGGATAGACTATGTTTTAATGCGAATTTCTAAAACCTTCAAATTTCCTATTAAATAATAATCAATTAAAATAAAATTAACATATACAACCTTAATCACTATTATTATATTCTTTCAGCCGAGAAGCGATGACTAAAACACATAAAATGATTTTAACTATATATTTCTAAATCGGATAATACTCTAGTGAATTTTAACAAAACATAAGAAAAATTTCAGTCGTATTTTCCTGTAAAAATTATCCATTTCCTATTGAAACTATTTCAATGTCTTCCCATAAAACTATATAGAATCCTATTGAAAAATTTCCTTTAAAACTATAAAGAATCCTATTAAGGAATCTTGTCGTAAGAAAAATATTGCCTAGGTTTTATTTTCATTTTCAATTACGTTTATTCCTCTATAAACATATTTCAATAGGAAAAGTTTGATATTTAAAGGAATATGAACTTAATTCCATTTTCCTATTGAATATGAGTCTTTCCTATCCAAAATTTTTATGAAGTAAAGAATTTCTCGGTTGATCCTATTAAAATCGTCCTTTTCCTATCCAGTTTTCATAAATATTCTATAGGATTGTACCTTTTCTAATGGGACAGTTTAAGCAGGGATGTAGCTAAGTTTATTTTCTATCAATCGCGAGGAAAAAGATAAGAAATCTTTAACTTTTTCTTTGAGAAAAATATATTTCAAAAATAAATTTGTTTTTTCTCAAAATAAATTTTCATACAAACTTGAATCTCATGAGTAAAAGTATTTTCATTATGTATGCACTGTAAATAATTCTCTATTTGTACAAGAATCTCACTCCAATTAAAGATTAAACGTCAAAAAAAAATTTGACATCTCATAGGATTTTGATTACAAAACATTACAAAGAAAAAAATTTGAATTCTAATTAAATATTAACTAGTCCATTTAAATTAATTGACTCGATATTACACATTAATTAATTTATTAAATTATGGCAAACGATCGTGAAATAATACGTGAAGTATGGGAAGGAAAACTACCAGTTTGTTTCCAATTAGATTCAGAAGAAGTGGTTGATTTACAACAGCCTGAACCGTTTTATTTAATGATACCAAGAATGAGTTATTTACCATTGGTTACAGAAAAAGTGTGATATTCATTTATACTATTATTTTAAGTCATAAATATTTATTTTAGTATTTTTGTTTTTAGGTTAGAAAACATTTTATGAAATTTGTTTCAACTGAAAATCAGGAAAGTGAAGTTTGGTTTGATAGTAATGGAGTTCCATTGAAATGGCATTATCCGATAGGTAAAAGTTTTGTATTTTGTTTTAAAAGTAATGTTACAATAAAGGCGTTGGCACTTGTTGATTGAAGAAAATGTGCTGAATTTTTTTTATTCATAAATGAAGATTGAACTGTTTCCTAGTTTTTATTAAATTTAATGGAACGTTTTTTTGTAATAAAATTATTAATTTTACTTCTCAAACTAATATGTATATTATAGTTAGCCTATATTATTTCTGCTCATAGTGATTATCATCAGCCGAAATAGCTCAGTTGGGAGAGCGTTAGACTGAAGATCTAAATGTCCCCGGTTCAATCCCGGGTTTCGGCATTACTTTTTTTACATTTTTTTTTTAATTTCAGGCGTTTTATTAGATTTACTAATGGGTGAAAATTTTACCTTACCCTGGACCATTACAATGCATTTTAGTAAATTCCCGGAAGACACAATTTTTCGATGTCCTAATAAGTAAATAACATGTTTATAGCAACTTTTATAATTTTATCTAAGATTAATTTAAAATATATTTTCAGAGAAATTGTAGAATCCCATTTTATGTCATGTTTAAAAGAAGCAGATGCATTGAAACATCGTGGACAGATAGTTTCTGCCATGCAAAAAAAGGATCACACACAATTGTGGTTAGGTTTAGTTAATGGTAAATAATTTATTTATTTTATCAAGGATAAAAACTCTAAGTAGTTTGTTTATTTATTCAGATAAATTTGATCAATTTTGGGCAGTAAACCGAAGGTTAATGGAACCAATCGCTGATCAAGATGGATTCAAATATATTCCAGTTCGTTGTTATAGAGAGGTGAGTAAAATTGAAACTATCGTATGTATTATTAGCGAAGACACACAACATCGATTACTTTACCGACTAATATATATTTTAACGACAGATGTCGATAAAATGCAAAATTGAGTGTTTAAATTTAAAAAAAAATCAAATCGCCGAGCTGTCTGACGAAATTTGTTTTGTTTTTTTTACTTTTTTCCCACTTAAAATCTTGAATAACTTCTTTAGTTGTACAGTTGATTGGATAACTGTGTGTGTAAAACTTAAATTTAGATTTAGGGAAAATTTATTTGATTCTACTGTACATACAAAATTCCATCATAAAATTTTGTTTCTAGTGTTTGTATTTATTTATATCTTCGTATTGCCCATCAAAGAAGTGATAGAGACAATACGATAAAATTAAACCAACTAAAAAAAAGACAATAAAAATGGGCGGATATCTTAAAAACCACAATTAAAATTAAAAAATTCTATTCATAACAAAACAAAGTTAAATTAAGAATGAAAAATATTTCAGTTTTGTTAAAAAAGTCTTGTATTTTTTAAATTTTTCTATCGAAATTGAGATTAATTCATTGATAACAATAATAAAAAAAAAAGATAAAACGAACCGAAATGGGTTTATTCTTTTCAAATTTAATTGAATTTTTGTTTTTTCATTGGAATCTCAATTCTATGGCGCTAAATAATGACGACATTCTTATGTAAATTATTAATTCAAGGAATTTATTGTATTACTTTTTTTCAAGAAATTTTCAGAAATGTTTATTCATTATAAAACGTTTGTGTGAATATAAGAGGATAGCATTTTTAATTTGTTTTGTATTTAAAGAGACTGTTGAGATTATGATAAAATATTGGAAGAATATAAAATTTTGGAAGTAATATAGCTTAGTAGAGGGGTAGGATGGATGAGATTGAATTAATGTATTTTAATCGTTTTTATTTAAGAGTATTATTGATAACTAGTTATACCACAAATTCCACATGTGTAGATGTAACTTAAATTTCGATTAGCAAATTCCGAATTTTCTTCTACCAGTGCTAGAGTACGGGTAAGGCAATTAGGTGATGTTGTGCATGGAGATTGTCACATACCTATATGTGGCAACAATGTAAAATGTATTCTACTACTATGTGCAGTGTATAATATGAGCGTATAATAAAATCATTACTTAATTGCACATCCTAAAGTTCGTATCATTACATGGCGTCAGATTTTATTTGATTATAATGAATATAAATTTAATATAATTAATAAACGTGAATCCACGAAAGAAATAATAATACGACGATAATCAAAATAATAAAATAGTGAATCGAAACGAAAATTAAAATAAATCAAAATACGCAACTCAATAAATAAAAAAAATACACAAGATGGCTGACGAAAGTGGTGCAAATTTTATTAGACAACCTAAATATTTAGATGTAAATAGTCCGATGCCGTTATCGTAGAATAATTGGATACAACAGTATGATTGGTTCACGGAAGCCACATTGCTAAATAAAAAAGCAGAAGGGATCCAGGTTGCAATCTTTATGTCATCGATTGGACCAGAATGCGTAAATATTTACAATTCATTTAATTTAAAAGATGATGAAACTAAGGATGTTAAAAAAATTCGACAAAAATTCAACGAGTATTTTACACCCAAGTTAAACCTAACTTTCGAACGGTACACGTTTAACAAATTCATACAAAATGAGGGTGAGACATTTGATGATTTTTTGACGCGCGAAAAATACAAAGTAAAAAGTGTGATTTTAGTCAATTACATGATATGTAGTTTATTGGTTGATAAAATTATAATAGGCATACGCAATCACTGGGTCGAGAAAAACTATTGACAACTTTGAGATGAACTGTCATTAAATATGGCAATAAAAAATTGTCGAGCTAGCGAACTAACACTCAAACAATTAGACGAAATAGAAGGAAATGATGTGGTAGCTGTAAGTGAAGTTAAGTTTAAAAATAAAAGAACGGGTCACAAAAAATTGAATAAAAATAAAAAATGTATATTAATCTAGTACTGAAAGTGAAGATTTTGATTGCAAAAGATGTGGTGCCCGACACGGCAGGAAAAGTTGTCCAGCATACAATGTCAAATGTCATAAATGTAATATTAAGGGTCATCTGGAAATAATGTGTAAGCCAAACAAGCACATGCGATTGAAACGGATTCAAACGAAAAATCATATGACGAATATGAAGAGATCATAATCGACTCAATACAAACAGTAAAAGATGACGATGAAAATTGGTATGAGCAAATACACTTTAAAAATTTGGAGGTTAAAGTGAAGTTAGATTCCGAAGCCCAGTGTAATGTTTTACCTAAAAGTATTGTGACTCGATTAAATCTCAAAGTCAATCAATCTAGAACTAAAAAATTAATAGCATTCGGGGACAGTAAAATTAACGTAATTGGTGAAATTAGTGTTAACTGTCAGATAAGAAACAAAAAATCGACTCTTACATTCAAAATCATTATTGCAGATGTTACAGCAACACTAGGTAAAACAGCTTATGAAGAAAACAACCTTATAGTAAGAGTGCACGATTTAAATCTAAATGAAGACATTTTTAATAGTTTAAGCTGTTTAAAAAACTACGAATACGATATTGACCTAGTGAATAACCCCAAATTCGAAATTTACCCGGCGAGAAGAATACCACATTCGTTAAGAAACAAAGTTAAAGAGGAAATCGACAATATGGTAAAAATGAGAGTACTAATAAAAACACCGTTTGTTACTCCAGTAGTGTCTCCAATGGTAATAGTCCGTAAAAATAACAAATTAAGAGTATGTTTGGATCCAAAGGACGTTAATAAAAATATTGTGCGGCGGTATCATCCTTTGAAAAGGTTGGAAGAAATATCGTCACAGCTCAAAAATTCGAAGTTTTTACAATTCTTGACTGTAGTCGAGGTTTTTGGCAAATAAAAGTTAGTCCAAGAACAGCAAACTATCTGACCATGGCAACACTGTGGGGGAGATACTCTCACAAAAGATCACCATTTGGGTTTGTTGGTAATTTTTGGCGTAAGTGTATTAGTAATGATATTGGTCTAAAACCAATTACTTTTTTGTAAAACTACTACGTTCGTATAAACTATAAATTATTTTTAAACAAAAATTCGTTTGACACTTCAAAAGGATTGTTTGTTTTACGGATGGTTTTATTGATTATTTCAGGAATTATTAGTTATTTTTGTTAGTAATTATTACTAATTATTGAAGTAGTTATACATAATTTTTTGTGAATCTGAAATTGTGATGTTTTCTATTGGGAACTTTATCTGGATCTGATAAACATACATACAAATATTTATGATAATATTTTGAGACAAAGTTTTATGTGATTTGTATCTAATTTCAATAATCGATTAAAGAGTTCATATAGTTGTGTTGTAGTTTAAACTGCTTGTCCTGATGGCTTTAAACTTTAGTAATACATATTTGTGTTTTTATCTTAAACCGATGCTCGAGTGCCTTTACTGCATTATTTGTCAGTTTTTAGTTCAACCGTTGTGCTTGAGCATGAAATTTGGGGAGCAAAGGTCACTACCAACAGTGTCGACTTTTTGAACATTGGTACATGCTCATTATGTTGTCAATGCTGGTCTTTAGTGCGCCATTTACCTTCTTATTCTATGTGGTAATACGTGTAAATGTGTACTTTTCAGCAGAAAGCACCTTTCTGCTTCTCAACCATTCATTCACAGTGTTAAGGTATAGCAGTTCAATTTATTTTTAAGGGGAGAGTGCAGTTAGCGTGGTTTACTCTAAAAATATTTCCATCCATTCTCTTTCAGGAACTTCAGGATATTGAGAGGGTTAAGTGAATTCAGGTTCTGCCCGTTCATATGACACCTCGTGTAGATTAAATCTCCTCAATCTTTGAGAAGATGAACTGGGGTCTCTTCCTCTAAAAGACAAATTCTACATTCGTCTACCTCATCCATTCCAATATTCTTAAGGAGTTTTCTTAATAGACAGTGTCTTGTAACAAAATCCTATTCACCTAGAGCACATTACTGCTTTTTTTGGATTTGATTGCACAACCAAATTAACTACTTGGACTGTATTAGGCCTTAGGGATTATTTCAGGTTTTGCAGCAATCTGTCATAATTATTCCCGCATGTTTCCGCGAATAGGTTTTGTCCTTTATCCACAAAAGAGTTGCAACCAGAGCATGTTATTGTACGCTTCCTTGTTGGCTTCTTCATTACCAGCGATACCCGAATTACCAGGTATCTAGTAAACTGTTATATTGTTACCATTACCAGGCTTTTTGAGCTTGCTCACACAGTCTTCAATCGTTTTAGGAGTGTTGGTGTATGCGCTTAGTGCCTTAAAAATCTCTTGTAGCTATGTGCCCATTAAGGGTTTTATTATAAATGCAGGGTTTTTGCATCATAGTAAGCCAATAATGTGTCTTAGTAAATGTCCTGGAAACCACAGCCAACGCTATTATGAATGGCGTGGTGAACATTTACTTGGTCAACGCGCAGGCTACTCACCGAAGCAGATGTGGTTATACTTTCAGTTGACACTTGAGGAGGTGGTGATACTAGAGATGACTCTCTTGTAATACCACCTGCCTTCCTCTCTGTAACTACTGCCGTTCTGTTCTGTGGCCAATACACGATAAGCTTGCCAAAGCATTAGGTGAGGATACCGTTTATGCCTTCAAAACTAAATAAGACTCAACTTATTTCAATAACCAAGACAATCAATCTACTTAGCCGTAATAACTCTTCTCACTAACCATACCATTAGTCCCTGGGCCCACGCCGATTTCATGTGATGGTTACCACATATGTTATACTCCATGAAGAGCCTGTCCTTGATGAGCCCGAAGACTTTTGTTCTGCGGTTTTCCTCAGATCTTTTGATTTCGTTCGGCAAGCTCCGAAAAATGCCGATTGCCCGGGATCTTCTAATTTATTTTTTAACTGGGGGGGTTAGAAATTTGGTTTGGAACACGAGGGTAACCTCGTCCGACAAAAATTTGTCTGCTGTTGTCTAGTCCGACGTTAAAAACTCATATGCCTTCAAAACTAAATAAGACGCAACTTGGTTCATTAACTAAGACCATGAATTAATCTCCTTCGACACAGTAACGCTTCTCACTACCCATCCCATGAGCATCTTGTGCAATATACAATATACAAAATCAAACAATTTACAAATAAATTTAAGTGAATTTTGGTTCCATTTAACCTAAAAGTTATTAACGTACAGTAGATTTACAAATCCTGTATGAGTTGTACCTTCTTATGCACTTTCGACTCATAAGGAATATGAAAACATTACCTCAAAAGGTAATTTTTATTTGACATCTTGCAGTGAAAACTAATGCCCACATAAAAATATCCACAAAATATTGGTCTACTGTCATTTCATTATTTTTTATTTTGATTACTAATACAATTACGAAAAATTTTGTGTTTGTACATAATAGTTTTTAAAAGCACCGTGCTTTCAACGTATATCGCATTCCATAATCGGGGTCCTGGACCCCGATTATGGAATGCGAATGCAATAGCTCAACTTTTTGCGTAAGTGTATTAGTAATGATATTGGTCTACTTCTTTGTAAAACTACTACGTTAGTATAAATTATATTGAAACAAAAATTCGCTTGACATTTCAACAAAATTGTTTATTTGTTTGACTTTTATAAAAACCGTCATGTAATGTATATTGGGAATGAAATGGCATTTTGGTGATAAATGGGTGATATTATGAGGATTTTGTAGTACATTGAAGTTAGGCATATTAGTTTATAGTGCAAATGATGTGTGCGATTTATGGAATATTGGTGATTTGTTGATTATATTTGGTGTAGTTTCTGGAGAGTTCAACATTCTTTTGATACATCTTTTTATTTGAGTACTGACTACTGGGAGAATTTGCCTATATATAGCAACTAGTGGATGCTTTGCAATTTATTTCATAGGGTATATTTTGTGTCTCGCAGTTATTGTTCTTTGGTGTTAAATCTTTAAGTTTAGTGAATAATTTTTGGTAATTTATGCAATAAATCAGAATGAACCTGCAACTACAATGATTCGGGTGATAATGGTAATAGGCACTCCTACACCAACAATACTGGTAAACATACTTCATCACCACCTCAAGGACCACAGACGACATGGCATGGCAAGTGATCAACCGCTTGAATTTATAAATATTTTTTTTTGTTACTTCATCGTTATTATTATCTTTGTTAGTTAAAACCAACCGACCACCATAACTAATATTAATGGTGACTGATCTTCTGTCAAATCGTTTTTTTGTTTGTTTGTTTTCCTTTATTTCTCTGAGAGAGAAACCGGTTTGTCTTCCCAAAGACGTGCGAAAATTTTTCATTTGATTCAAAATTGTACAATTATTGCAAATTTCTTTTAAATCTATAAGAAAAAAACCTACCACAAAAAAATAATAGTTTCTCCCTCACTGCTACTATATAAAAAGAAATAAGAAAAATGACAGATTAGGATTTGATTCTAACCAAACATATAAATTTTAATCTTTTATCTATTAAAAATAAACTACGCAATAATGAAAAGTTGGTCGCCAGCTAGTTTTCATAATATACTTTCAGGATGTATACATAACTTAAATATTTGAACATTGGCATTATAAAATAATAAAATATTCACTATTATAAAATCACTGGAAATAACACAATAAATGTAAAATACTCTCGTAATTATTTTCATTCATTTTATAAAAATTAGCACAACTAAAAATAATAGATTGTACTTTTTGTTTCGTTTTAAATTATTTAATTGTTTTTAATTTATAATTTAATACAATAGTTGGTTGTTGTAAATAAACAGAAATGCAAATGGCGAAATGAGAAATTGAATATGACATTTTTGTGAACACGATTTCTTATGTCTCTCTTCATACAATTTTAAAGTTATGTTCTCTCTATATTTATATATACTCTAAGGTTAAAACAAACAGAATAATTTAAATTAGAATTTAAAAGAAAATTAATAGACTGCCAAAACTTTTTTTTAAGGTAGTTAGTTACATAAATAGCAATAAATGGTTAGTTTAGTTTCATAACGAGTAAAAAGAGTAAGAAAGTATGAAATTATATTATGAAGTAACGTAATAGTAATAAAAATTATTATTGTAATTGTTAATTTAAAACAACGGAGATGTCACATACCTATATGTGGCAACAATGTAAAATGTATTCTACTACTATGTGCAGTGTATAATATGAGCGTATAATAAAATCATTGCTTAATTACACATCCTAAAGTTCGTACATTACAGAGATGATTCGATGAAATACTGCTTTTAATCAATGATACGGCACATCAAGGCACTTAATTGACACCGTAAAACAACAATGGTTTTGCTTAGATCAAGCGTCGTATAAACTTACTATTCACCCATAAATTTACAACGCATAAATATCAAATTTTTGATTTACAAATGAGACAACACCACCGACTCTGGTTCTTGCTATTGTCATATATGAGTTTGAATGAGATATTACATAGCTCAAGAGCTAGGATATTCTGCTATAAACATAATACTGTCACCGATTGTCATCTTTAAAAAACTTGTCCTCTTTTTGTCCTCTTTTTGTCCTATTTTTTAAGTTTTTGAATCTCTTGTCCTCTTTTCTGGTTATTGGTAATATAAGGTTGTTACAATTTCTCTTAAAAGTCATAAAATTACAAAACAAAACATTGTAAAATATATTTCTACTAAAGTTTCAAATCTGGTGTTTGAACTTAGAACTGTCTCTATTGTATGACCGTGTAACTCAGCCTTAATCCCAAAAAAATGCAGCGCCTCTTGTGGATATGGTAATAGGCGAATAATGTTTTTTTATTTGTGAATACCAAATTTTAATATAACGAATGTGCAATCAAGTGAAATATAAAAAAAGTGCTAAAATAAAAAATAAACATTTATTTCTGTTAAATTTAAATATCCTGATTAAAGAGTGATAGATAATAGTACATTATATAACAAGGTTGAGAAGTAAGCTATTATTAACCGAAAACTTTTAGATGGCACGTAGCGTAGCGCCGAGGGATATAATGTTCGAGGTCTATATTAGACCTTAACCGAGGTATATTCAGGGTGAGTCGGGAGGAACGGACCAAATTTCACGAGCATATTATACACGCGAAAACAATGTAAAAAAACTCATATGTTCTCATTCGATAATCATTTGTTTTCAAGCTATAGCGTAATACCAAATAAAGAAAAGTTCATATATTAACGGTTTCCTAATCATAGCGTTCTTTTAATAAATGTTCAAAAACACCGCCATTGACTTCTAAACATTTTCTGCTTCGTCTACGAAGATGACCCGTTGCCCTTCTAATTGCTTCATGTCTTTCTTCTTTAAAATTGGCTGCAACATTCCTAATACGTCGAATTGGTGCATCCCGCGTGTCCCAGCCCCATAAACAATAATCTAGAGCTGTGAGGTCTGGAGATCTTGTAGGCCAATTAATAGGACCACCGCGACCAATCCAACGCCCTGGAAATGTTTCGTTTTGTTGGAAAGGTTTTTACTGGAAACATTTTTTACTTTAATCACTCAAACTTGAAAATAAACGTTTAATTACTATCACAATACACAGACACATAGTCAAGACAACATAGATGTCGAATAGTTTAGAGGCTTGAACAAGGCATACTCTAATTACGTGAAAATTTTGTTAAAAGTGGAACGTAGGAAAAAATTTGAAATTGCGCTATAACTTGAAAACAAATGAATATCGGATCAGAACATATGGGTTTTTTTACATTGTTTTCGCGTGTAGAATACACTCCTGAAATTTGGTCCGTTCCTCCCGACTCACCCTGTATAGAATTTTTTTAACTACTAACACTAATTATCATATCTTTCTTGATTAGATTTTGATATTACTCATTTTCCATTTCATTTTTAAAATATCTTAAAATATCAAGTAGCCTGGAAGTTTAGTTTCATACAAATAAAACGAAACAAAGGAATGCAATTATTATTTGTTTGTGTTTTTTTGTTCATTTCAATTAAAAATAAAAGAAAATTTGTCATTATTTACCTAGGTAATTTTTTGTTATTATTACTGACCTCGGTTGAGAAAACTACTTCCCTTTGGGGTATTCGAGTAAATAATGACGATTTCTCAAGTTAGTAGTTAAAAAATGAAATTATATTCTGCTACGTTCAATTTTAATTCAATTCAAAGGAAACTAGGCATTTTTTATATTGAACTTTGTTTGGAGTACAAATAATAAAATAAATTAGATACTAAATCAAAACAACCAAAATATTTTACACCCCAATTACTGAAGTCGTGTCACATCAGGTGACATGACCTGCACACAGACGCTCGCATGCTCTCATGCGTGAACATAAAAAGGTAACCAACAACACCACGTTACCCTTGCACGAATATTACGGTGACCACACTCGTTGTCGATTGAAGTCAAGAAAGCCTCCACATAAAACTGCCAGCAACCTGCTGGCAACTGATTTTAATATCTTGGATGCCTGGGACACCTCCTGGCAACATTACAACACAACTGGCCTTTCTATTACTAACACGACTTCTACCCAACCTGGTTTCGATTTGCCACGTCATACCTGGACTACATTAAACCGAATAAGAACGAATCATGGACGTTGTGCTGATTCTTTCTACAAGTGGGGCATTTCAGAGTCCCCTGAGTGTGACTGCGGCGCTCCACAACAAACTATAAAACACATTGCAACTGTGTGTCCAATTCGACGTTACAATGGCAACATCTCAGACATCCATTTGGCAACTCCCGATGTAGTAGCATGGATAGACTCGCTCGATGTAAACATCTAATGTTCAAATGTACTGCCCAATGTTCAAATATTTTACTTTTTAATTTACTTAAAAGACACGCAATCAAATCGATTGTAAGTTCATTTAATGTGTATCCATGTATTGTTTTAGGTAGATTTCATAGAAGAGTCTACCTATTTTTAAGTTTAATTTTTTAATGTGTCACAAAAAAAACCATACGCTAAATAAATAACTATAGTCATGTCACGTCGCTTATAAATTTGTATTATTGAAGTCGATAAAAACGGTCACGACTAAAACTAAAAATTCTGAAACGAAAAAACTCCAAAACTAAAAAAAAACTTACATTTTACGTTCTTCAATTTCACAAAAACAATTTAAGACGTTTGAAAAAATAATTGTCACATGCAAAATCGAGGCGACTAAAATGTCATTTAAAGTGACATCTGTCGTATAAAAAGACTTGAGGCATGAAAAACGACTTCAACAATACAAAAATTGATGCGATGTGACTTTAGTCATTTAAAGTGACATGACTTGCCTTCGGTAATCGGGGTCTTAATATTTTATATACTGACGGTTGGTTTTTGAAGGTTGTTGTATTTGATGTTCAGCTTCAAGTTCAAAAATTGCTCAATTTACAAAAACTTTACAAATGGGAATTTCTGAAACAAAACTAGCAGTAGCAGAACTCATATTTTTTATCATAAAGTGCTGCATAATCATTTGTATCGAAGTATGGACTGCACAAGTTATTTAATTCAGAATTTATGGAAAAACAAATATGGATGTGCCAGAACAAAATCAAATGCAATTGTGCGAAATATTTTGTTTCCTTATGCCCAACAAGTTGTAAAAAAAAGCTTTAAATACTAGCGCATCTGTTACAATCTTATCAGATGCCTCAAATCATAGGGCTACAAAGATGTATCCAATTGTTATTCAATATTTCAACATTGACTTTGTTGTTCAAACGAAAGTATTGGATCTCTCATGCATAAAAGGCGAAACTTCTGACATACTATCAGATCATATTTATAAAACGGTAGTAAAAAATAACATTACTACTAAAATAGTAGATATATCCGCCGACAATACAGAAAAGGAACCCAAAATGTGTATGTTAAACTTCAACAGTTATTAAAGAGGGAGATATTAGGCATTGGCTGTAATGAACACGTTGCTTCAAATGCTACAAATACGGCAGCTGGTCAGTTGCCAATAGATGTAGAGGTAATTTTACCTAAAATCTATCTCTATTTTAGAAATTTTTCTGTTCGTACAGTCTTTAAAAGTTTTTTGTGAGGAAAACAATGTTGAGTATAAAAAACTACTTGGTTAAGGTTATGCTAGAATGAGATGGCTAGCCGTATCCAATGCTATCGAACGAGTGATGCTTTTGTTTAGCCCACTAAAATATTTTTTTTTTGAGTCAAAACCATATACCAAATATTTTAAAAGTTTTTTTTTGAAAAAGAGGAGACTCCAATTTATTTAAAATTTGTGCACACATGGCCGAAATGTTTGAAATTACTATTTTGAAAATGGAAAAAAATAATTTAAGTACAATGGAGGAATATAAAATATTAGAAGAACTCAAAGTTCAAATAATATCACGTTATGATAATAAATATGTTCCTATTATGGTAAGACAGGATATATCAGAACTAGAGAAGTCTGAACCGAATATGCGTAAACAAATTTCTAGAAATATTCAAGAATTTTATGGTACCCGCTACGAATATTTAGATGAGTGGACAAAACCGCTGGAGATTGTTAGTAAATATAGTTGGATTCTACTCCGGAATAAAGTTTCTTGGACAGGTCTGGTGGGTTCTAATTGCATAGAAAATATATCAACAATAATTCCAATAAATGAATCAATTATATTTGTGAGATCCAAAAAATAATTATATATTGTAATGATGTGAAAATTGCTGAATGAAACGACCATAATGTTGAATATGATCAACGATGGGTTGAAATTTTTGCACACTTTTATAAGGCCAAGATTTCATTGACTGAAATCGTAAAAGTGGTGCAGTATTGTTTTTCACTGTCGGGTACAAATGCAGCCGTAGAGCGTTGCTTTTCAATTGTGAATGATATTTGGACAGCAGCAAAATTCCAACTATCGTTAGACTGTTTGGAGGCGGAAATTAGTATTAAAATAAAAATTGGAAAAAAATGTACAGATTTTTTTAAGGAAATCGAAACAAACAAAGAATTACTTGATAGGGTGCACAAATCAGAAAAATATTAAATGCTGAAAAGTTCCTATGTTTTGAAATCTAATGTTTCTATTATTTTATATTATATTTTTTTTATTTATATTCACTAAATCAGGCATAATTAACTTATTTTATGTATGTGATATTTTTTTTATAATTTATATATTTACTTATGTACCTATGTGCAATTTAATGGAAATTAAATCTTGAATTTTTTGTGTTGGATATATGGTTTTTTTTGTAACATTTTGTCCTCTTTTTCGTTTTTGAAAATATGGTCACCTTACCTTTAAATGTTTTGGAGCCCTGAGTCAGTCAAAGTGAAGTCCCCAAAACAACGAAATCAAAACACAAACATTCAAATCTAATAAACCAGAATAAAAAACGTTTTATGTTTAAATGCTAAAATCTTTATGCTTATGCTTGATGACAATGACTTGATGACAATTGCAGATAATTTATTATTAATTAAATCCATCCATACAACTGGATAGATCAAAACTTCAATTAATTTAACGTTCTTATTTTTAATTTCATTGCAAATATTTTTTGAGCAATTCGATCTATGATTTTTCTAAATATAGAGAATTTCCATTATTATCATATTGTTACGTTTTTCCAACCTTACTTCGAATTGGCCTTACTCTCAATTCAATAAACGTATTTCCCAAATCTCTTCCTAGATTCGATCACTGATTAGTAAGTCCAAACACCAGGTTTTACTAAGTATTCACAATTTTATTGTTTCATAACAGCAGGAAAACAAATAACAATACAGCAAACAATATTCCTATCTTCCAACAGCTTCGAAACTCCAACGGTTTATTGTAGAAATTTCCAGTACAAAGCGTCCAAAATAATACACAAAATTCTTGATTTTATACACACGATACAGCGTTTTTTTTACAATTAATTTCACTTAAACTATTCCCAATATCACACTTTTTACATCATCCATCGCAGGTTAAAATAAAACTACCTTAATTTTGCAAGAGGGATTCCTTATATACGATTTTGCATAATTTCTCGATTATTCGAGGTCACTTTTTAGAAACCTTGAGAAAATATTAGAATATTCGATTAGTTTTCGTTATGTTGATTTGATTTATAGAGTAATTTAATTGTATTTCATGTTGACCCTTTTTCTAACAAAAGAATGTGTCTTTGTTTTATTTTTGAAACATTTTATATCGAAAATTAAGGTTTTGTATTTCATTGCGTTTATGTAGAATCGTAACAATATAGTAAATGGTCGGCAGTTTTATTTTCACTATGTATTGTACTCATATAATTGACAAACTTTTTATTTCCGTCAGACATAATTTTCAATTAATACACAAAAACTGAAATAGCACGAAAAATTCAACTAATTCCAGTAAGATAAATTAATTTTACAACACTTTGAACATTTAATTCGAGTTAAACATTGATAGTTACATATTTAAATACTTGTGTCACGATAACATCACTTATATTCAACTTATCTATTTCATTAAAATTTACATAATAAATCCGATCACACAATTTGCTCAAATTTATAGCTATACTCTCTATCTTTTGTTTCTTCTTAATTATACGTTCATCCACACAATAATTACAACTATACGTTCCCACACACAAATCATTTAATTATCAATTTCGCCATATCATTTCAATAAAGAGTTCTAGTCAAACGAGAAAATATTCCCCTCTACAACTACAGACCACCATTCTACTTTTTATAAATTTGAACAACTGAATCTATATATAATATGAAAAAAGCTTTAAATAAACAATTTTTTATTATTTATGTACATAGAAAGATTTATTACTGCTTGTGTGACTCAACAAAGCAATTAACTGAGAAAATGTTAAAAATTGGTTGATTGACCTGTAGCACCCAAGCAATATTATTCACACTTCATATCACTTCATATCAAATTTAATGTTCAATTACATATCATGTCATCCAAATAATTACTTTTATGTTTTATATCTTCCTAGTAGAAAATGTTTCCTATGTTTCTCAAAAAAATTGGGAAACAAAATATACGAAAATCTTTTGACGACGATTTTTTTGACACACTTATAACACAACGATTTTTTTCAGACCGAAGTAACTGCAATTTTTTTATTAAGATCAAATCTTTTGTAAATTCCAAGAACACCATTTATTTCATAAATACTAAACATCATTCCTATTACAATTAATTTTATCACTGTTAACAGTATCGCATTCATATTGCATAGTACATATATATACAGGGTGAGTTTTTTAAAAAATGCCAGCCTTTTATCTCGAGAACCATGCTAGATGGGACAAAATAACCCAAGGTGATATTTGTTAAGCGTCGAGGGGGACGTCCAATGGTAATATCGAATGACCTTGAAACTCATAAGTATTGGAGATATATGTTTTTTTTTAATTAAGTAAATCAAACTATACACTTTTTGCTTACAAATTTTTTTTGTAAAGTGTACAATTTAGTAGATATGATGAAAATTGATTTGCACTAAAGCAAACGTGTCTTCGCTAAGTTCTTCAGTAAAAAAATAAAATTTCAATAAATCAAAAATAAACAACGAAAATCAATTTCACGCAGTAGACCACGATGCAATAATATTTAAATTAATGAATGATTTTCATTGTTTTTTTTTTATTTATCGAAATTTTATTTTTTTTCTGAAGAACTTAGCGAAGACACGTTTGCTTTAGTGCAAATCAATTTTCATCATATCTACAAAATCGTACACTTTACAAAAAAAAATTGTAAGCAAAAAGTGGGTTGTTTGATTTACTTAATTAAAAAAAAAAACCTTAAATGTATAGGTTCTAATTTAAAAAAAAAACCTATTTTGGCATATATCTCCAATACTTATGAGTTTCAAGGTCATTCAATATTACCATTGGACGTCCCCCTCGACGCTTAACATATATCACCTTGGGTTATTTTGTCCCATCTAGCATGGTTCTCGAGATAAAAGCCTTGCATTTTTTAAAAAACTCACCCTGTATATGTTCGCAATGCCGCTTTCCCAACTACCATTATATTAGGCCTCAGAGCCATTCCCGACTAGCATTATGTTAGGTCTCAAATCCAGGTCAAATATACAAATTGTTGAGAATTGTTGTGGTATTTTTCCACAGCCCCTTTGGTTCATCTTGTAATTTCTATGGACAGTTAATCTATTTCCTTCAACCACAAACCTAATCATAACTCTGCTGGCGAGCGTCATTTCAATGCTAGAAACAGTCCTTGTTGTATAAAATGGAATAGATAAAATCCAGTAAGTGTTTGTGGTAATGCGGTACCATGTGAAGTTTTTATTGTACTCTCTATTGTTCTATTTAAGAATTAAAATCACCTGCAATAATTAGAAATATTTTCCATTTTGGGTATAAGTATGCTCTTAGTCATATGTTTTATATGATGTAATAGGAACAAAAAAGCACTGTACCATCAGATGATGATGGACGAGCTTTCTCTATGACCGTTACCATCAGTTCTTCTCATCTTGCATACAGCAAATTATATAGTTGTTCTTGACTTGCCCGACTAGCATTATGTAAGGGCTCAGATCTGGACCGGATACGGCTTTCCCGACTACTGATAGGGACCGTATCAGGCACACTGAACAGATCCTGTTCAAATGTGTAACGCCTCAAACTATCCAAACCGGATCAGGTAGCCCTACTAGAAACGGACCAAGACCGCATAATTTAAAATAGGGAATTTTCTTTAACATATATTAGAAAAATTAGAAAATTTACTACTACCTACATACATTCGAAAAAAATGTTTATAAAAATATTCTAACTTTACACTTACCTATATGTATTCATAACGCAGAGAAACGATAACTAAAGTATATGTGAAATTTCGCAAACTATGTATATCTAAAATGGATAATACTCTAGTGAATTTTAACCAAATGAAATTTATTAAAATGAAATAGGGCTCAGATCAAAACAAATAGGGCATACCTTAATTGGAAAATCAGATATGATTCTGATCGGGCCCTGGTCCGGGATTTACTACTAGGGATGAGATAGGTTTTCGAAATCCGGGCCGTATCAGGACACAAATACGTGCCCTAGTAGTGAAATGAAGTATGATTTCTGAAAGGGGCCAGATGCAAATGCCCTATTTGGATTTACCATATTACACCCTGATCCGGCCCGGATCATAATAGGGTATACCTGAACAAATTGCTAGTCGGGTGATTAGACGTGTATCTTATTTTTTGTTAACTAAAATGTGTTGTGTAGTATTAATTACAATATGTGTCACAAAAACACATAAAAACGCTTACGACGATGTTCCACAACAAGATTTTTTTTTTTTTTAAAGAATGATTAACCATAACCAAACAATAAATTCTATCACATAATAAAATATGACGTAGGTCAATATTTCATGATAAGGTAAAGATTTAGTCAAATTTGTACGAACAAAACAAAAATTGGGTTGCCAATAATTCAGTTAATTCCTTGACCTTCCTCGGTGATCAAAGTCCAGGCATAGAGTTAAATAGACGGTAGTTTCTTCGTACAAGCAATAGCGTGCCATCATCAAGGATATAGATCACATAGATCATACTAAATATAGACCGCCAGTACCTCTAATATATAACCTTGGCTAAAAATATTTCACTGGCGTTTCGAGTGGTGTGTAATATCTTACGTGAACTCATATTATTGGGTTGTCACCCCCCCTGTAGAATAAAATTTAAATAAATTTACAAAACTCGACAATAACTGATTTCTCTATGCGTCCATTATGTCTAAGACAAACCAGTGTTCGGTCAAATTAACCGAATATAGTGTCTCGCTACGCGAACTTTTAGTTTCATTGTCCGAAAAGGTTTTGAACAATCGATTGAACTTTCAGAATCATCTCTTAGTTGCAATAAATTCTTTCTTGTAACCAGTGGTTCGCAAATGTTCTTTTTACAACTCATTTAAATATTTATCATAGAGTTCAATTAAGTTCATTTTCATTTTTACAATCCCACCACTGTCGCCAATTTTAAGAAAATGCTATAAAAGATAAGTTACATGAAAAATGTCTCTAGCCACACATTGTTAGAAGAGGTATCAGAAAATAGTAATATTAATAAACTGCAGCAGTTATCTGGTCCATTAATTGGTGGCGTTGATGTATATCATTCTTACCAATCGTCTTTTGACTAGTTACAGCATCAAATCTTGATCCGCAGAATGGTTTGTTTTCTTTAAACGATTTAGCATAATCCTGATAGATCTGTTAATTATTGTAACCCAGATAAGTTCTTATCCATTAAACACCCGTTACTATAGTTCCACTTTTTGATAGCATATGCTACTGTTTGAGTTAATAAAGTAACGTAAAAGTGATAGTATAATGCCTTGGTTCTCAAACTTTTTGAGGTCGGGAAACACTAAACTCTGAAATATTTTTAGGTGGAACATCTACAGTACAGTATAAACTTTAAAACGGGCCTGGTTTGCAAACCTTTTTGAATTCATCTTTAACAGAGATCCAAAAATTTTGCAGGAGTGTTTTCATGAAACTATAATTGTAATCTACGATCTGAAGAAAGCGACGTCAATTCTTCTTCTTCATGTAAAGTAAAACTAGAAAATTCGGGAGATATAAACGGGTTTCTTATCCAATCATATTGTTCTGTGTTTAACAATGCAAAATATTTTTCAAATTTTTCTTCTATTGTTGATAAATGTTCCATTATTAAAGAAACTATTGCCTCGTTTGTATTTTGCACAGATGGGAACATTTCTGTGTTTCTCTCTCTTACGTGTCTTTTCATTAGTAAAATTCTCTTTTCATTGCCCATAATTTTGTCAGTCGATGTAAGAATGTTTTCATCTTTTCCTTACATACCTTATTCCTTATATATTGATTCCATTCCTTATATATTGACAGTATTAAAGTATTCAAAAATATCAGACAAATACGCCAAATTATTGCACCAATCATCATTTTTTAGATAATTTACAAAAGTTTTTTGAATTTCTTTAAAAAAAAACAAGTAATTCCTTTTTTTATTTCAACACACGGTTGAAAACCTTTCTTCGTGACAACCACCTCACTTCGGTGTGAAGAAGCAAACACACATAATCTGCTTCCATCGATGAACAAAGTTGTTTGAAAATTCGGCTTTTCATCGGTCTCATTTTAATAAAATTAACAATGGTATACTTGGTAAAATATTTCGTTTACTTTCTTGGGCATTGTCTTATGACAAGTACTTCTCGGTGCAAGAAACACTGATGAAATACTATATTTGAATTTATGATTTTAGCTAAAGCTACAAATCTTTTGATTGATCCTGTCTTGGACGCTGCTCCATCGGTACCAATACCAACACAATGATCCCATGATTATTTTAAAGCATTCAAATACGATGTTATTGCATCAAACAAGTCCTGACCAGTTGTGCGACCCAAAAGTTCTTTGCAGCGAATTTACACGAATCGTCAACAGATGCCGGAATTTTCAAAATTTCCTTCTTCGCTTCTTCTCCAAACATAATTGTCATTATTTCACAGCAGGCCGGTAAAATGAGAGATTCCGATATCGTGTGTGGTTTTAATTTTAATGCTACTAACTCAGTAATTTTATACGATTCAAGTTGAACTTTATCACTTACTTTCATTGTTTTTTTTTTCAAATTGTATTCTTTGTTTGCCTTGCAGTTCAACAGAGCCTTTTAAAATATTATTAGTTTTTTATTAAAAGGTTTTTATGTTCAGTTGTCAAATGACGGCTTAATTTAGTGGGCGCCATCGCGCTATTGGCTAATTTCTTTCCGCATACAATGCAGAGAGGAGTTGGACAATCTGTATTTCTGGTCCAGGCAAATCCAAATTTTAAGTATTCTTCGTCGTACAAACGATTGACATTTCGAGTTGATTTCACAATTTTTCTATTTTCTTCAATCTCTTCAATTCTACTAGTTCTAGCAGTAGCATTGTTATTATCGTAATCAAGACGAGGTTTATTAACGAAATTATCCATTGCTAAATAAATTTAAAAAAAAATGCAATATAAATCAATAAATAATATGGTTCAAAACTTACCTAAATTTATTTAATTCAAAAAACAAAATTAAGAAATTTAAAATTTGAACTGCATATGAGCCACATTAACACGCGAATATATTGATAGCTTTAATTAAATTACATGTAGAGAGATCTTTGTCTAAAGATTATTCTACAATTAAAGTGTAGTTACGGATGTAGTGCGCGTTTCTCAACTAGAGATGTGCGGATAGTATCTATTCGTTACTAAATACTCGTTACTCTGACTACCCGATTCGAACAAAGAATTAAGAGACTAAGGAAATGAAACTACTGTATATATACACAAAAATATTTGAAGCCGTTTTTCTCTCTTCTCCTCTCGTATTTGTACATTTTAAGTTGTCAAAAAAAAACATTGTTTGGTTTGGTTATAATTTGGTTTTAATAAAATTGTTTTTATTATTCATCGTGGTGATATTTTGACGAATTTATAATAAATATAAAAAATGCTAGTGATTTTATTATAATTTAAAAATAATTTTAAAGAAAAATTAATATATTTAAGTGAAAATTTTGAATAAAACATTAAATATGAAGTCGTGTGATAATGACGTGTAAAAATTACCGAAAACATATACAGGATGGAATTTCTTATCATAGATAACTAATATTGATATTATAATTTACTTTTCGATTAATAAGTTTTAAGTTTTTTGAATATTTTCGAGAAAAAAATATAATCTAAAATCAATGTAAACTTAGAGTATATATAAATATAGAGAGAACATAACTTTAAAATTGTATGAAGAGAGACATAAGAAATCGTGTTCACAAAAATGTCATATTCAATTTCTCATTTCGCCATTTGCATTTCTGTTTATTTACAACAACCAACTATTGTATTAAATTATAAATTAAAAACAATTAAATAATTTAAAACGAAACAAAAAGTACAATCTATTATTTTTAGTTGTGCTAATTTTTATAAAATGAATGAAAATAATTACGAGAGTATTTTACATTTATTGTGTTATTTCCAGTGATTTTATAATAGTGAATATTTTATTATTTTATAATGCCAATGTTCAAATATTTAAGTTATGTATACATCCTGAAAGTATATTATGAAAACTAGCTGGCGACCAACTTTTCATTATTGCGTAGTTTATTTTTAATAGATAAAAGATTAAAATTTATATGTTTGGTTAGAATCAAATCCTAATCTGTCATTTTTCTTATTTCTTTTTATATAGTAGCAGTGAGGGAGAAACTATTATTTTTTTGTGGTAGGTTTTTTTCTTATAGATTTAAAAGAAATTTGCAATAATTGTACAATTTTGAATCAAATGAAAAATTTTCGCACGTCTTTGGGAAGACAAACCGGTTTCTCTCTCAGAGAAATAAAGGAAAACAAACAAACAAAAAAACGATTTGACAGAAGATCAGTCACCATTAATATTAGTTATGGTGGTCGGTTGAATGTAAACAATAATAGAATGCTTCCATTTTAAATTGTCAAATTTTTTTATGTTGCATTGTCAAATTTTTTTATGTTGTTTTTCTATGTAATGGCGTCTCTTTTTTTATATTAATTTTGGGGGCAAAAATACACTTAAATTTGGAATTCAATGCAATAATAGATATATTTACGGCGCCTCTACTAAAACGCAAGTGTGTTAGTAACAATTTATTGGTGTGCAAAAATTGCTTCAATTTTTAACATCAATTTCACTTCCCCTATTCTCTTAATTCTTTGGATTCGAAAGTACCGATTACTCACAAAATAAAGTATTCGTTACAAAGGTTACTTTGCATACAATAGAAATACAATTTGGGTTTCTCTTTTTTCTTTATGAAATTGTCAATAAAGAAAGAAAGAAAAAACTGAAAAATAAAGTATTCGGTACTTTTTTAACAATCCATTTCATATTTCTTTTAAGCTTCTTTTTGTTTGTGCGAAACAAAAACTTCATACATTTTCTATTAGTCCCTGGGCCCACGCCGATTGCATGTGATGATTACCACATATTTTATTCTTCGTGAGGCGCCTGTCCTTGCCGAGCCCGAAAACTTTTTTTCTGCGATTTTCCTCAAATCGGCCGCTTTTTGGTTCGGCCAGTTCCGAAAAATGCCGATTGCCCGGGATCTTGTAAATTTTTTTTTTTAACTATGGGGATGGAAATTCGATTTAGAACACGAGGGTAACCTTGCCCGACAAAAACTTGTCTGCTATTGTCTAGTCCGACAACCCAAACATACCAAAATGTCAGTTGTCGGACTCGAAAAGAGCAGACACATTTTGGTCGGAAAAGTTTACCCTCGTGTTCTAAAACAAATTTCCAACCACCACAGTTAAAAGAAAATGTGGTAGCAAATTTACAAGATCGCGGGCAATCGGCATTTTTCGGAGCTTGCCGAACGAAAAAGCGGCCGATTTGAGGAAAATCGCCGAACAAAAGTTTTCGGGCTCGTCAAGGACAGGCGCCTCACGAAGTATAAAATATGTGTTAATCATCACATTAAATCGGCGTGTGCCTAGGGACTATATTTATTTATGAGTAAAAGGAGAATTTTGATAACTGCAATAATATTTTATGTTTCCAAGAAGTAATTTTAACCCGAAAGATATTTTTATTCATACAAAACCGAATGGTAGGTGTAAATTTTACATTGAATTGATTTTTACTTTCAAACAATCTTTAATTGAATTGATTGTACATTTGATTTTTTCGCGGAACACTTGAAAGTGCATCGCGGAACATGCTTTGGGAACCACGGGAAGTGTACAGTAAAATAACACATATAGAAATATCTCCAACCGTTGCAGGTGATTGAACCTTCTACTTTCTAAACCTTTCAATTTGCACAATAAACAACCCAATTCATATAATTCGCAACTGCATGAATTCCTGTTTAACTTTTGTTTTCATATTTTACACTAGTATCGTGTGTAAAATAATCGTAGTACTAGTTATCGTAGATAAAATAATTTCAGTATTAAAACAATTATTAAAAAATACATGTATATATATATATCGGTTTGAGGGATTTTCTTAACACGTAAACAAAAGTTAAATATTGACAAACTGTTGTCACGTTTATGTAGTATAACTTATCAGGTTTTTTTTCTTTTGATTTGTAACAATTCACACAATAGGGTGATTCAACAGACAGCGTCTGAAACAAATAATACACACGTTTGATATCTGAACGCCCTGTTTTATACGTTATTTTTTATCGTTATCAATTTTATCAATTATAGAGATAATTAAATTCCACATTTTCGATAATATGAAAGAAAATAAATATGAAGTGATATATTTACCAACAATAATAATGCAATTTAAACTTTAAAGTATACATGTAATCACGAATTCTAACACCAATAATTTATTACACATCATATAATCTTCTGGTCGATATGCTTAACTATCGATATACCTTACCGCTTTAAGGCGTTGTATATGTTTTAGTTTAAAAGCACACACTTAAACCTATAACATTGTCATAAAAAACCACAAATTAAAAATATACTTACAACACAAATACTTTCTTTGATCTTATACCGACATATATATCGCCTCAAGTAAAACGATTTATTTATTTTTCCTTTAAATTTAATAATTCTTTGGATAGCAGACTACCCTAAAATGATGCTAAAAATCTGCGTTTACCATAACTAAATAAATAAACAACAACTGCAAAACACGTTTTTATACCAAAAAAAATTGACATTTATGAACATATTAGCCGCTGAAATTTTAGGCGGTAGTCTTTTGAGAAAATCAAAATCGAATGAATTATAAATAAATTATGAAAAATTAAAAAATTAGTGTATGTGTGTCAGTTTCAGTTAAGCTGTTGCTAAAAATATCAACAAAACTGGAAAACAATTTTTAGGGAATGTGTTCTAGGTAAGCTTAAACGACTTAAGGTATAATTATTTAATTATGAAAATGAAAGTTTTGAATTTCGATTTATGTAAAGAAAAAAGAAAGGCAATTTAAAATATTAATCAAAATGTATATGACATGCCTGATTATACCAGAAAAGAAATTCGTAGACGAAATTTCAAAATTTTAAAATTCCCTGTAAGTTACAGTCTTGCACTAAACATGGTCACTATTTGGTCACTGGTATTGATATTTTGAGTTTCTAGAAACTACTTCGAATTTTGATTGTTATAACAATTTATTTATGTGATTAATTTTTTTTCCCAAGCAAAAATACTAACTGTTGGTGCTATGAGAGTTTGCGTACCAGGACAAGTTCCGTCTTGCGCAACCTGTCCATCCCTTTCTAATCTAATCTAACTGCTGTAAATAAATCTGTCTCGTCCTTTCTAGTGAATTTATGTCAACTTTCTAGCTCTAGCAAAAAATGGGTTCACCCTGTGAAATACAATGCTTTCACGTTTTACTTGTCAACCTACGGTGCAACAGTATTAATATATGTAAAATTACCTTTAACATCTCATCACTAAAGAATGCAGAAACAGAAGAGAAATATCAAAACCATATTGCCGAAACATTAGAGAAATCAGAAACCATTAATGGAGACGTCGATAAGTCATGGTATTTGCTCAAAGATGCTGTTTTAAGCGCTGCTGAGGGAATACTTGGACGACCACAAAACCACTCCCAGAAGCCATGGATGGATCAAGCATGTCTTGACGCTATTCAATACAAAAGAGATTGCTATCTGAAATGTCTGCAAGGACGCAACACCAGGTCCACGAAGGAGAACTATAAACTGGCAAGACAAGCCGTTACAAAGTTATGTAGACGAACGAAGAGAGAATGGTGGAAGAGAAAGTGTGAGGAGATTGAAAGCTTCAATAAGGAACATCAATCGCGTAACTTCTTTCAACAGGTTAAAACCTTAAAGAAGGGCCCTCAAACTAGATCGACTGCTATTCAAAACGAAGATTCAAACAAGTAGACCTTAAAAATATTTTAGACACTTGGGCCACTTATTTTGAGAATCTTCTCAACTTAAGTGACCAGCAACAAGTCGGGCGACGAGCAAAGCTTATTCGTGCGTCAAAGGTACATGTAGACGAACCCACCAAAGAGGAATTCGATGCGGCGCTGTCAAAATTAAAATGCAATAAAGCACCTGGTATCGACGATATAACATCCGAAATGATTGTACATGGTGGTGAAACTCTATCCTTAAGATTGTTTGAACTTCTTCAAATGATATGGAGGACTGAAGCCATGCCACAGGACTGGAACACAGCTATGCTGATACCAATCCATAAAAAAGGTAATCGCCTACAATGTGCAAACTACAGAGGAATCGCTCTACTCTGCACAGCATATAAGATCTTTTCTTACATTTTGCTATCCAAAATCAATCCTTTTGCTGAACAACTGTTTGGAGAATATCAGTGTGGCTTCCGGCGGGGCCGAGGTACCACCGATGCACTTTTCTCGATAAGGATGATTTTGGAAAAGTGCCGAGAGTTCAACATACCAGTGCACCAACTCTTCATTGATTTCAGACAGGCCTACGACTCTCTCGAACGAGAGACTCTATGGTCTGCTCTGGTGTCAATGGGAATTCCTGGTAAGCTGGTATCACTATGCAAAATGACAGTACAGAACTCTCAATGCTGTGTACGAGTAGAGAACGAAATATCAAGGTTTTTTAAAGTCGACTCCTTAAGACAAGGTGATGCTATCTCTCCTATACTTTTTAATTTAGCCTTGGAATATGTGTGCCGTCAAAAGAAACTGCCGACTAACAACAATATCTTGTCAATAAACTCAGTACATATGATTGCATACGCTGATGATGTTGTCATCCTCGGCCGAAGTGAAGCTCTTATGAGTGAGACTTTTAAGTCGCTTGAGAGTGGAGCTAGAAAAATTGGTCTGCAAATTAACTACAATAAAACCAAACATATGAATGTTTCAAGAGAGTCTGAGAAGAAAGATTTGATGTGCGGCGATGAACGAATTGAGGGAGTTGAATCTTTTAAATATTTGGGATCAATGCTTGACTCAAACAACAGCATACTTACAGATATAAAAGCTCGAATCGCTGCAGGTAATCGAACTTTCTACTCAATCAAACCTCTCCTTGGATCTCCGTATGTATCAACTAATACCAAGCTCAAGTTATACAAGACATTGATTAGACCGGTTGTGATGTATGGGTCACAAACGTGGACCCTTACACAAAATGACGAATCGCATTTATCTGTATTTGAGCGTAAGATCCTACGCTACGTTTTTGGTCCACTTAAGACAGACGATGGAGAGTATAGAACCCGGTATAACTTTGAGATCAGAGACCTTCTTGAGGGTCCTGATATAATAGGTTGTATCCGTTCTAATAGGATTGCTTGGTTTGGGCATGTTCTACGAGCCGATTCACAGTCTGGAATGATTAGAAAAATGTACGTTAGTACCCCAGGGAGTGGGCGACCGCGAGGTAGACCACGACTACAATGGGAGACTGACGTAATAAACGACCTTAAAAAAATCGGCTGCCATGGTAATTATGTCGCTGTTGCGAATGACCGTGGTGAATATTCGAAGCTGATTAGCCTGGCAACGCTCCTACATGGAGCATGAACGCCGTGAAAAAAAAAAAAAAAAATTACCTTACCCTTTAAAATACCAACTACGTTATGCTTTATCTCTAATGTTTTACCTTGTCAAAAAATTGGTTTTAATGTGTGTGCATCTAACTTAAATTATTATGCAAGTAACGAAAGTTATAAATTCAAACTGAAACCAGGTTGACCTTCGATTTTTCTGGTTTATCACAACTGTATCCGGACGCCGAATTAAACATTCGAATACGGAACATATTAATCCCATTTCCAGTGGTGCTACAATCCCATTTCTAGTTTCTTATAAATATATGACGAGTGGATGCCGCTTAGTCGTAAAACTTTTAAAAAATGTAACTACAGTTCTTCGTATATACGATCTAATTCTTACAACATAAGACGAAAAATAATTAGCTGTTAAGTGGGAGCATTCCATTTTAACGATGTTCGGACAAAGAAGTCCCTTTGCATTTTGTCACTATGACAGTGATCTCAACAGTGTGACTGTTTTCACAAACCGATTGACAAGTAAAACGGGGAAAAGAATACGCTTGAGGCATGATTGATCTGATTTCGTCCGAGCACTGCTGGTGACGATATTTATAAAAAACAACAAGCTCAGCAACAGTGCGATGATGTTGTAGGTAATCAAGATTTGGAGTTAAATTTCGATCACCAACAATTCGTATAGCACGCTTTTTAACAGAATCCAAAAGACCCAGTATGGAAACAGATGCAGCGCCCCAAACAAGACGATAATATTCCATACAAGGACGAATATAGGGCTTATAAATGTGGAGTAATTGCAACCGATCACCGCACAACTAATATTTAGCGTTACTTGTCTTATGTCAAACCGTTTTTTTGTTTTCCTCTCTTTGTATCAGAGAGAAACAATTATGTCTTCCCATAGACGTGCGTAAATTTTTCATTTGATTCAAAATTGTTTTGAATTGCGAGTTTGTTTTTAAATCTATAAGAAAAACTCATACCACAAAAAAATAATAGTTTCTCCCTCCCTGCAACTGATGACGTTTTGGGTTTGATGATAACCAAACATATAATTTTGGATGTTTTTTCAACTAAAAATAAATTTGTCCATAATGAAAAATATTTGACAGCAATCTTTGATAATATACATTGACAATATTTACATGAGTTAAATAGTTGTTCGTGTCGTTAGAAAATATTGCTTGTCCATTATAAAATATTTAAGTTAAATAATTATTGGAAATAACACAATAAATTTAAATTACTCTCGTAATTATTTTCATTGTTTTATAAAAATTAGCACAACTATGAAAAAAAATTTTAACCTTTTTTTCGTTCTAAATTATTTAATTATTTTTAATTTAATAAAAAAGTTTGTGGTTGTAAATAATAACAAATGAAAATGGCGAAAAGAGAAATTGAATATGACATATCAGTGATCGCTATTTGTTATGTCTCTCTTCATACAATTTTAAAGTTATGTTCTCCCTTATTATATATATATATATATTTATATATACTCTAAGAGTAATTGATATGGAGTAAAATATTTTTTACATCTATTAAGGAGGCCAAGTTTTCTTAACGCGCTTTTTGCCATCGCCGTTATATGATCGTTCAAGAGTAAGTCATTGGAAATTGTGACTCCCAATAAACGAATGCTTTCACATTCGTCACACAAACTAATTGAAATATCGTTGGGGAATTTGGTCTTTGACCTGGAAACAATAAATAGCTGCGTTTTAGTGGAATTAAAATTGACCAAATTTTTGCCACTCTAAACGGCGATTTTTTCTAGGTCCTCGTTTACATTTATGGCTATTATAATAGATTTAGTCAGTGGAACCATTGAACCATTTAACTCAAGTATAACTAAAAAAAGGAATCATTTGAATATTTCCAATTCGAAAGAATGTGGATTTCTTCCAAAAAATCTTTCAATTAATTCAAGAAAGTGCCTCTTCGTGTTTTTCATATTGAGTTTGGACCACCAGTAAGTCTCACCATAAGAGCTTCGTTTTACTTTCGAAAAGTTCAAAACTTAAAGGGTTAGGGCCTAGGGTTAGTCAGAATTTTCAAAGAATCGAATAATTTGTTGGTATTTTCTCAAACTATAATGACTTGAAAATATTATCAGAAATTTTAAGTCAAATACCACAAAATATTTTTGGTGTTATTCCACAATTATTAAAGAGGTCTCTCACCCTTAAGAACAGAGCAGGGGGTAACTGCAAATAGCCGATTTCTTGGGTCCTGCAATCCTATTTTTCATAGATTTATTAAAATTGTATATTCAACCAGTAATACATCCATCTATATAATATACATCCATTTACAGTAGATAACTCGGAGTAAGTAATTAAATAATTAGTATTTCTATACATAAATAGTCTAAAACTTTAACATATTCTCGAAACTATGTCTTCAAAGTGCGCTCGATGAATTTGAATGAAATTTATACAGCTTTTTGAAAACATAAAAAACTAGTACTTAAACGAAAAATTTTTCTTTTTAAAAACTTCTATTTTTATAAAAAAATAACTATTGAGTTTTACCTTGAAAATCCGGAAGTAAATTATCAGTGGCCCCCATTCAAAATGGCGATTTCTTCATATATAAGTTATATTTCTGTTATTGGGTCAAATCAAGTTTAAACATTAATAATGTTGGTTTTATAAAATAAATTAAATTAATGACAAAAAAAATTATTTAAAATATTTGTTTTTCATACCTCTGACTGCTCCTAACTAAACCCTTAATTGAGTAAGATTGTTCATTGTTTTATTTTTTCTATTTCTTAAATTTCTCCAACTTTTCAATTTAAAAAAAAGCTAATATGAATAAACTTTTTTTTTGTTATTTTCTTTTTTTTAGCTACAACTCTTTTATCCTCTATTAAATTATTTTTTTGGTATTATAAAGTTCAATAATCTTAAATAGTGTCTGTCCTTACAACCTACTAAAATTGATCAGTTTAAACGAAATTCTGAACCGACAAGCTCGTCCTTGTTCTATCACTTATTTTTTTTTCGTCATACTGCTTCAATGCAATCCATTTTTCTTTATTTGGTTTCTCAATCTAAAAATTATTTAATTCCTTTTGCTTTTTCTGTAATTCGTTTTCTCATTTTCGAAAACTTATTATTTTGTTGCCATGACCATATATTTAGAATTACGTAAAATTTTGATTTATGTATTAAACCCAATAGTAAACCTGATTTGCTATTTGGAATCTTATATATTTCAAAATAGTGCCAGACTCTGAAATATAGAAAACAACTGTAAACCGGTTTACGGTTTCATCATTGAAAATGGTGTAAAGCATATATTTTGTACCAAAATCTAATAAAATTGTTCGTTGTAAACAATCTATTAATATAATAAACTTCGTAATATTAATAAATTTTTTATTAAACGAACGATATTGTTTATTGAACCAAAGATATTGTTTATTGAGTCAACGAAAGAAGATCAATATCATTGTTTTAACGGACAATTTTGTTGGATTTTTTTTCAGTATTTTATTTTGGTAAATTGATTACTTTTCACGCTTTTGTTGAAATACGATCGTCTTGTTGGTGTAGTGGATAGCGTGTCTACGAACGGATTTAAATCTGATGAGGAAGGTTCGAATCCCACTCCGAAACACGTATAAGAGAAATAGATTTTTTTCTGAAAAAAAGCCAAAAAATACTTTTGAATTGAAAAATTAAAATCATTTCCTTAGTTACTTGAGTTTAATTGCTCACAAAAATCCCTTATAATTCAATTTCTATTCAAAATTCAAGTCCAGTTAAGTCAATAGTGGCTGAAAATTCCATAAATACTGTACATTTTAAAAGTTCAAACGATTATAAAGATGAAGAAAAACGTGTTCTAGACCGAGTGGTGAAAACTTGACCATTTTTGATTTTCCTGAAACTTGGTATATAAGTAATATGGGCAAAATAAAAAATATGAGTTATTGTAAAATTTTTTAAAGTGCATAGTTTAAACATGCATGAAAATTCGGCCAATCCAATGTAACTTTGAAATTAAATTGCTCAATAACGGCTATACCGATTTCATCAAACTTTTTTTGTTTGATAGATGATAAATGATCGTTTGAAAAAAAAATTAATTAATTGTTTTTGTAATTAATTTTAAAATTAAAATATTATAAAACTTTTTTAAAGATCTAGGATCGAAGATCAATTGGAATTTAATTTATTTTTTTTGTAAAACAGTTCTATTCTTACTCTGAAATATTTCAAATTAACAAAGAGGCGTTAATTCGTGTTCTTGAGATATTTAATTTTAAAGATTTTTAGTCCGACTAAACTTCGAATTTTTCATCGTTTTTTCGAACTTCAGTGGTTTAAATTTTTTGTTGATAAAAATTGTTCGAAAAAATATTAATGAACAATTAGAATTTTAGTCGGACTAAAAATCTTTAAAATTAAATATCTCAAGAACACGAATTAACGCCTCTTTGTAAATTTGATATATTTTGAAATAAAGATAGAACTATTTAAAAAAAAATTAAAATTTAATTGAATTTAAAATTATGAAAAATTAGAATTTTTAGTCGGACTAAAATTTTTAAAAATAAATATCTCAAGAATACGAATTAACGCCTCTTTGTTAAATATTTCAGAGTAAGAATAGAACTGTTTTACAATAAAAATAAATTAAATTCCAATTTAAGGCCAGCGTTCAACCCATACCAAAGAAAGGCAGTAAGATAGATCCTAACAATTATAGACCAATTGCAATTCTGTCGGTTTTAGCTAAATTATTTGAAAAATATGTTAACTACAATTTAATAGATTACTTAGAGGTGTCGCGAATTATTGATGATAAACAGTATGGTTTTCGTAGAAGTCATGCAACAGGTGATCTGTTAGCCTACGTATCCCATCTTTGGAACAAATCGCTGGAAAACCATGGTGAAACATTCAGTATTTCACTTGAAATTTCTAAAGCATTTGATAAAATGTGGCATAAAAATCTCATAGCTAAATTAAAATCTTATGGCATGGACCATCTTACTGTCTCATGGATTCATAGTTTTCTTACAGGTCGCCAATTTCATGTTAATTTAGATGGTATCACATCCAATATTTTCACAACCAATGCTGGGGTTCCCCAAGGTTCTGCACTCTCACCAACCTTGTTTCTTCTCTACATTAATGACTTACTTATTTCCACAGTGCACCCAATCCACAGTTTTGCTGATGACAGCACATTGCATGCATCACATGCATCTCCTAAATTTCGATCTCATACTGCAGTTACCACTGATAGAGAGCTGCTAATTGATTCTATCAACAAAGATCTGGAGCGTATAATGGAATGGGGAGATCGTAATCTTGTTTCATTTAATCCAACCAAAACCAAATTATGCCGTCTTTCACGAATAGAGCGACATACAAATTTCCCTATTAAAATAAACCACGAGGAATTGCGTGAGGTTGAATCAGTTAGACTTCTTGGAGTGGATATTCAAAATAACCTGAAATGGAATAAACATGTGTTCAACCTCGCTAAATCTGCAATGCAAAAATTAGGATTCTTGAGTCGATGTAAAAAGTATTTCAATCCCGAGCAAATTTTGCTAATCTTCAAGTCCTTTATTCGTCCATGTATGGAGTACTGCTGTCATGTTTGGGGAGGTGCTTGTCAGTCAACAATAAAATGTCTAGACTCTGTGCAGAGAAAAGCAATACGGTTGATTGGTAATACCGAACTAACGGACCAGCTTGATTCACTCCAGCCAGAAGAAATGTGGCGGAATTATCAATCTACTATAAATATAACTTTAGCGAATTCTCCTCTAAGGAAATTCAAAATATCCTTCCATCGTGTGCGCAGTATAATCGACAAACAAGAGCTGCCGAGTCGTCCCATCCATTTGTTGTACAAATACCTCGTTGTAGAACTGTGTCCTTTCAGAACGACTATTTTAATAGAGTGGCCAAATTGTGGAACTCAATGCCTCCCTCTGTATTTCCCGATGAATTTTCCCCTCAGGCATTTAAAGAAAATCTCCATAATCATTTAAAACAATTAGTATAGTTTTCCCTATATCCCCATTCCTTCCATTTTCCTCATCTCCTTCCTTTATAGTTGACATGGTATCTTCAGATATTCAAAGAGTCTAAATAATAAATATTTCATATTTAGTGTGCTAAACATGTCCAACTAATTAATAAAAAAAAAAAAAAAAAAATTTATCTTCGATCCTAGATCTTTAAAAAAGTTTTTTTAATACTTTAATTTTAAAATTAATTACAAAAACAATTAATTAATATTTTTTCAAACGACTAACTAATAATCATCTATCAAACAAAAAAAAGTTTGATGAAATCGTTAAAGCCGTTCTTGAGCAATTTAATTTCAAAGTTACATCGAATTGGCAGAATTTCATTTTTCATGCATGTTGGGCCCCCTATGCTCAAACTATGCACTTTAAAAAAATTGTAAAATAAGTTATATTTTTTATTTTGTCCATATTACTTATATGCCAAGTTTCAGAAAAATCAGAAATGGTCAAGTTCAAATTTCGACTTTTTCACCTGCGTAGATCACGTTTTTCATCAGATGATAATAATTTCCCTAGGGTAATTTTCACTGATACTTAATTTTTTTTACAGAAATATAAATGAAAACAATCATAAGTTAATAAATAAATTAAATTTTTTAGCTAAAAGATAATTGTTCAATTATTTAGCTAAGTTGATAAAAAAGTTTTCTAAACGAATGCCACTCAACGATGGCGATGGTGGCGATAATATACAAAATTTAATTTTATAATTGTTTGCTAAATTCCTTAAGCAAGTGGATTGATAATAAACGTCGAGATACTGTCACGGTCAATTACCAATCTGAATGTTCTTAAACATTTTTTTGAATTATCACCGCCTATTAGTCCCTGGGCCTTCACCTACATAATTTTGTGATTACCACATATTTTATACTTCGTAAGACGCTTGTCCCTGACGAGTCCTACAACTTTTTTATCTGCCATTTTCCTTGATTCGGCCGCTTTTTCCCTCGGGAAACTCCGAAACATGGCGATTTCCCGGGGTCTTGTATATTTATTACCATAATTTTGTTATTTATTATAGGGGGTGGAAATTTGTTTTAGAAAACGAGGGTAAATTTGTCCGACAAAAAATCTGCTTTTGTCGAGTCCGACAACTCAAACTGGTCAAAATACCAGGGTATTGAAAATCAAACACCACAAAACTAGTTTTCACAGGATTGTTTAACAAAAGTTAGTGAAATGGAAGGGCCATATTGTCCGACAAATTTTCGGCCGCGTTTTTTCAGTCCGACGACTGGAAGTCGGAATTCTGGCGGGGTAGTGTTTATTGATTACCACATGTCGGACAAAAATGAAACACGATAAAAAACCATTTGCTATTATAAAAAATCGAGTTGTCCGACAAAAATATAGCCGCGTTCGGCCAGTCCGACAAGAAAATGAGAAAAATATTTCAGGAGAACGATTATTTTTGTTTCTTTGTTAAATTTGCTAATATTTATGAACAAATTTAATGTATACATTTATGACGTAACATTTTTTAATGAAACAGTGTTTACAGATGGCACTGTATAAAGAAAATTAGAAAATTTTTGTAAATAGAAAAATTATAAAAGAGGAGCATGGACTCCATGCTCCAAAATGATGTAAAACATGTTCTCATATTAATTTTAAAAATTTAAAGAACATTAACCAGTTGAAAAGGTTATTTACACAATTTTAATTAAAAAGAGTGAGAAGGATTAAAAATATGCGCCAATTTTAACAAGGAAAAAATGTTGCCATTTTTTCTATTTACCAGATTTAAAACTATATGCACCGATAGAGTATATAAATATAAATGATACTTTTACTCGAGAGAGAGAAAGAGAGAGAGAGAGAGAGAGAGAGAGAGAAAGAGAGAGAGAGAGAGAGAGAGAGAGAGAGAGAGAGAGAGAGAGAGAGAGAGAGAGAGAGAGAGAGAGAGAGAGAGAGAGAGAGAGAGAGAGAGAGAGAGAGAGAGAGAGAGAGAGAGAGAGAGAGAGAGAGAGAGAGAGAGAGAGAGAGAGAGAGAGAGAGAGAGAGAGAGAGAGAGAGAGAGAGAGAGAGAGAGAGAGAGAGAGAGAGAGAGAGGAGAGAGAGAGAGAGAGAGAGAGAGAGAGAGAGAGAGAGAGAGAGAGAGAGAGAGAGAGAGAGAGAATATAATATAATTATAATTTGAATTACAAAACAAAACAATTTTGTTATAACAACAGCCTACTACAATTAACAATAATATAAATTAAACCAATAGGTTACTGGGATACGTTTAAAATCTACATAGTAATGACTACAGTTTAATTATTATAATGATTTCATTAAATTATTACGAAATTATTTAATAATTTTTTATTATTATTTATAATTTTTATCAATTTATAATATTTAAGAACAAATATCTAAAATTATTGACTAATGTTGATATATCGTGGATGATGATATTGAGCGTACGCTATCGTGTTTGAAATTATGACATTTTTCGATAGTTAGCAGTCACTAATTTGTCGGACAATTGTATCAGAGTAAAATAATATTAATTAAAACTATAAAAAAAAAAATTAAACATGTGGTAATCAATAAACACTACCCCGCCAGAATTCCGACTTCCAGTCGTCGGAATGAAAAAACGCGGCCGAAAATTTGTCGGACAATATGACCCTTCCATTTCACTAACTTTTGTTAAACAATCCTGTGAAAACTAGTTTTGTGGTGTTTGATTTTCAATACCCTGGTATTTTGACCAGTTTGAGTTGTCGGACTCGACAAAAGCAGACAATTTTTTGTCGGACAAATTTACCCTCGTTTTCTAAAACAAATTTCCACCCCCTATAATAAATAACAAAATTATGGTAATAAATATACAAGACCCAGGGAAATCGCCATGTTTCGGAGTTTCCCGAGGGAAAAAGCGGCCAAATCAAGGAAAATGGCAGATAAAAAAGTTGTAGGACTCGTCAGGGACAAGCGTCTTACGAAGTATCAAATATGTGGTAATCAGAAAATTAAGTAGGTGAAGGCCCAGGGACTATATGGGAAAGTATTGCTGATCGAACGCGCTCATATTATTATAAATTTTGTGTAATATTTTAATCTTAGTATTGATTAGTATTGAAAAAGTATTTAAGTTAAAAAGTTTTTAAAATGGCGGATACAAAATTGATTGATGCATTGCTAAAAAGTTTATTATTCAAAATTATTTCGAAAAACCAATGCACAATTGTGTTTGCCACGATAATCTAGTTTTCGCGACGCGTAACTTATATTGAACTTTAGTGAACCCAAATCACATCTGGTTCTGTCCGTTAGAACAGCTGCCAAATATCAGATATTTAAGATAAATAGTTTTGTAAATTAGATCAATTCTTAGTTCTTACGACTTTATTTGAGTTCAAATGGAAAGGGGGTTTTCCTCTGGCCTATTTCACTGGCTAATTTCACATTTAAAAGTTCGTTCCTTTTATCGCGATGGGTTGGCTTATTAAAGTTTTTCGATAAGTTTAAGAAGTGAGGTTCTTTTATGTTAACTCTTCTTCAAGACTGAGCTTTATTAGGTTGGCTTCAAAACAGTCGAGTTTGCTGCCTTTGAATGTTTCGATATCGCACAAAGAAAAAGAAAACTGCTTAAACTCAACGTTAAAAATTTTCTTTATCGAGTTTCGCAGTAATCTAATGCTTTTAACTTAAAATTACTTATAAAATGTGGATCATTGAACAAAATGTGTATAAAATAATTATATCTTTAAGCAAGCTACAGACCTACAATTAATTTGTCAAGCAATTGAAAATGAAAATAAACGAAATAAAATTTAGGGGATTTTTACACTAAATTTTATTTCGTTTATTTTCATTTTCGAATTGATTGACAAATTGATTGTAGGTCTGTAGCATACTTTACCGAACTATTGTATACAATTGCATCATAAAGAACGATACTATTTTTAATTAGTTCCAAATTTATTGATAACTAAACTCAACTCATAAAACTTACAACGACCTTCTCCTATTGTCAATCCATTATAAAACTTCCTCTAAATTACCATGAACCTGTGTATTCAACTTGCCATTCCAATCATAATAAATCCTTTTTATTGTTCTGTCAATTGTCAAAAATTAAAATTATAAAAACAATTAAATATTTCTCACCATTTCTTTATTGATTTTTTTCCTGTCTTTTCATAAAATCACCTTTTGTTATGATATAATTACTGGAAATGTAATAAATACTTTTGCATGTATTATGTTAATAAACAATTAAAACTTAAGAAAAAAATTATTCAAAACCATACAATTCACTAAATAAGATCGTAATTTACATAAATATAATACATTATTTGTCGTTGGATTTTAGTATTCTTTTATAAAAATTTCTATAAATCCTTAGTTTATCCTTAGTTTCTTAAATGAATTTTAAGAATAATAAAATGATATTTTTTTATTGTGTATATTTATTTTTCAGGACGGCACTTATATGCAGAAACTTATTCCACCAATAAATGAAACGGGACAAAAAAGAACCCTACAAGACCTGTTAGATGATTTTTCAACACCTGTTCGAAAAGCAGGTAAGATAATGTTAATATTTATTTTTGCTAAAATAAAAATCTAGAATATAAACTACAGGAGGGCTGATCCAAGTCTTAAAAATTGTTTTAAAATTATTTTCATAACGAAAACGAAAGAATATTTAATTTAAAAAAACGTAGTGTAATGTAGCGCCATCTTAAAAATAAAATTATATCTCCGTTTCATTCTTACGATTTTAAAGAAGGTAGCTAGCGATTTTTTTTTATTTTTGGGTTTTGCTTTTTCTGAATCTCTTTGATCCTTCTTTTTCACATTTTGTTAAATTTTTTTAGTACATTATAATTTTATAGTTCTACATTTTTTTGTGTTTATTCAAATAAGTGTGAAAACTTTATTGACTGTAAAGTTAACTTGAACTTTTTTTTTCTTTGAAATTTCATGTGGATGAACTCTATTGTTTATGCAGAACGAAAATGAATTGTTCGCTGGATGGTTTTTTTAAATAGTGAATGTTTGTATTCTTTCTTTTTGTATATGGGTTTGGGTTTTTATGGCTTTTTATAATTGGAATTATTTGATTACTGTTCATTATATTTTGGGAGAGTCCAACCTCAGCATAGTGATCAATCAACTAAAATAAGAATATACACTTTAAAAAAAATGCCATAACGGACGTATTACGTTTTATAGTCAAAATATGTTTCCTTAAACTTGCCGACCAGTAGAATAACGATTTGTTTATCTCTTTAGTCCTCTTTATCAATTTGGCATACTTAGGGCTTTAAATTAAAGTAGACTAGATTGATGATTCTTTGACAACGAAAAATGTGAACTACAAATATTAAGAATAAATGTGCACCTCAAATAACGATGAATAAATGATGAAATGTGCACTTCAAATAATGAATAATAATTTGTGCACATGAAATGAACCGTTTCTTTTTAAACTGAAATAAGTCCATTTCACAAAAAAATAATGGCGACGCTGAGGCACGAACCACTTTGCCTATTATCTCCCAAAAGTTTATCAGTTAATTCTCATATAAATCTCCATCTTTTGCTACATTTTTATCAAAATTAGAAAGAAAGCTGTAGTATTCCAACAGACATAAATTCTGTTGTACGAATAGAAAAAGTAAAAAAAATTGAGTTGATTGATTTTTGGTGGAAGCGACAAACCGGAAGATAGAATGCAGGCAAAACTGTTACAAATCATACTTAAAGCATATTTACCAAGTTTAATCAAAATCAGTTATCAGGAACTGATGTTATTCATAGTTTCAAATAAGCAAGTGCTCGTGAGCCCCCAACACTTATTCCAATACCGTCCAAAAACTAATCAGTTCGTTGTCGTTAAAATCTTCATCTTTTGTCAAAGTGTCATCAAAATTTATTAATGAACGAAATCTGTATGCTTCCAACAAACTTTAAAAACAAAGTGAGAAAAGTCTGTATGGTGGTCGGTCTCCTGTCATTTTAATCGATGTTCCTGATATGAAAATCTGAACACCATCTTCTGACACTGATTGAAACCTCATTCATAAGTTTCAGCATAATCACTTCATTATTGTTGGTTGTAGTGTGAATAAAGACATTGAAAAAATGCAAAACAAAAATTTTAATTTTAATTTTTTTTTTCAATGTAACCCAAAAGCTAATAAAACCTTTCTCATAATTATCTAAATTCTAAACCTTTTATTCACGAAAATCGATTTGTAACTGTAGGTAAGCTATATTAAGGATAAACACCTAAAAATAAACTTTTTAATTGACAGTAAAAAGCCGGAAGCTAGGACGTAGACATATTGGAACCAGATTTTGCGCTCAGGTGTTTATTCAATTTCAGTTCTTAACAGAACGTCCATGGCAGAGAGTCTGTATAGATTTCTTGGGACCGTATCCTCGATCCAAACTCGAGAATACGGTGATATTAACTGTCCTTAACCATTTCACTAAGTTTGTATTACTCAAACCTCTTCGAAACCCCACTTAGCCGAAGGTGAAAGCGTTCCTGAGGAATTATGTATTTTTGACATATAGGGTAGCAGAGTTTTTGCACAGCGACAATGGTAAACAGTGGTTAAGCAAATCGTTTCAGAACTTGCTATCGGATTTCAAAGTTCAGCATGTTAGAACTGGAGTCTACAGTTCTCAAAGTAATGCATCTTAGAGGGTGCATACGATCGTATGTGAAGGGTTTAACACAGAACATGGGATCCTCATCTGGGAGAAATAACTTATGCTTTGCGAGCTGTGGTTCATTGCTCCACTCCAATACTCACCGTATTATTTATTTTTGGTCAAAATCCGATATCAAAACTTATCAACTTATTAAATCCCTTCACATCCTCAATGAAACTACTAACGAAGAATTGGTTCGTTCGGACCAAGCCAACCTTAAATCTACATACGAACATCGCACCACCAATATAATCCGCGAACTAGTATTAGGGCATTTTCACCTCAGCAGGGTTCCTTCGTCCGAAAGCATCATTTGAGTGACGCAGTAAATAGGTTCTCTGCTAAACTGGTACCGAATCATGCCATCAATCATTAAGTCTAGGATTGGTAACGTGCTTTACGAATGTGAAAACCTGGATTGTAAAAGTATCGGAGTTTATCACCCCAAGGATATTTAAGCATTATATTTTTGTATTACTTCCTACAACTTCCCTTATCTCATTTTTTGCGACCACTGAAATTCACACTTCTATTGTGTTTTTTGCTTCTGGTTTGAATCGGGACCTAACGGCACTGTTGCAGATTATTGATTGTAAAGCTCAGTGTTCCTTGACAATCTTTATAGATTTGGCGTACATTGAAATTTACTTTTGACCTTGTCATTTCCTGTTCGATTCCTGATCGCAGATGTATCGCGCTGTTTAAGACTAATTCCGTGATCTTGAAATTCTCTTTTCGTTACGTCGTTGTTTTCTGATTTAAATTACCAGTAATAAAAGTTTTACTTTGTTACTGTTATTTAATTCAGATGGTTAACGACGCACAAACCAAATCTAAATCTACAAACAAAAATAACAAAACAAATTAAGGTTCACCTATTCTTAAAAAACTCGTAAAATAAACGAAGAGAGAAACGAACGAACGAAAAAATTGTAATCGACAGGAAAATAAGATCATGTTTTTTATGTCGCGTTCTTTGGCAAAAAAAATTGATCTTAGATCAAAAAAATTAGCTGTCCGATCAAAAAAATTTGCTTAAAAGTGTTCTTTGGCGAAAAAGATTGATTTTTTTTTATCTAGATCAAGTTTCAAAAATCTAGATTTTTTGGTAGATTTTACAAATTCTAAGTTTTGGTTTGGATTTTTCGGGAAAATTTAATACGTTACACTTTTATTGTTACATATCAACTTATTTATAACTCTATGTCTACGAAAAGGGCAACAGCTAATCATTAATTTAAGAATTCGCTATTTTTTTCCAAACCACTATGTTTCTAGAGCTGTGGTGCAGTCAGCCCACCAGCTTCGCCAATATTTTTTTTAATAAAAATTGTTTTGTAGTAGGCATTACAATATGTATCTCACCACATTTGAGATCTTTGAAGATCTAGGTTCCCAATACAGCATACGTTCTGACCTGTTGATGGAAACAAGTTTTTTTTTATTTTTCTTATTATTATATGCATGTTTATTTGTTCGAGCAAGCACTACCTAGTGCGTGATTACCAGGGAATATTTCATAACTAAGATTGTTACCGTTGATTGAATAGAGTTCATCTGCCACTGTCATTATCTATGGGTTATGATACTTCATGCTAAATTGTATACCGATAGCTGAGAGACTGCACAGCTTGTCACACCCGGAGATCAAACGTTAAATTACTAATCTGCATGTTCACTTGGAAATATTTTTGTCATCTCTTTTGATAATAAGTGTCAAAAAACAGCAAAAGGTACGGTAATATCACATCTAAACCGGTCAATGCTAAAATTTAACAATTTTGATGTTCGCTTCGCTCTCAACACATAAAATTTTAATTAATCTGCCAACATGACTTCACACCATTTTATCCCCCCGCACCATTTAACATTACAACAAATTTTTGAATCAACAAACGAGGTCTTTCAAACAAATAAACACTTTTTTGTAGCAAAAATAAGAAAATAAATCTTATCCAAAAAAAAAATTCTTAAGAACAAGTAAAGCAAGTGAATAAAAATAATAAACACAATTACAGAATTCAAAGATCGAGATCAAACGAACATAATACAGAAAGCAACACCATACAGCATACTAGTGTTGCACACATATATATTAAGAAAATAAATATATATACATATATTTATTTTTTCTTAGTAAAAATAAAAATCTTAAATTTTTAAAGATCATTTCGTAGAAAAAAATCCGTATGTGATTATTTTTTATGACAGGGAAGTACCAAAAATTTGTTTGACATTGTTACCAAATACCAAATGATCGATATAATTTTTTTCCTGTTAAATTCAAAATACCGTCAACAACTAACCTTATTTCTCGCACTCCACTGTACATAATACATATACTTACATATTTTATTTTAAAGAAACGACAGAACGTTTGTCTTTATTTGTTTCATAATATATGAAGCACGTATGCTATGTGTTTTGGATTTTTTCTTATATTTGAATGTTTTGTAGTTTTTTTTTTCATTTTTGGTGCCACAAAGTCTGGCAGAGTTTTTAAGATAATTTTTTTTGTTGTATTTCTTTCGTTCACGGTTTATATTTATAAATTAAAATATGTATACAAAATACAATCAACAATGATGTTAACAAACACAAACTGATCATACGATTATTTATAGTTGCTCATTGATATTTTTGAATAAACAATAATAATGGCTTTATTGTTTATCAAAGTTCTTTTTTGTTGTTGGCTTTTTTAATATTCAAGTAATTCGGTTTCTTTTTATTAATAATTTATTTTGTTTATTGAATCAGATTTTTGTGTGCGATTGTCTTAAGAAAATATTTAATTGACGTTTTACTGATAAGTGATCCAGCCATTGTTGTGTTAAATAATAATTGTATCGGCTTATTTATATTTGTTTGACGGAAATATTGACTTGGTTTTTATCAGTTTTATTAGATTAGGCTTTTCAACACAGTCCCAACTTCCAATGATAGACATATTTGGTATTAAACAGGATTTTTACAAAAGCAACGCAACGTTTGTACGACCTTTTAACATGTATAGGTTCAATTCGAAAAGTATTGAAATTAATTCTCGCTTAAAATGATTTTTCCCCAAATTTGGAGTTGTTTTACTTTTTGGACATACATGTTTATGAAGTTTTCGTTGATTTTGATCAGACCGAAAGAAACTATGAACTGCTTGGATTTCGATTGAAATGCTTGGTTAAAATTGTATCATTATCTAAAGCAACAATAATAAAATTAATTCTGCGATCGGGTAGAAAAAGGGTTTCCAAAGTACTTTAAAATTGACTGCGATATTGGAAGGAGGCGATACTATATCAACTTTACTGTTTAACTTTACTGTTTAATCTAACTAATTCACATATTAATCGTCAAATAAAACCTACTTACCCGACAAACTTTCTGTGCATGGTGCACGAGTCCATGCACATTTCGTGCACTTTTTTATTTTACTAACTAGTTTTTTTTTTTTTTTCAAATATTATAGGGTATATTTTAAATTAAGTTGAAGCTTAAACGAAAAAGTTTAGTGAGAAGTTTATTGAGTAAATTCAATTCTGGTCATTGATGAATAATAGGTATGGTTGGAAATGTCAAATTATTGCAGACTAAATTTGTTTTGAAAATAAATAATTATATTTTGAAAAGAAGCATTTACGTTAAATGTGGAAGTTTTCTGAACTAATAGGAATAGTTGGGTAAGAAATTATCATGACGACGCTATATTTTCTAAAGCAACTGTTCCTATTAGTCCCGAAATCTATGCTTTATAAATATTAAATATCACGATTACGATGAATAATACGTCCGCGATAATGTTATATAAATGTATTTTTATTTATTAAGGTTTTTACTTTTATACGGTATAAAACGTAAATAATTGTGTGTTTTATACTGTACGTTTTATACGTATTGCGTTGTTCCTGAATTGAAAGCTTATTGTGGTGCTCAAAATATAGATTTTAAAATGGTGTTATTAATAGGCAATGCTTCAGGACATCCAATATATGTAGAGACTTTTTCCGAAAATATAAAAATTGTTTTTATGCCTCCAAATACTACATCAATCCTACAACCAATAGATCAAGGAGATATACAACTTCAAATGTTATTATTTCAGCTGCACTTTTAGTCATCTAATTGCAGCAACTGATGGAGAGAATACGCCAACGATGGAAAAATTTTGGAAAAATTATAATAACAAAACGGCTATCGAAAATTTCAACTCATCATGGAAAGAAGTGAAAAATTAATGCATGTGTTTTAACTGGATCTGGGATCCACTTATTGCCAAGGATATAAATTACGTGAGTATCTATAACTAACTCTAAAAATGAAATCACTGCGGCCTTCACCCGAAAAAAATCTCCAATGAAAAACAACTAACTTACATGACCATTATGGTCGCAAAGAAGAGCAATTCAATAATAAAAATAAATTCAAAGAATTTGATAAACAGAATTATATAATAAAAAAGGTAACTTATCTTAATATTATTGTTAGTAGTGGTAATATGTCCGCAATTTTCATCCGGGTATGTTGCCTTGATTATCTCTCAATATCCGGTTATTGTAGTTCCAATTTTTATTTATTTAGCGTATGGTTTTTATGACACATTAAAAAACAAAACCTAAAAAATGTAGATTTTTCTATAAAATCTACCTAAAACAAAACATGAATACACTTTAAATTAGCTTACAATCAATTTCATTGCGCGTCTTTAGTAAAAGTAAAAATATTTGAACATTGGGCAGTACATTTGAACATTAGATGTTTACATCGAGTGAGTCTATCCATGTTACTACATCGGGCGTTGCCAAGTGGATGTCTGCGATGTTGCCATTGTATCGTCGAATTGGACACACAGTTGCAATGTGTTTTATGGTTTGTTGTGGAGCTCCACAATCACATTGAGGGGACTCTGAAATGCCCCACTTGTAGAAAGAATCAGCACAACGTCCATGATTCGTTCTTATTCGGTTTAGTGTAGTCCAGGTATGACGTGGCAAATCGAAACCAGGTTGGGTAGAAGTCGTGTTAGTAATAGAAAGTCCAAGTGTATTGTAATGATGCCAGGAGGTGTCCCAGGCAACCAAGATATTAAAATTAGTTACCAACAGGTTGCTGGCAGTTTTATGTGGAGGCTTTCTTGACTTCAATCGACAACGAGTATGGTCACCGTAATATTCGTGCAAGGGTAACGTGATGTTGTTAGTTACCTTTTTATGTTCACGCATAAGCGTGAGCGTCTGAGTGCAGGTGGAGCGATATTTCTTAATACAGGGAGCCAAGGTAAATGAGTAGACCACTTATAGTACGCATCGTGGCATGCAGCTGGCAGTCAACTTTTTCAGTATGTGTGCTATTCACCCAGACTGGTGCGTCATACTCAGCCACTGAGTAAACCAGACTTAGAGCAGTTGTGCGGAGGGTAGCTGGAGTAGCACCCCATGTCGAGCCTGCCAGTTTGTGCAATATATTGTTTCTTGTTTTAAGTTTTTCGTATTCTGTAGGTGGAGTTTAAAAGAAAGAGTTCTATGGAGAGTAATGCCCAGATACTTTGGCTGTTGATTGTATTTAATGACAGTGCCGTTAAATGACACTGATAGCTTGTGTTTTGCCAGTTTGTTGTTTAAGTGGAAACAGGAGCTCTCGGTTTTACTTAGATTAGGAAATAAACTCCACGTTCGAAAATAGTCATTCATTATCGCCAGGTCAGTTGAGAGCAAATCTTCCAAGACACCCATATCTTTATTTTGAGTGGCCAGGGTCCAATCATCAGCGTAACCAAATTTCTTTGATGTTGTGTCAGGAATGTCATGGATGTACAAATTAAAAAGTAATGGCGCCAGGACGGAACCCTGTGGTTAACCATTGTAATCATTTTGGACCTACTACAGGAATTATTTAGATGGACTTTGAATGCACGATTACTCAGCATGTTGTTAATTAAACGCGAGATGGTACTACAAGGTATTGCATTGAACAGCTTATATATAATCCCAATTCGCCAGACCGTGTCATATGCTGCAGTGAGATCGATGAATACTGCGCCTGTTTTTAATTGTTTTTGATATCCAGCTCGATGTAGGATGTTAAAGCGAGCAGTTGGTCAGTGCAACTGCGATTGGGACGGAAACCAGCTTGTTCGACTGGGATCTGGTCATTCAGTATCGGAGCGATACGGTTGTATATGAGCCGTTCTAACAATTTGTAGCAGGTGCTCAAAAGGGCAATTGGACGGTAGCTTCCTGGTTCAATAAATGGTTTACCTGACTTAAGTATCGCTATCACTTTTGAAGTCTTAAACTGTTTTATAAGATTGCCGGTTTCTAGGATATTCGAGAAAAATTTAGCTAGCCATTGTTTTACATTTTTTCCAGCATTTCTAAGAAATTCTGGAAATATACCATCGTAGCCCGCTGCTTTTCCGTTTTTTGTTTGAGACAGAGCTGAATCAAGCTCTTCGCTACTAAAAGAGTTCGCATACTTCGATGGAGACTAGCAATTGCGCTTCATTTCTCTTAATTTACGTTTAATTGTTCTTTTATGAAGGCGATCAATAGAAGAACGAGATATGTTTACGATATGATTTGCAATGTCCTCTGGATTTATTTCATCCTTAGTACGAGCAATTGAGTTTGAGCCACCTAGCTTCCGAAGGAGACTCCAAGCTTCCCTGCTTGAATGGGAAAAATCTAAGTTTTCAACAGCGCTAATCCACTTTTGCTTTCTCGCGGCGTCCAGTGAGTAAATTAAGTCATCAGCCACGTCTGCCTCACCACTACTAAGGTACTCCTCAAATAATTTATCGCTCTCTCTACTCCATCCAGGAATGTATTCTTCACGAAAGCCTCTTGGGATGCATTTCTTAGCAGTTGAGATAATGGCTCCAACGAACCTATCGTAGTTTTTAGGAGTGGGTTGGATCCAGCGTATCACTGCATCCAACTCCAACCTATATTTATCCCAGTTAGCTTTGTTAAAATTCCATCTAGGTTGAGGAGTAGAGTTAACGAGTGGAATTTGGATTCCTACCTCAAGAATTACTGGACGATGCTGAGAGCGTGGAAAACCTTGTAAGACAGCATTAGATATTGGAATAGGGTTTCGTTGTTCGTTTTTTGTGGAAAAACAGAGGTCGGGATTGTAATCACCTCGCCATCTAGCAGATCTAAAGGTTTTCAAGTCTTTCGCATCATACACCAGGAACATGTTGTTACCATCCGCCCAGTCCGTCAGTTGTATGCCATTGGGATTGTTGTTTGAGTAGGACCACTGGGTGTGATGGCTATTGAAGTCACCAGTATATATTGCTGGGTGATGAAATAATGGTAGAGTAGCAGCTGGCCAACCTGTATTTGGAGGCTTGTATACGTTTACAATCTTCATGTCTGATATATCAACAACAATAAGATGTATATCGTTGTCCGTCTGTGTAAGTACATGGGTGCAGTTCATGATTTCTGACTTAACATACGTGGCAGATCCATATGCTTGATGGTAAATAGCACTAATTAATTTGTAACCAACAATGTTTCCTCTAGAGGTAAGTTGCGCTTCATCTGCTGCATTCGTTTCTTGCAGAATTAACACATGATGTTGAAATCTTTCAATAATCTTTGTAAATGTTCAGTTTTTGACTTGCTTATGCCTTCAATGTTCAATTGCAAAATACGGACTGAGGGTCCAATATTTTTTGTCTTATGGTGTTGAAAAGTACCGTTGTTGTTGTGATTTTGGTTGATGTTTATTTTTGTTTGTATCACAGCCAAGAGTTCGAAATGAAATATTTGGCTACCAAGTGGAAATAGACTATTCGCGTAACCCAGGGTGTAGCACGAGGAGCTTGTCTATTAACACACCCCGTAGTTCCAATTAATCTATACAACAACTAATTCCGTTCATGCCATAACTGGTAATTTCATGAAAGTATATATAATTAAGGTTTTTCCCATAAAATTCTGGTTCAGCCCAATAGATTCGTATCCAAAACAGATTTGTCCTTCTTTTGTACAAATCGAATAAATATTGCAGATAGATATTATAAATATTGCAAATAGGTATTATAAATATTGCAAATAATCCAAACAACCTGTGCTGTTATCATTATTAAGTAGACAACAACATGCCACAGCCCAACTCTTGATTCGTTATTCGTTACAAATAATTTAACACGGTACATATACATATATTGATTTTTTTTATTTAATTGAATTTTTTATTTTATTGATTTTTTTGTTATTTTTAGCTTATACACTAGTATATATATACATAAATGTTTAATTTTTTTTCTAACTATTTTGTTTTCAGTTATTAATTAACGCGATTGATATTTTTGCCAGTTTTATTTTTTGTTATTTTTATTTCTAATGCGGCATTCAGAAATACAAAGGTGTATGTCTTAAACATTGCCCATTTGTAACACGATCACTGAGAACTTTTTTTTCTAGAATTTATAAACTTTATATTGATCGATCACGGGTTAAGGTAAGCAAAGCACATTTCCTTATTTTTTTTAGAACAATTACCGACTGGCTAACAACTTTAAATCTTTCGATGTGCAAACCGTACTAATTAAAAATATCAATCGACTTTTGTATTGATGTAAAATCAAACAACAACTAACTGAAATTGAGCAATGTGCTAGCATAAATATTATTTCTCTTTTATGACTAAAAAAAGACAAAAGTTGATTCATGGTCATTATGTCTCTTTCATTCGTTTATCATCGAAACGTACCACAAGTTTTTGTTGAAGTATTAAATCATAAAAAAACATTTGCAAGAGAATATGTCTGTTTCATTTTTTTCTCATTTAAATGTATAACAGAAAAAGAAACTTTACAAAGGAAAGTTATATGATTACGTTTAATATGATACATTTTCTTTTATAAAATGCAAGGTGCGTCATCATTTCATTATTTCTTTATTTTCGTTTGATAAAAAAAGTTGAAATAGTAATGTATATTAAGTTATATACATTAAAATGAAAACAAAATATAAATACAATGATATAAAAAAATAATGAGCTTAGGAAAATTACACGCTGGACGATAAAAGAATGAAATGTGATGATAATATTAAATGAAAACAAAATATAACCACAATGATATCAGTAAACAATGAGTTTAGGAAAATACACGCTGGACGATAAAAGATTCATCACATTTGCACCTGATTATTTAGATACATGTTAAACAAAACATATGTAACGCGAAGCAGGCAATATTATAGTTGGAGAATGAGGAATATAGGGTGAGTTATCAAGATGCTGGTAATGCAGTCGATCTAACTGTCTGACCTGTCAAGTCCCGACTTCCCGACAACCCACCTCAATTCCACAAACATCACCTGGCAGAATTTGTGATCACAACACATGAACGGAGTTTGGCGTGAAGTATGGCCAGAATGCGTTTGTAAAGATACAGAAAAAGTTGTTGATGTACCAATTTTGCGTAAAGCAGTTGCTGAATCAGCCAGAGAAGCTAAGTTTGAAATTGTGTTCGGAGAGGCAAAAATAATTCGTCAAAAGTTTTTCGCATAAAAGTGAACGAGAAGTTGGATATGAAAAGTATGTTGAGCTTAATTTGTAAATTAGCGCCTACAAATATAGCTCGTCATCAATATTGAAAAGTGGTAGATTTATTTCAACGCGAAACATATATGTACAATTAGTGTTTGAAGAATTTCTAACATTACAAAACACAACCGTAAACCGTTGTAATAACATCACAGTTTTTATTGGGGCATCAAGAGATGATTTGAATGAATTAATTACAAGTTATTCTTGAATGTTTGATTGTCATCTGGTTCATCTTTTGATTTTGCTCATCTTTGTCGTGATTAACATGATGTATTATAATTTTTGTGTTTTAGTTCTTTTTATATTAAATTATTTAGTTTTTGTTATATTCAGTATATAATTTAATTTTTTTTATATACATTATTCTGTGATTCATAAATAAGAGATTTGCAAGTGTAATTTGTTTAAAGTAGATTCAGTTTTCCGGTTTAATATTACAGTATGGTTTACAAAGTCCAAGTATTCTCTACAGATTTAATGGCGATGCATGTTGAGCATGCAATGGAAGACGATGCTGACACATCTGATATGCTGAACCTGAAAAAGTTAACGTCTGGTCATATATCGGAAGCCATGCAACTTTTTTCAAAAGCAATGGAATTTTTTCAGATAATGATCCGGACGAAAATCGTAGTTTAAAAGTGACAAGATCTGTGACTGACGCTATAAATTGTTACAAAAAAATTTATTTTGAAAGAAAAGCGGTTCAGCAAACTTTGGACAATTTTTTTAATAAACTCAGCACAACAACCAAATCAGTCTACAGAAATGACCATTGATTTAGAATCTTCTATGTTTGCTGTGAAATTTATTGAATTTTTGTTTTTTTTATTTAATATTTAATATTATTATTATTATTATTTTGTTTGTTTAATATTTTTTTTAATTAAAAGTGTTTTTTAATAAAAAGTTTTTTAATAAAAGGAATTACAAAATGTATCAAAGATACATTTTAAGCCCTAGGTCTCACAACAATATGCGTTCTCAGGTGATGGTAGAAACTTTTTTTAAATGTTTGTGAATTGAAGGCACTCGAGACTATTGATTCAGGCAAAGCATTCCATTTGCACGATGTACGCATAAAGAAGTCTCTTTGCATTTTGTTACTATGGCAGTGAGTAATCTCGACCGTTTGACTGTTTGCACAAACTGATTGACGAGTAAAACGGGAAAAGAATATGTTTGAGGCATGAACAGTTGGTTTTTGGAACAGTTGGTTTTTTGGTTCTAAATCAAAAATAATTTAATTAAAATTATATTCAAGTTAAATTGTGATATCAAATCAAAAATAATAATTAAAATTAAGTTAGTTTTTGTTTTCCAAGAAAAAATGTATATTTCTTGGAAGTTATTGTTTGATATTTAAATCCAAAAGAAAATTAATAAAAATTAAAATGGATTACAGATTTCTCTTAGATTCGTTAGTTCAGGATTGTTTATACAATTGAATTTTTAAATTTAAACATTTGTGTTGATAAATATGTTTTGTCAATAATAAAAGTTTGTTTAAAATAAAGAAAAAGAAAATTTATATCTTGAAAAATAATTTAATCCTAACTTTGTAATTGAACTGTTTCTTTTGGTGTAAAATAAAGTGGAAATTTAAGAATTTCAAGCGTACCTAATACTTAGTATTCAAGAAAGCGGAACATATTGTTACGTTTTTCCAAACTTCCTTCGAATTGGCCTAACTTACAATTCGATAAACGCAATCCCCAATCTTTTCCTGAGTTCGATCACTGATTAGTAAGCACAAACACCAGGTTTTATTAAGTCTTCAACTCCTTGATTGTTCCACAACAACAAGAAAACAATACAGCAAACAATATTCCTAACTAGAATATTCTTCCAACAGCTTCGAAACTCCAACGGTTTATTGTAGAAATTTCCAATTCACAACGTTCAAAATAATACACAAAATATTTCTTCTCAATAACACTTAAAACTTTATTCACAAAAACTAATTTAAAAATCACTTTTATAATTTTAACTTCACTATCGCAGGTTTAAAATAAAACTAATTCTAATCTACAACAGATAATTTCTTATATATTGTTCTGCTCAACCTCTAGAAAATTCTAGGTCATTTTTTAGAAACCTTGAGAAAATAGTAGAATTCATTTAATTCATAATAGTAGGTTCTTGTATGAGCTTAGAATGAAGGCAATTCTTCACGAGGATGAAGTTTCCCGGAACGAGCGTAGCGAGTGGAGGGAATCATCCGAGTGAAGAATTGCCTTCATCCTAAGCGAATACAAGATACTATTTTATCCACGACTACAAATATTTTAAATAATTTCATTCAAGTTTTCCTGTAAAAGTTTATATCGCCATATTGAAATAAATGTATGAAAAAAAAAAAACAAAACAAAACATGTTTGTTTATTTTATATGTCTTGTTCTTGTTTTATCTTGTTTATACATATTACTGTACCAACAAATCAAGTTTTTAATTTGTTAGGGGAATTTTGAATAAATAAAGCGGAATGAAATAAATAAAAAAGAATTTGATATATAGAAAGGAATGAATACAATTACAATGAAAGATATACGCATGGAAAGTATATATTCTTTAGTAGTCGTGGATAATAGTAGATTCTTGTATGAGCTTAGAATGAAGGCAATTCTTCACGAGAATCATCCGAGTGAAGAATTGCCTTCATCCTAAGCGAATGCAAGATACTATTTTATCCACGACTACAAATATTTCAAATAATTTCATTCAAGTTTTCCTGCAAAAGTTTATATTGCCATATTGAAATAAATCTATGAAATGAAAAACAAAACAAAACATGTTTGTTTATTTTATATGTATTGTTCTTGTTTTATCTTGTTTATATTACTATACCAACAAATCAAGTTTTTAATTTGTTAGGGGAATTTTGAATAAATAAAGTGGAATGAAATAAATAAAAAAGAATTTGATATATAGAAAGGAATGAATACAATTACAATGAAAGATATACGCATGGAAAGAATATATTCTTTAGTAGTCGTGGATAAAATCATTTATTTATGTTGACCTTAATTCTAAGAATATGTACAACAACAACAACACTATTCATTTCATTCATTTGTTGTTGCGTTTTGTTTTGATTTGATTTTCTTGGAAGTGACCGTAATCGTCTAGATTTTTCTGTAATCGTAACAATATAGTATATATTTTTGTGAAGTCTGCAAGAATTTTTGGACCTGCAATTAAATATGCTTATTGCACGCTTGAATACATTGGTAATGTATAGTTATTTGTTCAGGACCATCAATTGACATTAGGACATTAATTAACAAACCATCAATTGAACCAGCATTATATGAGCCGTTCACTGCACAACACGATTAACTCCATAAAACAAAATGTTGAGAAAATTGAGTTTTTTCAAAGGTCAAATAAATTTCGATATTTAGTAGTGTTAATCTTTATCATTCAGGAATGTTATTATAAACATAATTTATTTAATTTTGATTACTAAGTATATCAATTATCTATTATAGTAGTAATTTAATTAGTATAATAGATATTATTAGTTATTAATGTCAGGTTTTTAATAGTCATTTTTTAATGGTCAGACAAATTTTGACTTTTAATGGTGTTTATCTTAATTATTCAGGAAAGTTGTTTTTAACATAGAAAGTTATGACTATAGCAAGTACTTTGACATTTAAATTTAAAATTTTCCAAAAAGTGGAGTTGGTCGGTCTGTGCAGTGAACGGCACATATACAGTTAATATATTACTAACTGTATGATTAACCGTTCGATTTAATAGTATAGAACGTAGTGATATAATAATAGCAAAACTACCAACAAATCCAATAGTGCATATGTGCAAAAGAGTTGTCGGCTTACCGGGTGATAAAATTATAGTGCGAACATCATTTAGTTTTGGTCCAGTTTCAAATAGTTATAAACATAATTCAAAGTTGGATACAGATTATGAAGACGATAAAAACAATTTCGATGAATCCACTGATCTAGACAATTTTGGGAAACATAAATTAAAAATTAGAAGGAAAACAAGCTTGCTTGCTTGCACCATTGAAGTCAACAAACAGCTATAAGATTAAGGTTAGATTTAATTTTTCTATTTTATTGTTATAAAATTTTTGAATTTTCATTGAGTATATTATAAGACCATCATGGTCTTATAAACAAGTAAATTTATTTAGAGACTTTTCCCTGGTAGAGTCTGCGTACGGTTCTTCGTGTATCATTTAACAATTTTTAAAAAAACCCTTGGATAAATAGAAACCATAGGTATCTATTTATGAATTGAAAAGCCCTTTACACAGTTCGTTGATATAGATAAAAATAAAGTGGGAGATAAAACTGAGGTTTAGGGTACACCAGCGTTAATTAATTCAGGCTCAGAAGAAAGGTCATCTATAAATACCGAGATGTATCGGTTAGGCAGAAACTTTTGAATCAAATTCACGACTGTGGGATGAAAACCGTACGCAACGAGCTTGTTGATCAAGTTGGCATGCCAGATTCAATCAAATGCTTTATGATGTCTAATGCGATAACGTTCGTTTCACCACCTTTATCAAGTATGTTATTCCTAGGATGTGCTACATAGTTCAATAGATCGGTTGTTGATCTTTTGTTTCTAAAACCGTATTGGCTGTCAGATAACAAATTGTTGTCTTCCAAAAATTTGGATATATGTAAATTAATATAGTGCTCGTATATTTTATACAGGACTGGGAATAAGGCTATTGGTCTATAATTTGAACTAACACATTTCATTCCTTTTTTTGGGACAGGATAATAATATTTGGATAATATAATAATATACCCCAATAATATTTGGATTCATAAAAAGAATTCTGTTAATCGATCCCAATACATAGTTAAAGGCCAACAAAATATCAAACCAGATAATTGAAAACAAAAAAGCAGAGATTGACAGAGCGAAAGCGGCAAAACATTCGAGTATGTCAATTTCTGACAAAAGTTTTTACAGTGCCATAAATTATTTAAATTCTGGTACTAAATCTTTTATCCATCTCATTGATGGTGACTTTGTTATTTTCCTGGACCTTTGGCAACAAAAATTTTGTATCGTAAATGAACGATTTAAAACTAATTAATAATACACCGGAAAAACCCAACTGGTCCGGAAGAATCTTAAAAAAATGGGGATCTCTTATTTAGAATAAAGGCCTTAACCCAACATTTCCCGAAGGAAATCAAAATTTGGAATTCAATGAAAAAAATGGAATATAATATATATATATATATATATATATATATATATATATATATATATATATATATATATATATATATATATATATATATATATATATATATATATATATATATATATATATATATATATATATATATATATATATATATATATATATATATATATATATATATATATATATATATATATATATATATATATAAAAAATATTAACATAGAATCGTATAAAAACCCTATTTTATTTATTTCTTTTGTTGAAGCTGTTTCATCTCCAGTATTAATTTTCAGGTACTTCCAATATTTGTGTGAATAATCGCCATTGACGATGTTGATGATTCTCCTTCTAATGACGTGGCAGTAGATGATGATCTCAACTTTCCAATTAACAAAACGGTGTTTTTTTCCTCATCCAACTTATTTAAGCTATTAAGTATTTGTTCTTACAGGATTTTAAATTCATCGCATTATTCCCTCTTCCAGATTAACAGGCCTATTTATTCATCGAGTGGCAAATTTTCAAATATAGAACTCATTGTTAATAAATATATGTTTAAATTAAAAATAATATTTTAAATTGTTTCACGATTTAACCAAATGTAATGAGACTTGTTGTTGTTGTTTGCCAAGTTAAAATTCACTACCAAATATTTGATATCTATTTTATTTTTGTAACACAAATTATTTATTTGCAACTAAAATCATATTTAATATTTATACGAGATACAAATGTTAAAATAAAGTAATTTTTCTGTCAACTTTTTCTATTTTCATGACAAGACTTGAATCAATCTCACTAGAAAAACATGTGTCTTTTTTAAATGACAAAATCGGAATCCCAAAAGGAATAATCATTTTGTTTTAAAAGTTAAAAACTGAATAATGAAAAAAATGTGATTTTCCTTTTGACATCTTCTAATGAAAATATCAAATCGTGTAACACCAAAGATTCAGCAAAAATTAGTAACGACATCTGTTCGTTAGAATTGGAAATAAAATTGAGTACGTTCGTTTGTTTTTTTATAGTATATTCGAAATTTAACTAGCCGTTAAGTATTAGAAAATTTTAAAATGATTATTAATGTAAAAAAAAATGGACTGAAACTAATGAAATAAACTTTTATTGAATTAGAAAAAGAAGATGAATTGGTTTTATTGTTGTTTAGGCGAACATAGCGGACGTTACAACTTAATCTTTACTGACCCTGCAAGGAGAGTTACATTGTTCGCGGAACGCTTTGTTTCTAATTCGACAGTTTTACTATAAATCTATAATTCTGGTATTTTCCCATCCTTCTGGAAGTTGGCGAATTGTGCTGCTCTAATTTCGTCTACAACATTAGTCAAGAGATTAAAAAAATTGGGATTATGTTTGTTTGGAGACTGGAATAAAACTATTGTGAAAAAAGAAATTTCAGGTAAACCTTTAATACTATTGTGTTGTAGCCATCACCATGTAGTTCGAAATTTGGAAAACGTGTATATGCAACACTCTCATGAATGTATGCACATACACCTTGATGAAGTTTAAAAGCCGATTCAAGCTTAAATTTGGGACCCAGTGTTACGTCACACGAATAAAATTCAGAAACTGTTATTTATGTAAGAAAAATAATGTGTGGTTTGTCATGCTCGAGATGGTGTTGCACGGCGTCAAGGTTGGCATTCAATCCACAAATATTTTGAATGTGTATTTTAAATTTTTTATCAAATATAACAGTCATTTGATCGAAATATAATTTGTTTTAAAAATGGGTAACTAAACAATAAATCCTATCTTGTAATAAAATATGACATATGCCAATATTTCATGATAGGATCTAAGAAATAATAAAACAGGTGAAAACAAAATTTTTACAAAATTTAAAAGTTTACTTAAATATTTTTTCATGTTGTTCCCACGAGTTAAGATGCAATAAAGGTCACCAACAGGTCTTCGCCTATACCTGTTAGAAGTCTATGTACAACTGAGGGTGACAGGTGCCCAGAGGTTTAGTGCTTTTCATGGTTTGACCCTACCTGAGTCCTCTCTAGTGAGTACCCCCCAGGGAGTGTTAATAAGGGAGCACCTTCCCGCGACCCGGGTGGCTAAGCCAAGGTCCCCGTTCTCGCTAGATAACAGGTTTACGGTTTGTAATAGCATGGTAGAGCCTACTATAGCTTAGCTACCTACGGTTCGCTAAGTCCTGTATCATGGTCTAATCAGACCAGTGACCCCTGAGACGTAATGTTTGTTTCTTTTTTTTATGTAACTTGTTCTAAATTAAAGATTTTGTTACAATACATATTTTACATATAGTATAACATGTATTAATAAATTTGATTTTTCTTGAAATGTAATATTATTGTACCAATTAACAAAGCAGTTGTATAAATATTTGCGTCGTTTTGATTTGGGTCGTCTTTCTCTGGTCCCAATACCGATAAAAATCGAGGTTTTGGTCTTAAGACATAAAAAAAAATAGATCAATAACAAAAATAAATAATAACAAATATAAATAACAACAAATATAAATAATAGAAAAATTAAGAATTAAAAAACATAAAATTAACATCCCCTCATAAAAAATGGCAATAAAAACTTATGCATCGAATGTCATCAACATCGTATGACAAGATTTAGAGCAAGATATTAGTCAGTAAACCTTCTCCAATTTTAGAGCAAAAAGTTGTAATACTTGCTATAACAAATTTTCTCATTATTTTTACACACTTTTATTTAACTTGAGATTTGACAGTTGTGTTAGCTTGAATTTTGTCATCAATTTTTCAGCAACTTCCCATGTCTAAAAATTTTAGACCAAAAAACTGGAAAAAAAAATTCAATTTTTTTCCCATCTGTAAAAGCTTCAGCATTTATATGAAAATCCATAAGATCTGAATGACCCATTTCTCGTGTTGGAATTTTGCTCATACTGAGTATATCATTATAATCGAAAACATATTACTCATTTTTGTCATTTTTATGTGGAAAAATGCCCTTCAATTGTAAGTAATAGAATAAAAATTAAAGTATTTCATACATTTTTTTGTTCAAATCTTTCCGTCATATATTCATGCTATTCTATAATTCATTCGTCAGTCAAAAGATAGGCCCGTAGTAAGTCAAAAAAAATTTTGTATTGTATAAAAAAAATTATGACAATTCCATACAAATTTTAGATAATTTAAAATTCGCTTTTGTGATCTACAGTATTTAATTATTTGCATAACCGAAGTTCAGGATTTAAGGTATTGATCAAAGCACAAAAAATTGATCAATGTTGGTAGTCTGTTGTTAGAGATTATTATTCGCATACATTTGTTCCTTTTCTATATTGAATGCACCGAATATATCGAATGAGTTATGTAACAAATAGGGACGGAAAACTGGTTATCTATCAAAAATACTATGTAATACATAGTCAAAAGTTTAATGTTTGCATCTGTGCTAAGATGTGTTAAATACCATTTAAATTTTTCTTCTTACAATTTCAAAGAATATATAACGTTTGTACGAATATGTCGTTTGTTTCTTTGCAACATAACATTGTGTCAATGCAAAATTTATTTTTTAGTTTTTAGTTGTTTTTCAAAAAGTGTGTGTTTTTTATATTTTTTCAATTTATTTTTTCTATTTTAAAACTTGTTCTCATTTCTCAACTTTTCTACTTTGAAACTGGATTCACTTCGAATGAAACGAAATTCTTCATGTAATATTTCGTACGGCTACAGTGATGACGGAGTTCTAGCAGCAAAAATTTAGAAAAATATTTGTAATTTGTTGATAACTATGTGACCTCAATATATTGCATAAAATAAACAAAAATTAATTGAATGTTGAGTCATTTATGTTTAAATTCTTTGTTCTTCAGTGCTATAGTCGCATATATTTTCGAAGTTTTTGGCTAAGATGATAATGAACAGCCTATAAATGTGATGTATTCGTTTGATTTTTGCTACGATTTTACTAACAGAAATTTACTACGATCAGAGTTAAAACCAGCTTCTCTAGAGAATTAACGCCTCGCTCATTGTTTCATAACTACATTTTATAAAAAAAAATTAAAAATGGTGTTTTGCCCTGTACGAAACATTTTTTAATGTGCGCCACTGTACATTTGTCTTTCCCATATATCTTTACATTTATTTGTCTTTCAATAAAAAAAAAGTCGCATACTATCATAATTATGATAATAAACATGTTTAACGTTTCAAGGAAAAACTATCTTCACATTTTTTAAATTAATTCAAAACTAATAATTTTTTAATGTTGTTGATTTCTTATGTAATTGTTATTTTTAAAAAGGAACTTATTTGTTTTTTATAAACAATAAAGTTGGTTAAACTAAAAAGTACTTTCAGTGCCAATTTTGTCATACTTCATCATATAGAAACGATGCCATCGACAACAAACTTAAATGTCCGATGATTTAAGCGCATAACTATTTTTAAATTACCTTAACTTATTTTTAATAATAGTAATGCTAATTGTTTATTTTTACATAAGTTGTTAGAACCTTTGTGTTCAAAATAGTTTTTAAAAGAAAAATTCTTTTGTTATATCTTGTCACGAGATGTTGATTATTTTAAATCTGTTTGAGTATGCTACAGATAGTTATTATTCTAGTTTTTTCTGTGAACGAAATCTTATATTTGTAACTTGTGAGTATTAACTGAGATGCCTTACGATATTTTTTTTAAAAGCTTTAGTTTCAAATTTTTGAGTTTTGTAAAAAATTATAAGTTTTTATTTTTGTGTAGGCTTATGTTATTTTTGTATTGACATTAAGCATATTTGCTTATTTGTTATATTTTGTGACATGTATCGGTTTAATTTTGCAATAACATGTAAAATTATATGTTTTTGGAATGGATTGTAGGTGGTTATTTGTGATACATTTCTAAATGTATTGTAATTCTAAAACTTCCTGCAGAGATAACGGTAGAGATTGTTGAATTCTATGCGGTTTTTGAATAACTGGAGGTGATCGAATAAAAAAGAGAAACAATTATTACATTATACCATTTTTTATCTTCGTCCCAATAAATACTTGTATGTCCCTACATAACGTTGATTGAGAGCCACGACTGCTATTGTATCTAAATCTAGTTACTACATTTTACTTTTTATAGTCAATAAATCACGTCATCTTCTTATTTTTCTTTTGAATTGTCGGCACAGATAAATTCCTCAAACTGCCTGTTATTTCAGTAGCAAGAATTTTGTTCTGTCTTTTATGATCCGGTTCAGATCAGTGTGTAATAGTGTCTAGTTGGGTCCTAATTGGGTATTTTACATTCCGCTCCTATCCCTATTACGATATGTCCTATTTGTCCTCAACTGAGTTTCGTCTCACCTTTCTCTATAAGATCTGGTGCACTGGCCGAAGATTCTTTGACCAAAGTGCCAAGGAAATGTAAGCACCCAAAAAAAAAGAAAACGCTTGCATTCTCAACCACCAAAATTAAAAATGAACGTGGTCAAAGGGTGTAAAGCTATCCATTAATATCTAACCGCGCTATATCATTGAAACCGCCTACACCCACGGCACGTACCAAAAAAATTATTTCTGAATAATTAGTAACATTATCTGCTGAAGGTACTGAAGGTAACTTTTGATACCACTTTTGGTTATGGTCAAAAAATTTGCAATAGGGTGGATTCAACGTGAACGATCTAATTTCTGACATTCCGTAAGAGAAGTATTTTATGTAATTCAGAACAGACAAACTTTTCCAGACTTCATTGAATCATCTTTTAATTTTACCAAAACTTTTTAAGGTAGTTCATTTTAAAAATTGAAAGCTTTTATTGAGCGGATGGATAACTATAAAGTTGGATTGTGTGGTACTTATATATAGATATTATCTACAATTCTCTAAAAATAACCATCATTACCTAATCATTAGCTACCCAATAAACAGTTCAATTTTTATCTTTATCTTTAATTTTGCTGGCTTGTAGACTCCTGTTATCTTTTTCAAAGAATTTCAGAAGCATTGCTGCTTAGTATAAAAGGTAAAAACTAACAGTTTGAAAACGCCAAAACTCTTAACTCTTGAATTTTTCATTATTTCTTTGAAATATAATTTTAAATCTTCTAAATTATTTTCAGGCTACTATACCGCAAGAAAGCTTTGTCTCAAACTCGATTGTTTTGGAAACCACTCAAAATTATGTAATTAATTCAGATTTCAAATAATTAATTCATATTCAGATTAGTTTTGGTCTTCATAAGTGGTTTTTCATCTGCGCTTAAATAGTTTAACGTTTGTGTACAGTTTTGGCGCACAAAATTTGTTTGTGGAAACAAAACTAGGAAATAAAACCGCATAAAAGTGAAAATTTCGCGTAAAAATATAGCTCCGTACCATTTAAAATGCTCACGTAAAGGTGAAATACATAGTGTAAAATAAAATCGCGTAGATAAAGGATGAGGTGTACTATTTTGGCAAAATTTCTGGCTTGGCAGATCCAAAATTTCCAAACATTTTATATTATTATCCACTTCTTTCTGTGTCTGTATAATATTACTGTGAAGCTTAAATTAACTCTAATTAAATATAAATTGTATATTGGGCTATGACTGAAATGAAACCCAAATTAAATTAAACTCTTAAAGCTGATAAATCAACGTCCTCCGTTTTATAATAAAAAATCTCATTATAAGTCAAATTATAAATAAAATTCCTTTTTTCATCCTTTTCTAAAGAATTTGCTTTGATCTCTAAATGACATCTCTAAACTTTTCACAGTTTCAAGACACAACTTTATTCCTTCATCAATTTTTATACCCACCGAAATCTTAATCAATTTCACATCGTAGAAATTGTAATATTTTATTTTCCTTCTTCTTATTTTTGTTCTTATTAAATCTGTTTTAAATGTATCCATTAGAGATCTAAGATTAAAATTTTTAATGAAATTAAACTTTTAAACTTTAACTATTTTAAAGCCACACGAGAAAAAAGGATCTCTTAAAAGGTTAAGTTAAACGTAATACTAAAACGATAAACAAGACAAAAATAAAAATCGTGATCATTATCTCAGTGTTTTTTTTTTGTTATTAAAAATTTAAAGAAATAAAAATTATAGAATTTAACAATCAAATGGTGGAGGTGTGGTGAGTGGTCATCAAAAAAAATTTTAAAATTATAATTTAAGTATAATTTTTATTAATTATCCATTACAACTATATCTGGCTCCTAACCATAAATTAAATCAACCATATTTTTCTTTGAAATTGTAATAATTAATGTTTGGATTGCAACGAAGAAAAATTGTATTCTTAAATTGACTCCCGTATGTCTGCGTTAAACAAAACTAAAACATAAAGAAAACGTTTGGCTTAGTTTTGTTTTATTTTTTGTAACATTCCTTCTGATTTTGTGTGGGTTACAAATAGTTTTCGAAATATTGAATTAAGCACGTTTAACATGATCTGGGTTTTCAATTGAGTTTTTTGCCATCCAAATAAAATAAACTGTTTTATTTTACGACAATGGACCATCTGCAGAAATATGAATACAAAATGTAAAAAGCTTTTCCCGATAAACATTCTGTGCATGGTGCACGAGTCTATGCACATTTCGTACACTTTTTTATTTTTATAATTTTAAGTTTTTTTTTAAATATTCTAGTGTATATTATAGATTAAGTTGAAGTTTAAAAGTATTTGAGTGCTAACGTCATATCTATTTGATTTAATTATACATTTTTAAATCTTGTAAACATGTATAAAAAATATAAAATATAGAACTTTTAGGCATAAATACAAAAACATTTGATGTATGGCTAGGATCTTCTAATACGGTATAAATTTTTCTAGACATATATTTTTGGAACGTCATTACGGCAAATGAAGAGTGCGGTCTAAAATGAAAATGTATGTGTGTGATTGCATTTGTAAATGATTTGTTCATTTTTTCGCCATTTTGTAACCACGGACTATTTCGAATTTTACTATAAAAATAAGAATATTCATATTTATTCATAATTCATGTTTGAAGAAATTCACTAATTTATTTCGATTCCGGCCTTTAAATTAAAACAAACATAAAAGCATTTATGTATTTCAATAATATTTGAACATTTTTTCTCAGTTAATTGTTTTGATGCGTCACAATGTCAATTAATATTACATGTTTTTGTTTGAAAAAAATCTGTTTGGTGAGATGATATAAGGAAGTATAAATTTTTAATTTATGTACAATGAAAGAGATAAAAGGAAACGAATCAAAAACTTGAGAATCTTACTATTCATAATCGATCAGTTGTTCCATCGACAAACATTGTGAGATTTAAAATCAAAAAGAAAAGTTTGTTATAGTTTTAAATCAAAGTTGTTGTTAATTTTGCAATTTATTTAAACTTAATTCAAAGGAAAATGTATTAAATTCATAATAAATTATAATTAAATATTTTTAAATTTCTTTTCTTAGTTTTTTTTTTCAAAAATGAATTTTAATCAAAAACTCTCTATCATTCAGAATTAATGATATTTTGTATCTAAACTTATGTAAAAAATATTATAATATTAAAAATATTATCAATAATGCAGGTATCCGTTCCGATACAAAATTAGAACACAAACTGAACTTTTTGAAAATCAATTTCGTTTTACAAATCGACTTTATTTTTTTATTTATTGATTTATTTATTTTAGTTGTTGCTATCGGTTGTCCCTTCTAGCTTAAATAGATTTAACACACACAAGAGTCTCATCCAATCAAATAAAAAACAACAAGGTCCTTCATAATTTACCAATTATTAATATTGCGTACATATCTCGTTTACAATAATGCAAAACAAGGCAACTTATTAATGATGACAAGATCAACGCACCTACGCAAAATAAATCTACATTATTTCGGTATCTGTTTAACAAAAAAAAAATATATTTGTAAAAATATATTGATAAACGAAAAATAAGAAAAAATGATTGATTAAACATCGAAATATAAGATCCTTTAAATTTTTTGAAATAAATTTGCATTACAGTGGAACGTCATGAACAGACAGATGTTATTTATGAACCGAATCTTAAATTGCTTGACAGTACGAAATGATGGTATAATGTAAAGACTGTCTGTTTTAGAATTGAAAAGAAAATGTGTAATGAACAGAGGTCGTTTTTTGGGTCGTTACAATGAAAAGAAGTCTAAAGCAAACTACTTAGAGAATTTTTTTTAACAATTGACTTTTGATCTTCACTGTAGTTTGTGTGGTCAATATGATGGCTTTAAAATTATATCTAGTACTAATAAAAGTAATTTATGTACTATTCTGCTTATGTAGTGTAGTGTGAGTATTACTGACGACCACGATTTATTTTAATTAATTTGAATATATCCAAAAATATTCTTCTTTTTTTTATTTTAATGTTTGAAAGCTATACAGTATCTGCCTATATCCAAAAATGTGGGTTTTAAAGCGATTTCCACCCATCTCAGTCGTTTTGGTTGGTTTTCTTATCCTTTCCAAAATAAATCAACACACACAAGAAAATTTCTGTGTATAAACAAAACAAAAAAATAAAACCGACGTTAAAAAAAATCCCTCATACTATCAAGTCAAGACTTGAGGATCCTCCATAATTTTACCAATTATTAATATTTTTGTTTGTGTTCAAAAAAATATGTCTGTTTCACATTGGCAGAAAAAAATCAAAAAAAGTTATTTAAAAGTAAAGTTGTTAACATGATTTAAGTCTATGGATTTACAGTGAAACGTCATAAAAAGACAGATATTATCTATGAAATGAATCTTAAATTGCTTGATGGTAATAAATTAATGTATGATCATGTCTGTGTTGGATCTTAAAAGAAAATGTCTTCAGATACCTTTAGTGAATAGATTTTTTTGGTCGTTACAATAGGTAAAATAAAAAATACGTATATTTTTAGAAATTTTTTAAAGTGTTTTATTTAGTCCGAAAGTTTTCTGGAAAGTCAAACTAAGGGTAACTTTGAAATGAAATTGCAAGAGAACGGTTCACGCACTAATCAGGACTGTAACGCCTCAACTATCCAAACCGGATCAGTTCAAATATGGTATTTAATACATGTCGTAATTTTCATTAAATTATTTTATACAAATATTTTTACTATGTACTTTGTCTATGTGTATTCATCACGCAACCACTATTATCATAGTATTTAAGTGGAGAAGCGATAACTAAAGTATATATGAAAATAGTATGTACATATATCGGCGTTTCCCGCTGATCGGGCTCTTTTTTGTGAGACGGTGTAATTTTACCACTAAGAGATATTATAAATAAATGAAGGAACTCGCCTATAATAAAACAAGCTGATGATACGCAACATCCAAACAAAAAGTAAGAGTTAGGCTCAAAATCACACATTATCGTAGCATGTATGAAATTCCATTTTCATCATTTTTAAAATCTGACTGTCTAGATTTAAAGAAGTTAAATTCTCCTAAATAAAAACCCATCTGTTGCCTAATTTTGTATCGTTGAACCAGGCGACAATGAACTTAACCCAGTTTTGTACATCAACTGGTTATGCAGTTATTTTTGTTTTAAATTAAAAATGTCACATATTACTATATTGCAAAAAAATCAATCCAATTCCAAAGAATTAATTTCACTTTTATGCAAAACAAAGTTAAGAAATTTTAAAGGTTTCTTCTTTCAATAAAACTAAGAAGAAATACGAATAACTTTAAACTAATTTCCAATGTCATCTGTCACTATGAATTTATTTTCTTCAATAAATATAATTTTATTTTATATATTAATTTATTATTTACGAGTACATATATATTTTAAAATATAAAAGTAGGTGGTAATATACTTGTACACATAATATCAAGAAACCATAAAAATATATCTTTTTTATATTAATATGATTTGATATTAGAAAAACTTAAATCTGACATTCTAAGAATATAACTTAATTTTTGCTTTTCGCTTTGAAAATTGAAATATATAATATTTCATGTGTTAATTGCTTCGAAGTTATACAAAAATCAGTTTGTATTCGTCGACCTATGACTCTGAATTGGAATATAATATCTTTTAACTTCTTGTTAGTATGAATTGTAAACTTTAGTTAATAAAACTTCAGTTGAAAAGCAATCATAGGAGTTGAAATTAATTACGTTATACATCATCCTCAATACCATTTCTTTAGAACACCGAAATGTTAGACCAATTATATGCTGTTTGATCTAATTAATATTTCATAAACGATAAGATCAAAAGTCAATTTGTATAAACAAAAAATTTTTTAATTTTAAATATTAGAAAATTAATTTAGATTTTTTTTTGTTGTTGTTCTGAGGAAGCTCTCAACATTTTGAAGTCATCTTCTTTAATTTAAATAATAGTTTTTTCTTTTGCCGGATACAAAAATGAATAGATAACATATACAGACATTTTTCTTATGAAATGAAAACAAAATAAATAATAAATTCAAATAATGTATGGAATTGATTACACGTGAATTTCCGTTTAAAAATTAAAACTAATAATTATAGATAAATTAAAAACATTAATTGAAATAAAATTACAATAAATATGCTGTGATGTAATAGACTCGTCTGTAAATTTTACATTAGTGCAGTAATTTGAAATTAATTGAATCATTGAAAAATAAAAATGTTTGTTTTATTGTTGTTTGGTTTTTGGTTAAATGGTGTTGATAGATGGAGTTTTAGTTTTTAGTTTAACATTCAGTCAACTATTGTCAATAATTCATAATATCGTCGCTTTAATAATGAAACAACGTATTCGCAAAAGTGTAGTTTCGAGATAATTGGGTTTAAAGATTTTTCGATTTTCTGATTTTCGTAAACTCGGCAGCACAATTGAATGAATAAAGATTTTGGAAAAAAAATTTCTACCCATTAATCTTGACTAATTTCCCCACAGCATATTAAAATTTCACATTAGTACCTGCTGGCTTTTCTACCTAAAATGAGGTGAAAAGTCAATCAGGTACCTTATACGTTATTTCATATTTCATATACGTTATTTCATTTTGCATGGAAGGACGATTAAGCCTAAAACTAATATTATTGAAATAACACATAATATTCTTACAATTTTTTATTTATATGAACCGGCATATCATGTAGTAATGAATGATGCTTATACAATATTTTAGATTTACCATTTCGTGTGGCGATCGTAATGTATGTAAAGTATACGACACTGATTTTACCCAAGTTATAATTCTGTAGGAATTGAAATATCGTACAGGCATTTACGCTGTTTCCATATTTAACCAAATTCAAATTTGCATGTACGTTAATTAACAATATATTAATTTTAACCCCCAGTTATAAAAAAATTGGAAAATGTTAAAATGCCACTTTATAGACATCCTTATGGGGAATGCAGCGCACCCATTATATAAAAACAACGTATATATGGCATACGTTATTTCATTATTAAAGCGACGAATTATGTTTACAATAATTCATATGTATTCTGATTCTAATTCTTGATCTCCACCCATTGTAACCTTTTTTTGTAAGTAATATTTCTTTTTGTTCCTATTAATAACTATTTAAGTGATACTATCCTTTTGTTTGTGTTTTGTTAACTCGGTCTCCTGTGCTTTTGTCTTTACCATTTCATAATAGTTGTTCCTTTTCTAAAATGGTTTTAATGGTGTTTATACTGCACGAAGGAAGTTAGTCGAACCCTTCTAAATATTATCTGCCGATATGATGATAGTGTCTGTATAAATAATCCCCAGGAAGTTAATTGCACTTGATGTATGTCTACATCCCATGCTTATCAAGGGGTTTTTGAAAATATTAAGAATACATACACTGTGAAGCTGTGATGTGCACTTAGCACAAAGCAGCGCTATTACGAATTGCGCGTAAAGTCTGTAAGTGTGCACAATAAAGCTTCATGGGAAGTTGTTGGCTTCCACATCCATATCGCAATTTCGTAGCGGGAGAAAATTAAAATATTATATACTAAAATCTTCATTGAAACAACATAATTCCAATCTCTTGTTACTTTACACAAAAAACTTATTTAATAAGTTTTATTCTTTCGACACCAATAACAATAGGTTTAATATTGTTTTTAGTATCGCATGTAGGGATTGTCGCTATTCTTGTAGCATGTAGTTTTTCTTGATTTGTAATTTTTTTTTCTGATCTACGGGTGTGGCAACCATACGTACTTCATTCAGTCCCTGCTATTGACATGTTGTTGTGGTACCTTGGTCTTAAAATGGTTTTTATGTGTTGTTATGACATTACTACACAACACATTTTCTTTAAAAAAAAGTGTGCATTACTATCCGTAACCGAATAAAATAAACAGCTGTTAATTTTATTATGTTGTGCAAAGGTTCTTGAATCAACGCAACACATTAATAGTATTTTATTGTTTAAGTGTTTAGTGATATATTTTATTCTCGAGAAGATGTTTACAATACGAGCGAGGCACGAGGTCTTGTCGTTAGAGTAACACATAGTAATTAAATTATTTTAGAATGCATAAATAACAAACAACGAATACGAATCGTTATGTTAAATTGGTTTATTCTCTCGAAATTTGCAATTTTCACTCGTCCCTCGTTCGCATTGTAAACTTTTACTTTACAATCAAATATATCACTAAACACTTACGCAATAAAGTACTATTATTAGAAAAAAATAAACAATAAAACTTAATATTATGCATACATTTTTTGATTCAAAGAAAATAATTATTGAAAGATAGCAGATCCAGAAAAACATCGCGCAATACAAAACCGCGCAATGTGAACCCTATTTTGTATGAAAATGGAGGGTTCGGTTCCAATTTTTGAAAAAAAATTTAAAAAAAAGTTTTACTCAAACAAAAATGAATATGTATATATATATAGTACAGAGGTGGCCAAGCTTCACTACACGTTGAGCCGCAGTACAATAATCTCTCGTTTCGAGAGCCACAAAAAAAATTTTTTCTCCGATAGACAGCAAATATAAATTTTGCAGACTTATTTAAGTCAGCAAAGTGGCACTTTTCCTGCCTAGGCAGCAAAGCAAGTACTTTGCTGCCTAGGCAGCAAAATAATTAGACTTCATAGAAATAAACAGATATTGCGATTAAAAAAAAAAATTTTTCTCCGATAGACAGCAAATATAAATTTTGCAGACTTATTTCAGTCAGCAAAGTGGCACTTTTCCTGCCTAGGCAGCAAAGCAAGTACTTTGCTGCCTAGGCAGCAAAATAATTAGACTTCATAGAAATAAACAGATATTGCGATTAAAAAAAAAATTTTTTTAATCGATTTTTTTTTTCATTTTTAAAATTTTGCTTTATTTTTAAAGTAATAATTATTAAATTACATATCATTGTAATTAATCGGAGAAAAAATTATATGTTCAACTCGGCAGCAAGGTAGATTGACTGCCTTGGCTGAATTCCTAGCCTCGCTCGCTCGGCTATGAACTATCAGCCGCGGCAGTCAATTTACTACTTTGCTGCCTAGTTAAACAAATAACTATTTTTAATCGATTTTTTTTTTCATTTTTAAAATTTTGCTGTATTTTTAAAGTAATAATTATTAAATTACATATCATTGTAATTAATCGGAGAAAAAATTATATGTTCAACTCGGCAGCAAGGTAGATTGACTGCCTTGGCTGAATTCCTAGCCTCGCTCGCTCGGCTATGAACTGTCAGCCGTGGCAGTCAATCTACTACTTTGCTGCCTAGTTAAACAAATAACTATTTCAAAAGTATCAGTTGTTTGGAAATATTTATTTTATTGAAAAAACAATTATGTACTTATGGTTATAAATACATACAAATTTAAAGTTTGTTACATGACATGCCTGCTGGTAGATGGCATGTTTGTTTGTAACTTGGCCGTGAATTTTCTGAAATTTGGTTCATAGTTTGTTAGCGCAGTACGAATTAATTCCGTTAAATGCTCATTTGTAAGTTGTGAACGGTGGTTTGATTTTATAAACTTCATTGTTGAAAAAAGTGATTCACAACAATATGTTGTACCGAATATGGACAGTAATCTGGCAGCAGCTTTTTTCAAATTGGGGTACTTTAATTGAGACACTAGTTTCCAAAACTCATTTGGAGATTGTGTGGCTTTGTGATGCATTTTAAGAATGTGATCTTCCTGTAGCTCTAGTAATTCCATTTCTCCTGAGGCGCTGTCATGCAAAATATAACAAGGAATCGATAAGCCCTCGTTAATAATGTTAATTTCGAATGGATTTACAAGTAAATTAAGAGAAGTATTTAAATTATTCAGATCATTAAATCGCAAGTGAAAGTCTTTTAATAATTCTGCTAATTTACTGTCGTATTCACTCAGTTTGTTATCATTAATTTTAGAGAGTCTGTTCTTCAGACGAGGAAAGTGGTTGAGTACTTTTGTTGTTAAATCTCGTTGAAAAAGTTGCTTTTTTTTTATAAAACTCAGAATCGTTTGAATAAGATCAGTAATAACTTTATCTTTTCCTTGTAAATCTTTTCCTTTCCATTATATCAGTCAAAAACATACAATCATTAATCAATTCATCATCCTTTAATTCCAGATAGTGTTTTTCTTTTTCTTTGAGGAAATTTCTGATAGGTTCCATTAAATCAACAAATCGGCTTAGAACATTATAGGTGGATAACCATCGCACAAAGCAGTAAAATGTTATATCTTGAGGATGTTCTTCAAAGTCCAGTGCTTCGATAAAGTTCTTGAATTGGCGATGGGCTTTTGAATTCGTCCGAATATAGTTCACAATTTGTAGCACAGTTTTCATTACGTTTTCGTATTTAAAATATTTTGCAACTAAATGTTCACGATGAACAATGCAATGAAGTGCCGAAATTCGGGTATTCTTGGATCATTTTTTAATAGACCAATAAGGCCTACATTTTTTCCTAACATTGCAGGTGCTCCGTCAGTTCACAGTTGCTACACTTACCAAATTATTCAGTGGAATATCTGTATCTGACAATATATTATCAAGGGCACTCTTAGTATCAATACCACGAGTAGTATTTTTAAGTGCTACCAAATCCAATAGTTCTTCCTTTACGATTAAAGATTCGGAAACGAATCGGATAAATACAGCTAACTGGGGGGGTGTCTTGTATATCGATTGATTCGTCAAGGGCTAAGCTGAAAGCTACACTATTTTTTACATCTACTTGTAGTCGCTGTTTAATATCTTTACTTATTTCCGTAATGCGGCGCTCAGTGGTATGATGTGATACTGGAACATTGCTAAATAATCTGTGCAATTTGATATTTAAAGGATCCAGCATTTTAACCACCTGTTCCATAATCTTTTTGATAAATTTTCCCTCAGTGTAAGGTCGTTTAGCACGGGCGATGTTCCAATCGATCATAAAACTAGTCTCGGTAGTATTATCAGCTTCTGAACTAAAAGATGATAATAATGTTTGCTGATTACTTAATGCAGATTTTAAAGAGTTTATTTTATTTGTTCGGATGTTGGTATTCAACGGATAATTATCCAAAAATTTACTATGGTTTTTTTCGTGATGCCGTTTTAAATTACTGGTTTTATAATGAGCAAGTGATTCATTGCAAATAAGACACCAAGGTTTTCCCCCTTTATCGATGAATGCGTATGCTTCAACCCATTCTTGCCTGAAGCTACGATTTTATCCGTCATATCTCCTTTTTTTGTGGTCTGACATATTTAGCAGTTAAATTAAAAAACGGAGTACTCATAAAAAACACGCAAAATATTATATTTCGCTACAAGAGATGAAATCACCGTTTTTTTCTTGCAATTTCCTTAAGTTTTTAATTTCGTTTTTGGTTTAGGGTAATATCTTACTGTCGTAGATGTAGAAGCGGTTGAGGTAGCATATGTCGGATTTGCACGTGTTTTTAATTCTATTTAATTATGAACTTATTCATTTTTTAATTGGAATATTAAAGGATACATTAAATTTAACGTCGGCAAATTGCCTAAAGATAAAATATCAAAAATATTGTTTATAAAAAAATTGCAGAAAAAGATAATCATAGAAAAACCAAAATCCAAAAGGAAAGACTTGATTTTGAGAAAGATTTTTGTGCATTAATTTGAAACGAATACAGGTGATTTTATTTTTAGTCCACTAGAATATGTTAAACGTATAACCTTAAATAATAAAATTAGTTAAATTTATTTATAACAGCGGATTATACTTAAACTTGATTCGCGAAGTAAAGTAGTATCAAACTAAAATAAAGCCGCAAAAAACTCCAATAGTAGTAACTTCGACAGGACAGACCTAAATATAATAAAATGATTGCATTAAATCATTTTATATTATTATTTTAAATATTTTATTTTACTTGTTATATTTTCATATTATATTAAACAGCATTATAAATTATATGTATTATTTCTAATTTTGTTACAATTTTTATGAATTATTAAATATTATTTAATTTTTTCATTTCTTTTCGAGAGCCGCATTTATTCTTTTAAAGAGCCGCATGCGGCTCGCGAGCCGCGGTTTGGCCATGTGTGATATATAGCCTGAAAAACATGTACACATTACATCAACAACTCTTAAAAAAGAAAACATTTCATAAGTTAAAAGATGAATTAACAAAAATAACATTTACAAATACAACTCAAATTTAAAAAAATAATATCAATAATATGAATTTGTTTAGAATATTCTACCTTTACTGGCTTGAAATTGAATTTGATCTTTTTGAATGTTCCAGCCACACAGTTAAAAATAAGCTGAATATGTTATGAAATTGCTACACATATAGGTCATTCTTTTACAAATCGAACACCGTTCTAACCGACACATTTTTGATTTGGCAGAAATTTTTTTTAGGGGTTTTATATAAAAAAAAAAGATATACATGCTCGAGAATTTTTTTGTTTTGGAAAATAGAGCGGTTCTAAATTTCTAGGATTTCGTGATTTTTGGCTTGAAGACTTATTTTCAAAGATTCATAACTTCGGTTCTGGTAATGATAGCCATTTTTTTCTATTTTATTTTAAAGCTAAAAGATGAACTTTAAAAAATTTGTTATCTACAAAAATTATTAACAAATTCCTATGTGTAAACAGATTAGCAATAAGTCAGACACTTGCTCTCCGATATCTGCAATTTCGCTCTCTCGTGTAGGAGTAGCATTAGAAATAATTTAATTTATCAAGCGCGAAAACACAAAAAATTCCATAAATTTTTGTTGTCCCGCGCTTGATATATTAATTTATTTCTAACAGTAAAACTAATTTCTTCATTAATTAAAAAAACGTTTTTCTTGAAAATTGAACGTAGAATACGATGGTTATATTAGTTACTTATATCAAATACTCTTTATTTTTGTAGGGCAATCACTTAAAATCGATTTTAACATTTTATTTGTTTATAACAATTTGTTAATAATTTATTTTGACCGTATTTTTTTATTAAAATTCAATCTCTTAACTTTAAAATAAAATAAAACAAAAGCTTTTATCATTAATAGAACCGAAGTTAAGAATTTTTTAAAATAAGCCGTCAAGCCAAGAATCACGAAATTTTTGAAATTTAGATTTTTTTTTCCAAAACTAATGCGTCGGTTTTTATCATTTTAATTTTACGAAGTTCACCTACATATTCTAAAAAAAAAATTTTGATAGTCGCGCAGTGTGAAATTTTAATCGCACAATGCGAAAATTTGTATTGAAAACTCATCTCGCGCAGTGGAAAATTGCGCAATGAAAAACCGCGAAGTCGGAGGGATTACTGTATTAATTACTGCGAATAAATTGTATCCATTGTAGCAGTTTTGCGATTTTTTTGTATCCAGTATCCATTTAATAAATTTTTTAAATAATGTATCCAAATGGATACAAATGTATCCAAGTGGCAAAGCTGCTTACACACTTAATTTTTGTTTCATATTTAATGTACTTCCCTTGTAAAAACATATTACTCGTTTGAATGATCTGATTATTTATACAAGTATTGCTTAAAAAAAAAACAAAAAAGATACGAAAAGTACTAATTTTCTTGTTCTGCATATGGAATGAAAAAACATAAAAATATAATCGTCATGGATTAAGAACGAAATAAAAAAAATTTAAATTGTGAATAAAATTTTATGGAGTGCAAAGAGTTCTCAAATAAAAGAAGAAAATTTTGCTTTTACTTATAAAAAAATTCAGTTATAATATTGTTACGATTACAGAAAAATCTAGACGATTACGGTCACTTCTAGGAAAATGAAATCAACAAAATACTACAACAAATTAATGAAATGTATAGTGTTGTTGTACTTCTTAGAACTTGGGTCGACTTGAATGATTTTATGAATAAAATCAGCATAACGTAAATTAATCGAATATTCTACTATTTTCTCAAGGTTTCTAGAAAGTGACCTCGAATGATCTAGATAATGCAAAATCGTATATAAAGAGAGATGACTTGCAAGACGGAATTAGTGTTATTTTAAACCTGCGATACTGAAGTTGAAATTATAAAAGTGATATTTAAATTAGTTTTTGTAAATAAAGATTAAAGTGGTTTTAAGTAGAAATAATTTGTGTATTATTTTAAACGTTGTATTACTGGAAATTTCTACAATCAACCGTTGGAGTTTCTGAAGCTGTTAAAAGAATATTCTAGTTAGGAATATTGTTTGCTGTATTGTTTTCTTGTTGTTGTGGAACAATTAAGGTGTTGAATACTTAATAAAACCTGGTGTCTGTGCTTACTAATCAGTGATCGAACTCTGAAGAGATTTGGGAATTGCGTTTATCGAATTGTGAGTAAGGCCAATTCGAAGTAAGGTTATTTTAAAATTAACAATATATTTGAGTTCAGGATATGATTTACGAAAAACTCAAATTTAATTATGTGTTAAAACCTGTAATTTTTAACTTCAATCTACTAAATTTGTATTTTATAAGTTTTGTTTCCACTGACATTTGCGTTTGTTGATTTTGAGTTCTCCTTCCGGCTGGCTACTCAGTATGTATTTTGTATGTTTCTACCATCAACTATATTTTTTTATATGATATATTGAAGATTCTCTGGATTTCCAACCCTAATAGTCTTTTTTGTGCTTACATGGTGTAGATGTGAAGTTATCTTTCATTCTTGAATTTACTTTTTTTTTTTTCAATATATCAACTCCCCGGGAACAAAAACGGATCACTCTCAACATCTTTTAACTCGCAGACTGGAATTTTGAATAGATTTTAACTTATTAGCGATTTTTGTGAGCAATTAAACTCAATTAACTAAGGAAATCATTTAACTTTTCAATTTGAAAGTATATTTTGTTTTTTTTTTTCAGATGAAAACTATTTTCTTTTTCGTGTTTCGAACTATTAGTAGACTAGTCCTCATCAGTGCCGTGATTCGAATCCGATGACAGACACCCCACCAAGGCGATGGTATTAGTAGGTAAATAATGATGAAGTTTTGAAGTTGAAATTTCATCATTATGTACCTACTAGAGTTGCAGAGTTTTTGGCAACGTTGATGAAGATTCGAATTCTAGTCCGAAACACAAAAAAGCAAAATGGAGTTTTTCTCTGGGAACAAGCCTAAATATTCAAATTGAAAAATTCATACGATTAAAATCTTTTCAGAATTTAAGTCTAGTGAATTATATTAAATGAATCACTAGTATGTAGATTGTTGAGTAATTTTCTACACTGAAAAAAAAATTGAAATTCATGACAACCTTATCTCGAAGTTGGCAGTTGGTTATTCATGCAAAGAAAAATTATTTGCAAACAATTTCACTGTGATTGCAACAACTACACGATAACATTTTCCTAACAGAATGAGGTTTATTTAAAATATAAAGTGTTATATCCAATATAACAGTAGTTGAATAAAGTTAATAACTATTTCCCTGAAAAAATTTTCTATGGCCTTATATCATGAATTTTTCATTTTAAAGTTTAAGTATTTGAGATTAATTGGACTATATTTTATTTTCACATAAATATTTCGTGTGATTGTCTCAACTTCATCGATTTATAATTGTAGATTTGTTGAAGCAATTTCGTAGTTTGATTCGCCATATGTGACCGCACGGTGAGGTTGAGACAATTGCATTTCGATTGGAAATAGGACATGTTTTTTTCAGTGTACTACACCATTCATTCCAGTTGTTGGACAGTTCTCTCTTCAAAACTTTTATCTCTTGAAAGAAAATATTTACTTGATGTTTGTGTTCTCTTTTCGTTTGCTGTTATTTCTTCGCGGTGTACTTCATCAGCATTCTTGTGGACCTGGTGTTTTATCTTTTTAAATACCTTGTTTTCTGCTTTTTTATAGAATTTAGTATTGATTGCAAATTTTAAGGAAAAAATCAATACTGGAATTTCGAGATTGATTAATCTAAAACCGGAATCCCGGTATTACTATCTAGCATTCAGTCAGTTTTGATTCATGTCATGTCAGTCTTGATTCATCCACCTCTTTTGAAAGAGCTTCCCATGACGTTTTAATATGTTCTTTTAAAAATTTCTGCTTTAAACGAGGTGTTTTTAATATCTTCTTAAAAGAGATACCAAAACGCATTGGTATAATATGCGTATGGTTTTGATATTAATCTGTTCGTTCCAGCATACCTTAGCAACGAGATATTTCCATTATTTTGCTTTTGGGTACCTTAGTTTGGAAAGAGAAACTTGTTTAGCCTATCTAAAACGCTCAAAAAAATTCTGATTCGTTTAGCTAATTCGATCGGTTCCATTCGCTTATAAATCGATTTGTGTAGAAAAATGAACTAGCAATTCTCAAGTTGTTTGACAATGCAATGCTCAGTATTTTTTTCGCTATTAGGATTCCATTTCTAATGGAAACTATTTGACACTACCAGATTGCGGAGAGTTCTAGTGAATTTTGAAAAGTTTAAGAGTCATTTTTTTTAAAGTTGGACACTTTTGATATTTGATGCCTTCGATTTTCCTAAAATTTTCAGGATATATAAGTTGTATTGTGATAAGACAAAGTGCAGTTTACCACCTATCAAATATGCTGCGCTTGACCTTAAATAAAGGTCAAAGTTTAAAAACCCGGGTAAATAGTATACATTATATGATCATTTTACTTCATAAAACCATTAGTGACCCATGAAATTTTTTAAAAATAGATTCTCCTTAATATATAAGGTAGATGTTAGCGTATATAATTTGGTGACTCACTCATGGCTCATTTTCGAATGAACTTGGCCCTCAACAAAGTCATGCGAAAATGTTGTTTTCGTTGCTTTTTTTGCCTTGTTATCTGGCTAAATTAAATATCTACTAAGCTAATTGATAACCCATAGCAATAATTATATACCTTTTTGTATACGTTAGGAACGACGTGTAAAATTTTTAGATTATAGACAGGTTTTGTATGTGTTCAGAAAATAACAATATATATATACATGGCAGTGCGATTTTTCACATTTTTTTTATAAGTTTTGTAACCATTACTCCAAAACACAACTTTTTTGAAAATTTTTAAGGTTAGAGGCAAAAAGGAGGCTATTAATTCAGAAAAAATATTATATTCATATGTATTTAGTAGGGAAAGATACATCATAAAGTAGTTTCAATTAAATGATCTGATGAGTTTTACAAGTGTAACATCTGAAAAAATATTCTTTCACGATGAGGTGATTGATTGCAGCCGCCATATTTGTTCGCCATTTTGAAATTTAGGAAAATGTCAGACAGCATAAGAAACTTTCACACCTACAATACCACATAATTTATAATCAAAAGTTATCAAACAACGAAAAAAAACAAAACTCAAAACTTTTGCGAAAAAAAATAAAAACTCAAAAATAAAAATAAAAACTGAAATGAAATCAAAAGAACATTTATTAATTATTTCCTAAGGGATTTGTTGTTGTAATTGGGGTGAGAGTGTCGAGAATTATGTTAGTATAACGTTAATTCCATTAGAACCGCTTCGGTTAGAAAGCTGAAAATCTCTGAGGTTATAAATGAAAAGTCTATCTAAAAGAAAGTAGGAGTTTAAATAACAGAAACTGAAAAATGATGAAAGCACGGCCCTTTGCGTTTGCATTCGTTTCAACAGCCCCATGGTCGCAATCTCTGGACGTGGATAATTTTGTTTTTAAATTTGCGAAAGATTTATGTTTTACCTAAGTGTGCAAAAGTTTTCAAATGTGAGCTTGGTAATTTTCATCTAGATCAAGGACAACAAAGTTTAGCAAATTTTTAAAACAGCTGAATTTTCAGAAACCCAGCCCCCAGCCAAGGTTGTCATCTGACAAAAAATGATAAGAAAGGTTCATATATTCAATATTTATCAATTTTATTTTATCATTATGTTTCAAACGGCCGCTATAACGCCCTAGATTATTCGACTTTTAAGGCTCTAGCCGCCTAAATGGTAGCCTTAAATGGTATATATGTGTATATATATTTTTTTTCCCGTCTCCGCTTATCATTTATAGTCGTTGGCACCAACATTTTACCGAAATTCCGAGATGACGGCCATTGCAATAGGTAGATTTTTATATGAAATCTACCTAAAAAGCTTGTATTAAAAAACAAATGCTTGTCCCATTGCCTTTAAGCCTGAACCTTAAACTACACAATATGGAATATAATTAGAGATGTATTAATTTTTTGAAAAAATATCAACTTAGATCGTTTAACTACTAAAGCCAAGAGTAACCCATGCTGTTTTAAATTTTTCTAAGTACTTTCATATGTTGTGTAATTAACCCAATATTCATTGCTGTGGGTCATCATTGGGTTAAGCAGATATTTAGCCAGATAACAAGGCAAAAAAAGCATCGAAAAAACATTTTCAGGTGAACTTGGCCCTCACAGCCATGAGTGAGTAATCAAATTAATTTATGCTAACATCTAATCCATATTTAAAAAATAGTTTTATGAAGTAAAATGATCATATGATTTATACGATTTACCCGGGATTTTAAACTTTAACCTTCATTCAAGGAAATCGAAGGTATGAACTATCAATCATACAAAGTGTCTTTTAAAAAAAATGACTCAATAAGCAAATTTTAAACGAACGAGTTTAAACGAACGAGTTTAAACGAACGAGTTTAAACGAACGAGAAAATTTTATTGAATTTATGCGAATATAAGTGAAATTAAATTATCGAATTTTAGCAAATTGGAAAAGAAACCAATGCAAATTTGAGTGAGTGGTAGCGAAACTATAAGCAAGTTTTTGAAAACTAAGCAAAATTTAGTAAACCAACTAATTTTAATCGGATAATAACGATGTCATCTAATTTGGCGAGGTTTAGCGAATTGAAGCGAGTATAGCGAACTTAAGCAGAATTAAGGGAATTTTGGATGTTTTGCGAATTTTATAGAATTTGAGTGAATATCGCCGATTTAAGCTAATTTGAACGATGCATATGATGCATATTTAGTTTTAAAGGATCTTAACTCCACCCCCTCCGAAGCCAATTTGCCGTATACATTTTTTTACAATTTAAAAACCATTCAATTTTCAATGCTTTAACAATTCAGGTTCCTAGTCCCTGACAAAATTTCAGTCAAAAAACCTATGATCCCAAATTGGTTTTATTTTTCTAGAGAATATTAAAATAGCAATATCTTGGTGAAGTTGAAGCAGATATCATAATGAAATACAACTTTTAAGAATAATAAATTTCAATTTCCAGACACACATAACCTTTAAGAACCTGATCGTTTTTCTGTAATGGCTACCTCTTGAGCCTTATTGTATTACCAGTTACTTGTTTGTATCATCGTGTTTGAGAACAGAAGAGATTAAATGTGGCAATGAACAAGACAGATTACAAGTTCGAGCGTAATATATTACTTCGCGTTTACAAAAACAAATTCTTTTTAGAGATAATAATAAATGCTAAACATTTTCAGAAGTACAACATAAATTTTCAAATAAAAAACCTTGAAGACGTTTATAAATTTTTTCTCCGTATAAACTTTAGGTTCACACCCAATTTCAATTAATCATAATCATAAATTTGCTCCTTCCAAATATCTCAACAATTTTATCTAATTCCCAGTGAACATTGCAATAAATAATTTGATTACAAAAGTTTAACCTAAAATATTTCTTGTTGAATAAATTTAACCTTTTACCATTCTTAATTAACGGATTTTTGTTGTTTTTGTTAAGAAATCATTTCTTACCTTCTCATTAAGGAACAAATAAATATTTTTTTTTAAGAAACGTATCTTTTCTAAATATTTAATTTACGTGTTTTTGTATCATTTTTGTAATTAAGAAAAACAAAAAAAAAATCTGATACCTTTTTTGGGATCTCAATCTTAAAATTTATATACGATCCACTAAAAGTTGTTTTGCTTCTTTTCATTTTCTTTTAATTTCTCTGTATCAAGAATTTTTATTAAACTGAATCTTTTCTGTGTCCGTTTTTTGTGTTGAATATAATATTTATAAGTATGTATATAAAGTCCACAACATTTTGACCTGCTCACTCGATTTCTAAGAAAACAATAATTAGATTTAGATCTTTCTTCAACGAATAACACAAATAGTACATTATGATGCTAGGACGTAAAGCTAAAGATTTTGGACGGATGTGGAGTTTGCAAATCGAGGCGCTAGCCGAGATTTGCACCCACATTAAGTCCAAAATAGCTTACGTCCGTGCATCATATACTATTTTTTATTCGCCGCAAGCAAAATATTTTAAGAAAAGTTGTTTATTCTAAATTAAAATTATAAATTTTCATAAATCTTAAAATAAAAAACTGTGGAACAAGTAACCTTTGAAAAAATATTTATTATTTTTTCCAAATTCTATGACAACAAATGATAACAACTATTTTAATTGGATAATGAAATTTTGAATTTGCGGGTTGCTTTGATAAAAACATTTATTTTTCATAGAATTTAAACAAATACAAATGCGTTTTACTTTTTTGGACGTAGCTATGACGACAAAATAAATAGTTGAAAAGTGATACTTTAAAGCCGCAAATCACAGTAATAAAGCAACACTTTAATATATAGGCGAATAAAAATATTATTATATTATAATAATATATAAAAACAAAAAAATAAAAATATATATTATAAAAGAATTTTTGGTTTGACGTCATTTTTTAGAGTGAGATTGTGATCATCATGTGAATTTATAATAACATAGACCGTGTGGTTTTATGGTGAAAATAATGAATAAATATTGTCTTGTGCCATGAAATCCTTTGATTTTCTGTGTGTTGTGACGTCTTACATCAAACATTTTCATCGAGGTACTAGAACAAACCCATTCTAATAACTCTGCCCTCAGTATAAGCTTTTTTCAAGTATTCTAATGGTGATCAAAATTTGACATGAAAACTTGATTGCTGATGTTGTTGTTTGTTGCATAACCCCAACTGTGGTCGCTCTGATAAAATCCGATAAAACATTTCCCAAATATGCTGTTATTCCTGGACCCTGGTTTACTCGTGCAAACCGCTAAACTGCCGAGATTCATCGTTCTAATAATAACAAAATGCACATAAACTTCGGTGCCCGATCCGATGACATATAAATGAAATGATTAAATACATTAAATACGCCTCGTGAAATAAATACTATTACATGAATTGAATGAATTGAATGACTTGAATGAATTGAATGACTTGAATGACTCAATTCAAGTCATTCAGAATGAATTAAATGAATTGAATGAATTGAATTAATTGAATTAATTGAATGGATTGAATAAATTGATTGATTTAAATGAATCGAATAAATTGATTGAATTGAATTGTATGAATAGGATGATTTGAAACAATTGACTCAGATGGATGATGTGGATGAATTAAATGAATTTAACGAATTGGATCACTTGAATGAGTGAAATCAATTGAATAAATTAAATGAGTTGAATTAACTGAGTGCATTGATTTACAACAGAATTGAAACAGGAACACAATTGATCTTAATATTACGACTCAGTGAAGTAAGATAGAAAACATTAGCGATTGCACAACAGATGGATGCAATAAACTAATGCTCTTTAAAAAATACAATATACTTTAAATGATAAGACGGTGATAAATTAACAACACTTAAAGAAAAGACTACTCGAGTCAATAGAGATTAATCAGTAGCAGAATAACAATAACCTAATTTCCATAGAAGAAATTATGCTGTTAATTATGGTTGTCTTTTTGTTGTTTTATACAGTTAGAGATTATCAGCAAAGAGTGAATATGATTTTTTTCTTTAAACGTTGGGTTAAAGTAAGAAATCATATTCACTCTTTAAAAAAAAACTCAATTAATATTTGACACATAAATAAACCAGTACTCTGCCCAAACAGCATTTCACCCGTAAAACACTTTTGAAGAAAATTCATGATACAAAATCTTCGTGCTTAAAATTGTGCATAACACATTCATGCACACCATACCGTGCACATGTCGTAAAACGCCTTAGCATATATATGCACACTAGACGTTGTTAAAAATTAAATTTTACGAGACGCCCTCTAAAAAAATTCTTTGTGGTCAAAAAACCACGAGGGTACTATTTTTTTTTTCTAAATCAAAAGAACATGTGCCGCAAAATCATCGGTTGATTTTTTGAAAAATTCGTAGATTTTTTCAAATATCTCATAAAATATGCAGATTTAAAAAAGAGTCATATAGACATTTTTGTAGGAAATTCTCTACAAAAAAGGTCATAGTCATTTTTTCCCTTAAACGTATAATTCTCACGATATTTTGAAAATGAACTTGTAAGTTTTCGTAATTTATAAAAAACATAAAAAATAAAGAGGACGAAAAAGTCCTAATTTTCTTTTTGTGCTATAGAATAAAATGTATAAAAAAATAATCGTGACAAAACAAATCAAAATTAGTACTTTTTCGTCAAAATTTTCATCATTTGATAGTTTCGAAGAATTTCTAGTTTTATTTCAAAATATCATCGAAATATAAGTTTAAGGAAAAAAATGACCAGGACCTTTTTTGTAGAGAATTAAATTTCCCACAAAAATGTCCAAACGACTTTTTTCTAAATCTGCATATTTGATGAGATATTAACGATTTTATCAAAAATTCAACTGGAATGATTTTGCGGTACGTGTTCTTTTGATTTAAAAATAAAAAAATAATGCCCTCGTAGTGTTTTGACCACAAAGAAATGTTTTAGGGGGCGTCTCGGCAAATTTAATTTTTAATCATTATAAAAAAACAATCAAGCACACACAATCATTATAAAAAAAAGAATAAAATTAATGAAGAATAAAAGAACAAAGAATGGAAGAAATTTTTTAAATGAATTAAATTTTTGTGGTGAAGGCAATAAAAAGAAGCACAAAAAACAAACAGGCACTTTGAATAATTAATTTTAATGATTTAAAATGATTGTTATATTTATTTAATATTTTTTGTTTTCCTTGTTTTATGTCGGTCTACTGATATTTAAATGTGTGTAACCAGTTTGCAATTGGTGTTGCATTTACAACCGAGATTTTGTAACGGTTGTTATACTGCGTCGAGGGGCTTACCTGGATTGGTCTCTAAAAACTACATTTAAAAGTCGTCAATTTTGTGAGTTAATTTAAGAATTCATATTTGTTTGCAATGAATCACACAAAACTTATTTATGTCATCACCCTTAGATATAGTGTTGTTTGTTTGCCCAACTGTTATTGCCAGTGTCAGACCAATATCTAAACTATACAGCGTCTAGAATATGATATTTTCTTCTATTGAAAACTCAAAACCATCCTGTTCCCATAATGGTCATAAATCGCAATCAGCTACACTGCGTATATAAACTTTTAACTAAAGTTTCTAAAGTTATAGTCAATGATTCAGTTGAATTCGGAATAAACTCAAACAAAAATGTGCTAAAATCTTATTTACTCAACTAAAAATATATTTATTTTCTTTGAAAAATCTTCATGCACCCATAATTTTCACATTATTTTTTTTATCTTAACATTAAACGTACATAGACACCAGAAAGAACATTCAGATATTTATTTTAAAAATTATCGTATGAAATTCAGTTTTCATAGAATAATCACTGTCACGGTGCGTTGTGATATAAGGTAATTCGTAAAATATAAATATATAAATATATTTATATTTTCTTCGAACTTCAAATTCAAATTGAAATAATAACTAACGATCAACCTTGTATACAGATATTATATTTTAATTTAAATATTCCTAGTAAATTGCCAATAAAATTCATACATATTTCTCTTTTTTTTGTATTTATTATAATGGCGCTAATATTTTAATTTATTTTGTTTAAATTCATGATCGTGTAGCTATTTTTAAGTTCAAACAAATGACGTTAATACACTTTCATGTGAATTTCTTATTTATTGAATTAACGTAATGAAGATGTAAGTTTTTTTTTGTTTTGTAATTTTAATTTATTATGTGATCATTTATTTTATATTTATTTTTGAAATATCTTTATTTGATTCAAATTTGAAATAACAAATAAAATTTGTTATTTAGTTAAGGTTTTATAATAATGTTCATAGGATTGTTTTTGGCACATTATTGTTGATTTGGGGTTATTTTTTTTTTTTTTTTAATAAAATGTGTTGTGTAATAGGGTTTAGAATATGTGTCACAACAACACATAAATACCTTTTAAGACCTAGGTCTAGACCTGGGTCCCACAACAACTGGCGTTCTGAGGTGTAGATTAACGCTTTTTTAAAACATCTGTGGGTTGAAGCCACCTGAGACTAAGTGTTCCGGCAAACTATTCCATTTGTACGCAGTTCGGACAAAGAAGTCTCTCTGCGATCTGCCAGTATGACAGCGCGGGATCTTTACCGTTTCACTGGTTGCGGCAGCCGATTGCCGAGTGGAACGGGGGTAAGAATAAGTTTGAGGCATGATGCCGCTGATTTCATCTGAGCACTGCTGATGACGATATTTGTAAAAAACAACGAGGTCAGCAACAGTGCGACGATGTTGTAGGGAATCAAGTTTTGATGTCAAAGTTCGATCACCTACAATTCGTATAGCTCGCTTTTGAACAGAGTCCAAGAGGGCCAAGATGGAAACAGAGGCAGCACCCCAAACTTGACAGCAGTACTCCATACAGGGACGAATATAGGACTTATAAACATGGAGCAATTGGTATGGAGTGAAAAATTTTTTGCATCTATTTAGGAGGCCGAGTTTTTTAGACGCGCTTTTTGCCATCGCCATTACATGATCGTTCCAGAGTAGGTCATTTGAAACTGTGACACCCAATAAACGAATGTTTTTACATTCACCTATTGGTTCATCACACATACTAAATAAAATATCTTTGGGGAACTCGGTCTTTAATCTGGAAACAATCAACAGCTGTGTTTTGGTGGAGTTGAAATTGACAAGGTTTTGGTCACCCCAGTCGGCGACTTTGCAAATTGCAATACACAATGCAATAATTGTGGTTTTTGTTGAAAAATCAGACGTGCTTAGTGTTAACTGTTGATAAATTATAAAATTTTGTTGCTAAATATCCAAAAAAAAAACAAGTATAAGGGGAAGTTTTTGCATTGTATTTCTTTGACGTATTGACTTTAAAACTCTTGACTTTATTTAGAAAAATTCACTTAAATCAGACATTCTAATGAGATTCAGTTCATTAAATATATTCTTTAACACCTTTTAAAACTGTTGCAGAAATATCTATACATACTATAATCACATTGTCTTGAATATAAGAGACAATATTTCTATTAATTAATAATTAAGACAAAATTTTAATTAAAAAATATGCTGTTCTTAAAAAAGTGTTGTGTAATAGGAATTACAATTTACAATATGTGTCACAATAACGTTAATGGACGCTTTTTAAGGATTTGTACTAGTATTTAATCTACACTATATCCTATATATATAGGATATAATATAGACTATATACGCGTTCCGTATTTTCGAAAATTGTTTATATAATCGCTTTGAACATTATCGCGTTCCGTATAAAACTGTTTTTCATTCAATGCAAGGTGATCAAAGAGATCTTAAAGATTTAAATCCTTTCAAGTAGGATTGCACTGTAAAATCCTTTTTTTTTAGAATATTCTATATGACACAATTATCTTCTGCAGAATTAAAACCATTATTTTAATTTATGATGGTGGTTTAATTAACCTGTGTATGATTTTATAATGGTTTAAAAAGGCAGAATTGATTGTCCAAATATTTGTTCTTGCAACATAGTCCATGACCTGAGATCAGCTAGGTTAAATATTAGTGTACCTCACGATGTTTTATCCATTTTGTCTGTCAGGGATAATCACAAAAGTACTTAGTATCTTCTCGTTTTTGAACATTCAAATCTCTCGTCATTTCCGGTTGGCGTGAATGTGATCACGTGAACATTGACAATGTTTAAGTTTACTAGCATTCCGAGGATTCTCGTAGAATTAAGAACGAAATTCTCGTAGAATTATTAAAGAGAAGAAATTGTCTTCTCTGTTTTCTCTATAAAACATTGTGAGGAATGGTCAATTGTTATATAATTTTATTGTGATATAAAAATACAATGATTTATTTTTAATGATGTAATTTATTTTATAATTATGATTTTCCGATTATTTTAAGTAAATATATATATAATTGTTATTAATTTAGTATTACTTTAAACATTTTAAGGACTTAAATAAATTTTTTAAAGAAAATAATTGACAATAAATATACTATAGTTTGAACGTATAGACGGATCGGTTAGACAGGCTAAGTTCCCCTTCGTTAAGCCATGCTTTGACGTTTTCTTTGGTATGATTGGAATTCCTTCACACTTTTATTAGTTATTAAGCTATACGACGACTAATCGATAGCGTCTTCATATTCAACAGGTAACGTGCGTCCGTTGGGAGTTTTAACTCTATGCGAACAGTATAGATCTTTTATTTTCTAAAACCGATTTTCCATTCAGATAAACTGATCTCTCCTGCAGTATGTACCTTGATTCAGTTATATATTATTTTCATATGAATCTTTGCAATTGTGTTTACCATACAAAAGCGGTATGATACTGGTTCTTCAGAGGGGTTTTTGCCTTTAGATATAAGCACAAAGATAAGCACGTTTTGAGCACTTCATTCTGCCAAGAAAATATCTAAATATTTTTTTCAGACAATGTCTGTAAATTTTGCTAAAGGTAACTGAATTTGTTTGCGTCGTTGCTTAAAGCACATATTCCATATTTGGAATTCTGTCAAAATCAAAGGTCTTGTGGGGTGTTACTCTTCGGCTTGTTTGAGTTACTTCGCTTGTTACAAGCAGGATTGAATTTTCATCGATATATATCACTTCCAGATATCACTTCCAGATATCCTGGCATGTCGAGGAAAGAGACCAGACTTAACTGTAAACTTAGCCATATTCTCATGACACACATGTAAGTGTAGTAATTCCAGCAGTCCAGTTGTATTTAGAGTAATGTGTGTATCGTTGTATGGTGACAAACATTTGTCCAACACATTCTTACGTACCTCCCGGTTCAAATAACTATATTTACATTAAATGACTCAACTTAACCTAGAGCACAGTTCGTTTTTACCGAGATATTTTCATTTGTTTGGGAGTAGGAGTTTTAAAAAGTGCTTTTTTGAGCTTGACGAGTAGGAGTTTTAAAAAGTGCCTTTTTGAGCTTGACGAGAAAGATGTCATATGAAAGCTGAATTTTTTTTCAAAATGTGTATTTTTTCCAATTCTCTGAACATTTCGAAGCAAAATATTAAAAGAATTCAAGGTTGGTAACGTTGTAAAGATTGATAGAACACTATATGTAGTGTGTAACGACGGACTTTTTCGATTTTTACTCTAAAATAAGAGTATTCGTATTTAAAGAAATTCGCTAATGATTTGTTAATTTTTTTCGGTTCCGGCCTTTACATTTAAAACAAACATGTAAACATTTATGTGTCCTACAAGTCAGTCAATAATATTTTAACATTTTCTCAGATGCGTCACACAATATCAATTCTTCTTTCTGTCTACATATATGATGAACATTTTTGTTTGTAAAGCTTAGTCATAGTATTGAATGTAGATATAATACGGTTGTTAAAATTTATGGAAGGTTGAATTATTGTATGTAGTTGTAGAGAAATTGTTTATTGAGATGATATATGGAAATGGTTTGACTTTCATTTTTTTATTGAAATGGGTAATTTTTAATTTGTGTACAAATTGTGTAAAAGAAGAAACAAGAGATGGAGAATTTTACTATTTATACTCGATCATTTGTTCGATCGAGGAGATTATGTAAATTTTTAACAAACAGTGCACACTGTATAAAATTTTATAAAATATTATTGTAAAAATAATTGAATTTTTATAAGGGTAAATAAATTGTATTAATTAGCCTTGGAATATGTGTGCCGTCAAAAGAAACTACCGACTAACAACAATATCTTGTCAATAAACTCAGTACAGATATCGCATACGCTGATGATGTTGTCATCCTCGGCCGAAGTGAAGCTGTTATGAGTGAGACTTTCAAGTCGCTTGAGAGTGGTGCTAGGAAAATTGGTCTGCAAATTAACTACATATGAATGCTTCAAGAGAGGCTGATAAGAAAGATTTGATGTGCGGCGATGAACGAATTGAGGGAGTTGAATCTTTTAAATATTTGGGATCAATGCTTGATTCAAACAAAAGCATACTTACAGATTTGAAAACTCGAATCGCGGCAGGTAATCAAACTTTCTACTCAATTAAACCTCTCCTTGGATCCCCGTATGTATCAACTAACACCAAGCTCAAATTATGCAAGACATTGATTAGAACGGTTGTGATGTATGAGTCACAAACGTGGACCCTTACACAAAATGACGAATCGCATTTATCCAGTGTTCCGATTTTTATTTTATTTTGTCCTTAAAAAGTTTTTGTATCCCAAAACAAAATACGTATAAATTAAAATCTGCACTCAAAGAGCTAAATTTTACTTTCCTATTTTTCGCCCTCAGATATTTTAATTTTGCTTTACAAATAAATTTTTGTACGTGGTAGATTTGATTTTTTTTTACTTTTATTCCGTTCAAAGAAAAGAGGAATAAAATAAAATCTATTTTTTTTAACTATCCGTTTACCGTTTACATATTTTTGTTTGTTTTGTTTTATTCTGCTTAGTTTTCGTCGTATTTCGTTGTTTGATAAGAAAAGAAAGATTTAAGAAATTTATAAGATCGAGGCGTAATTTTAGATAATGAATAATTTTTAATTTGTTATGCATGAATTAAATTATGAAGTAAATAAAATTATTTATTATTATTTATTTAAAATGATTTATTGAATGAATCTAGTTAAAATTAAAATAAATATATAAATAAATAAATATAAATTAATTAATTTTTTTTCGATTATTATTTTTATTAATTAATTAATTTTAAATAAATTTTATTTCTACCTATTCTGACTGATAGGGGCAAATGCACGTTTTTTTTTTTTATTAAAACAGTAAAAAAACGTAAGTCGCGTTCGATTTGACTGAAGTAACTGTATCTGAAAAAACTGTATCGAAATGTTGTTGTTTTTTCGTAAACTAAGCTATTTTTTATTCATATTGACCTCACTTATTTTCATACAAATTTTAACCAAACTAAACCAAAAGAAAAGAAAAAAAATTATTATTAAAAAAAATTGCTCTCAAAGAATTTTATATTTATTTTTTTCAAATAACTATCTGCCAACAAAATCTTTTCTCGTAAATTTTTATTTTGCCTATAAAGAGCTTTTTCGTAAATTTTTTACTTTTATTTTATCCTAAGTGCAAGAGCGAAAAACAAAAAATAAAAATAAAGCCCGCATGGTTTTATTTTTAAAATAAGTGCGAGCGCCCTTAAAAAATCTGATCACTGCATTTATCTGTATTTGAGCGCAAAATCCTACGCTACATTTTTGGTCCACTTTTATTTAGCATATGGTATTGTGATTTTGGTTCATGTTAATTTTTTTCTGTATCACAGCCAAGAGTTCGAAATGAAATATTTGGCTACCAAATTTAAATAGACTTTTAGCGTAAACCAGGGTGTAGCGCGAGGAGCTTGTCTATTGTCACACCCCATAGATATAGAACCCGATATAACTTTGGGATCAGAGACCTTCTTGACAGTCCTGATATAATAGGTTGTATCCGTTCTAATAGGATTGCTTGGTTTGGGCATGTTCTACGAGCTGATTCACAGTCTGGAATGATTAGAAAAATGTATGTTAGTACCCCAGGGAGTGGGCGAACGCGAGGTAGACCACGACTACAATGGGAGACTGACGTAATAAACGACATTAAAAAAATCGGCTGCCATGGTAATTTGTCGCTGTTGCGAATGACCGTGTGAATATTCAAAGCTGAGTAGCCTGGCAACGCTCCTACATGGAGCATGAACGCCGTTAAAAAAAAAATTGTATTATCATTGAAATAGCTATCATTTGTGCTGTTCTTTTAAAATACAAAATGATTAAAGAAGCAATCTATGTTTAGCACTGTTGGTTTACGGAAAAAAATAAACTTTTCCTAAATTCGAATGGCATTTTCACTTATCGCGAATTAAATTATTTTTTGCTATAAATCATTAAGTTTATAAGTTGTGGTTCGAACAACATAAAATACTGATAAGTAATCCAGATGCATAAAAGTTTTGGATTGGATTAAGAGTTTAGTTTGGAAGAGTTTGTTTTGAAAATAAGAAATGGGATTTACAGTGGTTGATGTTATGGCATCTGGAAAATTTATTGAGGATATTAGTAGACTAACAATTTACCTGGATTTGAAGCGGATCAGCATATATAATTTTACTGTAAGCTTCATTTCTTTTTGATTTGATTTATATAATTTTTGTTTATGGGAAATTATTTTCTTTGTTATTCAACCGTGATTTTTAGTTGATATTTCTTTTGTAAAATAATAAATTTCCCAATCAGGCTTTCCATTTATTTCTACAAAAAAGTCCAATGGTTTCAAGTGCTTGAGTCATCTTTCAAAATGTTTATTGGAGAGGGTTGGGAGTACAAACTTCGAAAAATAGCGTTTTTGACCTTGATCATATGAAACATGATAAGTGATTTTTTTCTTTGAATTCCAGTTTTCGACTTATTATAATGAATATTGTTTTGTTCTGGATTATTTGCGTAGAATAATTGCAGTAAGATGAAGATATTTCTACGTTACAGCGTCTATATATTTGCAATTATTGTTTAGAATTTCTTTAGAAGATTTGTTTCAAAGATATAAAATCTGAAAAACATGAAAATAAAAAACAATTTATTAATATTAAAATATGTAATTAAACATGTCACTTGCTGGAAATCTCAATAATGTTCGAGTTACGTTTGAATAATTTACGGAACAATTAAGATCATTATCATTATTGATGACTAATGAATATTGTGAAATTTGAAACTCTTAATTTTATAATAATTTTGAGAGAGACCAGAATACTCGACATTCATGGCATATAACCAGTTTGCAAGAAAAGAACAACCATTTCCTTTTCCATTGTCTAAACATATTTGCATAAATCATTTTTCTTATTAAAAATGACATTAAATACGAGTACATTGTACGTGATGTGACAATTAAAACAATTAAATTCAATAATAATAATATGATTAATATTAATATAAAGTATAATTAACCACAATCATTTAAAATCCAACAACAAAAAATGAAAAAAAAATTATAATTAAGTTTTAAGAAATTGAAAATATATTGTTATTTGTAATATTTTCTTGAAACATGATCATATTCATGTGCAGGTGTTTCGTTGTAATGTTTTTTGGTTGGGTAATTTAGGTTGGTGTCATTAATAATAACAAGGAAAAGTAGTTATCAACTATAATTATTAAGAATGTGTGATCAATTTACAAATTATCTAAATTAATGGTATCGTTCGGTAGACATTTTCTATTATCGCAATAATATTTTACCACGAAAACCAAAAATGAAATGAATCTTAAAATGTTGTAGTTTATAAATTTTAAAAACAATAAAAATCAAAAAATTCAAAGTATTCTAAAAATAATTTATTTCTATTTAAAAAAAATCACGTAGGATTAAAATTTTCTTTTAATTTTAACTTTTATCAAAAGATTGTCTAAATTAAAAACGTTTGTGATATTATTTACCTCATTAAAATGCAAATATTTAACCTAAAAGCTATAAATAAAAAATTAGAATACCACCACTACTTATTTAATAGGAAAAGAAATCAAACTAATACAAGATTGGCATTCAGTGATTGTCATGAGATTTGCTAAATTTGTTTTTGTTCAGGAATTTTTTTTCTACTGTAGTTATTGTCAGACATTAAATGATCGTTAAAAATAAATTGAAAAATGTGATCGATTGTTTATCAATTAATTAAATTTTTACTTGTGATTAAATTTTACATTTGAGATGTGGGAAATACAAAAAAAATGTGATTAATTGTTATTTTATTTTAATTCTTTTTTTTCTTGTTTCAGTTGGTGCACGTACACAAGGAATTTTAATGCCATCCGAAACGCCATTACAATGGTTGTCGGAACATCTTAGTTATCCTGATAATTTTCTTCATCTTTGTTTAGTATTTGATAATTCCAGTGATGCTTAGATATTCTACTTTAAAACAAAAAATAAAAAATTAAAGATATGTTTAAAATAATTTTTGATTATTAATTTTAAAATTTAGGAAGCATACATAAATGTACTGATTTTTTTTTAAACTGAACTTTTTTTATAATTATTATTGAATGAATGAATATATTACAAATGCTTCAAAGGATGTATGTGTTTTAGAAGTCATGTTGATTTGTTACGCGTTCAAAGAAAATTTGAGATTTATTCTGTTGTAGTTACTGTTTTGTTTAAAACATTTCTGTTAATTTAAACCAGGTAAGATTCGTAGTTTATAAGGGTAATCCGTGGTTGTATCTTTTAAATTTGTGATGTGAAATAGGATGGTTCTCAGTGTTTGCAGCTCCAAACGATGCAGATTTCATAAACATTATTTAAAAGTATTGTTTACGCAATAATGAATTAAACATTGCACTATTTTAGACTTCATATTGTAATTTGGAGTTATGACAAATACTCTGAAAGAACGCTCAATATTGTCCAAGTGAAAACTGTACCACAAGATCATCATTTTAGAAATAGATCGCAGCTCCACCACCATTATCAATAAGTGATGCATCTGTTCAATGAGTTGTAGTTGTTGTCCGATGACTAATTAGCATTTGAATTCTTTTTTGGAGGGATTATTGTCCTGTTATCGTTATGGAAGTTCGCTAGAGGGTGGTTCCATTTGCAAAGAAAATTTTTTTAGACTTCTTCCCAAATTTGCAATAACTTTAGATAACTTCTTTTATAGAGTCTCTACTAACTCGCAGAACTTTGAGCCTTTTCATAGTCTTGAAAGTCCTTATATTGTATTAATAGTAGTAAGACTTGTACAACTGCCGTTGGCGTTACCCCAAAGGCGCTACCTCGAAAAACATGCAAAGCACTCGTTTCTGACAAAGAGGCTGAACAGTTTTTGCAGTTACTTGCTTTGACTTCATTTGCCATTGTTTACATTACCACAAAACTCTTGTTGCTCTCGCGTACTTGGTTCAATATGATGAACCTTAAACCCTCATGTTCCAGTCTATTGCCGTTACCATGCAAGTTGTTTTAGAGAAATGCTTGTTACGTTTCCTACTTTGAATACAAGGTAAGGTTAGGTTACTCATCATCGCTTGAGGGCTTTTTTACAATTCCCTCAATATTGCAAAACCTTTACACTATTTTTAACATCAAATGTTTTCTTTGATTGTCAAAGGCTTTCAAAGCTTCGATGTTTAGTTTTGCACACCCAACTTTTCACAAATTTTAAAAGCTCTGTTTAGAAGTCTTGGGACCTTTTGGGTAAGTTTTTTTGAGGTTTTTATTCTATAAATCACCATCTAGATTTCAACCATTTGTTGAGCTGGTCAATAGACCGATCTTTAGGTCGGGCGTTAGATATGCTGTCGCACGTTCGCTCCATCTCTACCAGATTTTATTCAAAAGCGTATTATTGGGATTAAGTTATCTTTGATTACGAAGGTTTTGCCTTTTAACATATTTTGCAGCCTGGAATGGCTTTATCGTGTCAGTTAAACAAAAAATTATGTGATCCGAAAAAGCTTAGTTTTGTTTTACTCAACACCCAATCAAAAACTATCGACTGAGCTTTGTTTGAGTACAGCTGCAAACAGAAATTGTTGATAAGATACTGGTTGTACCATACACTATCTTGACAACCCATAGGAATACTTTCTTAGCCGCATTTGCGTAATTGGATACAGTCTTATTCGAACCCTTTTCTATAACGATGGAAGCTTTGCATCCTTCACACTTGTCTCTTCACATTTTTATTTTAAGACTTCTTAGGAATGGATGGATGTTTCGCCTATTCTTCTTGTAGGACCCAAATAAATTCTTGCATGTTTCTCTGCCCTCACACCGTCACAATGCCGCCTACTATGCCGGAGAACTGCTGACTTTTATAGATGGAGAGAGACTAGAAATTAATTAACCACCAAACCAGAAATTAATTTCCTTCCAAATTTTTTTTCCTGTACAGTTCAACACCTTGTGTTTTTTGAAATTTATTATGGTTGTTTTTTGTGCTTTACATATTGACATGTGGTTGGTCTTAAAAGACGGTCGAAGAGCTGTCTTGCTTGACCAAATCGCAATACTGCAGGGCGAAACCGAGCCATGCGAGAAGGCAAATTAGTGACTACAACATTTGGATCCACTAGTATGACATGCGCATCACTGGACTAGGCTAGGGTGTTTGGTTCAAGCAACATTTGTTAATTAGCCTGTGGAGATTTTGCCGTTAATTAACAATTGTAAATTGCTAGTAAATTATGCATTTTTGAAAAACCAAATATAATTTGCATACAAAAATTAAAATATTACAACAACAAACATGATCAAAACTAAATTTAAGGAAAAATGCTTGCGAATTATCAGAAAACGAATAATATGCAGTATTACTGCTTTCGAATACAGTTTTTGTTATCATACTATTAAATTAATTTATGATTTTATTTCACAATCAAGTGATTCATTTTAATTTTACAAAAAAATATAAATATTGCATCAGAATAAACTACCATTAAACAGGTAAGAATATTTTGTTGTTTTTAAATTTTTAGCAACAGCTTTGGCGTTTGAAGTATCACTTATTTCCCCAATTAGTGTAATAAAACTTAATGAAACTTTGTTGTTGTTCCACAATGTTGTTGGGAATTTTAATATCATTTTCTCTCATTTCCTTTATTATGCTATTAGACAATCCCGACTAGCATTATATAAGGGCTCAGATCTGGACCGGATACGGCTTTCCTACTACTGATAGGGACCGTATCAGGCACACTGAACAGGTCCTGATCAGTAATGTAACGCCTCAAACTATCCAAACCAGATCAGGCAGTCCTACTAGAAACGGATCAGGACCGGATCATGTAAAATAGGGAATTTTCTTTAACATACATTAGAAAAATTAGAAACTTTGCTACGACATACATTAGAAAAAAATGTTTATAAAAATATTGTAACTTTTTACTTACCTATATGTATTCATAACGCAGAGAAGCGATAACTAAAGTATATGTAAAATCTCGCAAACTATGTATATCTAAAATGGATAATAATACAATGCTCTAGTGAATTTTAACCAAATGAAATAGGGCTCAGATCCGGAAAAATAAGGCATACCTTAATTGGAAAATCAGATATGATTCTGATCCGGCCCTGGTCCGGTATTTACTACTAGGGATGAGATAGGTTTTCGAAATCCGGGCCGGATCAGGCACAAATTCGGCACGCCCTAGTAGTGAAATCAAGTGTGATTTCTGATAGGGGCCGGATGCAAATACCCTATTAGGATTTACCTCATTACACCCTGATCCGGCCCGGATCATAATTGGGCATACCTGAACAAATTGCTAGTCGGGATAGTGTATGCTATTAGACAGTTCATTCAAATTTAACATAAAATTTTGAACCTACAAATACCATCTTGTACCCTTTGCTGGTTTTATAAATACCATTAAAATGTGCTCAAATAAAATCGGATGCATTACGCCTTAAATATATTATTTTCTGGGTTTTGCTCTTCGATCGGTTTGTACGAACAGCTACATTGTCAACCTTCTCTGAAGTGTGTATAAATGGAATGATTTGCCGGAATCAGTAGTTTCGACTGACTTCAATTCACAAAGGTTTCAAACAAGCGTCCATCAACACCTCATAACGCATGCTGTTGTGGGACCTAGATCTATAAAGGTATCTATATGTGGTTGTGACACATTTTGTAATGCCCATTACACAGCAATTTCTTATTACTAAAATAGTAGTTTAATCAATTAGTGTTTAATGATGTAGTTTATTCTCAAGTAAAAGTTTAAGTTTAATAGATTTGCTAAGAAATAAATTTGCAAAAGAATACTTTATTCTCTGACAGAGGAGGATGTATTATAAAAATAGACACTTTTTCTTCTCAATAAAAAGAATAAATCTTGATCGTTTTAATTGAGAGGGATTTTTTTTGTATATCTTAAAATTGCACCGCATTCCATACAATCAACTAAATTCGACTAAATAAAAGAATTTTGGGGGTTTTCGAGGTTGCTGCATACGATTTTGAAGTCAGATTTCTAAACCTCTACATTTTAAGATGGCGGACCAAATTTAAAAAAAACAACCTTTTTACACCAAATTTAGTGTATAGGGGGGTTTTCGAGGTTGCTGAATACGATTTTGAAGTCAGATTTCTGAAACTCTACATTTTAAGATGGCGGATCTAAGATCCGAAATCTGCCCTCAACAAAGTTGAGTGCAGATTTCTAACAATTCGCAAATCAAGAAAATGATTTCTGTTAATAATAATGATTCTTACGTTACTTTTTGACATAATATTCGAATCGACCCAATAGCAAAAATTTAATATTTTTTTTTGTTAATTGATTCAATTTTCAACTATATATATTTTTTTTAACTTCAACAATGAACAAACTACACAACGATTGGAGAATAATAAGATTATTAACATTTTGGTAATATTTTTTTTTTGTTTTAAATTATAATTAAACAAATTTCATTTTGGTTTTATAAAATTTTTTATAATATGAATAATCACACAATTGATTCCACTAAAAATAAATTTTATTATATAAATAGAACAAATGACATATCGCGACACTAAGAACGATTCTATTTATACTTCCGATAGTAATTTAATTTTTTTTATTTCATTTTTAAATCTCGACTTCTAATTAATTTATTTTTTTGCATTTTAATTATCAACGTGTAAGTTTGCACAACTGCAAAAGATGTTTTGGCATCTTCACTTTCTTCTCTCGCAAAAGTTTTGAGTATGCGTAGAAAACTCTGTATGCGGCAGAGACACGGGTTTTAATATCTGCCTACATGTCATTTGACGATGTTACTACAGATTCGAGATATTTGAAGTTTTCTACGCGTTCTACTTCATAGTCGCCAGTATTCAGATTGCCGAGAGGTATGTTCCTGGATTTTGTAAAAGTTTAGTCTTGCCGGTGTTGATGCATAATCCATAGTCATTTAGCATTTCTTTCAAGCTGAGAGAGACTATCCTTAATATCGCTCGGTCTACGTCCGATACACGCAATGTCATCTGCATAGCCAAGAATTTGACTAGATTTGTTGAGTGCGCAGTTTTGTGTCACAACTCGGCTTTTTCTTATCGCGTACTCAAGCGCCAAATTAAATAGTACGGGCGCGAGTGCATCGCCTTGTTGAAAACCTGATTAATATCAAAAGAGTCAGAAACTGACCTTCGATTACTATTCTACAGTTTGATCCCGATGTTGTGAGTTTGCACAGAGAAACAAGTTTCGCTGAGATACCAAGGAATATGAGTGCGGACCAGAGGTTGTCGCGGATGATGCTGCTTGCTTAAAATCAACATTGCTTGCTGCTTGCTTGAAATCAACACAACAACAACAGCTAGTATTTTATATGCAGTGTTCAACAGTGCGATTCTACTATAATTCGCACACTTTTGGCGGTCACCTTTCTTATGTAGCGCAACAATGAGAGCTGTTTTCCATTCAGCAGGTAGTTCTTCTTGGTCCCAGCTGTTCCTCCATTTTTAATTAGTTCTGCAGGGATTCCATCGATACCTGGTGATTTACCATTTTTTAATTTTTTTATGGCTCATGGCAGCTTCTACTTCTTCTATTGTTGAGTAAGGGACAAAAATCTCCTCACTTCACGGAGCAATTGCTCGAATATTATGATCTTCACTCGTCCAGTAGGTGTCCAGTAGGTGTTGAAAGTGGGATCGCCATACTGCCGGCACATCACGTTGGTTTGTTTCCATTTTCGATGGCTGTGGATCTTGGGTGGAAATCTTTTGTCAGATTCCGCGCTTTGGCAAAGCATTCTTTCGAAGTTTAATTAGCTGCATGTTGGTTGATGTTTGTCGACACAGCTCTTTAGGTGTTCGCGTTCCTTTTTCCGTATGAGTTTTGGCTGAGACTTTTCTGGTGTATAGATAATCACTAATAGAGTTGGGTTTCGCTATAAATGAGCTCCAGAAACCATTTGCTGCGGTTTATAGTAAAAGGGATCAAAACTGGCTGTTCATACTGTTTCTGCCTACAGATGTGGTAAAACCTTTCACTAAGTTATTATCTATTGCCTGTTACGCGAACCTTTCGAAGATAATCTGAATAAGCTTGAAAGTTAATAGAGCTAGAGTTTTTCAAAACCAATCAATAATCAATTAATATACTATCACGATTTATGTTAATTTAAAACTAATTAATATTAGGTAATATAGTATATTACCTAGTATAGGTAATATAGTAATATAGTAGGTAATATAGTATATTATATATTTAATATAGTATATTAAGATTTATGACACGAACTTAAAAAAAAATATAAGAATTGCATTTTTATTTTATTCCTTTGTATTATTTTTTGATTATAACCCAACAGCAGACAAATATTTACTGGTACATAAATGGGCGGAGCGATGTCACGTCCATGTACTAAATGTCCCGATCTTCAACAATCATGCGACCATCCGCGATGTCAAACACACCACCTTTATTTTCAATTGCAATCTGATTTGATCTTGCTAAACTTGCGGACGTTCGTTCTAATATTTGTCTACATTCTTCAATATGGCGGTACTTGCAATTTGCAGGCACAACAGGTGATCAAAATCGTAAGTCAAAACCACGCCTTACGCTCTATTGGGAACAACAAAGGGTTTAACAACTTAATATTAGGTTTGAATAAATTATGAAAAAAAATAACCTACCATTAAATCACGCACTATCTTTAGTAGATATTATTGATGGATCACCACAAGCACTTTAAAACTTGAACTCATGAAATTAATACACGGTACATATGTACCTTCAATTAGGAAAACCAAAAACACAATGAAGATTATATCTTTTAAAAATAAAAATCTAGTTTATATGATCGAAATTTGTATTGTAACAATAGCAAGAAAACCGTAAATTTACTGATGGTACGCAAGAACTGTATTACCTCAATATTAGTGCCTTTGTTAACCAAATTGTTTGTGTTTTGTTCCGGTTGAAACGTAAGTAGCCGTTTCATGGTGAACCTGCCAACTCGGCACTACTATCTTTTAATCCGTATAGGGTATCAATTAACCGTGTTGAAAAACAAGTCAAATAGATTGGTTGCTTGGCAGAGTGGAAAATTTGTGACGGTTATTATTGATCTCATTCAAAAAAACCTGTGGATCTCAGTACGCCACGACAATTTAAAAGCATGCGCAGTTAAATTGGAGAAGCTCTTGAACCAATTATCTAAGTTATCTCAAAAGTGAGGACAACTGTGTAAAACGGTCCAAATCTGACGCTGCTAAAACATTGTGTATATCGTTACCGTCGTAATATACGCATATAGAAAGTTGAAACAACTAAAAGAGAAATCTTCTGGAACGATCTATGAACTTCCACTATGTAAAAATCAGAAGAATAGCTCAACTACTTAATACATTTCGTAATGTCTCCGACTTCACAGTCAAAGAAACATAGGGTACTGTAATTAGTATGAAACATTTTGTTGCGATTCTACATAAACACAATGAAATACAAAACATTGTTTGCAACCTCAATTTTCGATATATGTAGAATATTTCGAAAATACTAAATACTCAAGGAGACATTCTTTTCCAAGCAAAAGGGACAGAGTAAAACATGAAATAAAATAACGAAAAAAGATGAAGTCATCGAATATTCTTGGAGTTTTATTCTTAGAGGTTTCTCGAGGTTTCTTCGTAAAGAAGTGACCATGACTAATCGAGAAATTATGTAGAATTGTATATAAGGAATTTTCTTTTGTGGAATTAGGATAGTTTTATTTTAGACGGTTTTTATGTAAATACTACTGTTGAAAGAATATTCTAGTTAGGAATATTGCTTGCTGTATTGTTTTTCTGTTGTTGTGGAACAATTAACGAGTTGAATACTTAATAAAACCTGGTGTTTTTGCTTACTAATCAGTGATCGAATCCAGGAAGAGATTTGAATATTGCGCTTATCGAATTGAGAGTAAGGCCAATTCGATGGAAGGCTGGACAAACTTAACAATATCAAGTCCCCATAAAGTAAAAGCTGTGTATTATTGCGACGATATAGAACTTGGAATTATACCAAATTTTAGTGTGTTGATTTACAACTAAAATTACTGGAACTTTTTTCGAAGATAAAGCTTCCAATTTCCTTGAAACATATTTTATATCCTTTGTTCCAGAACACCTCTATCGGCTTACGATTTTGTAAAACAACAACGAACAAGAATGCAACATCTAATTCCATTCGACATCATAAAATCGATTCAACTTTATATTTTTATGGCAAAAGACCCAAAATACTGCGAATATGTTTTACTCGTCATGACAGAGGGCGAACTGCACTTCTCACAAGAGAAAAATTTCACCTTGTCTTAGTATACTTATTACTCGATTCTCCTAGCTACGCGTTAAAATAACTCACGATAACAGAAGATGATTAACGTTTTGTCATATGCTTAAAGTCATTCAAATATACGCTGTACGTTACATACAAAATTTAAAATGAAGATTCGGATATAAATTCACAACACGGATGGTTTTTTCAAATATATTCATAACTAATCCTTATTATTTGTTTGATCATCCGGATCTTATAATTTTGTATGCATAAAACAAATCCAATATAATTCAATCAATTGATTTTAGTTCTTTCTCATCGCTTAATCGACCAATCGCCAAATAACACCAAACACAAATCCGCCTATTTTTAGCTATGAATCGATGGATTATCTTTCATTTTTCGAAAATGTCAATCGATGTTTTTACAATCAAGCGAATTTTAATCTATTTCTATTCTAATTTAATTATAATAAATAAACTATTACAATAAAATCTTAAATTTATTTTTAATGAACATAATTTACCAGTTTTTTTTATTTAATTAAAATTTCATTCATAATAATAATATAACAATGAAAAAATTGAATGAAAATGGTAACATTTGGACCGGTTCCATTTTAAAAATTGTCATAAATTTTGGATTAATAAATTTTATTTTATTTTAAATTATTTATATATATAAGATTGAACTGATAGGTGGTAGTTAATGCAATATATGTCATAAAATTAAACAGTTTATTTGACTTTTATCTTTGATTTTTTATTTTATAAAGTGGTATCGCTCGTTTAAATTGAAATAAAGAAATGTTAGGTTGAACAATTAATAATAACCTATCGCACACATTTAGTGCTAGTCTTACAGAAATCATTGAAAAAAATATTAAAAACTGAACTCATTCTCATACTGATACTTATTTCTTAACAAACATAAAAAAATTGGGTTTCTTAAACAAAGTAATATTCCTATCACCATATAACTTATATAATTACATCATCATAATATAAAAAACCCGTTTGTGAAGAGAAATTAAAAAAATTAATTCATCACTTCCGTTCCGTCCCTCCGTTCTTTCTAATACTTTTAGATTTTATTGTTTTTTCTTTGCTGATATTAGAATATCAATTTAAAATTAATAATTAATGAAAGATAAATTAGCAAATTGTATACAAAACTGTTGTTATGATTAGATTATGATTTAACTGTTGAATAAAAAAGTAGAAAAAATTATGAATACAAATTCGATTTTAGATTGCAAAAATCGAAGTTTAAATATGCATCACATTGCGAAATATCGGTATAACAACAATATGCTGTTGGTATCCATTTAACTGGTATAACTGGTATCCATTTAACAATATAACAAAAATAATTAACCTCTTTCATTTTTAACCATTTTTCCAAAAGAGCTAAGGGTTTAAAATTGTCCTCATTCATGGTAAAATGAAAATAAGGTATTCTCACTAGAGTGACAGCGATGCCATTTTGATTTTGATTGACGTCACTCAGAGTTTTATATAATACGTTTGTTGTTATTATCAATGAGAAAAGCTATTGTTTTTAAATTAAAAATATATTCAGTATGATTTATAAATTAATTTATTTGGTAATGAAATGATTGAAAATAATTCATTCATTAATTAATGAACTTTAGTATTTGTTTTACTATTAAAACATATACAAATTTAAATGCCGAACTACGTTAAAACCAAAAGATTTCAACAAATGTGAAAAATCATACTCAAAACATAAGGTTTTTTAATTTCCAGAAAAATAAATCAATTTGTAGTGGATAGAATCATGTGGAAAAAGAAAATGTTCGTATTTATTATAAGATAATTTGTTCCTTACACTTCACTGAAAATGATTGGACTTTAAAAGACAAACTTTTAAATACTCTAATGAGTAAAAGATCGTTGAATTGATCGTTAAAAGTGGAACCTTATCTTAGAACATACAAGGAAGTGGTTACTTCCAATATTTGCACATATAAAGGAACGGTTTAAAATCGGTTTAAAAACATAAGTCTGCTTATGAATCGATCGATGCGAAAAGAAAGTACTGGCAATTCTCAAATTATTTGATAATGCAAACTCAGTCATTCTCTCACCATTATCATTGTTGGTGTTGATTTCATAACCTCCTCTAGTGCTATGTAGAAAATATTGACTGTCTTAGCTTCCGTAGGTGCATGCAAGGCAATAAGAGAAATATTGTTTTATGTACCGCGTACCCCTAAGTAGCAAATCCTCTCATTGACCAGGATGAATTTCAACACGGCTTCTTGTATGCGTGCACCAACAAGGAAACCAGTACTAAATTCATTTCGAGAAGAATGACCACTACTGCATAAAGAGTGACTATTCGAGTTTTGTTTTCCGATTATTGGCTGTCTAATTTCTTGCAGAGAAATGATATCCATCCTATGCCCTCAGTCTCTGTTTCTAGGCTTATTAAAGCATCATGAGCGATCAGGCTGCACACGTTTCACGTTCCGATTCGGTAGTTTGGTTCTTTCTCACGTCCAGGTAAAACTTCTGTTGTTTTGTTAGTGTCTGGTATTCTTTTTTTGGTTATCAAATTTAACAAAGTTTTTTTTTCGGAGTGACGGTATTAACCTCAGTCCCAACCCAAATTTTCGTTAATGGTTCTGTTATGATGTTAAGGTTATAAGAAGTTTTAAGGCGCCAATTCGCGGTGATGTAGCGTAATAGACTAAGCAGTTTTTCTCTGCTTGTCTCCGATACACCAACCTAATTCTGTCTGCATTACCCCTGCAGCATGGCGTGGACGTCGAATTTCCTACCCTGCAAAATGTTCTTTAGAGTTAGAAAACTTAATAAACAAATTGTTAATGAAAAAAATAAGGCAACCATAACGTAAAAATTATGTTTTCTCTAATTTTCAAATTAAAACATTTTTTGTTTCTTTATATTTACGCCGGATGACGTCACACAAAATTTTCGTTTAGCTGTCAAGAATACCTTATATTCGTTATACCATGGTCCTCATTGTAGCATTTAGTCTAGCGGTGGTATTATGAAATCCGGTCGTCAATACTGGTCGGATTGTTATCGATAATAACAGACTATTAAATATAAAATTATGAATAATTACATACCAATATTTTATGACGCTATTTAATAATACCAAACATCTACTGTTAGCTTAACATCTACCGGATGATTTTTGACATAAAATTAACGTTAAAACAATGATTGAAATATTAGATTTTAGTACAACCGGAGGATTTCTGTCAAAAACTTACCGATATCGAATTTCATGATACCACCACTGATCTTTTTTAAAACTATCCAAATAAATTGATGATTTGTTTTTTGTTATTTATATATGTTACTAGTAGGAACCGGCGTGGGTTGCTACGCCTATACTAGGGCATGTAAAAACCCGGTTAATAAAAAAAACGGGTTTCGGTTTTTAGTAAAATGAAAAACCGGGTAACCGGGTTTTATTCGGTTTTTGGGTTATTTAAAAAACTATCTTGAGGACGATCTTATAGTACATTATATACCGAGGTGATAAAGTAAATTTTCTACATTGAGGTGGATATTACAGGTGGACAGCACCGAAATGGAGAAAATTTTCTTCACCGAGGTTTATATACTATTTTTTTTACTACTTGATATAATAAATGCACTAAAACTCTTAATTATTCACAAAATAAAATGTCAATTAATAAGCAAATGGTGAATAAATAAAAATTTTGATTTGGTGAAACATTGTGTATCATATCATTGGATTGCGTATTGGATATTTATTATTCAGGGCTGCTTAGTTAGAAATTTATTTTCAATGAATTTTCTTAAAACTATATAAAAATCACATATGCTTTGCATTAAAAAATATAGCTTTTATTTATTTTTGACATGAATTGAATTGAATTGAAAATCTATTCAATATTGTTGAACCAAATTTAGAATTTTTTTAGTCTACAACTCACAACTAAACTAAATTTCAACAGATTTCTGTTGAACACGAATTAAAATTTCAAATAAACTAAACTATAGTTGCAAAGAAGTTTTTGCATTCATTCATTATTTATTATTATTAAAATAAAATCAAAACGCTTATTATTTTTTAATATATTATTATTATTTTAGGAAGAAACTAAAAAAATTGAATTGATGAACTCAGTTAACAAACGAACAAAAATTATATTTTCATTATTTACTAAGGTGCTAAAATACTTATTATTAGGTGTGGGGAATAATTATTAGTAACCTTAGCTGAGAATAGTACATTATGATGCTAGGACGTAAAGCTAAAGATTTTAGACGGATGTGGAGTTTGCAAATCGAGGCGCTAGCCGAGATTTGCACCCACATTAAGTCCAAAATAGCTTACGTCCGTGCATCATATACTATTTTTTATTCGCCGCAAGCAAAATATTTTAAGAAAAGTTCTTTATTCTAAATTAAAATTATAAGTTTTCATAAATTTTAAAATAAAAATATGTGGAACAAGTAACCTTTGAAAAAATATTTATTATTTTTTCCAAATTCTATGACAACAAATGATAACAACTATTTTAATTGGATAATGAAATTTTGAATTTGCGGGTTGCTTTGGTAAAAAAATTTATTTTTCATAAAATTTAAACAAATACAAATGCTTTTTACTTTTTTGGACGTAGCTATGACGACAAAATAAATAGTTGAAAAGTGATACTTTAAAGCCGCAAATCACAGTAATAAAGTAACACTTTAATATATAGGCGAATAAAAAAATAATTTTTGTCTTAGGTTTTTGAGTAAATAATTGAAATTTCTCATGCAAGTAGTAAAAAAAATATATTATTAAAGTTTTATTAAACAAAAATGCAAGCACTCCTTCTGCAGAGAGTAAGGATGAAGTGTTTTTACTCATTCCTTTTACCGCCTTGTCGGCATTAATATTTCTATTAAATCTACCAAAACATTAAAGTTGCTTTCATTATATAAATCTTCACGTTCGATTTCTTCCACTGCGCTTTTTATGCAATTTTTTAGGTGTACTAACCTCTCTCTCCATCATAGGAATAAGTGAGTTCCATCTTGTTTTGCAGTACCAATATAAGTTTAAGTTTTTTGCAGCGATTTTTCAACATATCGCTGCAATAAATAATTTCTTACTGGAGATTGTCTGAAAAATTTCACAGTCTATCGAAATTTTTGAAGTATTTCGTTAATATTTACATCGTCTAAATTGTACCTAATATTATCAATCCCATTATCAATATTTATGTTATGGTCGCCAGCAAAGGAATATTTTTTTAAAAAAATTTCTGTAATTTTCAAATCTGTTGTCGATAAACCATAAATTATTATAAGACAATATTTATAATATTTAGTTCTGTATGAAAAACAGGAGAAAGTTATTGGTGCGTTTAGAAAAGAAAGATTTTTCAGAATGCGGTGTGATGATTTGATATGCACCGAGTACGGAAAAATCTGTTTTCTAACGAGTTGCATACAAAAATTTGTTCGCATCCTTCATTGGAGTTAATTAAAACAGTTTCTTAAAGTTAAATTTGATTAATCTGAGACTATAAAAGTTTAAAATGCCTTCGCTGAAAATTAAGAAAAACGCTTAACTCGCTTAAGTTAACAAAACTCTTAAGTCATGAAAAACGAAATAAATATTTAAAGTATAACGAAAAAAGCCATAAAACCTACAAAAATTTCCCGCCTCAGAAATCAAAACATAAAAATATGGAGGGGCTGAAATCTCACAGCTCTAAGATATCAAGACTTCGGTCTGGGTTAAAGATTTTGATATAGTTTTCGGCAAAAAACTTTTATGAGGACATGGATTTTAATTTTGGGCAGCGATGTATATCAAACATAACTCTTTGTTAAAGTACAAGTATTTTTAATCTCAGTTTAAAAATTTACTACACAACTAACACGAAACATCAATACGTTGCCAGAAAATTATAATCAAAATTCCAAAAATATTGTAAAAATTAAATAAAGTCAAAATTTTTCAAAATTCCAAAAATATTCCAAAAATTAGAAAAAAATCAAATATTTAAATTTTTTCTAAATTCCAACATTTCAAAAATTCTTAAAAATTCAAACTTTTTCCAAAATTCTAAAAATATTGCAAAAATTATTACAAAATCACAAATTGAAAGTTTTTTCAAAATTCCCAAAATTATAATAATATCAAAAATTTTAAATTTTTCAAAATTCTAAAAATATTCCAAAAATTCTTACAAAATCAAAAATTAAAACTTTTGCCGATATTCTAAAAATATTGCAAAAATTATTACAAAATCAAAAATACAAACTTTTTCAAAATTCCAAAAATATTTCAAAAACTATAACAAATTCAAAAATTTCCATGTCCAATTTCATTTTCAATTACATTTACGTCATAAAAACAGCTACATTTTTTTCCAAAAAATTGGCTATAAAAATAAATGAAATCATTTTTTGACACACTTGACATTATTTTTTGACAAACTTATAATGCCATAATTCTTTATAATAATAATAAAATATCATGTCATACAAACTATTGATTTTATTATTTTCTAAAAAAATAGGGTAAAAAATAAATCAAAACCTTTCTTTTGACACACTTGACAAAATTTTTTGACAAACTTATAACCCATAATTCTCTATAATAATAATAAAATTTCATTTCAAAGCAACAATTTTATTTTTTTCCAAAAAATTAGGTAAAAAACTAAATAAAAATCTTTTGACACACTTGACAACATTTTTTTGACAAACTTATAATGCAATAATCTAGTTTTTGATCTCACATACCAATCCCGACCATCAAGATTTCTCCAAATTTAATGTTCCTACTTGTAATCACTTAAAATGAACGTTTTTTAAGCCAAAAATATGATAATTTGCTATTTTTGACACACATAATGATTTTTTTGACACACTTCCGGTACAGTTATCGAACACAGCGTCCTTTCGGACCTGTCCCTTGTGAATACCTATTTTTAGAAAAAAAAATTTTTGAAATCCCTCCAGCGGTTTTCCCTGCAGCGTAGGTAATGACGGCGGCCGGACGGACGGCCGGCCGGCAGACAGACATACATTTTTTTTTTTGCTTTTTTAGAATCAGGAGGTCCTAAAACGTCGAGAAATGTCAAAAAAAGTGGGGGTAAGAATTTCACTTTGAGCTCATGAATGTAATACTTAGGTCTTTCAGACCGAAGTAATTGTTTCGAAAATTTCATCCAATTTAATACTGGAGAAAAAGTTCAAATCGTTGATGAAAATGATATGTTCGAATACTTTTTTGAGAAGACTATACCTAAGAATTTAATATAAACAACCAAAATAAAGTTATGACGGATAAATCCGGAAGCGAAGATAATAAAGCCATACACATTATGGGTAACGTATTCGATGCTAACAATTAACATGTAAGTTACGAATATTTCTATGCAGATATGAGATCCGTTTCTATACGAATTTTAATTAATGTATCTTCATATATTCTATTGCATCCAGAATATACGAAAAAATAAATTCACTTTCTAGAAGAATAAAAATTTTTCGATGTTTACAGAAAAACCCGGTTTTCACGACAAAGCCCGGTTTCAGACGGTATTGAAAAAAATGACAAAAACCCGGGTAACCGGTTTCGGTTTTATCCAGTTTACAAGCCCTAGCCTATACAAAAGTTTGTACGCGTAAGTTTTGTTGAATTAGTAAGAATAATTTCAAAGAGCCGTAATGAGAATAGAAGGCGTATATTTTAATGTTTTCATTTGGGAAATATGAATAACAGAGAGCATTAGCATTCTAGCTGATCAATCCAGATGGATTGAGAATTGAAGGGCATGTCAAAATTTGAAAGTGAGTGGTAAAGGGTTTTAGAGAGTTGAAATTAACACAAATCAACATAAAATTAAAAATTTATTTTTTTATTCATATTTTTAATAATTACACCGCACGCCAATACACTCTTTGCCTTTTCATCCGACTTTGATACAATTACTAAGTACTGTCCATCATAATCCAACCTCTTCTAATCTATTCTGTGTGCACCTGCTGCTTAACTATAATTCTACAAAAAAAAAACCATCGTGAAGTGTACATACTATAAATTTTTATACGATCAATCACAAATGGCTGGAAATAATAATATGTATTAAAAAAATAATGAAATAGCAGCTTTTGTTTTTCTTAAGTTTATTTACAGCAAATGAAACTATGCAAAAATAATGATGGAAAACAAACTATCTGTCATGTAAATAATTAATTTTCTTATTAATATCGAAATGATATAAATAATAAATTTGAACGAAATGGATGAAATGAAAGACTACATTATCGAAAAATTTAAATGCCGTAAATGGAATTTTTATGAATAAAAATACAATAATTATGAATAATTAATACAAAAAATCAATCCCAAAGAAATAATTTTAATGTTCTATAAAAAAAATAAACAAAACCAATAAAAAATAAATATAAGGTCCGCGTTGAACCCCGAACCTTTCTCACAACCCTCTACATCGACAATGACAATGAAATTTTTTACTGAGTTTTTTAAACATCATTTTATTAAATCGGTTTAAATTATTAAATGTTTAAAAATGTATATTATAACACAAACTGTTTTTTGTCTCAATGATATCAAATGTTTGCAACCTACATTGTTTTTAAAAATTGTTAAAAATCTATATTTTTCTATGCTGTTATGTTCGCTGTTCTATAGAACAATTTTCTGGGTCTGACTTCTGCTATAATAGTGCTACAAAGAGGAGTTAAGAAAAGCATTTCAAACATTTATATTGGCTTACATACAAAACACAACTATAATCATTTTAAAAATTCTCTCTGAAATGTCTCATGTTTTTGCGTTAAACGATTTAAGTTTGTTTGTGAAGTATATTAATTACTATAAATCAAGCATAATATATAGCATGTTTTTACCTATATAGGTTCAAAAGCAAAATTAAAACATATTACATATATTGTGACTAATTGAATTGAAAAAACAAATTTAATTAAAACAACAACAAAAACTATACATAACTTTTAAAAAAATCCCCTGAATGCATTCTAAATTTTATTAAAAGAATAACAAAAACTACAAATAACTAAAAAAAATCTTCGTATTGACGTCACACGATCTTCATGAAAAATCATGATCGAAAAACCACTATTATATGATTTTTAGCACTGCCTGTCAAAAATAATTAATTTTCTTAATTTGCATGGTTTTAAAGACGAAAAAAAAGCATATTTTTGTGATTTTTTTGCGGCGACATGAGTAATATAATTTTATTAAATTTAATTACATATTATTGTACAACTTTTGAAGTATGTCAGAAAAAAATTTCAATTAAAAATATTGATAAATCAGCCGGTGACGTTGAATCTCCAGAGGCGCCTTGAAAAAAAGTGGTTTTGCGGTGAACATTATAACTCGTTACCGGATCATGTGAAACACAAAAACTGATATGCGTTTTGAAGGTGATGTATTTTTCGAGGTAATCAGGAAGAGTTTTTTTTTTTTTCTATTTTTTGCAGCACTTGGAAGTAAAAATGACGATTTTAGCTCAAAAAATCGCGTTTAATTTGTTATTAAAAAATAGAAAAAAATAAAAAAAAAACTCTTCCTGATTACCTGTTGATTTATGTGAAGAAGTAATGTTCAAATTTTCAAAAGGATCGGTTCAGTAGATTTTAAGTTCTAATGTTCACGAACTTCAAAAATGACGTTTTCGGGCAAATGGGGTCAAACGGCAACCCTGTTGAAACGCTGTAACTCCGTTAGTTTAACTCGGATTGTCTTAAAATTTGTATACAATATTCTCGACATATTGTTCATTCAGAAAAAAAATTAAAAAAAAAAGAAAAAATAATTTTAAAACCTTACTCGCCCCTGTTGACATGCTGTAACTCCGTTAGTTTTCCTCGGATTGACTTAAAATTTGTACACAATATTCTCGACATATTGTTCATTCAGAAAAAATTTTAAAAAAATGCAAAAACAAATAACCATACCCCCCCCCCTTAATATCGAAATGATAATAATTTGCACGAAAGAGGAAAAGACAGTAGCAATAACTTTAAAAAACTACATTCGGTCAATTTAAAATTCGTAAAACAAAATGTTTATGAATATTATGTATTTATGAATAAAAAAAACAATAATTTTAATGTTATTTTAAAAAAATGAAAAAAAAACAATAAAAAATGTACTACGTCATCAGCGTTACGACCGTATAGAGAGATAGACTCACGGCTATTATATTATAGAAAGAATAAATTAAATTATCTTTAAATATATGTTTCTTCTGTACGTTTGTTTGTGACTGAACAAAAACGGTTGGATTTATTTTTATGAGATTTTATGTGATTTGAGAACGGTTTAGATTTACAATTGTACATAATTGGACAAAATAGCGGGAGGTCTCCTGGGGCCCTATTCCCGAACACATAAATGTCATCACAATATTGTAAATTCACACAATATTGTAAATTTCGTATTAGGTAACACCAATTTGGTGAAAATTCAACAGAATATTGTGAATCTGACAAAAACAATATAGTTACTGTCAAAATCCAATTTTGCTTTATGTTTTGTGTGTTGACTTTTTTATACAAATTTCATCGATTGGCGTAAAAATTAATTTATAACGCAAAATTAAGTCTTTAATAATATCAAATAATCATATTTTTATATAAATATCATTAAAACATATTTATTTATTAAATATATTTTTATTTTATTTTATCTAGTACCAAAAATCTGTTATAATTTTGTAAAAATTTGTTAGAATTGGTTTGTGTTTAATATGAGTTACAGAATACCATTTTTAAACAAAGTTGTTAAGCATTTTGGTGAAATTGACAATATGGTCGATTAACAAATATGTGTTCGGGAATAGGGCCCCTGAACACTTATAAGTTTTTAACTTCAATATCTTCTGATTCTGGTTTTATTTCTGGTTAAACTTATTGAGACTTGGTATATAAAGGTTGTAGTGCTGTTTCCAATAGTTCTACATACCAACTGCCGGTTTGTCACTTGCGGTTAAAAATATTTTTTGCATTTATTTAAAGTGTTTATCCCTATATTATTGTCTACAGATGTAAATAATTTTCGTGAAACGTTGATAAAAAATAATCCAAATCTTTTGAATGCATTGGATAAAGGGTTGGAGGTTGTGGGAGTCTCCCGGGCACCTTTTTCTTAAAGATCTATAACATTTGTACCTATTATTATTCTTATGCGTATATTATTGAAGTAAAACTTCTTTAGGCGCGTTTTAAGAATTTTGCAACGGAAGATCAAAAAACGAATATAATATTCGGCAAATATACGATACAATTCAATTATGACACACATATAAATGTCGGAAGTAGTCATTTGAACAGATATATAACCACATATATTCATCTCTATCATACTACAGTCTGATTTTGAATTTTAAACAAATACATGCACACAATTCCAAAAAAACTTAAGTACAAATTTAAAAACAATAAAATAAAAAAGAAATTAGAAGTAAAAAAGGCAAACGAATATTATGTTCGGCAAGTATGCGACAATTCGATTATGTGTATTGTATTTTTTATACGCTTATTCAGTATCGTATTAAATGTTATATGAGTTGGACGTGTCGATCTTAGATTTAAATATCTAATAATATAATATTCGTAATATTTTATTGAGTTTCGTAATTTTTTAAATTTATATTTTGAATTGTTTTAGTTTTTTGAAGTAAAACTTCTTTAGGGCTGGTTATAGTAGTCATTGTGGTCATGGTGGTCATGGTAGTCATGGTGGCTATGGTGGTTATGGTGGTCACGATGGTCATGGTGGTTACGGTGGTGATGGTGGTCATGTTGGTTATGGTGGTCATGGTGGTTATAGTGGTTATGGTGGTCATGGTGGTAATGGTGATCACGGTGGTCACGGTGGTTATGGTGTTCATGTTGGTTATGGTGGTCACCGTGGTCATGGTGGTCACGGTGGTCATAGTGGTCATGGTGGTTATGGTGGCTATGGTGGTCACGATGGTCATGGTGGTTACGGTGGTCATGGTGGTCATGGTGGTAATGGTGGTCACGGTGGTCATGGTGGTCATGGTGTTCATGGTGGTCATGATGGTCGTGGTGGTGTCACGGTGGTCATGGTGTTTAGAGTTTGCATCCCGGGCTTTCCCGGGCGGGAAAATATATTTGTTTTGATTAAATTTGTTTTGTTAAATAGAAAAATGAGTGGTGTAATCTTTGCACGCGGTTGAAATAAATTTCTTTGGCTACTGTGGCAGGTATTAATAAAAAGATGAAATATAAAATAAATATGTCATATTGCACTTTAGAGTTGCATTTCATGGTAATATAATTTGCAGCATGTGTAATAAAAAGTAATTTTGACATAATGTGTTACAAAGTCAATTCAATTATTAACATAATTGAAATATGAAATTAGAGGTTTATGACAAATTTGCTAAATTTTTTGAAAAATGCATCAATTGTTGTACCAATTGTTAAATTAAGTGGACATGTATTCATCGTGAAATTTAATTTGTAATACGTTGTAAGACTTTGAAAAACATGTAAATATGGCTTTTTATTACACATTGTTGCAAATTATATTATCAAGAATATTAGAAAGAAACTCTAAATTTCAATATGATATATCTATTTTATTTTATATTTAATATTTTTAGTAATACCTGCTGCAGTGGCCAAAGAAGTTTTACTTCAACAGCGTGTAAAGATTACGCACTTCATTTTTTATTTACAAATTTGAATACAATTTTATTTTTTTTATACAATTTATAAGCGAATGTCAAGATGATCTATCCATGTTTTTGCATCATCAGTTAGTTGGTGTAGTTCCATCAGGTTGCCATCAAATCGTCTGATGGGGCACTCGCAATAAATGTGAGAAACGGTTTGATTAACATTGCCACAGTCACATGATTGTGAAATATTTTGGTTATATCTATGAAGTTCTGCATTTGTTACTCCATGATTGCATCGGATTCTATTAATTGTAATCCATCGTCGACGAGGTTCATTAAATCCAGGAACTTTAGCATGTGGTTCAAGTATTAGCTCTTTGTTGACAAAATTTAAACTTGAGAATTCTTCTAGCCATCTATCTTGTCGTTCAAATTTCCCAAGAGATAGATTTTAGTTCAGATAGGACATCTTGAAATCAAACGATTTGCATTTCTACCAATAAGGTCTTCATGAATTGGTAGATTTGGGTTATCGGGAATTTTTTTAAATTCTCTTATTAGTGCCATTTCTCGTCTAAATTTCGGTGAAGCAATATTCGATAATATTGGGAGCCATGGTAAAGGTGTTGATTTAATGACGCCAGAAATTATTCTCATACATATGTATTCAACTTTATATGTATATGTCGTGCATGTGTACTGTGACTCGATACAGGTGCACAATACTCAGCTGCTGAATAGACGTGATAGCGAAGTGATAACGATGAAATACGGAGTGTGTTAGCATGAGCTCCCCAATCTGTTCCAGTTAGCTTTTGTAGTATCTCCAAATAAATATCCAAACACCTAAACTCCCATGTAAGTTTGGGCGCTAACATTCTTATAAATTTCGAATCTAGTATCTCTGAATATTCCAAATTAATTAATAACATTCCTCAATATCCAAATATAAATTCAAAATAAATAGTCCAACAAAAACGCAACACTGACCTAAACTCTAGTTTTCCATTTTCAATCGTTCTCAATTATATATCAAAATTTCACAACCGTACATTTATTCCAATTTTATTAAAACAATATTTCCGCGTTAATAACCTAAATCTTTATTAAAATTAAAATAAACGTTAATTTCGCGAAATTACATTATGTAATTTTTAATAAAATAAAAACAAAAAACTAAAGTTTGGTCAGTAGATCGTTTTTATAGAAATACCAATTAATAATAAGGTCAACGAGTAATCGTTTTTTAAATTATAAAAGTAATATTTTAAATCAAAATCGCAGTAGTCGGAAAAAACAGTTTTACTAAATCGAATCAAGTCAGTCATTTTTGAGAGTCAATTTTACAAATATAAAACAAGCCAGTCAATTTTAAGAAAAATCAATTAAACGGTCAGTTGTTACAAATCAACCAAGTGAAATCGTAAAGTCAAGTGATTCATTAAAATAGTAATTAAGCGGACCAATAGTGAAGTCAGTGTTCTTTAGTCAATCTTTATTTGACAAATCAATCATTAGGTCAAATTTTAAATATTATAAACAGAGTTTAGTTTACAAACTATAAGTTAAGTAAAATATAAAAATAAACCAAAACATTGTGTTATAGTTTTTGTCAAATAAAAGTGATGTTATTTGGAGTTTTAAATATATAAATATAAACTAAAATATTGAGTTATTGTTTTTGTCAAATAAAAGTGCTGTAATTTGGAGTTCTACTTAAACTTGTGTAAGCTAACCTAAACTTATCACAAAGAGTTTCCTTCATTTCTTTGGGAAATAAGAACGTTTCGGTTAGAGATTGAGTGCAGTCAATCAACAGACACATCAATAATCATATTAGTTAATTAAAAGCACTGCATTTTCCACACGTGAAAGTGTCACCAGCCTTCGAAAGCACTAAAGTATAAAATATAAAATAAAGTATAAAATAAGTAGTGAAATAAAAGCTTAAAACAAATATCAGCACTACACATTGTTTTATAGTAGTGTTAACATTTGCACTACATTTAATTAACATAGTAGTGTACGTTAATATTTTTGCACTACATCTTTATCATATAGTAGTGTCCTAAACAATTTTGCACTACATTTGGCGCAGCCGGTTAGTCCTTTCCGACATAAGGACATAAAGGAGTAGACGAACCACCAAGCAGAATAACAAAAAACGCCTGAGATCCAAAACTGTCATCAAAAATCACATCCACCACAACGTAAAACCAAAAATCAACAAGGAACAACAATCAAGTCAAGATTTCAAGATTAAAATTCAAGACAGAATGAAGTTCAACACCAACAAAATACTGTGGTAAGATTTTTTTTTTAACCGTAATTAGTAGATCAATTTGCCATACTCAATTTTCCGTAGAAATAGTTGTACTATAATAACTTTAATAGTAATATCTTTTCTCTCTTAAATTTGATTTTACACCTTTATATATAACTTTAACTTCAGATTTGGTTATTATTTTTCCTGTATTTCCTGTATACTGTCATTCTAAATCAAATATGTCAACCTATAATCAACACGAAGTACTAATCCTAATCGACAACCTTGTCGGTATTGTTGACAAATTTGAGCTTGACAATATTGAGAAAGTAGAAACTTTTGTAATCCGAGCCAAAACACTTCTAAAAACAGTTCTAAGTGTAATGAAACTAGAACAGAAAATGTTTACACGGTTTCTGTCCTCACATATCACAGGAAAAACCCTGTTAACCTCTAGAAACAAACCATTTGAACCAGTCGAAGACCTAGGGTACATATTGCGCGAATATTTTTTATCTTCCACAAGAAAATCAGAACGAACAAAACCGCAAAACAAAACCACTGATATTTTAGCTTTAGCAAACATGATCATAAAACTAAACGGTGATGCCGACGATATTAATGGCGAAATAGAAATCTTCGAAAAACGTGCCAAATGCCTTCTGTTTCGGCTAAACGACCAAGAACAGAAGAGATACGCACAACTACTGGTTACACGTATCACAGGCAAAGCTCTGCTAGCCGTTAGAAACAAATCATTCGACTCAGTAGAAAACCTAATATTCACATTACGCGAGTATTTCTCATCTTCCATCAGAAAATCACCACGAACAACAGACGATACACTTACAGTACAACCCAACAATGCAATTACTCAAGTCACACAAAGCCTACCATCTACAACGACAAATTTTGTATCATATATGGATTATAATCTCCCTAGATCTCCTCAATTTAATGACACATCTTTAACTACAACGTACACTCCTTCACAAAGTATAAGAAACACTGCTAAACATCCTCAACTGACATCACCAAACAGTTTTAATCCACAAAACCAAAACGTTACTCCACTACATCCATTATCTGATTTATCATCTTTTCCCTTGTTTTCTGCTGCTCTGGCAATTTCAAATATTCCTAAAACAAACTTTTCGAATTCTACGCAACATCCAACATTTTCTTCAGTATCAGACTACCATGAGAAACTACAATCCCATTTACCCTCTTATTCATTTTTACAGCCACAAGTAGAAAATATGCCTAATCCTTATAGTACAACTCACACTAACACTAGCTCACCACACATTTCACCCTATATGATGGATCAACATTTCTCATATCCCTCACATCAGCCTTCCAAAATACCTTGTAACCAATCAGAAAACTACAATAACACAAATTTTCAAACAGAACGACCTAATTTAAATACAGATATTATAAACTCTGAAGCCCCGACACCACTTTCAAACTGTTTACAAAACACAAAACTAAATTTATCGGTCATTTCTGACATAGAGCCTGCATCAGTAACCGCACAAAAAAAGGCTGCATCTACATTACATTTTAATCCGTCTAGTGTTTCCTTGCCAAATAATTTCCCTGTTACCGATACGTATGCAGATATTCCATCTTTGAACATTAACACTGACGACCTAAATTATTTAAATCCCGAAAATATTCCATCAAGTCTACCGCCAACTTTTCCACATGGTTCTGCTGATAATACTTCACGTTCACAGAATTCTGAATCAAATGTTTCTGCAAGATCACATCAGTCTGATGTGAGATCAGATGCGATGTCACAAAGTCTAAATTCAAGTCCATTTTTAATGGCATCACCATCTACCATACAATCTCAAGATATTAGTCATTCAATGGCACATCAACCCATATCATCGAAGAGAGCCAGGGACACTCCACTTGAGCACTCGGAAGCGGAAAACACGAAACTTTCCCCCACTAAAGAAATCAAGACAAACGGAAATATACTTAGTTATGCAACTAAAGGCAATATCATACTGGCTGAACCAAAGAAAATAATACAGATAGACGACTCGAATATCCCGAATGAAGCAACAATTACCATGGCTGAAAAAGCAAGACCTGGCGTGTTCATAGCAAATGCACTGTCCAAATCAGTCATCCAAAGTATCCAGAAAACTCCAACTGGCCCAATTCAAATTTTAAAGCCCAATCCAACTTCACTTGTAAACAACCCCACAGAAAACGTTCAATTACCAGATACACAAAGTAGTCAAACATTTTCGACTAACAAAATTAAGTCAAATACGCCCGACAATAACCCAGACAAATCACAATTTATACCAGAAATTATTTCAACACCAATTCTGTATTCCGAAGTTCTAAAACAAAACATTTCCCGAAACTTATGCATTCCTATAAAAATTTCAAACACATCGCAAATTTTATCAATACCTACAAAATTAAAAAACACTAAAAATTATACGCACCATAATCTACAGACTACCACTTTGAAATGCCAAACTAATTCTAATCGTAACGAAAGTAGATTCCAGAAACAGAAACCAACAATCAGCTCTATGAAAAACCAATATTTGCCTTCAACGACCACATTGAAATGTCATAATTTTATTTATCACAAAAACAGAATCCAGAAATCAGAAAACCCAACCACCTCTAAGAAAAACCAATATTTGCCTTCAACGACCACATTGAAATGTCATAATTTTATTTATCACAAAAACAGAATCCAGAAATCAGAAAACCCAACCACTTCTAAGAAAAATCAATATTTGCCCTCATCTATGGTAGTGGAAAAGAAATCGTCAAACAAAAAACCAAATATCAAATTACACAGCCGCCGAAGTATATCTAAAACGATTAACACAAATATGAAATTTCGAAAAAACAAAACCCATCAACATACGATTAAGCTCCAACCAAGCAATCCCTATCACTCTGACACCAAAAATATTAAAACGATGACCCAATCCGTTACGATAAACGACAATGACCCTACTAACAAAATAACTGTAAACAACCGTGACCATAAAATTTATCAAAACCAGAAATGTTTTCATACAACCCCACCCAGACCTATTGAAAATCGGATACACTGTTCATTACAACTTTCCAAACTGAGATCAATATTACTATATCCTAGCCTTTCGTGGATTCATGTCAAGAAAACTACTACCTTGCAACTTACACTTCCGATTATAACCAATATAATACAATTTCATTCGTATTCGTCTAATTCAGTTAATTGGCTTGAAAATCTGTTCCAAAAATTTGCTGTCTGTTTTTCCAATAATTTACTACCAGCATCTCGTAAAATCATATTCGACAAAGGAGAAGTTTTCAACTTCATTGCAAAAATTTACATAACCGTTGTTCAGGACAATACATATTTATTATTCAAACACATAAATCAAATTCGAAGTAACTTTCCTTCAAAATTACTTTCTAAAGATAAAATTTCCACATTCTTAAAAACAACAGCCTTCTAAAAAAAATATCAAACTCCGCTTAAACCAACCTAAAGCATAGGTAAACCAAATCATGTTATCCTAAACATAATACTAATCTAAACCACAAGTTAATCAAACAAACCTAATACTAACTTAAACCATAACCCAATCAACAAACCTATCCTAAACCCAATATTAACTTAAACCATAAGCCAATCGTACCAACTTATCCTAAACCTAATACTAGCCTTAACCACAAGTCAAATCTAAACAATTAATACTTACAATTTATACAATATACAAGAAACATAATAATCGAAAAACAATAATCTTATTACCAATACTGATTCCGATCAATAATCAGTACAATAAATAAACATAATAATTCTAAAATCATTAATCTTAAATAACCATTACCATAAAATACATATTATATTAAGACAATAATTTTAAGATACGCAAGCTATCAATTTTCCAATCAAAACATAATTTTTAACGGAAACAAAAACAAATACTTTACTACTATTTTTATTTACTATTACTAAGTCTTCATATTTCATAACATATGTAATTATCAAATTTAATTAGCAAAATTCATTTCAAATAAACAAAATTGTTGAACTCATTTTATTCTTATAATAAAACAAGAATAGCTGAATTTATTATTCAGAAATACATATTGCGAAAAGAAAACCATTTCTTTAAAAACTTTTTTTTACAAATTTCTGTCATTGAAAATAGTTTTACAATAATAATAAACAAATAATTCTAATGTCAAAACAAAAAGAATTTGACCCCCATCAAAACATAGGAAACAAAAACAAAATGCATTTAATCTAAATAAAAAGAAAAAAAAAAACATTTTTAAAATAAATAAAAACAATTAACATATTTGCAATTTACATTTTCAAGTTCATCAAATTTTATCATTCATAATATAAATATGGCATCTCCAATTAATAAAGGTCGTTTAAAAAATGAAAAATCTCCAATTTCATTTTTATATTTTTATATTTCATCATACAGTAATAAGTCGGCAATCATTTTTTTTTAAGAACCGTATGCAATTTTTTATAAAAGATTTTGAATTTTTACTAAATTTTTTTTTCTTTACTATAATGATCATTTAAACAAACAAAAGAAAAATCAATAAGATAAGAATCAATGGTCATATGTTCATATTTTTAGACTTAGAGAAACATTTAATATTAAGGTATATATTTTTAAGTCTTTGTATTTCAAATATCAATTTCTTATTTAATCAATATTTAATTACGGCTTACCACGTATTAATTAATTTTCACAATTACAAAGAAAACAGTAAATCGGAATTTACTAAACCAGAATAGTTCTATTAGTATAAATACGATAAATATAAAATCGATAACTCCGGAAACTATATAATTTTTAAGTAATTCATAATCTACGTATTAATACTATTTTTAATCAATACTAGCTAACGCAATATCTATTTGAACGTTTAATATAAGATTTATCATACTAGATTTAGCAATTTTATCATAATAACAATATCATCAGTTCGCGACTTAACGTACAATAATTAGCTCTTAAAACCTATCAAACAAATTTTAAAACCAAAACAAAAATCAAAATTAGCATTTCTGTTTCTATTAAGTTGAGATTATATTCACAGAATACCTTTACTGCTTACATTAATTATGAATATTTTATATTAGCCTTTCTAATTGACCCATGTACGAATTTTGAATTTTCTTAAACAACCTTCTAAACGATCCGAATATCTTTAACTCACTAATTATCATTAACATTACTTCTCCCCATTACTCTGTATCATCTTTTTACCACAACAAAAATAAAGAGCAATTAAACGCCACTAAAAGTTCTAAGCGTCATATTTTAAAATTTTTTTTTCTTTATAAAATTATTGAAGTATCCCAATTTAACTTGATTTACAAACAAATCCAGAATTCTTGATCCAAATTGATTGTTTTATTATTAAAACTATTACAATCTCTCAGCGGAATTCATTCAAACATACTTGTTTTCTTTTTTTAAAATAATAATGACAGGTATATTTGTACCATCTCTCTTATCAAATCACTATTCTAATCCTTTTTGTAATAGCAAGTCTTTTTTTATACATACCTTGGTAAAATTTTGTGTTTATCTTTAACTATTCTACCTAGCTTTCCTTTTAATTCCTTTAACGATAAACACAAAATTTTTTCCGTGGGAGGGAGGAATGTAGTATCTCCAAATAAATATCCAAACACCTAAACTCCCATGTAAGTTTGGGCGCTAACATTCTTATAAATTTCGAATCTAGTATCTCTGAATATTCCAAATTAATTAATAACATTCCTCAATATCCAAATATAAATTCAAAATAAATAGTCCAACAAAAACGCAACACTGACCTAAACTCTAGTTTTCCATTTTCAATCGTTCTCAATTATATATCAAAATTTCACAACCGTACATTTATTCCAATTTTATTAAAACAATATTTCCGCGTTAATAACCTAAATCTTTATTAAAATTAAAATAAACGTTAATTTCGCGAAATTACATTATGTAATTTTTAATAAAATAAAAACAAAAAACTAAAGTTTGGTCAGTAGATCGTTTTTATAGAAATACCAATTAATAATAAGGTCAACGAGTAATCGTTTTTTAAATTATAAAAGTAATATTTTAAATCAAAATCGCAGTAGTCGGAAAAAACAGTTTTACTAAATCGAATCAAGTCAGTCATTTTTGAGAGTCTATTTTACAAATATAAAACAAGCCAGTCAATTTTAAGAAAAATCAATTAAACGGTCAGTTGTTACAAATCAACCAAGTGAAATCGTAAAGTCAAGTGATTCATTAAAATAGTAATTAAGCGGACCAATAGTGAAGTCAGTGTTCTTTAGTCAATCTTTATTTGACAAATCAATCATTAGGTCAAATTTTAAATATTATAAACAGAGTTTAGTTTACAAACTATAAGTTAAGTAAAATATAAAAATAAACCAAAACATTGTGTTATAGTTTTTGTCAAATAAAAGTGATGTTATTTGGAGTTTTAAATATATAAATATAAACTAAAATATTGAGTTATTGTTTTTGTCAAATAAAAGTGCTGTAATTTGGAGTTCTACTTAAACTTGTGTAAGCTAACCTAAACTTATCACAAAGAGTTTCCTTCATTTCTTTGGGAAATAAGAACGTTTCGGTTAGAGATTGAGTGCAGTCAATCAACAGACACATCAATAATCATATTAGTTAATTAAAAGCACTGCATTTTCCACACGTGAAAGTGTCACCAGCCTTCGAAAGCACTAAAGTATAAAATATAAAATAAAGTATAAAATAAGTAGTGAAATAAAAGCTTAAAACAAATATCAGCACTACACATTGTTTTATAGTAGTGTTAACATTTGCACTACACTTTTGAATAATATTGATCCTCAATTTTAGTTTTTTACTCAGATTATCACAGTAGAAACTAAATGTTAATGATCGGTCCATGGTAACTCCCAAATATGTAGGTGTTCGATTAAATTTCAATAAAGTTTCTTTCATCTAAGCATTAAGCGTATCATTGGCATTATGAGTACATAAATGAAAATACGATACTTCCGTCTTATTTGGATTTGTTTTCAAACGCCAATCCTCGTAATAGTCAGTCAGTATAGTTATATCTGACGATAGTGTTGCTTCCGCCTTCCTTGTTGCAGATGGATTATATAAAAATTGCACTGCAATTGCCAAGTCATCAGCATAAATAAATTCTTTTGATATTGTAACTGGGAGATCCGATGTATACAAATTAAAAAGCATCGGTGCGAGAACCGAACCTTGTGGCAGGCCATTGTGGGACATGTCGTATTCGCCTTTGTCTATTTTCCATATGAACAGTAAATTTACGATTGGATAGAAGTGCTGAGATGATGTTTATGGTTTTTATACACTTTATTACTTTTGAGAGTTTATACAGTAATCCCTTTTTCCGTACAGTGTCATAGGCCGCGGTAAGATCAATAAACGCCACAGCAGTTTGTTTCTTATCCTAAGAACCTGATTCGATATGTGTGACCAACGATAGCACTTGATCACAACAACTTCGGTTAGGACGGAATCCTGCTTGTTCTGGTGGAATAATGTTATCAATTGTACCTAATAATCAATTTGTACCTAATAATCATATTGAATGGAGATTATAATTACAAAGAACACGTTACTTTTTGGGCGGTATTGGGAGAAGTTGATCCATCTTTTTGGATGAATCAGATGACACTGGCAAAACATTCCTCATCTTAGTAGTACTAGCTCCCATTCTATCCTAAGATCAATTTGCAATTTCAATTGCTTCATAAGGTATTGCAGCAGCCTTGATTGATAGTTTTCGAACTGGGCATTCCGCACTCAAGTTTGAACATTCACATAAATCTTGACGCAACGTGTAACATGAAGAAACATTCGAAGAATGATGTGTAGCATAAAGTGACAAATTATCCACATTGCACGTGCTACATATGCGGATGAAATTAACGCATGTGTTTGCCGCAATAGCGCTACAAGTGGGGGATAAGAGAGAAAATCACAAAAATTTTATATGGATTTTCATACAAAACACAAGTTGAATAATTTTAAGTTATCTATGAAATTTCTCATTTGACTGCAAATAAACAATTTCAATTTGGTTATGAAGTATTATTGACTATATATCAAGCATAATATATAAAATATTATTCTTAAGTCGCTCAAAAAAGAAACATGAAGCCAAGATTTCCCATACAAAGTTATATGAAAAATTTAACCTAATTCGTTTTTTTTTTTACGGACAGAAGAAAATAAAATATTTTATATATTATGCTTAACATATAGTCAGTAATAGTTCATAAACAAATTTAAATTATTTAATTGTAGTAAAATGAGAAATTTCATAGATAATTTTTAAAATTTTTCAAGCTGTGTTTTGTATGAAATCCAATATAATTTTTTTTGAATTTATTCTCTTTTCCCTCTTTAGCAGCGCCATTGCGGCAAACACTGGAACAAAAAAATCGCTCAGTAACATATTTGATAGTCTATATAGGCCCTACACGGATGATTGAAAAGTCGATAAAGATGTTTTGACAATAAACTAATCTATGCCACCATCTGAAAGATAGCTTATGAACAATCCACATTTAACATTTAATTCGCAATTAAAAAATATTTATGCATTTAATCTAGATGGAAACTATCCTATCCTACACACTGTACAAAATTTCATCATTCACATGATAGTATTTGCCTTAAGGTCACCAGCAACAATCTTTTTACACGTTTATATAGCGAACCGCTTGATACACGACATATGCCCGCTCCAACCCGCCCCTAATATGGAGAACGGACGCTTGAGTTGCATTGGTTTTATGGCGCAAATAACTCGCCATGGTGCAGAATCATTGACTAAGCAGTATTTACTCTGCCCCTCTCAACTACACTAACCTAATTCTGTTTATATAGCGAACCGCTTGATATACGACATATGCCCGCTCCAACCCGCCCCTAATATGGAGAACGGACGCTTGAGTTGCATTGGTTTTATGGCGCCAATAACTCGCCATGGTGCAGAATCATTGACTAAGCAGTATTTACTCTGCCCCTCTCAACTACACCAACCTAATTCTGTTTATATAGCGAACCGCTTGACACACGACATATGCCCGCTCCAACCCGCCCCTAATATGGAGAACGGACGCTTGAGTTGCATTGGTTTTATGGCGCCAATGACTCGCCATGGTGCAGAATCATTGACTAAGCAGTATTTACTCTGCCCCTCTCAACTACACCAACCTAATTCTGTTTATATAGCGAACCGCTTGATATACGACATATGCCCGCTCCAACCCGCCCCTAATATGGAGAACGGACGCTTGAGTTGTATTGGTTTTATGGCGCCAATGACTCGCCATGGTGCAGAATCATTGATTAAGCAGTATTTACTCTACCCCTCTCAACTACACCAACCTAATTCTGTTAGCGTTACGCAGGTAGCACGGCGTGGACGTAGAATTTCGTATTTTCACGGTTCATAAACTAAAAAACACACTACTTGTCTAATTTTAATTTATTTTTTATAAAAATTTACTGAGCTATAATGAAATCTTTAAAAAATTTGTTCAACATATTTAAACTCGAACATATTTAAACTCGAACATATTTAAATAATTTTCTAAAAAGAGAATTTTATTAATTTAAATATTAAAAGTTTATATTATATAGATTATACTTACCTGATATTTATAAGTTATAACTATATAGTTTGTTTTTGTTTTGTTGTCATCTGTCAAATTATGGCAATTCACAATAGCAAAATTACCTTTGTTGAGTAAATAAATGAATGCAGCCAATTTAAATTATTGAGATTAAAAAATGCAAGGATTCATTGATTTCTTCGCTTGAAGATATTCGCTTGTACCTCTGGTATTGAAAACTAAAAGTTTCGATAGGAAGCGAATTAAATGCAGAACTTAAGGCTGTTTTACACGGACCACGGCTGAAACACGGCTGTTTTACCTTTGTCCAGAAAAGTATTCATTTTTGTATCCAGTCAAAAATGGACATTTTTACTAACATTTTTCTATCCAGTTTTTTCTCTGTTTTGCACATAACCAGTTTAAACTGACTTCGCGCATGCGCCTATCTGACAATGTTGACAACATAACCTTTGTGTTTATGTAGGTTACAAGAACTGTTTTGTTTTGTTTGATTCTACGAAGGTAAAATAAATTCTACGAAGATATAATAAATCGTAATAATAAATCGTCACTAGAGCTGATAGCTGCGCAGACATGAATGGATATAGTACACTCACTGCGCATAAACTGTTGTAAAAATGAAGAAAAAATAGAGCATGCTCTATTTATTGCCCAGAAACTGGATGTATGTCCATTTTTCATTGGGCTACAGCTGCGCAGACGGCTACTGCGCATAAAATGAATATGAAACTGAAAATAAATTAGAGCTAGCTTCATTTTTTGCTTAAAATGTCCATTTTTGACTGGATACAAAAATGAATACTTTTCTGGACAAAAAACTGGTCCGTGTAAAACAGCCTTTAGAAATGCAAGTGACTTCTATCTTTTTTGCGATTTCGAAAAGAACATCAAAATTTATTTGCGAGCGATTAATTATTTTTGGGTTATTGAAAAAACCAAGGAAAAGGTGAATATTTATATTTATTTTTGGTGTAATTTAAATTCATTGGAATTATTTTATGATATTGGCCGTGTGTCAATACAGCTAAATCTAATTTTTTGAAGTCTAAAACTAATTTTTGACGTTTATATTCACTACAAAAAAATTAAAAAATTAGGCCATTTTTCAACAATAGAATAAAATTAGTTGATACTAGATTTTATTTGTATTTTTTGCTTATCAATAAAGAAAAAAAAATTAAGTTGTTTTTGAAAAAATTAAATAAACCATAAAATCTTGCATGCACCACTCGCGTTATTGGGTATTACACCCTTCAAGAGACATCTATCCCTCGGATCAGCGATATTCGGTCTAGATTAGGTCGCTTTTCGGATGTAATAACCATCATGAGCCCTTGGTACATAAATAGCTATGACAGCTTGACAATTAGTTAGGGATTACAACTACGACGGACAATGGTAAAGTATAATATAAGTATTGGCAATACCGACTGCTTCGTTGCTCTAAACGGAGAGATAGTAATTGAGAGATTATAATGGAGAGATCAAATGTGTGTGTGGCATTTTTTGAAAATAAGCTAATATGATAAATATTGGTTTACTTTGATGTGCTTCAAAATAGAAGCACAGATATTATTTCAAAAGTTCAATTGGCGTATGTTATAAACCTATTGAAACCACGTATAAGGATAGTAAGACACTAAAAAACGTAATGAATATAGACCACTTGTCTCCTTTGCACAACATTGATAACTCTTATGCTGGAAATACGCATGTGCAGAATTCAGCATGCAGTGAAATTAAGACATGTACATTATTAAATGAATCCAATTACTTTTAAATTCTGATGTAAAAAAGTTCTGCAAGAAGTCCTTGATTCTAATATCGATGCACAGCGGCAGTGCTACCACAATACAAATTGTTTGCTCGAGAAATATGCAGATGTTGCTTCGTTTCTACACAATCTAAACACAATATTCATTAATTTGTTAAGGCGCGATTAGTGCTTATTAGCTCGTTAGAAAATAATTGATTTGTCATCTTAAAACTCAATGAATAAAGAAGACGTTATCGTTTGTGTAATTTATTAATCAATTCAAAATTTATTGTTTTAAAAAAATCTTTTTGTGATAGTAGGCACGTAATTTTTATTGATAATTATATACTTTATTTAAGGAAATGATTAACATTTTTATTTGAATTTATTTGTATTTAAAATATAATAAAAGAGTTGTTTTATGAATTATGAATGAATATTTATGAAAACGTTTTCAAAATTTCAATTGAATTTTTTTGATGGTGACAAATTCACGTTTTAATTAATTTTATTTTTGATACGTTCTGAAATCAAACGCGGTTTCATCATAGAACTCATTACGTTACATTACGTTAACGCATGACAGACCAGGCCATAAAAATAACATAGATATACAATTGCTACAATTTTTAAATGAACAAAACCTAATACTTCTTGGAATTCAATATGATAAATTTTTTATCAATTACATTTAATTTTATTTGATTACCATCGACCAATAATTGAACAACGACGACGACGTGATAAATTGAATTTTAAAATTCCACAAAAAAAATTTACGTTTTTTTTCAACCATTGTCATAGATAACGTTAAAAATCGTTCCATTATTTTTATCCTTGAATGACTTCTGTTTAGTAATTACATGTATAAATTAAAAAAAGTAAACAAATTTACCAAACATGTAATTAATTATTAATCGAACACTTGTGTCTTTTTGGATTTTAGTTTTTGGGTCTTTAAGTTTTAGGCGTTGCTGGTTTCTAATTGAGCGGAAATTGAGCAAATAATAATTATTTACTTTTCCACAATTTGGGAGGAGGTAATTTTATACATACTAATGAAGTTCAGTTATATCATCAATTATTAATGTGTATCATCAAGTTAACACCTCGAATTCTTTGTGGTTTTATACCATTCTTGTAGCGCTATTATTGACTATCTTGGTTTACTGGCTTAAATTTGAATTTTTTGCTATATTAAAATTCGACGCTTTTTTCTGATTTTTATTTTTAAACTCATCCATATCTTTGTTATATGGCTTGGCATTGAAACTTGTTTATCAAGAGTTCAATATTATTTTGTTAAATATTTTAGAGTTTGCCCATTTTATTTTATTTGGGCGTTCTTTCCACTCAAAATTTTATTCCTGATTTCAAAATGTTATTCCTCAAAATTTTCTTATTTTTCATTTCGTTCTTACTCTTAAGAGTGCAATTTTGATTTTTTTTTATTGCACCCTTTTGGAGACGAATCCATTTTTATTTGTTTTCATTCCATGTGCAGAAGAATAAATTAGCACTTTTTCAACTCCCTTTTTATTTATTTTTATAACAATACAATATTCATAGTTTAACAAAACATTCGAATAATAATTTAGTTTTATTTTTAGATCGAAAGCAATCATCGAAAGCAATCATCGAAAGCAATCATCAAATTTAAAACATCAAATTTAATAATCTTTTTGTGTGTGGGAATTTGAAAAAAAATATTTATTTTGATTTAGGAGTAATGTCGGGTTTTGTTTTTAACTCCTTTTTATATTTGCGAATGTTATTTTTTGTTATTTAATAAGGTTTCATCCACTGCTTCACAAGGCTAGTTGGTTTATTTTGGAATCATCCGCATCCAAGCCTAATCTAATGGAAGTTCAGAGTGATAAAAATGCTGTGCTCTATTGACAGAGATTACTATTCGAGCCGGAAAGATATCACTCTTAAGTTTGTGGAGCTTAATTTGTCAAGTATTTGCGCCACCATAATATAAAATTTAAAAGTACAAACAATTATATAATCACGAACATCGAGAAGTTGTTTAAAAAACACACATGTTTGGTAAAAAAAACTAGAATATCTTGTCGTGTTCTATTTTGTAGAATTTGTCTTGATTTGCCTGATATTAATAAAAAACTAAAAATTCATAAATAGTAAACTAAAATCGATTCCCCTTCTAGAAGGATGAGATTTCGTTATTTTATCATGGATCATCATAAGCAATAAAATTTATACTTTGTCGTGAGATTTAGACAAAGGGAGTACCCGTCTATTTTCTTATTTGCATTTTATCAGCTCAGTTAAAGTTGACTGAGCTAAAGCACATGTAAATGATTTATAGTTAAAGGATCTGTTAAAGGACCTATTACCGGAGAACTGTACATAACTTAAGTGCTGAAAGTTCTTCCTAAAATATATTTTTTAGCCTTTTAACTTTTACAACATACCCACAGTACAACAACGTACCTTAATCCCTAAACAGTTGTGATCGCTAGCTTTTGCACAAACACTCTGCGATGGATTTACTATTTTTGCGCTCCAGACTAAATTCTTAGTTTGTTAGTCAATAAATAAAAACGTACGAGAAATCTTAAGAAACTGTATAGCTTGTCAGTGATCCAAAATTTCGAGGCACTAGATTATCATTGTCATAGCACCCGCTGACTTTAGTATATTTAGTATACAATCGATATTGTGACACGCAAAATGATAGAAATAGCAGATGACCAAGTTTCAAAGTTGTTAGTTTTCAAAAGACCCAACACTTAGGATTTAGAGCACCAATTAGGATGGAATGATCAGAATGGTTCCATCGGACGGACTCTCAAAGCTATTTTTATAAGTCAAGAACGCCCTGACTATTCTAAAACATTATCGACAGTATTATTAGAATCGCGAACATGTTTTTGAGATGACTTCAAGTCAACTTACATGGAAGTAATGTATGACCTTTCCTAGGCTTTACGAGCTTATTTCTTTCTGAACAAGTGATACTAGCTCCCCAACCCGATCTCGTATCCCACATATACCACTTCAGAGACCTTCGTCCTGTTTCTTTCTTGCGCACTCTTCTAATGTCATATTTTAGTTTCAACACCCTGAAAATTTGAGTCCATATTTGCCTTAAACGCAATTCAAAATTCGCGTCAACATTCCAATGAAAAAGAAAAATCGAAATCGGAGGGAGGTTAAGTTAGGTTAGAATGGCCATCCTAAGGCCATAGTCATACCATGACGAAAAACTGTTACTGTTCAGATACTAACTTTTGGAAACCAGTCAGAGCTTCTCAAGAAGCGACAAATAGATACGTCAGGTTATGAGAAGTGTGCGACCAAGAAATGTGAGTAGAAGAGATGAAGAACCGTTTCCTCCTCGTCCTAGTCTTGGCAGCCGCCACAGTAGTCAACCATGCTGATTTTTCTGCGACTTATAGATATCGCTTAATCAGACCTAAAGCGGTCCAATGCAGACCAGATCTGCTTAGAAATCACAATAGTGGTGCTCTCTAACCATCTTGCATTTGCGCGCGAATACGCCTTTTTTGGAGTAGTAGCATTCACGAAGCAAGCGGTATTCCCAACTTCACCATAGTTGGTGACAAGAGGCAGGAAGTTCCTACAGCCCGCTCGGCTGTTGGTTGTCGGCCATCAACTTCCAGATGAGGTGGATGTTGAACTGATCTGCAACCAATTCGTTAAGAGATGCCAGACAGTTACGGGATACTTTCAACGTGAGGAGGCTCGGCTCTAAAAATTTTATTGCAGACTGATGGTCCGTCAAAATTTCGATGTGAACAGTGTGAAGCCAACTTGGGTTCGGAATGGAATAGTAGAAGGGATATCCTAGTTACCAGACTTGATGAATTCAATATATTGCTACAATTTCACATCTCGATAGAATTCAGGTTAACGGCTGCCGGTAACCTGAGGTTTCGGGCCCTAATCTGTCTGGCTACAATTCGGTAGGAGCAAAATGAACCAGAATTTCTAGGCTACGCTGGGTGTGGTCATTCGAACTCCACTAATGTGGAATGATGCGGATCTCTGGACTTTCATCAAGAATTTTCGATTGACCATTTAATTTAGGGTCAGCCACCAAACTGCGAACCATACAAAAGGATTGGTCAAACTATCAAGCCATTTTCGTCCAATAATATTTTTGCACGAGTAAATAATACTTTAGTTTATGGTTGTTCGATGAATTATTATATTTTCGAATAATAATTCGTCCAATCAATAGATCAAATTCCAATTTATTTATTTGAATATTTTGACCGTTATTTGGAGTTCGCTTCAGCACTACAATATACAAACAATTAAAATTAAATAGGCTAATAATAACTACACAAGTTACACTTATACCAAATCAACAACATATAACAAAATAAAAAACTTAACTAAGGATATTATAACTAAAACCAAAAAACATGTATAGTCAGGTAAAATAATAACAATAACTACAATAAATTAATGCTACCAGATTCTAAAAACAAAACAATATTACATATTTACACCGAAGTAGAGACGTACATTGATGTATAGATGTCGCATTGATCAACATAAAGCAAATTGTTTCTGACAATTGAATTAATAGAACAAGTTTGTTATTTAATGTGTTTTAGTAATTCAACATAGACCGGATTGATTGATATTATCCATATATGATCCACGGCTTACTGCTATATCTTTGTTTTTATATATGTATAAAGATGCAATTGTCAATCTTTTGGGTAAATATTTCTCCACCGCCACTATTCTGGCGTTATCGCAATCAAATGTATGGTACATCTCTTTTGAATGTTGTGCCGCAGCTGTTTGATTTTGTGTGGCTAATTTCGATAAGCTGTCAGTTTTGTGCTGTTTTAATCTGTTTCTAAGTTTCTGGTCTGTCTGGCCAACATAAGTACCTGGGCAATCCTTGTAATTTATACCATATATTACACCAAATTTCCAATATTTCTATACTTTCCAATGTATACTTGAATGTAAAGGACGAAGAATTCGGTATACAGTTGGGCTAGCTTTGAAGCCAATCTATAATGTACTATCATAGCTTGCTAGCAGTTTTATATTTCTGCCATATGTATTATATTAGCTTTCCTTGCTCTTTCGAGAACATAACAAAAACATGTTGTATTAAAATACATTAAATGACGCATCAAAACAATTAACGAAAAAAATGGTTAATTGAATAGTAGCACACAAAAATGTCTCTACGTTTGTTACAATTCAAAGAAATAAAAGAGAATTATTAGAGAATTTCTTTAAACACGTTTACTCTTGTTTTAGAGTCAAATTCGAAAATAAATCTGTCGTTACAAAGTTCCTGTTACGGCGCCAAAATTCTTATAAATACTTATCCTGTTTAAGCCGGGATTTAACAACAAGAAGGAAAAAACCTACACACGATCTCTGGCCCAGGAAAATCTTTAAGTCAATTAGCTTAATAAAGAAAAAAATAAAATTCCAAAAATAAATATTGATAAAAATCAAAAAAATTATATAATAAAAGAACTTAACTTAAAATGTTAATGTCTTCAGTTCTTCATTTTCATCATTATCCAGAAAAAATTCTCAAATCCTCCTCCAAAAGAAAGAAAATACACAATCAACAATATCACGGGTCCGTTCCTTATATACTCTATTTCTTTTCTTCAATCCAGTCACAGCTTTTGAATACGAACGAGCAGTAACTTTGTAGCGGCATCAAAATTAACATCTTCTTATAAAAAAATAAAATAACTGGTGAATTCAACATAGGATGAGTTTATTGAAACAAATTATGATGGTGCGTTTGTTCTACAAAAATTTATATAAGCAAAACTGCATAAAACAATAACTGTCACCAAAACCGTATGAAGTATGAACTATAATAACTATATAGCACAATGTTTAATGTTCAAGTTCTCTCTTTATGTGAGAATTTCTACTTTCATCAACGGAAATTATATCAAGCTTCGTAAGGCATTACTGACCAAAAGTATCAAGGATTTTATTTTTTTTACAGTTCACAGTATATTTCACAGTATATTAATAAACTTTTCAAAACTGTTCTTTTCACAAAACTCAAAACGAGTAATTACAAATTTGACATTCGTTCTAATCAATAATATACAAAAATTAATTTATAAAACCAAGCTTAATGTTTTAAATATAAAGCAACAAAATCTCAAAGTGACTTCTTTTATAGCCAAAAAAATTGTAACTTAATTGCTCGAGATCTATAGGAAATCTATTTTTTTTTTAATAAAAAGTGTTGTGTAGTAGGAATTACAAAATGTGTCACAACAACACAAAGATACCATTTTTTTAAATGTGTGTGGATTGAATATGGGAACAGAATATGTTTGAGGAATGATGAGTCGGATTTCATCCGAGCACTGCTGGTGACGATATTTATAGAAAACAACGAAATCAGCAACAGTGAAACGATGTTGTAGGGAATCAAGATTTAATGTAAAATTTTGATCCCCAACAATTCTTATAGCACACTTTTGAACAGAGTTCAAAATAGTCAGGATGGTAGTCTAGTAAAATAGTCAGATGCAGCGCCCTAAATTTGACAACAATACTCCATACAGGAACGAATTTAGGACTTATAAATATGGAGTAATTGATACGGAGTAAAATATGTTTTACATCTATTGAGGAGGCCGAGATTCCTTGATGCGCTCTTTGCCATGGCCATTATATGATCGTTCCAGAGTAAGTCATTGGAAATTGTGACTCCCAGTAAATGCTTTCACATTTGTCTATTTGTTCGTTACACATACTAATTGAAATATCGTTAGAAAACTCGGTCTTTGATCTGGAAACAGTTAAAAGCTGCAAGTTAAAACTTAACTGATTTTATATATCGATGTCATTTTAATCATCGACTTTATTTAGATAAAGAACATCTATCCTTCCCTCTCTGTGGTATTCACATTTTATTAGAAGCGATAAATATATAAATTACACACCGTAAATCTACCGCGTATACCAATAAATATAAAACGCCAAACATACGTTGAGTTCCGTAACTCTAGATCTAAGATGAGAGTGCTCAGATAAGGAGTTCCACAAGGTGGAGTTCTCTCGCCTTCATTATTCAACCTTTACTTAAGTAGTTTACCGGCACCACCGGAAGGAATAACTATCACGTCATATGCAGACGACTGCACGGTGCTTGCAACATGGAACAACTCACCAATGTCCTAAACACCTACCTCAACACCTTGAATGAATGGTTTAAAACCAAAAAATTGAAACTGGCCACTGAAAAGTCCACTTCCACACTTTTCACCACATGGACGAAGGAGGTAAATACAACACTCAATATCTGCATTGACAACATACTTAGTCCTACTGTCAAAAATCCAAAACTGCTGGGGGTAACATTCGATCCACTACTTAAATTCAACGCTCATGCTCAACAAGTAAATACAAAACTTAAAAACAGGAATAACGCACTGAAAGCTCTAGCTGGTAGTTCGGGGGGTAAGGATAAAAACACAATAATAACGGCAAAGAAAGCAATAGGAAGGCCTTTCATAAATTACGCCGCTCCCATATGGACACTGCAAGTCGCTGACACCCACTGGAATAAATTACAGATAACAGAACGCAACCTTGCGTACAGCAACCGTATGTCACTTGGTGGCCCACCGAGATCACCTACACGAGGACTGTAACATATTGCCGGTCCGTGAACACAACGAAATGCTTACTAAACAACAAGATGTTAAAAACAATCAAGACATAGATAACATCGACGAGCGTACGTATAAGAGGGGGTTGAAAAATGTACATAACAAAGTCGTTGAAGACACAATAAAGAACTACACCCCGAATCGAGTTCTTAATAGCAAACCACCACAAGTCGCTGCCGAAGAGGTAAAACTACCACGCAGCACCAGAACCATCCTAGCGCAGTTGAGATCTGGTTGGTCACGCATCTTAAATAACTACATGAGTAGAATTGACCAGGAAATTGTTGACAAGTGTCCCATATATGAGGGCACGCAACATGATGCTAACCACCTTTTCAATTGTCCAGAGAAACCAACCGACCTGACGAAGGAAAATCTGTGGTACCGCCCAAGGGCAGTAGCAGAGTTCCTGAATCTGGACTTGGAGCCGGAAGAATAGCACCACAACAACATACATAAATATAAAACAAAATAAAAATCATTCCAATACTACCATATCAAAAAAACATAAGGTAATTAAAAATTTAATCAATCATATATATTACCAACATATAACAGACAAAACCCGTAATAAGAAGTATTCTATCAGCATCAACGCTTCTGCGCATGATCCATTTACTTTACTTCGTTTTCGTTTTAAAACAAAAACTTTTATGATATGATTTTAAGTTGTTTGATATTACGGAACGAATGTGTTATTTATAGAATGAACAGTGTGAGAACTGTTGGGTTTAAACTTTAAAAGAAAATGTTTATTTAATAGGATTTGTTGGTCGCTACAAAACATTTTCTCTGATAAATATCTTTGTAACATGCATTAGCAAGATAGTATAGTAGTGTAACTTGGCTACAAGTGTGTTGTGTAGCCTAGTGGTAGGACGGTGGATTTTAAACTCTGGTTCGACTCCCTTCAAGGTCAAATTGTTTTTAAACCTATTTATCGGTTTTCCAAACCGGTTTTGCAATTAAGCAATAATCAACGAATAGACCTGATAACTGATGACCCATATAAAACCAATAGATCTTTAGATTCCATATAACTAACTAATAAATCTTAAATTAAATCTTTAAATAAAACTCGACCACAAACTTGAGTAAATTGAACGGTTTACTGCAGGTGAGAGACACTAGTTGACAGCCTACGTTCCTATATGGAACATATACGACACCAATAAACTTGGCTATGAAGTCCAGTTCCTACGCACATTCTCTTTTGATGTTTTGGTCCCTTTCCAAGTCGGGTAATATTTTTATTTGTTTGTTGTACTTCATATATTTTATTTTGTGATATTTTTTCTTTTATGACAGTTTAGCCTCATGCTCAAACCTTTCGGTACTTCGCTCTCATTTCGCTTCTCACATTCTCATTGAGAACTTGGTTTGAGGCACCTGTGTCGCTACATAGTGGTGTGTTGAACGAACAAACAAACTTACAATTCCTGCTTTTGCTAACACATGCAAGCCTGACCTCTCTATTACCTAAGTTGATTAAAGTAAAAAATAGGTTTAAACAATAATTATATTTTTAAAATATATTTTGTACATATGTACATAAAAAAGAAGAAATGAATAAGAAACAACTTGCCATACTTGAACATATGACAAAATGAATTAATTTATCTTTCTGACTCAGTTGAAAACTCAAAGGCGAATAAATCAAACAAACTGTACAAATAAACTATATTGTATCTGTGTGTTGGTTGTAAATATATTTAGTACGTACTCGCAACTCATATTTTTTTCTATTACATACTTTGAAATTCTCCTTCTTTTTGGTTTGTTATAAAATGTTACTGTTGGTTAACATTCAATCCAAGCTAATGGAATTGTCTCAAACAGGTTTATTCTTACTAGCAGACTAGCTCAAATATGCAATAAAAAGAAACGTTCTAGAATCCACCTGATCATCCTTGAAAATAAATGCATACATATCAGTTCGAGTTTCTGCTCATTCATTGAAAGACAATTAATCAAATTGCTGAGAATATTTTATACAAAAAATAAAATTAATTATAAACAAACATAATCAATTTTCATAAGTGACTTTGACCACACATGCTATAAGCGATCATTATCTACTTTCGCAATTTAAACCACTTTTATTCCACCAACTGTATTTACAAAAAAAAGCAACGTAAGATTTATAAATATGTTTTTTTATATTATAAAGAGAAAATCGTTTTTAATATTATAAAAAAAACAACAAATATTATTAAATTGTCGTCCAACATGTTAAACATAAGAAATTAATATGAAAAAAGTAACAACAAAAATGAGGGATTGAGAACAAAAAAAAATTCCACATTAATTTTATACGAAATTCCATTAAAAAAAATAATTTTATATCTTTTAAGCGCCATTCATTTGATACAAGAAAAACAAGTTAACATATAAGATTTTATATATATTTTTAGAAAGTATTCAACATATTGGTTGGATTTCTTATTCATAAACTTTTTTACATTTCAACCTTATTCACTTCCATTTTTGGTTTATTTATTTATTTAAAATAAAGAATAATCTATGTTCTTTTATTCTTTCCTTGGAGTGGTCCTTTTATTTTTATTTTGAAAGTCAATAAATTTTAAACCACAATCTGACACATAATAAATAAGTATAGACTTTTATTTAGGTAACAAAAATTGTGCCATAATTTATTTGTATTGAAATGCGTTTCTCAAATTTACGGAAATTGTAATGCTCCAAATCAAGTTTTATATAATCCATAGGAATCCAATTAAAGTCAAGTGTACATTTTATAGGCAAAGCAAAAACTCAAAGTTGTTTTCTTTGTTTATCCTTTGTTTTCTTTGGAAAAAAGGACTTTTAAATTATTTTCATTAAACCTTTTACCTGTTTCATTTCGGTTACTTTTCACCCAACTAATCAGGGTTACGTTCCGAAACTTTACTATAGTTAACTATATTTAAATAATATTTAAATACGGTCGTTCAGAAACGAAATAGTAAAGTTAATATTTAACTATTTGACAGCTGTTTGCGTTCAGAAACACACTACGCCCCGCCCACATTTATTAAAAAATTAAATGTGCTCTCGAGTAGAGTTAAAAATTAAATACACATATACATAAGCATTATTTATAATTTGACGCTGTAAAATTGACAGTTCAATTTATTTTGAAATTGCAGCATAAATATATATTTTTCAAATTCTGAATGAAATGCAAGTTTTCTATAACAATATGGTTAGTAATTTCTATCTTAGTTTTTAATTTTTTCGGTTTTAAGTTTATTCAATTGAAACATTTTATGAAAGAATTATTCTGACATACGATTTTAACAGATTGTATTAGTATTTGTGTATTTAATATTTTACTTAATGATCGTCGTTCAGAAATTATTTAACTATAGTTATTAAATATTTTAATGCGGAGATTTGATTGGTGCATTAAATATTTAGCTATAGTAAAGTTTCGGAACGTACCCCAGATATTTATTTATTTGAACCCTGAAATTATCTACCCATCATCTTTTACCATAGAAGTGATCATTATCCTATTTTTAAAAAAAATCTATGCAGTTGGTATTTTTTTTAATTTTGTTTATTTAATTTCAAATAAAAATGGTTTTCTTGGATATATGAGTGTATAATAGTTTTCTGTTAGACAGTATGGCGACATCGTATCAGTTTATTTTTTTCGTTTCAATTTCAAGTGATGTCGATTTGGTTTTGTTTTGTTTCGTTTCGGGTTACATTTCGAAAATACGTATACGTACATAAATTAAATGAATAATAAAAAAAAACAAGAAATCATGTATGCTGTTGTTAGTTAGATATGGGAATAAAGAATTTTATTTATTCATTTTAAATTTTATACGAAATACATATATTGATTTCATTATTTATTTAAACACGATATAAAAAATAATACAAAGTAAATATTACAGGAAAATGAATTTAATATTATGAAGTAAAAAAAATTTATAATGTGAGTCATTAGGGAAATGTATATGATGTGTTATGTGGTTATTGATTTGATTCAGCAGTATGATATCACATTTTAAATGTTGATTTAATATAAACATTTGGCTTGGATTTTAAACATTACGATATTGGTTTGGTTAGGTTTTTTATAAGGTCGCTACTAAAACTGGTTAGTTAAGTTAATTAACTGAGTGCAGTTGACTTGCTACCAATTAATAACAATCTAAGACAAACTGACAACGGTTTTTAATTAAAACTCAGAGTCTTTAAAACGATATTTACGATTAATCAAAATTTTTAGAATTATAGTAGCCTAAATAAAATATTGAAAATTTCAAACACGTTACTACAATACTACAGACTAAAAACTCAACCATTCACACACCTGGCACTACAGTTTGGTTATTGGAGAGGCAGTTGTGGGATTCTGTGTTCTAGGACCACAATCGAAAAACTATCGTCAAGGGTTTTTCAAAACTGAAATGAAATGGTATCTATTGTATTTACATAATCATATAAAATACCATCCAAATGGTATTTATTCATATGTAATAGTGATTGCAATCCGGGTTTCCGGTATCCGAAAAGTCGTTTTTTTTTTGTTATTTCGAAAGGTTTCTTTGATAAAAATTTCAATTTTTTGTAGAATTTGAACATATACAAATGTTTTTTACTTTTTTGGACGTAACTATGACAACAAAATATATGGCTAAAAAGTGGCACTTTAAGGCCGCAAATCACAGTAATAAAGCAACACTTTAATATGTAGGCAAATAAAAACAATATTATAGTTTTTCAATTTCATTTGTGATTTTCAGTGATCAGTGATCAGTTACCAAAACAAAATTAGTAATTTATTGTCTAAAATTTATTTAGTTTTATTTAAAGTGTACGTGATTTAGTTATATTATTATATTATATTGTTATATTATTTGGTGATCTGTTGAAAATTTTCAGTGAAAATATAAAAATCGAGGTTTGTACAGTTCTTTATGTAACTTTTATTTTTATTAACTACTAATCTTTACATTATATCTTCGTTGAAATGCCTAAGTCTAAACGTTCCATATTTAAACATATAAACCCTTCAACTTTTAGACGTAGAGCTTATTCAATTTTTAATCAATATTCGACATTAATTGAACAAACGTCTGATTCTGCTGCTATTGATACATCTTTTTTATCCAATCCTGTAATTGGATTGGTGGACAATGTGGAAAATTCAATTTTCAGTGAGTAACAAATGAAAAGTGAAATACAAATGTTTCGGATTTTTCTGAAAATATGTTTTCAAATAATAAGCATGTTGGGTTAGAATATTGTAACATGGAAGAAGATTATGCAAAAGATTCAAATGCGCCCTGAAAATTTACAGCAATGGGCTATTGAATTCAAAATATCTCACAGCGCTCTTAATAGTTTGTTGAAATTATTAAAAGCAAACGGGCCCCAAGAGCTTTGCATTGACGCTCGAACTCTTTTAAAAACGAAAAACGTTACAAAATCAATAAAAATTGTTGAGCACGGTTATTATTGGAATTTTGAAATAGAAAAAGCATTAAAATCTCTATATTCATCCGATTGGCCAAAGAAGTTAGATTTGTTTGTGAATATTGATGGTATTCCCATTAGTGACAGCTCAAAAAGCCAATTTTGGCCTATTTTAGGTCTAGAACCAAATATTTCGAAAAAATCATTCGTAATTGGTGTATTTAAAGGAACTTCTAAGCCAAGAAATTGTGATGAGTATTTAGAGGATTTTATTAACGAATTAAATAATTTATTGTTAACTGGTATTGTAATAAATGAGGTGAAATATGAAATAAAACAAACCGCATTTGCAGTTTGTGATATTCCAGCAAAAGCTTATATCGCAGCTATCAAAGGTCAAAATGCCTATTTCGGATGTGAGTTTTGTGAAGTCGAAGGTAATTATTTTCATCGAAACCACTGTATGGGCTATCCAACTCGATCTGCCAAACTAAGGACCGATGTATCTTTTAGAACCAGAGATCAAGAAGAACATCATACTGGCTTATCTCCTCTTGAAAAGTTACCTATCGATATGATTAGAAGCTTTCCCCAAGATTATATGCACGGAATTTGTCTTGGTGGTATAAAAAAAAACAATACTAATTTGAATTAAAGATTGGTTTAATTTTAACGCTAGACTTCCTGCTTCTAAAATAAACCTTATATCAGATCGTTTATTGAATTATAGAAATACGCAACCACTGGAATACATTTGAAAATTTAGATCAATAGAAGAGATCAATAATTGGAAAGCGACTGAATTTCGAAGCTTCTTACTATATGCTGCACCTTTTGCGCTCTATGGAATAGTTAATGATGTAGTTTATGAACATATGCTTGCATTTCATTGCGCCACAATTTTGTTATTGAACGAAATTTATTCGGAAAATTGGCATTTAGCGCTCCTTGAATATTTTGTAACACAGTATGCAGTAATATATGGCGCAGATTCGGTCTCTCATAACATCCATAATTTATTGCATTTATACGATGATGTAATTCAGTTTGGCCTACTTGATAACTTTAGTGCTTTTACTTTAGAAAATAAACTTGGAGTTGTAAGAGATTATTAAGATCGGGTTATAAACCCTTACAACAGTTGGCAAGGCGGGTTTTTGAGCAAGTTCATGCTCCCAATTATCGCGGGTAGGAACTGTCAATGTTAAACAATGGGCCAACCTCGGGCCCAAAAAGTTTTGTATGGGTGTTTTGTTATGCCAGATTTTGTCTGATTTGCACGACTTGGCCCAAGTCTGATTTGTCAGACTAGGCCCAAATCTGATTTGTCAGACTTGGCCCAAGTCTGATTTACCAGTCTTGGCCCCAGGACATCATTCCAAGCTTGGGCCGTTTGAAAATGTTAAGTCTGGCCCAAACCCCAAAAGCTATGGCGCGAACTTGGCCCATTAGCTAGTTCTTACCCGGGTATGTCACCAGTCTTTCTAAACTGCCAATTTAATTAAAAAAACCGATTTCCAACACAAATGGTTTCAAGAAAATTGTTTTATGGAATTTACATTAAATGATACCTTTCCAAATAAGTGGTTTTTAACTATAGATAAAAATATTGCTGCTATGGAGTATGTAATTTCAAATAGAAATGGAATACAAATATTTGGGAAAAAATTAAAGAACAAATCTGACTTTTATGAAAAACCACTGAAATCTTCATTACTCAATATATATAAAGCTGAATTGAAGTTTGAATCTTTAGATTTTTGGTTAGTTAAAAACATGAAATGTAAAATGTTTCTATAAAATTAGGCGTGAGCACTTGTGTGTGTTTTTCCCCTCTTGCACACTAATAATTGAAATTTATCTCGCCCGATTTTATCAAAAACTGCTAAAGTACCTTTAGTAAATAACTTTAATAGTTATTATAACAAACATGAAATATATTCAGTATAAATATACCGAAAATTGAAGTCTAAATTTATTAAATAATTTTATTATTATAAATATTACATTATTTATTACAATTTTATTTAATTTTAAATGTTTATTTAATTTTATTTGTTTATCTTAATTGTATTCATATTACATAATATTTTCCGTTTCCCCAAAACTCCAAGTATCATGTATTGTGTGGTAGAAACCATCGAGGATGGAGAAAACACTGCATGGCTGTACCAAGATGTTGGATACGAAATGAAGAGCTATATTACCCATCCCAAAGTCGTGAAGTGTCAATTGCTCGCAGAAAATGTTGGTCGCCACAACCAGATTGGATAGTTATGCATTGTAAAGTTTTGCGCGACAATATTGGTAAAAATAGTGGAACCATTAGTGCAAAAATTATTAATGTTACTTGTAGATGTACTAAAGACTGCATTGGAGCAAGAAAGGGAAACAATGTTAGTATCATCAAGTGAAAGCGAAACTGCACGTCGAAAAACATCAGATAAAAACTCGTCATTAGATATTAATGAAATGTTTATTGAGGAAATTCAATCTGTGAGAGAAAACCCATGTGAAAAAGCTCGACAAACAGTGCAAACTACAAATGTAATTAACCGAGATGTTATTCATGCGACGGAGAGCGCAATATGTGAGAAAAGTGAAATTAATAACGTTTCACCTCCATCATCTTTAATGTATCTATACACGGATGCTGAAAGTAGGACATTCGTTAAATATGTTGGGATGACAACTTCAGCTAACTCACGTTCTATAAATTATAATTGCAATACAGCAGAGCATAATCCCACTTATCCGGGATTTGTACAATATCCATGTACAGCAGCATAATGTCGTTTTGTCTTAATAATTAATAACTTATTTTGTTAAATTTATAGATTATAACTATTTAAACCTAAAATTAGATAGTGTTATAAAATTATTTACGGAACAAACAGAAAGAATTTTAAAATCCCAAGCTGAGTTGAAAGCAGCAATTGATTTGCTTGCTGAAAAAATTCCAATTGTCAAGTCAAAAGATGTACCACATACCAAACCTATAAGTGATATCGAACTACCAATTAGTACAGCCGAAAATTTAGAAAATTTTGAAATGAAACTGAAGTCAGATCCAGATTTTAAACAGAGAATGGTGAGTTCATGCAATACTATTTTGAAAAAATATATTATTGAATTTGTGGCGAATTTTCTGCTATTGTTAAAACTATGACGGTATAGAGTATATAGTTGTCACTTTCTACTTAGTTTATGTGAACTGTATTATTTATAGTATGGTGTCTATATTTATTATACATGTTGTAAAAATCGTCGATTGAAAATTGCTAGCAATTTTAATCATATTCTGTTTTTTTAGATTGCATGTATGTCAACGTTTGGAGGACCAAACGAAAATGGTTGTGCCCGTATAGTAACTCAGCAGTTAATTTTGGATACTGTACTTGTTATGTATTCCTGGGGCAAAACTATGGTCAAAAAACCCTTTTTACCGTATGTTGAAATTTAAAACAGAATTATGATGGCAGAGATAGCAAAACTTAGTGGCTATGCCGATCACGAGGTCAAAACATTTTTAAAGGAATATTTAAAATCGGCCATTACCCGATTAAATCGGGTAGCAGAAAAATTATCTGCCAATTAAAATAAAGATATATTTTTTTTTACGATTTCGTACTTTTTTAAAAGAAACTGTTTGTTTATATTTGTTTGAATTTGTTTGTATTTATTTTTATACTTGAAATTAAAAAAATTGAATTTATTGAAAAGTACGATGCAGTGTTTTATCTTCTTATATATTAATACGCTAGATTAAAACTTTGTGGAGCATTAGGCTTTTTTATTCGAATTTTGATTCATTTGAAATTTTCACTGCTAACTGATATTAGTGTAACCTAGATTTTAAAGATTTTTGGGATTTTTCGGATCATAAATAAAAAAGTTATTATATACGGAAAACTTTTTCTATACATATGCATTATAAGTTTACATACATGCAAAAACAATTTTCTTTTTGCTTTAAAACAATGCTTTAAAATTTTTCTTTTTTATATATTAGCTATCGAACCGAACAACGAATAACAAAAACGAAAATTTTTATATTTATTTTATATTCATTTCAGTCGTCGTATTTATTTTATATTTTAGTCGTCTTTTATCTTTCAAGAAGGACGGTTTTCGATATTTTTCGATTATTTCGATGCCAAGACTACGTCGTAAACGTTTGGATGTGAGTGGTACATCGAGTCGTCGGAATAAAAGAGATTATATGCGTAATATGCGTAATAATGTTGATTTTATGAATGATGAAATGAATGGTAATAATGATGGAATGAATGCTGAAGCTGATGTTGTTGTGAAGATTTTCGGTTCTGTCAAAGCACTTATATATACCATTGAATTTCAAAAACGTGGTCTTCCGCATGCCCATATTTTGTTAAATTTATCAGATGAAGATAGAATTGATGGAAATGAAATGATTAATAAATTTGTATGTACTGAAATCCCTGATCCCATTCTTTTTCCTAAATTACATGAATATGTGAAACGTCATATGATGCATGGACCATGTGGTGCTCTAAATCCCAATTCTGTTTGTATGAGAGATGGTAAATGTAGTAAGAATTTTCCAAAACCTTTTTCTGAAAATACTAAAGAATCTGTGAATGGTTATCCTTTGTATCGTCGACGTGATAATGGTATGAGTGTTGATGTACGTGGTGCATCTCTTGATAATAGATATGTTGTTCCATATAATCCTTATCTTCTTGCAAAATTCAATTGTCATATTAACGTTGAAATATGTACGACTGTTAAAAGTGTGAAATATGTTTACAAGTATGTATATAAAGGGTATGATTCTGCCAATGTTGAATTGAGAGTGAATGGAGAGAATGCAGTGAATAATGATGATGCGATTGTGGGAAATGAAATTCAAGATTTTTTGAATGGACGGTATGTTGGTTCGACTGAAGCTGCTTGGCGCATATTTGAATTTCCAATGCATTTTCAATCTCATACAATTATTCGACTTGATTGTCATTTGCCTAATAGACAAAATGTTTATATCAGGAATGGTAATGTGGCTGGTGCAGTCGCAAATGTATCAAGAACAAAATTGTTAGCATTTTTCCATTTGAATTCCATTGATAATTTAGCTAATGAGTTTTTGTATACAGAATTACCATTACATTATGTTTGGCATGATCAAAGTAAATCGTGGAAAAGAAGACAACGTGGGGCTGATAAAGTTGTTGCTCGATTATATATGGTTTCTCCAAAAGATATAGAATTGTTTCATATGCGTTTACTTCTGTTGCATGTTCGTGGTCCAAAATCTTTTTCTGATCTACGTATGTATGAAGGTGTTGAGTACCCTACTTTTGTTGCAGCATGTGAAGCTCGAGGTATTGCAACAAATGATAATGAATGGCGTGAATGTTTACTTGAAGCTTCAGAAATTCAATCACCAAAACAGTTTCGTCAATTATTTGCATTTATCTGTGGTTTGAATGTTCCTCCGAATGCTTTAGCTTTATGGATTGAATTTAGAAATAGTATGATTGAAGACTTTTTACGAAATTACGATGAAGATGTGTCAATTAATCGAGCCTTGATTGAAATTAATGAAATTCTTCTTACACATAATACTTCATGTGGTGATCTTGGTCTTCCGATTCCACAATATAACTTACAGATTGGCGATGTAGGTCATTTTGATATTGAAGAAGAAGCTATAGTTTTCGATAGAATGTATGAAAATGCAAATAATGAGCAACGTAGTGTGATTGATATTGTTTTGCGTGAAGCTCAATTCCATGATACTGGAAGTAATGTTTTTTTCTTGACAGCTCATGCAGGTTGTGGCAAAACTTTTGTTCAAACGGCAATCATTCATAAATTTAATTCATTAAATTTTTCGTGTATTGTAACTGCCTTCAGTGGTATTGCATCAACTCTTTTGATTGGGGGGCGAACTTTGCATAATGTTTTCAAATTACCAATTCCATTATTAGAGAATTCAATGCCAAATATAACTCCAAACAGTGTACATGGCACATATATTAATAATGCATCAATCATTATTATAGATGAAATTTCAATGTGTTCTATTCATGCTTTAAAATTAATTGATCGTTTGTTAAGAGATTTGACTCCAAACGAAGAAAATAAAAATAAACTGTTTGCAGGTAAAACTCTTTTACTGAGCGGTGACTTTCGCCAAATTCTTCCAGTTATACCGCATGGCTCACGTTCTATTTTAATTGAAAACTAGGAGGGCCCGGCGTGCTTCGCTACGCTTATAAATAAAGTTTTTGCGTAGACATTTTGTTGACGTAGAAGCAATGATTTCAAAAAGTGGTAATGAGAAATGCTACCATATAATTTTTAATTTTTCTTTTTAAATATATGAATGAAAAATAATCAGAACTCTAGCTGATCAGTTCGGATATATGAAAAATTAGCGAAGCTTACTTGAAAACTTATTTGATCGCTAATTTTTCATATGCTAATTTTTCATACGAAGCTTACTTGAAAACTTATTTAGCGATCAAATAAGTTTTCAAGTAAGCTTCGCTAATTTTTCATATATCCGAACTGATCAGCTAGAGTTCTGATTATTTTTCATTCATATATTTAAAAAGAAAAATTAAAAATTATATGGTAGCATTTCTCATTACCACTTTTTGAAATCATTGCTTCTACGTCAACAAAATGTCTACGCAAAAACTTTATTTATAAGCGTAGCGAAGCACGCCGGGCCCTCCTAGTTTATATTATTTGGTTGTTTTCATTTTTAACTTTAAAGCACAAAACGCTTGAAAAAAAAATTATAGGAATAAAAAATCGAGAAAGATCTGTTTCAGATATGTTCCAATAATACCCGATTAGAATGGGTTTTCAACCGTGTCAAAATATATTATGATTTTTTGACACAGATTTAGCTTGGTGTTATAACCGGTTAAATAATAACTCTTTCACACCAAGGATTCTTTCACACCTTTTAAAAACGGTTTCAGAACTATCACAAACAACTATTTGGATTTTCACTTATCATTAAAATACTGTTTTTGAACAGTAACAAAACTATTTGGTCTTTTCGATACCGTTTAGGAACTATTTCTGAGCATTTACAAAAAACATTTTTGGTTTTTCTCCTCTAGTCTAAATCCGTGTTTAAACGGTGGTCATAACACTGCACGGTTTCAAGGATCGCGATCAAACAAGGTTTCCAATACGTTTTGGAAAGGATTTCGTGAAGTTTGCGGAACGAATTTGAAAACTATATATAAAATATATATATATATATATATACATATATATATATATATATATATATATATATATATATATATATATATATATATATATATATATATATATATATATATATATATATATATATATATATATATATATATATATATATATATATATATATATATATATATATATATATATATATATATATTTATATAATATATATATATATATATATATATATATATATATATATATATATATATATATATATATATATATATATATATATATATATATATATATATATATATATATATATATATATATATATATATATATATATATATATATATATATATATATATATATATATATATATATATATATATATATATATATATATATATATATATATATATATATATATATATATATATATATATATATATATATATATATATATATATATATATATATATAATTTTTTTTGTTTGATTCAAGAGCTATGTTTCATTTGGAAATGTTCTTGATTTGTCCTTCCTTTGTCGGTTTACTTCATTTGGATTTTACTAGACTGAATGTCGACTTTGATAATATTTCTTTCATTTTTGTTGTTATATTTTTCTTGTAATATTTCTTATTCTTATTTATTCCTTTCAATCACATTTTTATACAATTTTGTATTTCTTTTTCTACGAAATCAGTAAGTTTACAATTTATTTTTTTTTGTTAAATTATTATAAGAAAAACATTTCATCTAAAATCCAACGCTTGTATAAGCAAACATCGGCATTGTTTTTTGAGGTTTTTCCTTTTTTATAAACTTTTATTAAAGTGCCGATGATTATAAATATTTTTGTTTATAATATTTTAATTATAAGAATTCTACTGATTATGAATTTTAATTAGTTTTGATGGAAAGAAATCATATTTTTGTGATTAGATTAATTATGATCTTTAAATTGAACTGAGATTTCTTTTAAAAACGATTAGTGCGTGTACCGCGCTTTCATCCAAACCAACCATTTTATCAGAAATATAACTTACTTAAATAGTCTGTGACTAATGTGTGGTTTTGGGTAAAACTCTTAGTTATGAACTTCGCTGAATCCGGATTCTTTTATATGGTATGCCCAAAACTCATAGTTTTTGTCTTATAAAAAAGTGATCATATATTCATGTCCGAAAGCTCGATGATACGCAAACAAGCGGACTAACTCGATTTATGCATATATTATATAACCAAATACATACTTAAAAAGTTATTTATTTGATTATATACGAAGAATCTTATCAACAGCATAACTAATATAAATACATATGTAATAGTAACAAAAAACAACAACAAAATATCGTTAAATGATGTCAGATATTATTTTTGAAAGGTTTTTTTTTTGTTTATTTTTGAGTTGTCAGTCAGTGTCGAATCTATTAAACAAAAAACAAATATTTCACTGTGATTGTTATACATAAGTATACGTACATACATAATTTTTTTTTCTTGTTTGTTTATTTAATTGCGATAACGAATATAAAAAGTTGAATTTGATTTTTTATTTGTATTTGTTCGAATACAAATATTAGCAAATTTGAAAATCATAAAGAAAATATTTCGTTCATCCCTGCGTCGCTCCGAGCCGTTAACTGTCCTCCCAAGCCATAAATCAAAGTCATAAAGTATGAGAAGAGTGATTTTGTTAAGCCGCTTAGTTGGTGCAGTGTGTGCGTTCCTTCATTCAGTTTTTTTTTAAACCAATCATATTTCTTAAAAATGATAATTTTTTTTGCTGCAGTTTTTTCATCAGAGTTGGTTTAATTTTAACTTTTTGTCTGAACAAAAAAAAAGAAGGAGACAAGAATATGGTAATTTCAAAAGAGAAAATATGGAAACAAAAAAAATATTGCGACGCTGATGCATAGGGTGACTTCACCACAGCTCTGGAAACATAGTGTTCTGGATATATAATGAGCTAATATCCATCAAATACTTTAATTAAAAGCTAGCCAATGTTATAGATTTCGTGTAGTTCTAATTATAAATATTGCGACGCTGATGCATAGGCTGACTTCACCACAACTCTGGAAACATAGTGTTCCGGATATACAATGAGCTAATATCCACCAAATACTTTAATTAAAAGCTAACCAATGTTATAGACTTCGTAGTTCTGATTATAAAAATATTAAAGAAAGCAGTAGTATCCCAAAAAACATAAATTCTGTTGTACGAGAAAAAGTAAAAAAAAAATTAACCGGAAGTGACCAACCGGAAGTTAGGATGCAGAGCTGTTGTGAACCGTACTAAATGTTTATGTACCAAGATTCATCCAATTCGATTATCAGGTACAGATGTTATTGAGCTTCCATAATAACAGGTGCTCGAAGGACCACCTACCACTTTGTTTACTATCGCTAAAAAACTAATCAGTTCCTTGCCATACATATTTAGCGATGTGTCATGAAAACTACTTAACGAACGAATGTTGCATGCTTCCAACAAACATTGAAACAATAAACAGGTATACGGGAGGACCTCCACCACTTACTTCAATATTGTCCAAAAACTAATCAGTCCTTTGTCATTTAAATCTACATCTTTTTTCTAATTGTCATTAAAATAAATTAATGAATGAAGCCTGTATGCTCCCAACAAACTTTAAAAACAAAGTGTGAAAAGTCAGCATTTGTATGGTAGACCCCCCGCCACTTTGATCAATGTGTCCCAAAAGATGATAATTATCTTCTCACACTAATTGCAAACTTTTCCATAAGTTTCCTCGTAATCACTTCATTATTGTAGGCTGTAGTGTGCATAGACACTGAAAAAAGGGGAAAATTACATTAAAAAAATGTTTTACCGTAAGTGAAAAACCGGAAGTTTGGAAGCAAAACTGTTATGAACCGTACTAAATGCTTATGTGCCAAGTTTCATCCAATTCGATTATCAGGTACAGATGTTATTGAGCTTTCAAAACTACAGGTGTATGGGACACCCCCCACCACTTTGTTCACTATCGCTCAAAAACTAATCAGTTCCTTGCCATACATAGTTGCATCTTTTTCCAAAGTTTCATCAAAATTCATTCACGAACGAATGCTATGTTCTCCCAACAAACATTGAAAAAATTGTGACACAATAAACAGGTGCTCGGGAGGCCTACCACCATTTAGTCCAATATTGTCTAAAAACTAATCAGTTCTTTGTTATTTAAGTCTCCATCTTTTTTCTGATTGTCATTAAAATAAATTAATGAATGAAGTCTGTATGCTCCCAACAAACTTTAAAAACAAAGTGTGAAAAGTCAGCATTTGTATGGTAGACCCCCGCCACTTTCATCAATGTGTACCAAAAGATGATAATTATCTTTTCACTCTAATTGAAACCTTTTCCATAAGTTTCATCATAATCCCTTCATTATTGTAGGCTGCAGTGTGCATAAAGACACTGAAAAAAATGGAAAAATTACGAAAAAAAATGTTTTACCGGAAGTGAAAAACCGGAAGTTGGGATGCAGAACTATTGTGAACCATACTATATGCTGATGTACCAAGTTTTATTCAATTCGATTATCAGGTACAGATATTATTGAGCTTTCAAAAAAACAGGTGCTCCGGGGACCCCACCCACACCACTTTGGTCACTATCGCTCAAAAACTAATCAGTTCCTTGTCAAACATGTTTGCATCTTTTTCCAAAGTGTCATCAAAATTCATTAACGAACGAATGTTTTATGCTCCCAACAAACATAAAAAACATTGGGTAAAAACCACCTGTTGTATGGTGGACCCTCCAACCCTTTATCCAATGTACTCCAAAAGCTGATAAATATTTCTCATGATACTTGAAAGCTTTTACCAATGTTTCATGAAAATCGATCGGTAATTGTAGGCTACAGTAGGGATAAACCCTTGAAAAAACCGGAAGTGACAAACCGGAAGTTGGTATGCAGAAATATTGGAAACTGTACTAAAACCTTATATACTAAGTTTCAATAAGATCATAAGCCGGGATTAGAAGTTATTCAAGATTTAAACTTAAAGGTGTTCGGGAGACCCCCGCCATTTTGTCCAAATTTGAAATGAATCCAGATCTTCCATTTTCAAGTGAACCTGTATCATTTGCCAAATTTTCATCAAGATCCTATGCGGAAAGGTCACCTACCCACCCACACACCCACACACCCACCCACCCACGCACATACAGACGTACACCAAAATTTTTATTGGCTATTTAGATAGAGGATTGTCCAAAACAAAAGAAAAAACAAAATTTGGGGTATGTAAGATTTTTTTTTCACGATAGATTGCATTTAAAATTGTGGTGAAGTAATTATTTATTTGTTGACTCAAATTTCGATCTATTAATATAATATTTATTTTGTAAGATAGAAATTAAGTTAATATTTATTTACATACATATTTATTAATAATTTATTAACAAATTTTGTAGAATAATATAATAAAATTAAAATAAAATCGATGTGAAAATTCTACCAAACTACCATTTATATACTAAAAAATCAAAAAATCATATTATTACATATAACAAAAAAAGAAACATTTCATAAAATTTTTGAATGTGTCTTGTAAATGTTCATTCTGAATTCTATGAAAATAATTGTAGATGGCGACAAAATCATTCTGCAAATTTCTCATTCACATCAACTAAAAAATCAAAGAGAAGAAATCGTTTAATGAAAGAATGAAGAAACGCACACACTGCAGGAACTGAAAAAGCGGCTTTAAGCTTGTCAAAAATTTACTCTTCAATTAGTAAATATGGCTGCCATTATCCGACATTAAGAACTTTATGCAAACGGAAATCTATCTAACTCAATATAAGATTTTGTGTATTAACATTGGGTTTTTTTGTATGACTTCTATATCACTTATCTGATCATAATTTTTATTATTATTATTTCTTACATACAGAAAATGTATGTTTATATAAAATATTGGATTGATTTATGGCCTTTTATTTAATTTTAAATTTATATATTTATCTTTAGATTAATGAAATTTTTTTAATTTAATATTTCGTTAGATAGATTAGAAAAATTTTCCCAAGTTTCGTGTATATTACAGTAAACTTTGAACAAACACACCGTGAAAAAATGCTCAAACTCATTTTAAGATATTCAAGATTTAGCAAAATTCAATTTCTGACGGACCTATGCTCAGAGGTAATAAAAGCGTTAAATCATAAGAAAATAAACAAGCAAGATGTATCCAGTAGTCATGACAAGACTTGCTTTACACATATATTTGCTAAAGGGTTATTATTAGTTAATCCTTGTGTAGCCAGATATTATACGCTACACCAACGAATTTTGCCCTAAATTTATGTAGTTTCCAAAGGCTTAAATCTTCGACGACCATGTGACTGATGACTGACACCAAAAATGATAAGAAATCGTGACTCGTCTTCCACCACCTCAAAACAGTTCTTTTTGATAAAGAAAAAAAAAATAAATAACCTTTGCCATTAACGTACGTCTTCTATTTAAATAAAACACACACACACACACCCGAACCAATATTTGAATACAAAAAAGACGTTTATTCTAAAATGTCAGAAAGGAAGATCCGGTCGGCACAGCATCCATTTTTTACGCGTTTTCAAAATCGTATTCGATATGCGAATTTTTATTTTTTTACACTTTCAAAATTATAAACACAACTCTTTAAACCTTATTTCACGAGAATTTCGTTTCGAATTTTTTTTTTAGACATGAATACAAATAAAATTGGGCAACAAAATAAAAGCTATTACAAATTTTAAAATTTTCCATTCGTCGTTAGAGAGGATTCGTGATCTATCTTCACGTACAATAGAATATTTGTATTCGGTTATTTCTAAAATCAATAACCGTGAAAGATTCAAGGGTTTTTGGATTCTTTGAGTAGTTTAGGGTAACCATTTAATTCTTTTATTAATATAAGAATTTCTATTCAACAGCCAGTGCACATTCCTAAATGTTGTATAGACAACTAATTGAATTAAATTTTGATGTCGCGTTTTAATAAAACTTAGTTAAACGCATTTTAAGAGCAAAAAATAATATAATTTTACATAAAGCGGAAATACTTAAATGAAATAGCATGAGTGTACAGAGTCTAATCTGAAATATTTTTACAAAGTATCTACAAATAAATCATATGGAGTACATAAAGTTTTGCAAGGTAAAATTGTTTAGCGCCACTATCTTCAGAATAATTTTTTTCTTTCCCTAAATAAAATACCATTTTTATCTTTCGTCAAGCTTAGAAAAAATTTTTTTTTCTTAACTTTAAAAAAACACTACGTATTGTTATAAATGTATTAAAAATAAGAAAATCATTCAACCATAAAAATAATAATAATAATAAAATCTCTCCTCCAGTTTTCATTTTATTTTTCAAAATTAAAAAACAAAATTTTAAAATGCCTAGCGACGTGTTGTCTGGTGTACGCTCATAGCCTGGCGACAGAATGTCTACCCAATTCATATGCAATGTTGCCACATTTATATTTAATTCATAAAATGTTTAAACGTTATTTTAATCTAAGTATTGATATTAATTTTATTTAAAATGATAATAACAATATAAAATAATTCTTTCAATACTAATAATTATAATATTAAAGATAATTAAAATTGGCAACCTATATAACATTTTTTATCTCAAAAATAAAATAACTTGTTTTTATGTTCAAACGGATGTCAGCAGACCTGTAGGCGTTCATGAATAAATATCAAAGAATATTTTATTTCTGTTTCATTTATGAATGGAAGTTTTATGAATAGAAAAAGAGATAGAATACTATTATTTGTAAAAAAAATGATTTCTTTCTTGTATTTTTGTTTGTGTTAGTATATAAATTTTATATTTCTTTTATCTATCGTGTTTTATTTGAAAACACAATTATAGGGTGATGTTGCAGATTAGATTTTTATATTGCATGAAATTAGATTCGATAACGGTTATGTAGCATGATATAAATAAATGTCAAACAAGGCTTTCTCACAAAATCATTAAAATAAGATGTAGTGCTAGAATTATCTGCGAAAAGTACGGAACCACCAACAACGGCGCTTATCTAAATATTATTTTAAGTATAAGATACATATATGGCTTGAGAATTACAGGTTTTCCTTGAGTGCGGTAGTTTGGGACCGTCAAAACAGCGCACAACTCAAAACCGCACAACTTAAAACCGCAAGACTAAGTTGAGGGTTCCGTTCACAAGAAAACTATTTATGATCATAAAAAGTCATTTTCACCATTATTTGTAAATAAAACAAATTTTTCTATTCACTTAAAAATCAAATGGTTTATGGAATATAAAACATTAAGCTGATAATACAGTTATGTATAGAATAATTCTCTAATTTGGCATTTTTAATTAACTATTTTGATGTTTTTATGGCGTTTTCTTTACCGCAAATATTTACTGCAAGATTAGTTTTGAAACTTATAAAATTTGTTAGTAATTATTGGGTTTAAGAGAGATCTGTCTGTTTGTTTGATTCAAAGTGTTTGTTTGATTCAAACCATAATCTGTATAATTCACGCTGAAATTTAAGGCTTCTTTCCAAATCAGATTAGGATCTCAACAAAATTATTGTCGGTTGACAATAGCAATTCCGGCTGATAAGGGCTTCGAGGTGTCATTTTCGTCATTATCTTCAATCATAGGTAATGCTTATAATTTATAAGGTCTTGACCATCAGGAAAAGTTATTTTGTCCAATCCATGTTCTCCAATAGTATGCACCAAATCTACACAGTGCCTTAGTTCAGCTTGAACATTTGTTGCTGGATTTAATATATCGACTCCGCCCAGCCATTATTTACAGAAGCTTTTAAATGTAGATGCTTTAATTCTGTAATATAGTTTGCAATGAAATTTACGCAAATACTCATGTTGTAATCTTTCAATAGTTTACTCATGGTGTAATCTTTCAATAGTTTACTTACTTTTATGTCAGAAGAGTCATCTAGTTTATCCTGCAAAAATATTTTGGTAATTCCTCTACTCTAACGGCTGCAGCATAGTTGTATTAGGTGGCAAAAATTACTTTAATGTTAGATTGTTGAGATTAGTTGGATGCCAAAAGCATTATCAATGATTTTAAGTGATTTGAAAATCTTTTTTTAAGCAAACATTATGTTGAACCACACAAAGGGGGTAATTTACTCGTATTAAAATGTTTGAATGCTTGAGAAAGATCAAAACTGAATAAGTAATGGTTTTTTATAAGATCACTTGGTCCATTACTTTATAATAATAAAGAAACGCGAACTCCTGCAACACAAAATCATCGTGCTTTTTTCTTGCTTTGAGATATGCCGGTAATCTAGCGCTTCTAAGTATTTGTCTACCTTCAATTATGATCTCTCGTTATGGTAGGAATATATAATTTATATTGAGAAGAAATGTGAAAAACATGTAAAAATGAATATGTGAATGAATAGATGAACGACCGAATCAATTGAACAGATGAACGAAAATCGGGTAATATGCGTACAAAAAATAAATACATATTAGTTATATTAAAAGTTGTAACGAAAAAATAAATCGTACTAAACTAAAATTTAAGCATAAAACCAAAATCGCATAATTCAAGTGTCGCATAACTCCAGAGACACCTGTATTTAAATAAAACAAGTTTTTTGGTTAAAGCCAATTTGTAAATCATTTTTTATGTCGTTACTATCCGACAATTGTTTCGGTTTATTTTAAAACAAACTTCAAGGAAATAATACTACCATAAAATTATAATAAAAAACACAAGTAATTTTCGCAAACAATTGTCAAATAATAAGAAAATAAATATAATTTACAAATTGGCTTCAAAGAAAACTTGTTTTTTTTTAAATATATTATTTTAAGTGTTGAAAGTTATCAGCAACCATATACATAGATATAGTTTTGGATGATAGTATACTGGATAAGTCTTTTCGGATCGTGTCATACCATCGAAAAATCATACAATCGAAAATCGTTTCATCGAAAAATAGCACCAAATTGAAAAATAAAACTCATACCATCGAAAAATCATACAACCGAAAATCGCAACATCGAAAATTATAACACCGAAAGTTCACACTGTCGAAAAGTCATTGCATCGAAAAATCCCTACACCGAATTTTTTTCGATTTACTGAAAAAAAATCATACCATCGAAATATCATGCCATCGAAAATATTCGATGTTATGAATAAATCATTACATCGAAAAATCATATCATCGAAAAACAGGATGTACGCTCCTCACAGATAAAAATTTTGTAAATTAAAATGTTATATGTCAGCAGGATATGTTAATTGGGCAATTCGTTTGAAAATGTATATTTATTTGTGGATTTTTTTTAAAATCAAAATTTTGTGTGTCATTGGTGTGAACGAATAAAAAAAACTAAATTCTGAATTTTTTATTTTATTGCTCTGAAATGGAGTTATGACGGCATTAATTTTTAGTAATTTCTTTTGGTTTACATAGATAATATATTAAGTGCTATCATATTTTGAAGATAAAGTTTTAGGATTCCAAACAGGTTTTTCTACGTTTTTTTGAATATGGAGAGAGCTATAGGGCTATACTATAGGGCTATTCTTTTGAAAATGCACATGTTTTATAGATTTAATTTGAAAATGCATATGGAAATGCCATTTGGTATGTTTGGTATTGACGAAATTTGTATTGCCGAAAGCGAAAAAATAAATCAGGATTTTTTTGGTTCTGAATAGTTATGAAATTTTGTTTTTTAGATACTACTGTCGATGAAAGCATAAGCGTACAACATATACTTCGGGCTGAAACATCCCCCACTTTTGTTGGCACGCTTTAGGTCATAACGATTATAGCACAACAAAATGTTCGTCTGTCTGTCGGTCGGCCTTCCGATCTAGAAAACGTTGGAGCGATTACAAAATTTTTTTTCTCAGAAGCGCCGAAAGAACGATGTGTTTAATAGCTGTACCAGAAGTGTGTGTACCAGGGTAGTGAAAATCCGAAATTCTACGTCCACGCCGTGCTACCTGGGTAACGCTAACAGAATTAGGTTGGTGTAGTTGAGAGGGGCAGAGTAAATACTGCTTATACTCAATGATTCTGCACCATGGCGAGTCATTGGCGCCATAAAACCAGTGCAACTCAAGCGTCTGTTCTCCATGTTAGGGGTGGCTTGGAGCGGGCGTCTGTCTTGGATCAAGCGGCTCGCTATATAAATGTGTAGAAAGCGTCTGTTCTCCATGTTAGGGGCGGCTTGCAGCGGGCGTCTGTCTTGGATCAAGCGGCTCGCTATACAAACGTGTAAAAAGGTTGTTTCTGGTGACCTTAAGATGCAGAACGAACCCATTCACGAAAATTTGGGTTGGGCGAAGGGCTAACACCCCATTTCCGTAAAAAAATTATTGTCATGAATTCTGTACACAGGCCTCGGAATATCTCGGATTCAATATTGGAACGACCTCGGAGACTGTACCCGGACTACGATTTAAAAATGGGAACCTGGAACGTGCTAAGCCTCAGAAGACCAGGAGATCTCCTAAAACTAACACAACAAGTCGAGAGCTACACACTGGATATAGTGGCGTTACAAGAACTAAGATGGCCAGGGAGTGGAATCCATGAAACAGCGAAAGGATACACTCTTTATTATTGCGGTCATCAAAACGGAGGAGAATTTGGAGTTGGCTTTCTTATACACCGTCGCGTGAATCAGCATGTTATCGACTTCTGCCCAATTAATATGCGGTTATGCACACTGAGAATCCGCACGCAAAAATTCAATGTAACGATCGTCAATGTTCATGCACCTACTGAAGATAAAGCAGATGATATTAAAGACCTGTTCTTCCTAGAACTCGAAGAAGTCATCAATAACATCCCGCGGCACGATATAAAAATCGTGGTAGGTGACTTTAATGCTCAAATTGGTAGGATTGCAGAACTTAAAACACATATCGGCCCTAACAGCTTGCATCATACCAGCAACAATAACGGTTTTCGCGCAGCCGAGCTGGCTATGATGTATGATCTAGTAATTTCCAGCACTTTCTTCCCTCACAAGAGAATTCACAAAGCAACGTGGAAATCAAATGACGGAAGAACAGAAAATCAAATCGATCACGTCATGATCTCTAAGAGACACTCTACAAGTGTAACTGACGTTCGATCATACAGAGGTGCTGATATGGACACCGATCATATGCTTGTCATCTTTAAGTACAAGTGCAAATTATCATCTACATTTAACAGACAAGCAAAAAAGACCGTGCGCTGGAATGTCGAAGCATTTAAACATCCGGAAACGCTGAATAGATATCAGGAAATAATAACACAAAACATAGAAGAGCATGACATCTCTTCTGAGATGCTATTAAACATACAAGAAGAATGGCAAACGCTTCAATCAACCATTATAGCCGCAGCACAAACTACAATCGGAAAACGACCACCGAAATCACACAACGAATGGTTTGACGACGAATGCCGCCAATCCGTTGAAAATAAACAAAAACTGCGAGAAAAATGGTTAACAAGGAACACCCGAAGCTCCCAAGCTGATTATCTATGCGCCAGAAAAGCCTCAGCAAAACTTCTACGTAAAAAGAAACGCGAACTCATGAAGAGCTGCATCGAAAACATCGACCTACATGCGGCCAACGGAAATTCAAAAGAGTGCTTTGCCAATGCACGGAATCTGACAAAAGATTTCCACCCAAGATCTACAGCCATCAAAAATGAAAACAATGAACTTACAACAAGTGAACGCGATGTGCTGGCAGTGTGGCGATCCCACTTTCAAGACCTTCTGAATAGAACGAATGAAGTTCATCCTATTCGAGCAATTGCTCCGTCAAATGAGGAGATTTTTGTCCCTTACCCAGCAATAGAAGAAGTGGAAGCTGCCATTAAAAAACTGAAAAATGGCAAAACACCAGGTTTCGATGGTATTCCCGCAGAACTTTTGAAATATGAAGGAGCAGCTCTGGTCTCACGTATATATGATCTGATTCTTGCAATCTGGGACCAAGAAGAACTACCTGCTGAATGGAAAACAGCTCGCATTGTTCCGTTGCATAAGAAAGGTGACCGTCTAAAGTGTGCGAATTATCGTGGCATCGCACTGTTGAACACTGCATATAAAATACTAGCTAATGTCGTACTTGCTCGACTCATCCCGTTCGCCGAATCTATCATCGGTGACTATCAGTGTGGTTTTCGTCCCAACCGTTCAACCACAGATCAATGTTTTACCTTAAGGATGATTCTAGAAAAATGTTGGGAGTACAACATCAGCATTCACCAGCTCTACGTTGATTTCAAGCAAGCATATGATAGTATCATCCGCGAAAACCTTTGGTCCGCACTCATATGCCTTGGCATCCCAGAGAAACTTGTTTCTCTGTGCAAACTCACAACATCCGGATCAAATTGTAGAATAGTAATCGAAGGGTCAGTTTCTGATCCTTTCGATATAACATCAGGTGTTCGACAAGGTGATGCACTCGCGCCCGTACTGTTTAATTTGGCGCTGGAGTACGCGATAAGAAAAAGCCGAATTGAGACACAAAACTGCATATATAACAAATCTAGTCAAGTTCTTGGCTACGCAGATGATATTGTGCTTCTCGGACGTAGAACAAGCGATATTAAGGATAGTCTCTCTCAGATTGAAAGAAATGCTAAACGACTTGGATTATGCATCAACACCGGCAAAACCAAAGTGTTAACAACATCTAAGAACATACCTCCCGGAAATCTGGATACTGGCGACTATGAAGTGGAACGCGTGGAAAACTTCAAATACCTCGGGTCTGTAATAACATCGTCAAATGACATGCAGGCAGATATCAAAGCCCGTGTCTCTGCCGCATACAGAGTTTTCTACGCATACTCAAAACTTCTGGGATCAAAATATCTTTCGCGGTCGTGTAAACTCACACTTTACAAAGCATTAATTCGACCTGTGCTTACATTTGGAAGTGAAAGCTGGACACTGACTTCCTCCGATTGTAGAATTTTATCAACTTTCGAGAGGAAGGTCATACGAACAATTTATGGTCCATGTAAAGTTGCTGAAAATCAGTATAGAATCCGAATGAATCACGAAATCAGACAGCTTCTTGGAGGCTGTGATGTAATCGGATTCATTAAATCTAACCGGATTAGATGGTTTGGTCATGTAGAAAGGGCTCCATTGTATAGAATGATAAAAAAAGCGTCCCAACAACAACCAGCTGGTGTTCGTCGGAGAGGAAGACCTAGACAACGCTGGCGTGATGACATCATCCAAGACCTTCGTGATATAGGATGTCGAAACTGGGGTCAACTGGTCATGGAACGAGATAATTGGAAGCTGATTGCACAGACGGCAAAATCCCTCCATGGGATGTAAACGCCAGAGAGAGAGAGAGAAGTGTGTGTGTGTGTATTGATCAATTGATTGTATTGATACCTCAAAGCTCGGAATTCCCTTCATATTTTCAGCAGGAAATGAAACGAAATAATTTAAATTGGAAACACATATATTTTTAAGTCAATATTTTTATATAGGAGAACTATTTAAAATATTATTTAAACACTAAAAAACTTGGAAGTTAATACATTAACATAATCCAAATAATAATATGTAAATTAACATTAATAATACTAATATATAAAAGTAAATCTTAAAATTAATAATTTCATGTTAATTTTATAAGTAATGAAATTTAGGTATCTTTTACAAATTTATTCACAGTATTGAATCATTTATGTAATAAAGATGCGTAGTGGTGACTTCGTTATATCTTTTTAGCAAATAAGACATCGTTTTTGGTGCAATATATCGACAGAATTTTCTATTTGGAAATGTAGAGATCATGTACCGCATATCACAAAGTGACCACAATCTAAAAATACAAACTCCGATGCTTGTATTAAGCAAACAACACATAATGCTTCTCTATGATGCTCAGGCTGCGGAGCAGATTCTTCGTCTGATGTTGTTTCGCTGATATTTTCTTGATCATTATCAGAGGGAGTATTTATGTTTGTAAATAAGTCTATTAGTTCCTTTCTGTACGACACTTTTTTTAAAAATGCCTCCTCATTAGTGTCGTTACGTAGTTCTTGTTCCGCTGAATTAATAAATCAGATTTGATGTAACTTTTTTTTCGATTACCGGGTGTGCCAATACTGTTTATATCCCTATATATGTTGAAAATGAGATTATCAAATTTTTGTATATATTCAAGGATCATATATACATTAGGATGACTTTTTCCAACCATAGAATTTAAATTTCTATGCAATGACTCACACGCCTTGTTGGTCCGTACTTTGTCTCCATATACAGCGAATGTAGCATTAGTTAACCATTGCCTTCTTAAATATGATACAAAAGTTTTAGATATTGCGCTGTTTCCTACTTTTTTCTGCACAATCTGGAAGCTAGTTATTATTAAATGTTGTGGCAATAAAGCCAGAGACATTGCAAAATTTATGCCACACCTAATGGCATTTTGATCACTCGCTAAGGCATACAAGCCTATACTTCTCGCTTTTTTTCGCTTTCGAAACAAAATTTCATAACTTAGTTATGAATATATTCAGAACCAAAAAAATCCTGATTTATTTTTTCGCTTTCGGCAATACAAATTTCGTCAATACCAAACATACCAAATGTTTAGGCATTTTCAAAAAAATCTATGAAATATGTGAATTTTCAAAAGAATAACCCTATAGTATAACCCTATAGCCCTTTCAATATTCAAAAAAACGTAGAAAAATCTGTTTGGAATCCTTAAACTTTATCTTCGAAATATGATAGCATATAATATATTATCTGTGTAAACCAAAAGAAATTACTAAAAATTCATGCCGGCATAACTCCATTTCAGAGCAATAAAATAAAAATTCAGAATTTAGTTTTTTTTATTCGTACACACAGCAATGACATACAAAATTTTGATTTAAAAAAAAATCCATAAATAAATGTACATTTTCAAACGAATTGCCCAATTAACATATCCTGCTGACATCTCACATTTTAATTTACAAATTTTTTATTTGTGAGGAGTGTACACACTGTTTTTCGATGTAATGATTCATTCATTACATCGAATATTTTCGATGTAACGATATTTCGATGGTATGATTTTTTTTTTCGATCTTACGATTTTCGATGATATGATTTTTCGATTTTGTGATTCAAATTTTCGATGATATGATTTTCGGTGATGTGATCTTTCGGTGCTATGACTTTTCGACGTAATGAACTTCCGGTGATATGATCTTTCGATGCTATGACTTTTCGACTATATGAACTTTCGATGATATGAAATTCGGTGGTATTAACTTTCGGTTTTGTTATTTCTGGTGATTCGACTATTTGATTTTTCGATGTTATGATACGGACTCGTTATGTTATTATAAATATTGTCACCAAAAGTACGAACATACATCATGCCTCACAAATATTCGTATCTGAATTTTTTTGGTTGTTCTAGTTGAAAAAATTATTGATTTGAAATGAAAATTAATAAATAAATAATAAATATTTTCTTTTTCAAACACAATACAAAAATTGCTATAAAAATCTAAGGAACTTGAAACTCAAGCAAAGTTTTTATACTTCCAAAATGAATTAAATAATACGATTTCAGAAATGTCTGATAGTTAGTTAATAAGCATGCGTTCAACAAAACCAAATCAAAACCAAAGATTTTGCTTGAACCCAACAACTCCATAATAACGGACTCAAAAAGTTTTATTATATGTACATTAGGGTGCATTTTTTTGGGTGACTATTTATTTTTCCCACTACCATCTCGAAATTTTGTTGGAAATACATAAAAAAAATTCAACTAAAATATGAGCACTTAAAATTAATGCTTAGTACTCGCTCTCGGGGTGTGAAGATTTCCCATATAAAATTTGCGTTTTGAATTTTCATTTTCTCTAATGTTTTGAATTCGTAGGTTAAGTAATATTTGTCAGTTATATCATAAAATAAACAAAAATCAACTGGCTTTGTAACCAATAAAGCAACTTCAGAAATTGTGTCTGATATACCGTCTGTACTCTATAAAAAGTTGTATTATCCTTGTATTTTTATTGAATTGCAGAACGCTTTTGATTCTGTAACTCATAATACACTCATGAGGATGCTTCAAAATATTTGAATTCGTGGTCATCAGTTACCTTAAACTGTTATATTTATTTATATTAAACTATTACCTTAAACTGTTATCTGAGAAATAGAAAACAAAGTGTAAACATTGATGGTATAGTGGGCAATGAAGAATCGATAAGACATGGATTTCTTCAAGGGTCCTTATTAGGACAATAATTGTTCAATATTTACGTAAAAACTAAATTTTATTTGAATGTTTGTGGTAAAATCATCATGTTTGAGGACGGTATAGATATTGTTTTCACCGAAAAAACATACAGCGATTTAAGATTGAAAATGTAATCGTATCTCAATATTATCTTCATCTTAACAATACAAAATCATTTAAAATTAAATAAAAAGAACAAAGTTCATGATTTTCGAAACATAAAATAAAACTGTGTAAAATTGTTATGATTTCCAATTAGTAAACAATTATTCAATTGATAGAGTCTATCATCATGATTATCAGAGTCATGCTATAGATAATTCTCTGTGTTGGTCCAAACATTTTAATAAAATTAAAAATAAATACAAAATCGTTAATTTCATTGTCCATAAAATGTCTAAAATTTTACCCCAAAAAATAAATTCCTAATAAATAAAACATTTTCTTTGAGAAAACAATTACCAAGCCATAAAAAAATTGTTGTAAGAAAATTTTTCATGAATTTTATTACAGTTTTTTATTTTGCTGTACAAATAATGGCTAAATAGTATTATACAAATGCTAATACAAAAAGTAGAAGGTGATGCAATTAAAGTATTTTTCAAGTAAAATATTTATTTTTTTCCAATTGTGATAAAATTTTACTATTATTATATTGTAATGATCCTGGAGATGGGCCTAGCCCAAAATATATAGATTATATAAGAAAAATTATATTTTAATTAAAAACGGAGTAAAAGAGAAAAAACAAAATAATAAATTAAAAATTATAAACCCGGCAAAACAAATTTACGATGTGTACACTTAATTCCTTTAATTACATAAAATACGATTTCATTTTATCATCAGGATCGGTGCATAATTTGCTAAGGCATCAGCCTATGAAATTAAAACGCCATTTACAAACAAAATAGTTGAATCTACAAAATAAGTCTAAATTTTTGAAAGTAAAAGTAGTGAATTTAAAAATCAAAAGTTATCTGTCAAAAAATTTCTTCGTGCAAAAAGGAAGGATTGACGAAGATTCAGTAAAACCGTGCTCTGAAATCCCAGATGCAGAAGCTGTGGATAAAATTAAATCTTTGCCGCTCTCTAACGATAATATTAAACGCACCAATCAATTCAGAAAGTAAGGAAATCATTATTTGCTATTCAACTCGACGAATCTACAGATATTACTAATAAAACAATACTGCTATGTTATATTCGTTATATTGATAAGGAAATTAATGATGTCAATGAAGAATTTTTTGTTGTGTTCAGCTTTTTAATGATACAGCTAGTTCGGAAATAGTTAAAGCAATTGATAATTATTTTGTAAAGAACTCAATTAATTGGAAACCTTGTATTTGATAATAGACTGATGGAGCGGCAAGTATGACTGGCAAACATTCGGGAGTAGCAAAAAAAATTAAACACGTAGCAGACAACTTGGTTTTTACTGATTGTTTGTTTGTATTGTTTTTTCCTCGACAACAATTGTGTTGCAAAACTGACTTACTTATCAGATATACTTTCATTGATAAATTAATTAAATTTAACTTTGCAAGGCAACAATGCCACATTTTTTTACTTGCTGCAACTTTTTTAAACGCCTCTATTTTGTATTAAATACGGCATTAAAATTTTATTTACTCACGAGAAGTACACTTAAATAGCACACGTATAACCTCTATTGGTTCAAATATAATTTTTTTTTTAAATAAAATATGTTGTGTAGTAGGAATTACAATATGTGTCACAATAACACATAAAAACCTTTTAAGACAAAGGTCCCACAACAACATACGTTCAAAGGTGTTGATGGACGTAAATCTTTCTTTTTTTGTTTATTTATATTTTTTGTTAAAGAATGGATAACTAAACAAAAAATCCTATCACTGACAAAATATGAAATAAGCCAATATTTTATGATAGAATAGAGAAAATAAAAGTAAATTTAAAAGTAAATAGCAAATTTTTACAAAAATAGTTTTTGGTTTTCGATTATAATTGGTTGAATTTCAAAAGTAATTTATCAATTTTATGCGTTATCTCACGTCAACTCGTATGTCATTAGCAATGCCTATAGTTGCATTTCAATTATAGATCACAGTCTTATTTTATGACACTTAATATATATTAGGTATTCAAAAGCGAAAGAATAACCAGTAAATAATGTTTTATCATCGTTTTAAGCCCAACCGTCTTTCAACATTAATACGGTAAATGCTATCAAATAGTAGTAAAACTGATTTCGGACGCCTATTTATATTATCAAAATAGAAGATAACCGCTCAAGCCATAACTTCTAAATCTAGTTTCTTCGCAAGCTCGTCGAAACCCCAAGTCGTTGGTTTTTTATTCGAACATTTTTATGAACTTCATATATATAGTAGCATTTTTTACCAGCGAATACGAAAATTGGCCGTTGTGTGCATATTCATATGCGCATGTGTGCATATTCAGTGTCTCAGATTAAAATATTAAAAAAAACTGTTGTAGTCCCATTGAAATGAACAAAAAAACGCATAAATTGATAAATTACTATTGAAATTCAACCAATTATAATCGAAAACCAAAAACTAGTGTAACATTTACGATACGACGGTCGGTTAATTATGGCAACACCAAGTTCTATTTTTTTAAATACGTTCTAAATCAATTTCGAAATTTTTTACAAAACTGCAGTGTTGCAAAACGTTACTCGAAACGTAACGCAAAAACGAAATGAAATAGCGGTATTAGTAATAATTGCTTTTATAACATTTTAAAAATTAGATTGCGTTAGAATAAGGTAAAACGTAACGATAACGTTAATATTTTATTTCGTTTTTTGGTATATGGAAATAAAAGCGCAAAAATCGGTTTTATAAAATCCAACTTATCTGCTTTTTTCAATTACTGTGGACGCTTGAACTGAAGGTTTTGGTAATTATAAAATTGTTTGATATTTGTAATAAAATAATGAACATTTTGTAAAATTTTATGTATATTTCAAGTAATTTCAAGTCTGCACTAACCGTTTCTGCATCACAGGTGTTTTGAATAATTTTAAGATATATTTATGCTGGATGCATTTTTTTCATGTATTTAGTTATTTAATTTTATTTTACTACGATTTACTACTTTTTGCATGCAACATTTGAAAAATATCAATTTTATATTAATATTTTTCTAACTTTGCATGCAAAAAATAACTGTTCATTAGAGATTTTCGATTTTTGTACATTTAAATAGGTTAGTTTTAAACATAACATTTAATTTTAAAATAACTTAACTATAAAGTTATAACATAACTAAATATAATATTTTTCTGTTTCATAACGATATAACGTACCGAAAAAATAAATATAATGTTATAAAAACGAAATGCATACCGTTACGAATTTTTTTTTCGTTTTGTAACCCTGTATAAAAGACAAATTTCATTCTGAAAATGCCATTTTTCAAATTTTTGTTTTTGTTACTTGTGCTTATACATAGTTATTTTAATTTAATTTTTAGTTTACTGAGTTTTTTATGTGAATAACAATTACTTTCTTTGCAGTTACATTTTTAAAGTTAAACAAAATACATAAAATTACGATATTACTACATTTAAAAAAATTTACACGTAAGAAAAAGCTATTTAATTTAATTTAATATAAAACATTTTTAATTCTATTCTTAAAAGTATTTTGCAGATATAATTGTTGCGGACAGTGTTGCGGAAAATTTTAAATTAAATTAAATTAAAATTGACGATTCCAAGATTACCAAGAACAATACCATTTAAATTTTGCTCGCATTTTAATATGTATTATAGATTGTTTTTTTGTTCAATATATTTAATAAAAATTTATTAATTTTCTTTTATTTTCTGTTTGTGTTTTTAAATACTGTCAAAACACTAAAAAAAAATTAATGAAAATTGTTTATAACGCTGTTTATTAAGTTTTATAACCAAATTATTTATGAAATCTATAAATTTTTACACAAATAATACGAAATATTTATAACTTCTGTTTATCGTTTGATAACCAGATAATGTATGCTATAAACCAGAGTTTATTAAAATATAATCGTATATTTTTTGTAAGTTTATGTATTTTATTAAATTATTTCTGAAAGTATAAACAGGATTATAAATTTTCAAAAAAAATTTATAAATCAATTCGTGAATACTTTTACTTAGGCGCCAAGAATTTTTTCTTTATTTGATAGAGAATCACTCACTGAAGCGAATAAAACCAAAACGAGTTGTATCGGAGCCCCGGGGTCCAAGATACAGGCCTTTGAAAAAACCAAAATCCATGCAAAATTGCACTGGTTTTGACAATTTTTTTTATTTTTTACTTATTTTTGCTTTATTTCCTATGTGCTTATAAGATAAACGATCAAAACTGTCCCTTTTACTAAATTTTCTTAGTTTACGATAAAAATAATAAAAAAAAAATCCACTCGCGGCTAAGTTAAAGTAATCTTGCCCGTGAATATTATAAATATATAGTTATCAATTGATAACTTTGTTTATCACTTCATAAACTCCTATTTATAAGATTAATAAATGGCGTTTATTTGCTCCAACTCATTAACAAATTCGTAGATTTAATTAAATTTTTAATACATATCATAACTTTTTTTTTCAGTGAACAAACTGTCGAAACTCAATCTATCGTAAAACAAAACTTTATCACTAACAAAATTTAATGTGATAGATTATCATTTTTACGACAGTCGTTTTGTGTTACAACATACCGATTAGCGTAAAATACGATAGATCATAGAATCGTCAAAAGTGATGTTACAACATCTTGCCACAGTATTGAAGTTGAAATTTGCTTTATTAATATTACAAACAAAATTATTTGTAATACACCCTGTTTTTCTTTCTACATAAGTGTACGTGGCTTCTACACTCAAACAACAGAACAAAAATTTGTTAACAAAAAGAAAGAAAAAAAATTTAAAATCATTCGATTTTTTTCGTTATATTTTTTTTATTTCATTAATTTTTTTTTTCATTTATAATTTTTTTTTTCAATGAAATCGAAAGAGAAAAATTATGAATCAAACATCGTAAGTTAGAGCAAGAAAAGAATATAGTGACGACGATCCGACTAGTACGCTCAAAGCAAAAAAAAATCGAGACAACGAAGACAAAAACAAAAAAAACTTACACAAGTTTAGTCATAATAGAGAATGAGGTTCAGTCTTTAAACATTAAGTAAGTGTTGTGCGATGAAAACGTATTAAAATTTCATTAAAGATATTTTAATTTTTTTTAAGTTTGTTTTTTTTGCTTCAATTTAATTATATTTTCCAGTGGAAATTATGTGTTAAATTTTATAAACTTTATTTTCATTATAATAATTGTGAAGTTATTGTTATTTTTATTTTGTTTCTGATTTTAATATATATTTATATAAAAAAAGAAATAACCAATACAAGAAAAATAATTTATTATCGTAACAGAAAAAAATATATAAAATAATAAATATGGCGCATGGACTAAATCCAATAAATAAAAATGAAATCGAGTGCAATAGTAATAAATCAAGACCAGTACAAATATCAGGATCAGGGACGATTGGTTGTAATAATAGTAACCTAAATGCAGTTGTTAAAGTAGATAGTATAAATCAAACGAATAGTATAGTAACACCACCAACAAAAATGGGTTCTCGTCGCATATTTACACCACAATTTAAATTACAAGTTCTTGACTCATATCGTAATGATAATGATTGTAAAGGGAATCAAAGAGCAACAGCTAGAAAATATGGAATTCATAGAAGACAAATACAAAAATGGTTACAATGCGAAGGTAATTTACGTTCTAGTGTTATTAATAGTAGTAATAGCAGAGGTGAAAATAATGGAAGTTCTAGTGGGAATGTTGTTAAAACAAGTTGTGGTAATCAATCAGATTCTGGCAAAATTAATATAACAAAAAATTATGTGAATCACAGTAGCTCAACGACAACGGTTACCTCAGAATATGTGCCACAGGGGTTAACATATACAACAAATGACCCATCAATTACATATCAGAACAGCAACGAACATCATAATTCGTCTGTCATTATATCATCACCACATTATGCAGCTATAATTGTTCCAACGTCGAATGTTGTGACAACAACACCTGCAGATTATCGTCTTCATAATTATAACTATGATTCGTATTACAACAACCAACACGCATATGATTACAACACATATTATGAGGTATCACTTCCAATTGATTTATCATTACATAGAAATAGTTTGAATAGTGAACCTGAGGATCTATGTAAGTCGAACAAAAATAATCCAATTAAATATGGTGGCGAATGGACCAACAATACAAAAGTTTTAACCGATATCTCAAAATCAACATATCCAAAAGTTGAGGCATGGGACTTATCGTTTCGTAAACGAAAATCATCGCATTTTTCAGATGACGAAGATCAAACCACACCAAAACCAGTTAAATTGTTTAAACCTTATCTTCTGGATGACGATGATACAGAATGTAGTAACGAAAAAAAACTTGACAAATCAAACGAGCCAAGGGATCCGGTTATCTGGAGTCATCATCCATCTTCCTCAACATCATCCATAAGCTCACCTATTTATGAAAATAATAATTTTTTTCCCAATGAATACAATTTATATTCGAATTCTCTATATCCGACGTCATCGTCATCATTTGAAATTGCATCATATTGGTATCCACCACAACATTCGCCTATTTCTGGTTGTGATAGTACAGCATCGGTATCCTCAAATTTTAGCGTATGCAGCGATATAAGCGATCATTTATATACATTTCAAAATGATCATCAAACTGGGAATGGAAAATTTCATCATCATCGAAAAGATATACAAAAATGGTTACATGAGGATCACCTACGGCATAGAATGATCCTAACAAATTAAGTTTTCAATATATTTTCTTTTATAAATTGTTCTATAAGCTTTAAGATAAGACATTTTTAAGAAAAATGTGATAATCTATATAATTTTATTTTATTTATATTATTAGCGTTTATTTTAATTAATTTAATTTTGTTTGCAATAATTATAGCCATGTTATTAGAGATCAATGATAACAGTTTAAGCATAGATGGAGCTAGAACAAAATAATGCATGATATTATAAATATAAAAATAATTATGCAAGTGTAAAATGAATGAGATATATATAATTAATAATTATCATCTCTGATATAATTTGATTTGCTAAAAAGGCAGGTTACTTTTTTGCAACTACATCTTTTAATATGTTGGTTGGTTTAAGTTTTTTTAGGATAATATTTGTTGTAAAATATATTACCCTAATTGGAAACTTTTGTTTTTTTTTCAAAGTAAGGTAAATTTAAATCTCACACCTTACAGCAATAAAATAATAAAACAAAATCTAAACCATCCAACCCAAAACACACAGGTGCCATAATATAACTAATAATAATTTCCAAAGAAAAACTTTTTTCTTCTAATAAAATCGGATCATAAAATTAGCATATTTTTGTTTTCGCACCTTAAATATGGTAATTTTTGTTTTTAAGATAAAAAAAAATTTTTACCTGACATAGTATAACTTTGATGTGAAAGTTGAATTTGATTTTGATGTGAAAATCAGGTTATATATTTTTGCCTGTGCCTGTGCCTTTTTCTTATTTAAACATTTAAAAATATATTTTAAAAAAAATACAAAGTGCCAATAAATAAAAGAAATATTTTTAATATAAAATAAATTATACTATAAATATTATAAACTGTAAATAAAAGTTATATCATCTTATGAAATTATAAGAAAAAAAACCTTTGGCATCTACATACTTCTAAATTTTATCTTATATAATAAATATATCATTTACAAAAAATTATATAAATATATTGATATTAAATTTTATTATAATACATAGAAATTTTTTATTATTATTATTGATTAATATTTAAATAAAAACAATGAACAGAAATTCTTTAAGATTTATGAACAAATTATTTTTATTTTTTTTTTTATTTTCAATATTTTTTTAAATGACTGTGAACGCTGGTGTGATTGGTGATGAATGATAGATAGTTATTCGGAAATTTCAATTAACAATATAACGTTGTTTGAAAGTCAAGGAAAGTTAACATTTTCAAAAATGTCACAAGCTATCGAAAAAAAATTAAAATGTACACAGTTATTGATGTTCTAGAACTCGAGGGATTCTACTGCTGGTGCTTGACGGAATGTACATCCTAATTACTGTCAGCATGTCATGACTCATGTTTTTAATGACTGAAGTATTTTCGTATTGTTGAAGTCGTTTTTTAGGCCTCAAGTCATTTTATACGACGGATGTCAACGTCTTTAATTATTAACATTAAAAATTGATATTCATTTGTGATTTGTTTATAATATAATTATTTTATGTATAATTATTATGTGAATTGAGGGATATAAAATGTAAGTTGTTTTTAAGTTTTTGTTTTTTTCGTTTCAGAATTTTTAGTTTTAGTCGTAACCGTTTTTATCAACCCGATTACCGAAGGCAAGTCATGCCACTTTAAATGACTAAAGTCACATCGCATCAATTTTCGTATTGTTGAAGTCGATTTTCACGCCTCAAGTCATTTAATACGACAGGTGTCTGTCACTTTAAATGACATTTTAGTCGCCTCCATTTTTCATGGGACAATAATTTTGTCAAACGTCTTTAATTGTTTTTGTGAAATTGAAGAACGCAACATGTAAGTTATTTTTGGTTTGGAGTTTTTTCGTTTCAAAATTTTTAGCTTTAGTCGTAATCGTTTTTATCGACTTCAATAATACCAATTTTTAAGCGACGTGACTATAGTCATGTCACCTGATAGTCATGTCACCTCTACACGACGTGACTATAGTCATGTCACCTGATAGTCATGTGACCTCTACACAACTTCAGTAATCGGGGTCTGTATCGACTTCAACAAATTACCAATTTTTAGGCGACGCGACGTAACGGTCTCATGAAATGCAGCTAGGATTGTCGCCTGATGTAACACAACTTTAGTGTTTCGAGTGACATTTGCGTGTTATTTTATATCGATGTTTCGTTTACTGAGGTCTGATTGAGGAAATTTTTACATTACGTATTTGTAAAATCAACTCATAAACGGTTGACCTATTGCATGATAGGTATCAGATAATGATTTTAGTATATTTTTTCAATATACAAACTTCTCTGTATATGTCTTGTTTTGCAAGTGCTTTGCAAATGTTAAAATGTTGTTTAAATTAAAAACTAAATTGAGCTGAGCATTTTCTGTTTAGTAGGATAGGTGGTGATTTATCTTGAAGTCAATATCACGATGGTACGATTCGAGCTTGAAAAAACTATGAAAAATAACTTCTTTTGACAACATTAGTTTTTAACTGTTGCGCAAATTGTTGATATATGCTAAACTTCAGACTAGATGATATATGCTAAACTTCAGACTTTCACCACATGAAAGTTATTTCGTTACAGTAATCTCGATTTCTCATGAATCCTCTATCGATTTTTGTTTCTTTTCTGAAGAAATTTTATTTTCTTTCTCGAGAATTTGGAAAAATTATACCCAAACATTCAAAGCATATTCAAAGCATATACCAAATGTTTTAAATCTAAGGAGCTTTTCTTACACCCAGCAAAACTCTTTTACAAATTTACGTCGGGAAAAAATTTATTGAACTAGTTGGAGAATGTCGGTTGAATTTATCTCATTAAAAGTATTTTTGAAAGGGTTGAGACATTCTTTTAATGGCTGTCCCAATAGAAATTATCTACTGCAAAGTGCAACGCTAATCAAACACCGATAAAATCTAACTGGCATTGCTTTTTGAATTCAAAATTCATTCTTAGCATTGTAGACATGAAGAGGTTGAACAGTGTAGATGACAAAATCGGCGCGGTAGACCTGGGTGGCATTGATAAAAAAGTGTACCCATAAAAAGCAATTGTGAGCTAACAGCTGATGAAGTAGGTATCCTTGAAAATTTCAATAACCCAGTGGCATAAATCAGCCAATGATGCCAATACAATGCATTGAGCTCATCAACAAAAATTTGATAAAAACTAAGAATTACTTACATTTAATTCAAAACCATATTAAATATACACTGTAAAGTGCCATTTCTTCTAAAATATACTTGGTTATGCCAGTATATTACGGCTATGATCATTTCAAGAAGCTAATGATAATCTTTATATGTAAAATGCAGCGGGTCTGTATGTTTGTTCCCGATCGAGACAAGCAACTTTTACAGAACTTTCATAGGGTTTCATTAGAGCAACGGATGGATTTGCTGCTAGAGGTGCATCACCAATTTGTGACTCAATTGAATCGTTGAGGATAAATATTTTAAAATATTCAAAGCATACACCAAGTTTTTGGTTATATATAAGACTTGACATTGATTCTAAATTTGGTACATACACTGAAAAAAATATAGCAAAATCCAATAAAATTGTTCGTTGTATTAATAAACTACTTTTCGTTGGATCAATAAACAATTTATTAATAAAATGAAATCATTCGAAATATTAATAAATGGTTTATTGAACCAACGCTACTGTTTCTTGAGCCAACGCTTTCTTTTAAACTCCACCTAGAGAATACGTCAAAAAAAACTTAAAACGAGGAACAATATATTGCACAAACTTGCAGGCTCGACATGGGGTGCCTCTCCAGCCACCCTCCGCACAACTGCTCTAAGTCTGGTTTACTTAGTTGCTGAGTACGGCGCACCAGTCTGGTTGAATAGCACACATACTCAAAAAGTTGACTGTCAGCTTCATGCCGCGAGGCGTACTATAAGTGGTACTATCAGGTCCACTCCTTTACCTTGGCTCCCTGTGTTAAGCAATATCGCTCCACCTGCACTCAGGCGCTCGCATGAACATCGCGCTCATGCGTGAACATAAAAGGGTAACTAATAACATCACGTTACCCTTGCACAAATATTACGGTGACCACACTAGTTGTCGATTGAAGTCAAGAAAGCCTTCCCACAAAACTGCCAGCAACCTGCTGGCAACTAATTTTAATATCATGGATGCCTGGGACACCTCCTGGCATCATTGCAACACACTTGGGCTTTCTATTACTAACCCGACTTCTACTCAACCCGGTTTCGATCTGCCTGGACTACACTAAACCGAATAAGAACGAATTATGGACGTTGTGCTGGTTCTTTCTACAAGTGGGGTATTTCAGAGTCCCCTCAATGTGGCTGCGGAGCTCCACAACAAACCATAAAACACATTGCAGCTATGTGTCCAATTCGACGATACAATGGCGACATCTTAGACATTTGGCAACTCCCGATGTAGTAGCATGGATAGACTCACTCGATGTAAACATCTAATGTTCAAATGTACTGCTCAATGTTCAAATATTTTACTTTTTAGCTTTTAAGACGCGCAATCAAATCGATTGTAAGCTCATTTAATGTGTATTCATGTTTTGTTTTAGGTAGATTTCATAGTAAAATCTACGTATTTTAAGTTTTATTTTTATTTTTTTAATGTGTCACAACAATAACCATACCGTAAATAAAAATGAGCCAACGAAAGAAGATCAACAATCATTGTTTTTTTAAATTTAACGAAAAACTTTATTGGATTTTTTTCAGTGTAGGTATCTTATGTCAACATCTCCAATGGCATTGATTTTCAGATCCGCAGGTCAATTTTGGCTCAAGATATGGAGGTCAAAATGTCCACAATGCATTTTATTTTTGTTATATTCAGCAATGTATGATAGTGTTTCGTTTGCCTTTTGATAGTTTCGTTTCCCTGGATTACACGGTTCTATAGTTAATTTTATTTCTAATCATTCCTGTTAAAGTGTCAACTGCTAAACCTTCATTTTCAAAATTATAACTAATTCTAATATAAATAAAAAATAATCATTAAGGGGCCCATCCACTTTGAAACATGTTTCAAAACTTGGTTTACAAACTTGGTTGCATGTTTACCATACATTATTAAACGTGTTTGTAAACTTGGTTGATAAACTTAAAATTACAAATGTCAATTTCTATAGTTATTTTATTAAACTCTTCCATACACATTGAAACATGTTAACAAACCATTAGCTCCGCCTACTTAAAATCAAAGCGTTTTGATTTTACTAAAACCAATTCGAAAGCCGTCAAATTGGTTTGCAAACTTCACCATACACTATAAAACATTCTACAAAAACCAAGCTTTGAAACATGTTTCAAAGTGGATGGGCCCCTTAAGATCGATATCGTTTATATGCATTATACTTTAGTGCTTAAATCAAGGTAAAAGAAAATTAGAGAAAAAATATTTTACTCATAGAAACTACTTTTTACTCTTCCAAATAGTTAGTATATATTTCACTTGCGAAAATATTTATTGCACCCTAAACTCTAAAATTACTCATCGAAATATTTATGTAAAACTTAAATATAAAATAAGCATGCCATTTATGTCGTAAGGTTGGTACTAGAACTAGAATATATTACATAGGAAATTAGTAGATGTAATTTAAATCTGTGCTGTAAACACTTTTTATTTTAAAAGCTTGCCACTAATTTGATATCTATGTAGGCTTCTGACTTACTACAAATCAAATTATTTTTAATTTAATACTTCACGCTGTGAACACCATTGCAAGTACAAATGTGTGTTTTCTTCACCGCCTCCTTTTCCCAAAAATTTTAAATCATCAAATTTCTTTACTCCGTCAAATAGGCTTGCCACCTATACGTTTTTGGAGCGTATAATACGCTTTTTTTATTAAAAATATTTGTGAATACGCTATACGTACGTTTTTTGAAAATACTCATATATAATATCACGAGTCGTCAAATAATAGTCGATTATTTTTCAAAATCATTATTACGAATGTCATTTGAGGTCCCGAGTGCGCATAGCGCACGAGGGAAATTTTTAACCTCAAATGGCATGAATGGTAATGCTGAAAAATAATCGACTAATAATTTGATGACGAATTGTATTTAGCAGACAATTTAACGAACAGAAATAGTAACATTATTTCATACAACATAATCCTTTGTTGTCAAACAAAATTAAATATTATTTCATCTTAGTAGGCGCGGCGCATAAATGTTATAAATTTGTAATTTATCCTCAGGGATCCTCAGGGATCACTGGTCTGATTAGACCGTGATACGGGACTTGGCGAACCCGAGGTACCTGAGCTATAGTGGGCTCTAGCCTGCTATTGCAAACCGTAAACCTGTTGTCGTGTCTAGCGGGTCGCGGGAAGGTGCTCCCTTATTAGCACCCCCTGGTGGGTACACACTAGAGAGGACTCTTGCAGGGTCAAACCACAAAAGTACCATCCTCTGGGCACCTGTCGCCCCCAGTTGTATATAGACTTCTAACAGGTATAGACGAAGGCCTGTTGGTGACCTTTATTGCGTCTAAACTCGTGGGAACAACATGGATAAATATTTTAGTAACCTTTCAAATTTTTTAAAAACTTTGTTTTCACCTGTTTATTATTTCTTACATCCTATCATGAAATATTGGCCTATGTCATATTTTATTATATGATAGGATTTATTGTTTAGTTACCCATTTTTAAAAAAAATTTTATTTAGATCAAATGACTATCACATTTGATAAAAAACTTTTTAAAATACACATCCAAAATATTTGTGGATTGAATGCCAACCGGGACGCCGTGCAACATCATCTCGAGCACGACCAACCGCATATTCTTTTTCTTTCAGAAACACAAGTTTCTGAAAACTATCCCTATGACGTAACACTAAATCCCAAATATAGGCTTGAATCAGCTTGTAAACTCCATCAAGGTGTATGTGCATACATTCATGAGAGTGTTGCATATAAACGCTTTCCAAATTATGAAGTACATGGTGATGGCTACAGTACAGTAGTATTAAAGGTTTGTCTACCTGAAATTTCTTTTTTCACAATAGCTCTATACCGGTCCCCAAACAAATATAATCCCAATTTTTTTAATGACTTGACTAATGTTGTCGACGAAATTAGAGCACAATTTCAAAGTTGTGAGGTTATCGTTACCGGTGACTTCAACGTCCACAACAAATCGTGGTTGGAATTTTCCAAAATGACCGACGACAACAATGGAAGGCAGGCAGAAATATTTGCTGCATCGCACGACCTGACGCAGATTGTAAAAAGCCCAACTTTCACTCCTCGTAATGGCAGTGATAAAAGTTTTCTCTTAGCCCTTTATCTCAAATCTATGCCAGATATTACGAGTGTCAATGTCGATAAGGGTAGTATTGGAAATTCTGACCATTATCTAATCACATCAGTTATCAAAACTGATTTACTACAAACTAGAGTTCCCAAATCCCGTAAAATATTTCACTTTTCAAAAATGGACACCAATGGTCTCCGAAGTTTTTTTCAAGGTTTCCCTTTTGATCGTCATTGTTTTTATACTGACGATGTAAATGTTTCTGCTCAAAACTTTACTGAAACCATTCAATTCGGTATTAACAAATTCGTTCCCTTTTCAATAATGAAACCCCAACAAAAATATTTGTTTTCGAAAGCAGCCAAATTGGCTCTTAGAAACAAACGTAGATTATTTAATATTTGGATTCACAAAAAGAACTCTGTTAATCGATCCCAATATTTAAAGGCTAATAAAATATCAAACCAGATAATCGAAAACGAAAAAGCAGAGATTGACAGAGCGAAAGCGGCAAAACTTTCGAGTATGTCAATTTCTGATAAAAGTTTTTACAGTGCCATTAATTCTTTAAATTGTGGTACTAAATCTTCTATCCCTCCTATCATTGATGGTGACTCAATCATTACTGACCCTGCAAGGAAAGCTACATTGTTCGCGGAACGCTTTGCTTCAAATTCAACAGTTTTAGAAACTCCCAAAGAAATACCCCAAACCCAGTCTTCAGGAGTTAATATGAAACAATTACATTTCAAACCCAAAATTGTCGAAAAACTTTTAAGGGGGTTAAACAACAACAAAGCTTCTGGTCTGGACAACATTCCTCCTGTTATTCTAAAAACATTTTCAAAAGAACTTGCACCAACCCTCACCAAAATATTTTATAAATCCTATAAATCTGGTATTTATCCATCCTGCTGGAAGTTGGCCAATGTCCAGCCTGTCCCAAAAAAAGGAACGAAATGTGATATTTCAAATTATAGACCAATAGCCTTACTCCCAATCATGTCTAAAATATACGAGCACTATATTAATTTACACATATCCAAATTTTTGGAAGACAACCATTTGATATCTGACAGCCAATACGGTTTTAGAAACAAAAGATCAATAACCGATCTATTGAACTATGTGGCACATATTTGGAATATCATACTTGAGAAAGGTGGTGAAACGTACGTAATCGCATTAGACATCTCAAAAGCATTTGATCGAATTTGGCATGCCAACTTGATCAACAAGCTCGTTGCGCACGGTTTTCATCCCGCAGTCGTGAAGTTGATTCAAAATTTTCTGTCTAACCGATACATCTCGGTATCTATAGATGGCTTTTCTTCTGAGTCCAAATTAATTAACGCTGGTGTACCCCAAGGCTCAGTTTTATCTCCCACTTTATTTTTAATTTATATCAACGAACTGTTGCAAATCACCAGTAACCCAATAAATAGTTTCGCAGATGATAGTACACTGCACAAGTCATTCGTCCCCCTATCTTCAAAGGGTAAAATGCATGAACGAATAAATCCCGTCCGGAGAGACGCTGCCATAAATGTAAACGAGGACCTAAAAAAAAGTCGCCGATTGGGGTGACAAAAATTTGGTCAATTTTAATTCCACCAAAACACAGCTATTGATTGTTTCCAGATCAAAGACCGAGTTTCTCAACGATATTTCAATTAATATGTGTGACGACCAAATACGCGAATGTGAAAGCATTCGTTTATTGGGAGTCACAATATCCAATGACTTACTCTGGAACGATCATATAATGGCCATGGCAAAGAGCGCGTCAAGAAAACTCGGCCTCCTCAATAGATGTAAAAAATATTTTACTCCGCACAATTACTCCACATTTATAAGTCCTATATTCGTCCCTGTATGGAGTATTGTTGTCAAGTTTGGGGCGCTGCATCTGTTACTATCCTGGCTCTTTTGGACTCTGTTCAAAAGCGAGCTATACGAATTGTTGGTGATCGAGATTTAACATTAGGTCTTGATTCCCTGCAACATCGTCGCACTGTTGCTGATCTCGTTGTTTTTTATAAATATCGTCACCAGCAGTGCTCGGATGAAATCAGGTCCATAATGCCTCAGACATATGTTTTTCCCCGTTTTACTCGTCAATCGGTGTGTGCGGGCGGTCGAACTGTCGAGATTACTCACTGTCATAGTAATAGAATGCAAAGAGATTTCTTTGTGCGTACATCGTACACATGGAATGCTTTGCCCGAATCAATAGTCTCGAGTGCTTTCAATCCACAAAGATTTAAAAAAAGCGTCCACCTATACCTCAAGACGCATGTTGTTGTGGGACCTACGTCTTAAAAGGTATCTATGTGTTGTTGTGACACATTTTGTAATTCCTACTACACAACACTTCTTATTAAAAAAAAAAAAAAAAAATTTATTTTTAAAAAAAAACATAAACATGCAATCATTTATGAATGAAAACGGACATTTTTATTGGGCTATTATTTTGAAAACGTACATTTTTTTGTTGATTTTTAAATTTTTAAAAAATTTGAAATTTTGATATATTGTTGGCATTGACGAAAGGAAAAAAATGATTTCTGCTTTTATCTTTTGAGTACTCTGAATCGGAGTTATGCGCGGTTGAATTTTGAGGCTTTTTCACGTAGTTTTTGGTAATGGTGGCAATGTTTTGTGAATAGGTGCCACAAATTTCATCCGACTTAAGTATATTTTTGCAAGTAAAAAAGGAAAATAATTGAATAATTGAAATAAGTAAGTTTAAAATTAATAACTTTTCTCTTTTCCGCTAGGCGGCGCGTAAAACCTTGGTTTACTTCAAAGCTCATATCTCAAAAAGTAGGCTTTTTTTTTTTTGTTTTTCACAAATTTTAAAGTAAACATATGCAGCTATGAAATTGAGAAATAAAAAGTCAGCAATTCAATATGGATTTTTTCTTACGATTTTTTAAAGTTTGGTATATGAAAAATTCACATGTGTTTTTTTATTAAGTTAATAATCCTGTACTAAATGTGGATCTAATAAATTAAACATTTCATATTTTAACACCTGCAATAAATTTGAACCATTTTCTGTGCGGTTAAATGGTTAAAAACTTATTAAAAATTAATTTAAGTTAAGTGGTAAAATAAAGGAATTTAAATTATTAAAAGGGTGTGTAAAATGTTTATTCATTTTAAAAAATGTCTATTCAGCCCCTTTTTACTAATTAAAATCTCATTAGAGACTCATAATTTTAACATTTAAAATTTCTAATGACGCCCACAAACGGTTTTTGACCAAATCATACTTGCATCCAATCAAAATATATTAAATTGTACCTACCTAATTTTACCTAATTCTACCTATGTCAAAACTATTTCAAGGGTATATATATATATATATATATATATATATATATATATACACCCAATTCTGTTTTTACACGGTCTTTTTTTAGACGGTTTTGATATAACACGGTATAGAAAAAAAATTTAAATTCGTTTTTACACGGTTTTATTTGAAATAGCACGGTTTAAATTTTGAAGAAAATTCGTATTTTTTTTCGATATACAAAGTTAGGCATGTTTAGTGTTAATTATAATAAATTATAAATTAACGTCTCTTAATATTGAAGATACCATGTCCAACTAGGGATTAGGATTAAGTTTGAATAAATTAAATTTCTTTAAGAAGTTTATGAACGTTATCTTTAAAATTTTGAGGATTAAAGCTATCAGGGAAAACCCTTGCTGGTGAGACATTCCATAGATGAGAGACTCTGCTGAAAAAATCACTTCTGATCCTTTTTATATGAAGTGTAAAAGGATGGGCTACAAAATTTACTCTGGTGTTACGCGATAGGTTGCTAATTCAGGTAAAATTGATTTTATCTCAGTCGAAGTTTGTTCATCCACAATGTATTAATAGAAAATTCTCAGATCAGCAACATTTCTCCTGTGTTGCAAGGAATTTAACTCATTAATAAGAGTTGAGTTGCTAAATAGTTTAACAGTTCTGCGCTGAACAAACTCAATTTACTTCATACTACTAAAATCAGATACACCCCATATGTGAGAACAATACTCCATGCAGGGAGTATAAATGATTTATATATTAAAAGAAGCTGTTCGCTATTGAAAAACTTACGAAATCGTTCCAAAGACCTAAATTTTTGAACAGCGTTTTTAGCTAGGTTAAAAATATGAGAATTTCATTTCATATTGTTTTCAACTTCTATTCCTAGAAGTATGTATGTACAGTTGATCAATTTTCTTTGAAGATTTTTTAACGCTAATCTTAAAGTTTGGAGGAAGAAAATTATTTTATCTTATTATACTCTTATTGATACTCTGGTGTATCGTGTCAAGTTTGCAGGCTTAGGTAAAATCGATTTGATTTAGATAGAAGCCCGTTTATCCATAATGTAAAATACCGTCAAATCAGCGACATACCAGGAATCAAGCTCATTAGTAAGATTTGAATTGCTGATCAATTTAACAGCCCTCTGTTGTATAGATTCAATCAAGACCTGTATGGTACACCAGAGGCGTAGCTAGGGTGGGGCGGGGGGGGGGGGGCTGCGGTCCGCCCCGGGTGTCACCCGTTTTGGGGTGACACCCGAACGTAAATAAACTTAAACAAACCATCACAATGTTTTCAACGATAAACCACTTCGAAACCGTTTTGGGGTGACACCCGAACGTAAACATCTTAAACAAACCATCACAATGTTTTCAATGATAAATCACTTCGAAACCGTTTTGGGGTGACACCCGAACGTAAAAAACATAAACAAACCATCACAATGTTTTCAACGATAAATCACTTCGAAACCGTTTTGGGGTGACACCCGAACGTAAACAACTTAAACAAACCATCACAATGTTTTCAATGATAAATCACTTCGAAACCGTTTTGGGGTGACACCCGAACGTAAAAAACATAAACAAACCATCACAATGTTTTCAACGATAAATCACTTCGAAACCGTTTTGGGGTGACACCCGAACGTAAACAACTTAAACAAACCATCACAATGTTTTCAACGATAAATCACTTCGAAACCGTTTTGGGGTGACACCCGAACGTAAAAAACTTAAACAAACCATCACATGTTTTCAACGATAAATCACTTAGAAACCATTTTAACCAGGTCATCCATATAATTTTAATTTATAAATTGTGATAACTTATAAATGTGTCCTATAAATGTGTTATTGGTTCAAAAAGAATCTATTCTACTTTTTAAAATTTGTGAGTTATTACGTGAAATAAAATTTTAACAATATTAATCGAATCAACATGTTGAGCATTGAATCCCATCACCACAATTACTCAATAGCTTTGAATATTCCTATAGATACCATATTGACCGTTTTTTACGATATATTATTTAATATGCAAGCATGATTATTTAATGACCAGGTCTGAAAACACATATGCTGAATAATGTATAGGAAAAGTGGTTTACGTCGATAATGTGGCACCCTTTGTCGATAGGGTGGCACCCTTGAGCTACAGTGTCTCTATTCCAAAATTATTTCTAAAATATCCGCTTAACCTTACTACCTAATATATGTTTTACATTTCAAACAAATTAATTGCAAACACCTAAGGAAACTAACAAACAATCAAATTACCGTGTTTGTTAATGATCTCAAAATAATTTTTTTTCCTTTATCTTGAAACTCAAAGAATAAATTGAAATAGATCGTTTTTCAATGGACACAAAAATAATTAATGTGGAATAAAATGGCAGTTATGCAATTACTGCAGTTTTGCAAATTTTTAGGTTGATACATACTCATACTGTTTGTTTTCAGTTTTATATATTTGAATTAAATGAAAGTTTATCATTTAAAAGTACATTTTGTTGGGTTTTAAATACCTTGGAAATTTCAAACTCATCAAGTGATTCTTTTAAAGATCCTTGGCTACATAAATGTAAAGCCTTCAATTTTTTTTAAAAGGGGTGTAGCTATTGTTATTAACTATGTAAATGGTTTGCAAAAATAATCTTTAAATTTTGTTTATTTTTCTTCTTAGGCAGGTATTCCTTAAATCAGTCTTTAAAACATTTTCCGGTTTTCCCGATGTAAAATTTTTCACAAAAATCACATTCAATTTTGTAAATTATTGAGCATGATTCTAATTGGATATTTAATTTTGGTTTCAATTCTTTATATAAAATATCTTTTAGGATTTCATACTTATATTTTTTTAAATAGTTCCTTATAATATTAGGATATGATTTGTATATTCCATTTAATCAAATATTATTTAATATAAGTTGTTACAAGGAAATTTAAATAAATTAATTTTCTTGGCGATGTATTTAGTCGTTAACACAGTGTACTTATTATGAACTATGTACCTATTATCCTACTATCCTACAAATATATTTAGAATTAATGCTTTGCTGATACCTATACTATAATCAAAAATATTTTTTTAGATTTCGTTTAGCAAATATCCCCAAAAATAAATATGCCATGAAGAGTTCATACTTTTTAAAGAAAAAGTTGGTTCTAGCAGAGAAAGACCAAATCTATAAATATGTTACAAAACCCGATGATATCCAAGGTTCATCAAAAGAAACTGATTATCACGTTGATGCAACGAATGTTTCAGAGAATATTGGCTCATCTTCGGAAAGTAACAGCAACAATACAGAATTAATAATGATAACCTATGATGACGAATTAGAAAGGAATAATGAAAATGACAGTGATAATGCCGCTAATGCTTCTACTATCGAAGACAGTATTTGCATGGGTGAATCACTTCAGGACTTAAGAGATGTATCACATTGGAATATACTCGTCTCTGGTAATGTTCGCATTGAAATCATAAAAAAAGAAAGTGAACATTTTCAAAATAGAGAAGGGTCGTTTGTTACTGTATCTAGACACGGGTTAGACATAAAAGGTGATGTTCGCCATCTTTCTAAAGAATGGTTTTATAAAATGAGGAATAATGGTGAAAAAATTCTACGGCCATGGATTGTTTATTCTCCTGTAAATAATAACTTGCGTCCTGTATTGCTTCTGTTGTCGTGTATTTGCTGTCACCAATAATAATAATACAAAATCAACATTTACTACTAGATATCAGAAGCGGTGGAAACTAAATCCCAAAGTGGCCGAGCATGAAACTTCAAATGAACATCTGGAGAATTTTGAAAAGTGGAAAACTTTGGAAATGAGGTTAAAAATTCATAAAACGATACGAGACGCAGTCTTGCAATTAATATATAATAAAAAACAGAAGTGGAAACATCTTTTATCAAGATTATTGGATATAACTTTGTTTTTATCTAAACAAAACCCAGAATTTCATGGACATGATGAAGGACAAAGTTCTTCAAATAAAGGCAATTTCTTAGAACTAACCAAACGATTGTCAAAGTATGATGTAGTGTTAAAAGAACACATTTTGAATTTGGAGCATGGTAAATCACCAAAAGTATCATATTTGTCACCAGATATACAAAATGAGTTCATAAATGTTTTAGCGATCCACGTAAAGTTTAAGCTTGTCAACGAAATTAAATCGGTTAAATATTTTGGAATTATGTTTGATAGCACACCTGACATTTCACATATTGATCAAATGTCAGAAGTGATTCGTTATGTAAAAATTGATGGTAGTAAAGTGGAAATCAAGGAAGTATTCCTTGGATTTTTTCCTTTACGTGGAAAAAAGCCGCTGATTTAAGCGATGAAATTCTTACACTGAAAAAAAAATTGAAGTAATGATAACCTCATCTCGAAGATGGCAGTTTATTATTCATGCAAAGAAAAGATATTTACAAACAATTTCACCGTGATTGGGACAACTACTCAGTACTCAGTAACATTTTCCTGATAACAGAATGAGGTGTAATTAAAATATAAAGTGCTATCCAATATAACAGTAGTTGAATAAAGTTAATAACTATTTCCATGAAAACATATTTCTTTGGCCTTATATCATGAATTTTTCATTTTAAAATTCAAGTATTTGAGATTAATTGAACTATATTTTATTTCCACATAAATATTTCATCTGATTGTCTCAACTGCATCGGCTTATCATTGTACGGTTGTTGAATCAATCTCGTATTTCGATTCGCCATATCTGCCCGCACGGTGAGGTTAAGACAACTGCATTTCGATAGGAAATAGGACATGTTTTTTTCAGTGTAAAAATCTTGAAAATGATGGTATAGATGTTATGAATTGTCGCTCCCAAAGGTTATGATAATGCGGCTGTTATGAGTAGTATACATGGAGAAGTGCAAGCTATTATTAAAGCAAAAAATAACAAAGCAATTTTTGTGGGCTGCAAAGATCATTCAATTAATTTATACGGCCAACACTCGTCAGTGGAAGCCATTTTTACATGTTTTTCTGCTTCGACTAGCCGCTGGGAAGTACTTGCTAAACACAACAAAGCAACTGTTAAAATACTCTTAACTGCGCATTGGAGTGCTCATTATGCTGCAGTAAAAGTATTGGCCGAAAACTTTGATGGGATTGTGGCTGAAATTGAGAAGTTAAGTGATCAACAAGAAAATGTAGACACTAGAGGCGCTGCACAGAACCTTATCAATGCAGCATGTGATTTTTCGTTTCTTTGCTATCTTTTGTTTTGGAATGATATTCTAAGAGAAATAATATCTGTGCTCAGATTGGATTGCAAAGCACGGGCTTGAATATTGATCAATTAGCTACAAAAATAGAGTCAATTCATAACGAAGTCTCATTGTAGAAGAGGCAATAGATCTTGCTGCGAAAAAATCGGAGGACTATGACATTCCAATGGAAAGCCGAATTCGTCATAAAAACGCAAAAAACGAACGGGTGGTGAGTTTGCACCTGATGTTGGACTGACACTGAGAGCTCAACTTAAAAAGGACATGTTGGTATGTCTTGACCGATTCAGTGTTGAACTCCGAACTAGACTGAAGTCAGTTCAAGATTTAGCTTCATTGTTCGAGGTTGTGCAGACAAACACTTAGCTTTTGGCGAACAGTGAAGAGTTAAAATTATCGGTATCAAAATTTACTGGTTTTTATGATGCGGTATTGGCAACAGAACTCCTCATAGAGATACAAAGGGTGAGGAGGCATTTAAAAGCGGCCAATGTTACAGTTTCTAACTGGGTGTACCTAGACTTTTTGAAATTCATCGTAGAATGGGATTTTTTAGAATTTCTTCTGAATCTTACGGTCGCACTAAAGCTATTTATGACTATTTGCGTCTTAGTGGCTTCGTGTGAGAGGAGTTTCAGCAAATTAAAATAAGTTAAAAATTACTTGCGGGCTTATAATAATAATGCTCATCTGTATTAATTAAAAAAAATTATATATTACGTTTATCGGCTTTTTATTATTATTGACAGTTTTTATTTTTGGGGTGACACCACAATATCCGCCCCGGGTGCCACCCATGCTAGCTACGCCACTGTGGTACACTCCATATGTGACAACAATAATCCATGTAGTGCGATCGTCTTTCGGCGAAAACGGAATTGTCTTTAAGTATTTTTGACCAGTTAACAAAGAACCTCATATTTTTAAAATTAATGTTTTATTCAAATATTTTAGCTACAATCGATTAGTTTGATATGGGTTTGTAATTTGTTGTATCCATTTTCGTACCTTCATTCAAACAATCGATTAGTTTGATATGGGTTTGTAATTTGTTGTATCCGTTTTCGTACCTTCGTACCTTCATTTTAAATTATATATATGTCGTTGGAACAGCATGTTTGATTGAGCTTGTGAAACGTACGTTATCGCTTAAACATCTGAAAACCATATGATCGAATCTGGCATGCCAACTTCATGTAGACGTAAAGCATAGTCAAAAATGCCTCACCGATCAAAAGATTTCGGTATCCATCGATAGTTTTTCTTCTGAATCTAAATTAATTACTACTGGTATTCTCCAAGGCTCAATTTTATTCCCCACTCTATTTTTAATTTATATCAACGGCCTGTTGAAAATTATCAGTAACACGACAAATAATTTTGCGGATGATACACAGTACATTGCACAGGTCATTTGTTCCCTTATCTTCAAAGGTAAAATGAATGAAAAAAATAAATCTCGCCCGAAGAAACGTTGTAATCAATGTAAACGAGGACCTTGAAGGAGAAAAGGACCGAGGACCGAGAAAAAGTCGCCGATTGGGGTAAAAAAATTTATTCAATTCTAATTCCACCAAAATGCAGCTATTGATTGTTTTCAGATCATAGACCGAGTTCCCCAATGATACTTCCATTAGTATCTATGACGAACAAATAGCATCCTAAATAGATGTGAAAAATATGACTCCGTATAATTTACTCCACATTAATTTACTCCAATTTACTCCACAGTTCTACATTCGTCCATGTATGGAATGAAAGTTTTTTTTCAGTGTAAAGTTTTTCTGAGAGAAAATGAAAAAGGTTTTCAAATTGCTAAATTCCAGTGAATTACAATAATTACTTTGATCTTAATCACTCACCAAATCTCTCTCGCCGCATATTGCCGCTATCTCATAAGAAAGGGAATTCAGGAAAACTCGTTATGAAAATATTCAATTGTCATTTTTATTGCAACTTATTTATTTTAATATGGAAAAAATTTCAAAATCTCGTTTTAATTCTATTTATTTATTCAAATGTTTATGAGTACTCTATATGTTTTGTTTTTCCGTCTAGTGCGTACACGAATAAATCAGAAGGTTTTCCTAACGCGTAAGCCACATACAGTTGTCAATGTGAGAAGCACGGGTTCTCCAAATCTAGTCCACATACTTGAAGTAACTGTCCTTGTGCTTAGTTGATCGTCATTGCAAATTCGAGTTGCACTGGAAACTAAACGTTTGAATTCAAATGCCATATCTGTTCGGATAATAGCCCGTCATTGGAAAAGCATGCTTGATTGAGGTGGTGAAACGTACGTTATTGCATTAGACATCTGAAAAGCATTTGATCGAATCTGGCATGCCAACTTCATGTAGACGTAAAGCATACTTAAAATTGTCTCACCGATCAAAACATTTCGGTATCCATCGATAGTTTTTCTTCTGAGTCTAAATTAATTATTACTGGTGTTCTCCAAGACACAGTTTTATTCCCCACTCTATTTTTAATTTATATCAACGACCTGTTGAAAATTATCAGTAACACGACAAATAGTTTTGCAGATGACATACAGTACATTGCACAGGTCATTCGTTCCCCTATCTTCAAAGGTAAAATGAATGAAAAAATAAATCTCGCCCGGAGAAACGTTGTTATAAATGTAAACGAGGACCTTGAAGGAGAAAAGGACCGAGAATAAAGTCGCCGATTGGGGTAAAAAAATTTATTCAATTCTAATTCCACCCAAAAAACAGCTATTGATTGTTTTCAGATCATATACCGAGTTCCCCAATGATACTTCCATTAGTATCTATGACGAACAAATAGCATCCTAAATAGATGGTAAAAATATTTCATTCCGTATAATTTACTCCACATTTATATGTTCTACATTCGTCCATGTATGGAATATTGTTGTCAAGTCTTGTGTGGTGCATCTATTTTGATCTAGGCTCTAGGCTAAATTTAACATCAAATCTTGATTTCCTACAACATTGTCGCACTGTTGCTAATCTCTGATTTAATTTTTGTTTTTTGATCAAATGAACTGTGCATACATGCACAAAAATTTAATTTTGCTTTTATATAGACTCTTAATAGTTTTTTTTGTACAAATCATTTTATTTTACCTATTTTTTACAGAAATAAAGGGTATGGAACCAATCCCCTTTTTTTCTATGTGCTGCATGTCTTTTTATGCACGGTTTTTTTTTACACTTTTTTTCCTGGAACGTATCTACCGTGTAAAAACAGAATTGGGTGTATATATATATTGATTGGGTTGCCTTATAATCAATTATATTCCAAAATATTTAGAAGACATAACGTTTAGAAAAGATAATAATAGAAATGCCTCTCAAATTGTGCTGTAACTTGTACGGTCTCAAAAATCATCAGCGGACATCAAAAAATGTGAAACTGGTCACACCAGCTGTTATTCAAAAAGCTGCGACCCTAAATTTTACTTCGCGTGATGACCAGTTTATATGTGAAACATGTCGCACTTATATCTATAAAAATAAGGTAAATTTAATTATTTTATTAAAATGAATAAAAATTCATATGCAACTAATATTTTCTATACAGCAGCTTTCATGTTCGGAAACTATCGATAGTGAAATTATTTCTATAAATCAGGATGTTGAAAATGTTCCAACGAACGAAAATAGTCAAATACCTCCAGCATCTTTAAATCCATCACCAGTTTCGGTTGATACTATATCTCCACCAGTTCCTGAACTACTTAATGACATTTTAGAAGATATTAACAATGTTCTTGGAAGGTTAGCCGAATCTCCTATCAAACAAAAACATATTACAACAGGAAGTTATAAAAAAATTGCAAGTGTCACATCGGCAATAAGTCAAAGAATATTTCAAGTAGATTCAGTTAAAGTGTTATCACTAAAGGAGGAATGTGAATATACATCATGGCTTATGAACCTTAAAAAAGAATTCAAAGATGCCAGCTCTAAATCAAAACAAGTGTTTTTGTTGACAACTCTACCACGTAAATTTTGGACAAATCAACGTATCCAGGATGAATTTAATGCATCAAGACGACTGGTAGAATTCGCCATGGATCTGTTGGAAACAGTAGGTCCTTACAGTTGGCCTCAAAGCAAACAAGTGCACAGTTTGTCACAAAATATAGTACAACAAATTCAAACATACTTCTTATCAGAGGAGATTAGTAGAACAATGCCTGGCCTTAAAGATGTTGTTACTATTACAGAAGGATCAACAAAAATTAGGAAATCAAAGCGGTTGGTGTTATGGACCCACCGACATCTACGAAATGTTCTTGAAAGAAAACAAAGATGTCAAAATCAGCTTCTCAAAGTTCACTACGTGGCGACCGAAGGAATGTATTTTAGCCGGACCTACTGGAACACACAATGTCTGTATATGCATGATACATGAAAATGTACGTTTGATGTGTAAGCCGATTTTAAATTTAGTAAAAAATGAAAAAGATCTGCTTAAGAAACTGAGTTGTTCTTATGATACAGTGGATTGTGCAACAAATATATGCAATGATTGTAAAAATATCGTGGAAGCTTACACAGAAACAATTTTGGAATCTCTTGAATTTTACGAAGAAATACATTATGAGAAATGGTTAATGCAAGATAGAACGCATGGAAAAAAATAAGGAAGAATTTGTAGAAGATTTAGTACATACATCGGTAAACAAATTAAAAATTCATGATTTCATCGCAAGGCAGCAATCAAAGTTTCTTAAGGATACGAAACAAAACTTACGTCACGGCGAATACGTATTTATTATGGATTTTTCAGAAAACTATTCAATGATAACGCAGAATGAGATACAAGCTGCACACTTCAATAAAGTTCAAGCCACAATCCACCCAATCGTAGTTTACTACAAATCATGTATAGTTTGTCATTATATCTGATCATTTAATGCATAACACAGTTGCAGTTCATAAATACCAGGAAAGGTGTATTGAATTCATTGAAAAACAGCAAGAAATATATCCAAGTATCAAAAAAATTTTATATTTTACTGATGGCTCAGCAGCTCAATATAAAAATAAGAAGAATTTCATAAATCTCTGCAAACAAATTGATGATTTTAAAATACCTGCAGAATGGCATTTCTTTGCAACTGCCCACGGAAAGGGTCCGTCCGATGGGATTGGAGGAACACTTAAAAGAGAAGCCCGGAGAGCTTCGCTTAGAGGAGAAAAAATATCAACAGCAAGGGAATTGTTTGAATGGGCGGAAATTTGGTCGAAAAAAAAACCACGTTATGAAGTTTTCATATGTGTCTTCAGAAGATATCGAACTACAGGAACAATTTCTTTCGGGTTTAAAACGGTTTTCGGACATTAAAACCATAAGTGGAACTCAAGGATTCCACTGTTTTTTACCGGATAACACTACACCCGATAAAATAATTGCCAAAATGTTTTCTTTTTCTGATGATCATAAATATTTCAATTTAAAGGCAAAAAAAAATATATAAATTAATTTTTTAATGTATTTATTTATAATATTGATTAAATTATAATGTTTATAGAAAAAATATTTTTTTAATGTTTTTTTCTAATGTTAGTGTTGGTGATGTTGAAATTATAACAAAATCTTCGATCATTGGGATCTCCAATTCTTATTCTGAATAAAAACCTGTTTCTCAATCAGAAATACACAGAAAATGGTTCAAATTTATTGCAGGTGTTAAAATATGAAATGTTTAATTTATTAGATCCACATTTAGTACAGGATTATTAACTTAATAAAAAAACACATGTGAATTTTTCATATACCAAACTTTAAAAAATCGTAAGAAAAAATCCATATTGAATTGCTGACTTTTTATTTCTCAATTTTATAGCTGCATATGTTTACTTTAAAATTTGTGAAAAACAAAAAAAAAAAAAAGCCTAGTTTTTGAGATATGAGCTTTGAAGTAAACCAAGGTTTTACGCGCCGCCTAGCGGAAAAGAGAAAAGTTATTAATTTTAAACTTACTTATTTCAATTATTCAATTATTTTCCTTTTTACTTGCAAAAATATACTTAAGTAGGATGAAATTTGTGGCACCTATTCACAAAACATTGACACCATTACCAAAACTACGTGAAAAAGCCTCAAAATTCAACCGCGCATAACTCCGATTCAGAGTACACAAAAAATAAAAGCAGAAATCATTTTTTTCCTTTCGTCAATACCAACAAAATATCAAAATTTCAGATTTTTAAAAAATAGTTGTTTTTTTTTCGATGTACGTTTTCAAAATAATAGCCCATTTGCAAATTGCATTTTTACATAATTTTGTATTATTGAATAATTTGTAGAAAAAATTTTATTTAGAAACCAATAATTATCTTTTAACAAAATTATAAACAAAAAAAAATTATCTCATTAAGAAAAAAAAATTATCTCAATATCTCTAGTTTTAAATTAATATATTAAGTAGGCCGAAAATAGTCACTAAAGTTCGCAGTTCCTTCCCACCAGAGAAAAATAATCGATATAATTCGTTTTGATTTGTTAAAAAATAGTAAATGAAGCGTTTTTATTGGACCTTATCGAAACTTTATTTAGTGAGTTGAATTGTCAAAAAAATACGCTTTTTTGATTATAAAAAGTTAAATACAGTTATTTTCAGAAATACGTATCCTAAATGAAGTTTTTTCCTTATTAATTGGAATGAATTGCAGAGAAAAGTGAATATTTTAAAATCAACACAAACGCACCTGAATCAGTTAAAATTTGCAAGTGCCGTGCCAGTTAATAATTTTAATTGTTTTGTTGGACGCATTTTTAGTGTGATGGGAAATATGTGAACTAACAAATCAAAAGGCTTCATACCGATATGGTGAAATCAGAATTATTTATGCATTTCAATTACAGATGAGTTGCACTGAATTTGCAAATTTTATTAAGAAAAAAGATAAGTCTAACAAAAAATTGATCGAAGCAAAATCGAACAAAAAATATAAAATTAAAAAGTATATAATTAAATTAATTATTTTTCAAAATTTTAAATTATTAAAAAATATACTACAATTAATCCAGTTAAATTAATAGATTTCTGTTTTAAAAAAACGTACAATAAATTTATACATAACAGACAGATACCACCACCAGTTGAAGAAACCACAAAATTTACATCAATTCCATATATTAAAAAATTATATGACCAAACAAAACACATGATGTCCAAATATAACGTCAAAGTAGTTGGTAGAAGTCATCGTAGTTTAAAAAACTTATTATTCACAAAATTAAAAGACCGCATCCCAACAAAATTTGAAACAAATGTTGTTTATCAAGTTTCTTGTGATTGTGGAGAGAGTTATATTGGTCAAACCAAACAATATATTTAAAAAAGAGTTAATCAACATATTTATCATGCCAAGAAAAACAATATTAATCAAAATAAACTTACTTTATCGAATCACTTAAAAGATACGAATCACCAAATAAGAATGAATAATGTTAAAATAATCTCAAAAGAACCAAATTATCGTAAAAGAAGTATTTTAGAAATGATCCAAATTAAAAAGAGTAGAAATTTAAACAAACAAGACGACACAAAACATTTGGAATCATCATATGATAATATTATTTTATAAAATTAATTTTAAACATTTTTTATTTATTTTTCATCAAATCACCTTTTCAAAAAACCTTCAGTTTATAATAATGTTTGTTTTTTCATTTCATTTAATTTTTTTGTAAATTTGAAAGCCCTTGAAAATGAACAAGAAATTTGTTCAAAACGTAGGGTAATTAATTAATAAATAAATTAAAAAATTAGAAATTGGCTATAAAGAATAAAAGAATTTTTGTACAATAATAAGCCAAATAAAACTTTGTATAAAATTAAAGCTTTACATTAAATATTTGGTTACCATTTATAAAATTTTAAACTATGTTATTATATGTTATTTAGTCAATTAAAGTAAGACATTTTTTTAATATATTTATTTTGTTTATATTGTTATCGTTTTTTCAAATTAACTTATAAAATGAATAAAATATATGAGTAAACAAAATTCTTTTAATTATTTTATTTCAAAATATATATCATTTCTAAGTGTGAAAAATAAATTTTTGTGTCTCAACCTTTGGGAGTAGGTAGTACTTTATGAAAAAACAAGTATCGTATTTTTTCAGATTTTTTGACTCACGCCATGGCGCCTACAAAATTTGATTTTTTTCCTCGATCACAAACTTGTGAATTTTCTAGGAAAATGGGTGCGACTGAAAAAAAACGGAAAAATATGATTTTGTTAGAATTTTGACCATAGATTACGATAAAAATATTTTCAAAATTTTTTGGGTAGTTTTCACCCTTATTTTAAGGGTTAAAATTTTAAAACCGAGATTTCGACAAAAATGTCACGATTTTTTTTCAATTTTTTCTTTTAATTATTTCTTTTACGATTAATTTTTAAGGTTAATTAATTAATTAATTAATTTTTAAGGTAATTTCAAAGGTGAAAAAACAAACTTGTAAATTTTGTAGGCAAATGGGTGCGACTGAAAAAAAACGGAAAAACATGATTTTGTTAGAATTTTGAACATAGATTACGATAAAAATATTTTCAAAATTTTTTGGGGTAGTTTTCACCCTTTTTTTAAGGGTTAAAATTTAAAACCGAGATTTCGAGATATATGTCACGATTTTTTTTCAATTTTTTTTTCAATTTTTCCTTTGTTTTATTTCCTTACGATTAATTTTTGTTTTGTGATGGGCATCGACCAGGAACTGCCCCCAAAAAAACCCAAAGGTGAAAAAATGTGGTTTTAGCGTATTTTCTCATTCTGTGATATAATAAACGATTAAAAATAGTATATGTCTACGCAGCGTGCTACATGAAGAAAAATATTTTTAATTAATTGAATAATAAATTTAATTTTGCTTACTTTCTTCCATGTCAACTGTTTGTTTTATATAATTTTAAATCTGACACTTGAATTGTAAACGAATAATTTAATTAACGTTACCGATATAAAGTTGGTAACTATAGCACATACTTTTAATTAATATGCTACAAAAATATAGATGTAGCTAAAGTTATTTGGTATAATTTATCGGTATAATTTAAATGTCATATAGGATATTTTTTTTTACTGGGAATTATAACTGTAATGTAAACAAGATAAAATAAGATCGCTCTCTTTAATTCGAGTCTTCAAACAGATAAGATTAAAAATTATAAAATTATTTCGTGCTGTAATTAATTCAAATTCATTTTTTCGAATATAAGTTCTTTATTAAAATAAATTTATTGTTTGATTTACAAATTGATTGAATTACAATAAATATCGGCAAAAACATTGGTCCTTCGAGCCGGATTTATATCAGCATTTTTGGTGAACTGGATACAAATTGGAAACGACACCGAGGGACGCTATCTCAAACGGTCGCTAAGTATATTTTTTTTTAATCGTATTTTTCGATTATTGTAACCATTTGACCTAAAATAAAAAAAAACAATAAAATTTAATAAAATTATTTTACTTATTATTTATTAATTATTTTTTTGAATTTATAATTTGAACTGAATTTATGACTTTCTAAGTTGGTGTCCGAATTTAATAATATAGTGTTTAATAAAAGTGTTTGTAAGATAAGTGATTTTGTGTTATTAAGACTATAAGGTACATATTTATATTGAACTAAATTTGCATTAGAATCTAGTTATAATGGATAAGCTAAATCTAAAAGGATTGTTGAAAAAGCGCGCTGCGGTCAAAGGTCAGATGACGCGTATTGACACGTTTATTCAAAATGATGATGCTAAGACGATTGAGCAGTTAAAAACTCGTTTAGAACGTGCTCAAGCTCTTCTACAAGAATTTATACTAGTGGAAGATGCAATTGCCAATATTAGCGATACTGAAGAATCAGATCTAGTTGATTTTGAAGAAAAATATTATTTTGCTATAGCCGAAATTAATAGTAATATTAGCCAAATTAACCTAGCTAACGCAAATGCAACATGTAATGACACATTATCTTCTTCCTTAAATCATTATCCGGTATCTGGTTTAAAGCTACCGCGCATTAATATACCATGTTTTGATGGTGATTATAAGGATTGGCAGTCGTTTTATGATTTGTTCAATAAAACTATACACGAAAATTCATCACTATCGCCGGCACAAAAATTTCAATATTTGAAAGGATGCTTAAAAGGTGAAGCCAGTAATTTGTTAAAACACATGGCAATCACTGAAGCTAATTACTATGAAGCCTTTCAACGATTGTGCAAACGCTTTGATAAAAAAAAGCACATAGTAAATTCATTTATACAAACATTTGTGGATCAACCATGTGTACGAAATCCAAATGCATCTTCATTACGCAATCTTACAGATACATGTGATGAAGTAATCCGAGGATTAAAGGCACTCGGACAGCAATATGAAGCTAGGGATCCATGGCTAATTTATCTAGTGGTCAATAAATTGGATGATGACAACCAACAGAAATGGGCAAACTATATTATTGAAATAGATTGTCCCACATGGAATGATTTATTTAACTTTTTAAATCAAAGGGCAGATGCCACTGAAGGATTTAGACAAACAAATAAATCAAAACCGGTACGTAAAGCAACGCCAAACTTTACAAGTATGCATACAAACTCCACTAATATGTGCAAGGTATGTAAAGATGTAGAACATCACTTATCTGAATGTGGTAAATTTCTGGATATGAAAGTAATCGATCGCAGGAAGCTAATTAAAAACCTTTTCTGCTGCTATAATTGTTTAAGTAATAACCATCCAGTTTTCAAGTGTCATGTCAAAGGAAAATAGGATAAATGTTCTAAGAGACATCATCAATTACTACATCTGGAAGAAGAACATGGTCAAGGTCCAAGTACAAGCATTGCAACTAATAGTAAGTCAGTCAAATCTTTTTTTACTAATTCAAACCAAACTACAGATAAAAATAAATTAAATAATTTTAAACCAATAACACAAACGATATTACCTACCGCCAGTGTTATGGTTATGAACTCATTAGGTGAACTTCAGCAGTGTCGGGCACTTTTAGATTCAGGATCTCAGAAGTCTTTTATAACAGAATCTTGTGTTCAACGACTGCAGTTACCTCGAAGAAACGCTCGAGTATCGGTATCTGGATTATCTTCAAATACAGCAGCAGTTTCGCATGGGATTACGGAACTAACCGTTGCATCAAGACTCAATCATCACATTAAATTAAAATTCAAGGTTTTAATTCTATCCCGAATAACATCAAACCTTCCATCATTCAAATTTGACAAACTAAATTTAAATAAAATTAACAATCTAGAACTAGCAGATCCAGAGTATAATCAGCCAGGCGAAATTGATCTTTTAATTGGGGCCGATCAATTCTTTAAAATTTTAAATACAAAAGGTATATCAAATGGACTAAATAACCCAATTGCTCATGATACAATCTTTGGGTGGGTTATAGCTGGGGAGTTAACCAAAAGGTTTGAGGAAAATTCGATCATCAATCTCCATACAGGTATTGATATAGATAGATTATTGCGTAGATTTTGGGAATTGGAGGAAATATCAGAAGAATCGAGTATTTTTACAGAGGAAGAAAAACAATGTGAAACACATTTTTGTGAAAATTAATCCCGACAATCAGACGGAAGATATATTGTACGTCTTCCTTTTAACGAGTCTGATGTCTTATTAGGGAACTCACAGTCATCAGCGATATTACGGCTAAAATCGATTGAAAGAAGGTTTGAAAAAGACTCGTCCTTTAAAGAAACTTACATAGCTTTTATGAGGGAATACGAATTAATGAACCACATGGAGCCTATTCCTAATAACGAGATAGAAGTAAGTCCAAGTAAGTCCTTTTATTTACCTCATCATGGTATTATCAAATCATCTAGTTCGACAACCAAATTAAGAGTTGTTTTCGATGCCTCAGCATCTTCTCAATCTGGTGTATCATTAAACGATAAGCTGATGGTCGGGCCAACAATTCAGTCCAGTCTTCTGTCTATTTTATTGAGATTTAGAACACATCGAATTGCATTTTCAGCTGATATTGAAAAGATGTACCGTCAAGTTCTGGTCGACAAGAAAGATGTGGATTATCAAAGAATTGTGTGGCGAGAAGATCCAAACATGGAAATAAAGCACTACCGTTTACTGACAGTTACATATGGTACGTCGTGTGCTCCTTTTTTGGCAACGAGGGTATTAAACCAAATTGCATTGGAAATTAACAATGATTTACCGAATATAGCAAAAATAATAAGTGAAGACTTTTACATCGATGATTTAATGTCTGGCGCTGATACAAAAGCCGATGCTGTGGCAATTCAATGCAAGATAATTAAAATCTTTTCGCAGGCTGGACTTAATCTAAGGAAATGGTCATCGAATAATTCTTCTCTATTAAAGGTTGTTCCTCGTGAACAGAGAAAAGAAGAGAACTGTCTAATTTCAGAGGATTCCACAGTGAAGGTTTTGGGACTGGAATGGAATCCAAGCACCGATAACTTCTGATTTCAAATTAATTTAGATGAAATACCAACACTTACCAAAAGAGGTATTTTATCCGAGTCATCAAGAATATTTGATCCTTTGGGGTGGCTATACCCAAGTATTGTTTTAATAAAAATATTCTTTCAGCAATTATGGCTCCTGAAACTTGATTGGGATGAAAAGTTACCGATTAACATCATCAGCAAATGGACAAGCATTAGAGATGAAATTCCGCTATTGCAAGATGTATTTATTCCAAGATGGTTAGGTATAAAACATATTACGGAATTACATGGATTTGCAGATGCATCCGAGTTAGCATACGCAGCCGTACTATATTCAAGAGCGGTGTTGGATGATGGAACCATAACTGTTAAATTAATTTCAGCAAAAACAAAGGTTTCACCACTGAAACAAGTGTCCATACCTCGGCTTGAGTTATGCGCCGCAGTATTATTATCAAAACTAATAGATTCAACAGTTGGAGAAATGAAATTAGAGGTGGTTCAAGTTTATGCATGGTCAGATTCTACAATCGTGTTAAACTGGCTAGCTCAGCCTCCACGTCAATGGAAAACGTTTGTTGCTAACCGTGTTTCGCAAATTCAAAGTGCTAGGTCAAATGTAAAATGGTTACACATGCGATCAAAGGACAATCCCGCTGATTGTGCCTCGCGAGGAATCAGACCGTCGGAACTGATTTATATGTCGCTTTGGTGGAGTGGTCCGTCTTGGTTGTCGGAAGATATTGCAGTACTGCCTATCAAGTTAATTGATTTAACAAATCTAAATGGTCATGAAAACGAAGCAGTGTTGGAAGAAAGAAAAACAGATTCAACATTTGTATTTAAACTTATTACGTCAGAAAATACTTACAATATTTATGAAAATCTTTTTAATAAAGTTTCTTCATTTCAAAAAATAATTTCAGTAATTTCATGGCTTAATAGATTTATTCATAACTGCCGAACAAAAAAAAGAAAACAGAACATCAGGTTGGTTAACCACAATTGAGCAAGAACAAGCACTTAATTCTATAATTCTTTGGGTTCAACAAGACGAATTTAAAGATGAACTTCAAATATTGCAAAAACAAGGTGTTATATCTTCATCCAGCCGAATAAAAACATTAAATCCCTTCCTAGATGAACATGGCATCATTCGAGTCGGTGGTCGAATTGAAAATTCAGTGGCTTCCTTTGAAGTAAAGCATCCAATCATTATGCCTTCATCACACATTTTTACAAAAAGATTAGCTTATGAACAACACATAAAAAATTTACATGCTGGGCAAACGCTTCTAATGAGCATTATAAAGCAAAAATATTGGATCATCCGTGCCAAGGATATTGTTCGTAAAACTATACGTGAATGTGTGATTTGCGTTCGACATCAACAAAAGCCTGAATCACAAATGATGGGAGATCTACCAAGTGCGAGAGTGACATACGAACGTCCGTTCTTGAAAATTGGCATTGATTATGCTGGGCCGATTACTATCCGCATGAAAAAGGGTCGAGGACGACAGGTTCATAAGGCATATATTGCACTATTCGTATTCTGTAGTACAAAGGCCGTGCATATTGAATTGGTTAACGAATTAACAACTGAGTCATTTTTTGGAGCTTTACACCGATTCACTGCGAGACGCGGGCTGTGCAATGATATTTTCAGTGACAATGGCTCCAATTTTATTGGAGCTCATAGACAATTGATGGAACTTTTCGATTTTCTAGAGAAAAACTATACATTAATTTCTGATTTTCTTTTAGATGATAAAATCAATTGGCACTTTAATCCATCTGCAGCTCCACATATGGGTGGCCTCTGGGAGGCTGCAGTAAAATCGACAAAGCATCACCTAAAGAGAGTCATTGGGTCAAACATACTAACCTACGAGGAGATGTCCACGTTATTGGCACGCATTGAGGCCATTTTGAACACTCGTCCGATTGGTCCCACGGCATCTGATGATATAGATGTCCTAACACCAGCGCACTTCCTTATCGGCCATCAAAAAACTTTTGTTCCAGAACATGATCTTCAACATTTAAAACCAAATCAGCTTTCGCGATGGCAGTTGGTACAGCAAATCGCACAACATTTCTGGAAACGATGGCATGATAAATATTTAACAGCACTTCAAAAAAGAAATAAATGGCATAAGAAAGAAGCAAATCTACTGGTAGATGATATTGTTATCATTAAGAATGAAAGGTTACCTGCAACAAAATGGTCGCTTGGCAAAATAGTGAACGCATTTCCTGGAAAGGATAACTTAGTTCGAGTGGTATCAATACGAACCAGGAATGGTATCATCAAGTGTCCTATTCACAAGGTCTGTCGGCTACCAGTGTTTGAAACAAATGTTTCAAGGCCCCCGGAATGTCTACGCAGCGTGCTACATGAAGAATAATATTTTTAATTAATTGAATAATAAATTTAATTTTGCTTTTTCCATGTCAACTGTTTGTTTTATATAATTTTAAATCTGACACTTGAATTGTAAACGAATAAATTAATTAACGTTACCGATGTAAAGTTGGTAATTATAGCACATACTTTTAATTAATATGCTACAAAAATATAGATGTAGCTAAAGTTATTTGGTATAATTTATCGGTATAATTTAAATGTTATATAGGATATTTTTTTTTACTGGGAATTATAACTGTAATATAAACAAGATAAAATAAGATCGCTCTCTTTAATTCGAGTCTTCAAACAGATAAGATTAAAAATTATAAAATTATTTCGTGCTGTAATTAATTCAAATTCATTTTTTCGAATATAAGTTCTTTATTAAAATAATTTTATTGTTTGATTTACAAATTGATTGAATTACAATAAATATCCGCAAAAACAGTATATTCTTAAATTGTTTGGATTGCTGATAACGAATCTAAAGTTAAATTTTTAAAAAACAAAATGGCAGATCAAATATGGCGTCCAACTTTTCTAAAATCGTTCAATTTTGAAATTTCAAAAATACTATCGTGTTTTACATAAAATTCTAAATCGAAAGTATGTGTAATAGTTTTGGCTTAAGATTTACCGTTATCGAGATTGTCTCACAGAATGAGAAAATTTGTACGCTAAAACCACGTTTTTTCACCTTTGGGTCTTTTAGGGGCAGTTCCTAGTCGATGCCCATCGCAAAACAAAAATTAATCGTAAAGAAATAATTAAAAGAAAAAATTTAAAAAAAAAAATTGAAAAAAAATCATGATATATTTCTCGAAATCTCGGTTTTATAATTTTAACCCTTAAAATAAGGCTGAAACCTACCCCAAAAAATTTTGGAAATAATTTTATCGTAATCTATGGTCAAAATTCTAACAAAATCATGTTTTCCCGTTTTTTTTTTCAGTCGCACCCATTTGCCTACAAAATTCACAAGTTTGTGATCAAGACAAAAAATCGAGTTTTGTAAGTGCCCCTGACGGCCATGGTGTGAGTCAAAAAATCTGAAAAAAAATTGATACTTGTTTTTTCATATATTACTACCTATTCCCTAAGTTTGAGACACAAACATTTTTTTTTCACACTTAGTTGGCGTGAAATGCCCCATATGTATACGCTTTTGTAAAAATTCAAAGGTGGTAAGCCTACCGTCAAATATTTTTTAACATCAAACAAATAATTTGAGGAATGGTCTCTATAGTTATCATACTTTTAAATTCTTTTTTAAAAGTTTGACAGATACCCATTTAAACTGAACTAAATTAAAATGTGTTTACAGCATAAAAGAAATTACAATTTACTTTGAAACTCATTTTAAATGCGACAAGATGCAAATTAATATATTATATACTATCTACTAATTTGCTATGTCGCTGTAAATTATAAGACTGTGTTTGAATTATGCTCGATTTTATAAAATCAAATTTCGATTTAGCTGTTTAGTTGAATTTAGCAGTGAATTGGAATCTTGTATTAGTAAGTAGTATTTTATCTGCCCAATCGGAATTCGCATTGAACTGTCAAAAAGCAATTTTCAAATAAAATGATCCATAGAATTTGATTTGGATATCAAGTATTTTCTGGAGGTTGGTAGTACTTGTTCAGAAAGTAAATAAAAATATACAAATCAGTAAACTTATTTATTGAATTTTTTATTATCGTTATATATGATAGTTCTGCGTGTTAATATACTTACATTACTTATACTTATATTTATTATGTTTACATTTTTATTAATAAATATTAAATACTATAGTCAAATTGTCAAAACTTCAAAATTTTGAAATTCTGACAACTCTTAGAAATAAAAAATGATGGGTAGCGAATTACATGTTGAGTACGAGAACTAAAATACAATTCTGACTTTTCAAAACCAACTATTTTGTCAGATTTGGATTTCGATACATGAAATTGTTAGTGTAATTTGGCAAATAAAATACGGCTGTAATAATTTTGTGTACGTTTACAATGAAGGTGACTCAAACTGCTTTTCCAAATGGAAGTGATTTCGGGAACTACACTCTTTTTTGGAAAATGCGTTCACACCAATTATACAATACACAATTTTTCAAATTGGATTACACTTTCATAAATTATATTAGCTATAAAGGACTTTAGGTAAAATGCCCAATAAATTTCGAAATTATATCTATGTTAGCGTGTTCGGTTATGTTTGGATGGTTATACCATTATCTAAATAAAGTTCTAACAAGCAGAGGTGAAGAGTTGATTTGAATTAAATACCACTTAACAAATCCCTTTATAACCGGCAGATTTTGTTCTTTTCCTGTGTTTCCCTTACAGCGAAGTGATATGAGTTATGTGCTGTAATTCTTATTTCTCTTGTTTCAATTTAACTTTAAGCATTAAGGAGCATGTTTTTGTTAGAATGTCGAATATCATGTATCTTAGGAACATGAAATTTGCCACACAAATCGAACCTCGTCTATTCATATAGTCTGCCGGCGGCGAACCACTATGTTTTCAGAGGCGCGACGGGGTAAATGATGATATGGAATTTGCTTGGTGGTTGTCGGTATGTTCACCAGTAACAGCCCATCCATACGTTCTTTTAGGCTCTGACTCCTTTGTCAGGCTGGAGTTGTGTAGTGGGTAGCAAAATTAAACAGGCATATATGTTAGTGCAACTTCTTACTTTTTATTATGATCACTATATCATTCGGTCCTACTGTAACGTCCGCTATATTCGCCTAAACAATAATAACACCAATTCATCTTCTTTTTCTAATTCAATAAAAATTTATTTCCATAGTTTCAGTTCATTTTTTTTACATTAATAATCATTTTAAAATTTTCTAATACTTAACGGCTAGTTAAATTTCGAACATATTAAAAAAATAAACGAACGTTCCAATTCTAACGAACAGATGTCGTTACTAACTTTTGCTGAATCTTGGTATTACACGATTGATTAGAAGATGTCAAACGAAAACACATTTTTTTACATCATTCCATTTTCTGATTGTTAAAACAAATCAATTCGGTTTTAAGCTTTGAAAGAAAAACAGCATTGTCAACTCGTTATTTTCATGCTGAAACAATTCTGTTTTTACAAGGTTACCTTTAAAAATGATAAGTACAAATTGTTTTTATATAAGAAGAAAAATTTTCGGTAGTTAAATTATAAATTATGTTAACTTGTATATTTAAACTAAAAAGAGTTTTGCTACTTGTTAAAAAAAAAAAAAGTTGTGTAAATTTTTGTTGGGTTTCCATATTGCCCTCCTTTTCAATGTGAAAAGGAAAAATGTAAATATAAGATATGTCTAAATTGAAATGAACCAAGTTTGATTTTTTTTTCTTTTGCTATTGAGAAAAATAAAAGTGTCACAAAATAAAATCGGTGATCTATAAAAAGAAAACAGAACTATACAGTTTTTCTTCTGGAATTAAAATTTAAAATATGGTGTCACCAAAATCTCAATATTAACATTCCTGTAAAGTACCTGATGTTATTTCGAATGTCAAACAAGCAATCTGATCGTTGCCAGATTTGTTTTGCTGTGTATTGAGAATAAACTACAACTTTCAGTAAACCTTATTATTGTGGAGAGTCAAAGAAAATGTACATTGTGGATCAATCCATCCCACATTAATTTTAAGTAAACGGAAAATAGTACCGGCTGGAATTTAGTTGAACGTTTTATACCTGGATGCAGTTAAGACACAAATGGGATTGGAATACATGTGGACGACTTACCTAGGGCCACTTTCTGGAAGACAACAGTCAACTCCTTCTGTAAGTCAAGCTTTCGTTTATTTTTAATTAGATATAATCATATGTATAATATCCTCATTCAGTTTCGTTAATTTTTTTTTTATCTACAACCTTGAAATGATAGCTTAAAAGAATAGTTTTCGGTTTGATGAGAGATTCCCAATATTGATTTGAGTGGAGTACACTTCGTCTCCCGTGTAAGTTTCTTTTGTTTATTTTTTTTTGTATAAATATTATATGAGTGTTGCATGAAAAGTCCAAGCCGCAATCTAAGTGGTCGATCACAATAGTTGGCTTCGAATCAGGGCCATCACAATAGTTGGCGCCGAAACAGGGACATTACTAATAACGTGGGCCGAAACAAAAACCTGGCGTAGTTTTGAGTTATTTTTGGGCGCAATTTTGAGTAGAAACCAGTTTTTGGCGCAAATAACTAGTGATATTTGTGGGAAAACCAGTTTTGGATTTTTTTTGTTGTGTTCTTAGATATATTTCGAATTTTTATAAAACCAGTTTTGGGTTAATATTGATATTAATTATTAATATTAATATTGATTTTGGTATAAAACCAGTGATTGGTTTCGATTTTGATTAGAAAATTATTTATATATTTTGAATTTTTATAAAACCAGTTTTGGGTTAATATTGATATTGATTATTGATATTGATATTAGTTTTAGTATAAAACCAGTGATTGGTTTCGTTTTTGATTAGAAAATTATTTATATATTTTGAATTTTTATAAGAATATGTACAACTCAATCAGGAGGTTTCAGGGGGGGATCAGGAGGAGTCGGCCAGGGGGTATGAGCCGTGGATGAATGGAGTGGAAGAGGAAGCGTATGTGGCATGGAAGGAGAAGATGAGTGAGGCAATGAATGTGGTGGCAGGAATTATGAATGTGATTATGGATGAAGTTAAGGATGGAATTTATAGGGAATTAATGAATGATATAGCCGAGGAGCAATATGATGAGTTTCTGGATGTGCTGGTGAAAGAAATAGTGAATGAGTGCGTAAATGAGGAAGCGAATGAGATGGATGTGGTGGATGAGGAAGTGAATGTGGGCTGGCGAGAAAGGAGGAGGATCTCCAGAGCTTGGAGCTCTCATTTGAAGAGAAAGGAGAGGAGAAGGAAGGCTAAGGAGAGTCGCTCGGTCGTGGAGCTGGGAGCTTTCTCGACCAAGAGTACTCAAGTCGAGGAGCTGGTTGAGGAGGTTCCCATTTCACCGATCACGCGACAGGTAGAGGAGTGGATTGGTCCGCAGGAGGCCCCTGTTCCTGGTTGTCGGATAAGTTAAAAATATTTTTTTTTGTTGTTGTTTTGTCAGTTTGGAAAAAAACCGTTTTGGGGTGGTAATTTTTTTTCAGAGATTGTTTTTTTATACCGCCAATGTACATAATATATAGATTGTACATATTGTAAATATTTTTGGTATACTATTGTACATATATTTTGTATACCATGTAACATATTTTTTTTATATATATAGTACAATTTTTTTGTACATAATGTACATAATGTAATTAAATTTTGTAAATAGTCATTGTGAATATAAATATTGTACATATCTTTATTGTACATATTTTTTGTACATATTTTGTAATGTAGATAGTTTTTTTTTGGAATTTTTTTTTTGTGTACTAGGTTAATTAAAATTTTCTCTTCAGCGGTAGGCCTAACAAGCCATCCATAGAGCTTCACTCTTTAACATTAATGACGTTCTTAGGTCGCCTATGGCCATCGGGGTTATGCGATCGATGAACATTGGTTTCTTCTCTTCATTCAGCGAGGGAGTTCTCAGGGATGAGGAGTGGTGTTGCTGTGTTTCTACTTAGGTGCAAACCAGTAATACCATTCTTTTCTCAGAGGCTTCTTCGGTGTAATGAAGAGAAGAACCAATTATATTTTGCTTTCAGGATCAGAGGCTTCATCTCATACAAATTCAAAAACTTTTCCATTTTTCCATTTAACTTACCACTTTTTTCAATAAAACAATTTTTCATGGAGTTTAGGTGTTGAAGTCTGGTGCTCGGGAGCGTTCTTCAACTTTCGCATTAGGTTTAGTTGTAATTTATTTGTAGGTTAAACAAGCACAACTGGGTCAGTAGAAATGGACCTAGGGTCTAATCGTGACAGTTGTGATTGTTTTATTAGGTTGGGGAGAAACTGTTCTGTAGAATCTGGTCGTTAGGGGCTTTTCTAGTCAGTTCTCACATGCATTGTTGGAGTGGGCTCGCGAACGCGGGAATTCAAATTTAAACAAAATGGATATTGTAACCATACTTACTTTTTAAATTGTCTCCAGACGAATCTTGATTTTGGGAATCTCTTATCTTATTAAATAAAAATAAAATAAATAATTTTTTATTAAATAAAATAATTTTTTTAGAATTAAATAATTTTAGGTAGCTAAATAAATAAATTTTTCGTAAATAAGCAAATTACATCAAGATATAAATAAATATTCTTTGTTTTTCTAAAAAAATAAATAAATATTTCAAAGTTAAGACGGTGCATCCGATAAATAAACATTCTTTTGAATATTTTTTATTTTTCAATTTTTTTTTAAAATAAATGAATATTTTTAGGGGTGCTATCGTCAATAAATAATTTTAGGTATATAATTAATTCTGAAATTTCAGCATATCTGAAATTAAATAAATAAATTATATTTTTATATACAATATTTTAGGAATTTTTGTGAAAGGTGAAGCAAAGATTGGGTACGACAGTGGTCTTTTTTTGTTCTTTTACGAAATTTTGTTTTTGCAAAAACTTTTGTGTTTTCGAATTGGGCGTTCGTTGTTTTTTTCGTTTTTGCGTTTTTCATTATTTTTACATTTACAGCGTACTAACTACATTTTTTTGTTGGGAATTGGTTTTAGTATTGTTGGTGTTTGCGAGTTCATAATTTTACGGGTTTTACCATCAAAATGTCAAACCAACTAGACGTTGACCATCCGTTCTATGGTCTGGAACCCACCGAACTACAGGTCGAATGTTTGGTTCGGGGTGTGAACTTCGGGGGAGCCGATTGGGCAGAGGAACTGCGAAACCATGTGGATCATGGGTCAGTTCCAATAACAGTGTCTCATGCGAGAGATTTGATAGAGGAATCTCAAATGGTGGTGCAGGCAGCACAACTAATTTTAAATCAAGTACGACGACTTCAGTCACCGATTGATCAGACCTTCTTAGATGGTTTGGCGAATCGAGTGTTACATTACACGGGTAGGATGAATAGGTTGGGTCCTCGCAATGACTTGCAAGAAGCCCGCACCTACGCTATCTCACAATTGTCACGCGCTTGGAATATAATAGGATCGTTGTCAACACGTCCAATTATGCAGAGTAAACCAGGAGTATCATCTGCTCCATCTGCTTCACTTGCCTTTCAACCAGATGAGAGATCCACACCGATCCCAGTACGGCCGATATCGGAAACAATACATAGTCTGAATCGTCCAAACTAGCAACAACAGAGACGGTCAGATCAGTTACCACCGGCGTATTTCCAGCAATCGGGCTTGAGGGCAGAGGACTTTGCAATACCACAATTGGGTCCAACATTCCAAGCTGAACACTTACACAACAATCCAGCATTGGTACAACAACAATTATTAAATCGTTCATCAGTACCACAGGTACAACCACTACCAGTATATCCACCAGTTCCACTAACAGCACCACCACCGTACAACCAACCTCCTCAGGTATGGCGTGACGCGGCTCCAGCGTTAGCACCAGTGGAGTACCGAGGGGTTCGTGGGAACAATTTGAGTCGTTATGACTCAAATTGGGTTCCAACCTTCACAGGAGATGGTCACTCTCCTGATGTTCATGAGTTTGTTCACCGAGTTGAGGCGGCTGCCAGGAGGGACCGTGTGAATTGGGACGACCTTAGGTCTATCGTTCCACGGTATCTCAAGGGGGATGCCGACAGATACTATTTGAATTTAACTGATGAATATGAGGTGGTGACCTATCCAGTGTTAAGGGAGGGACTCCTACAAACCTTCGGTACGCTCACTGATGATAAGGCGATCTTGCGCGTTCTTCTGAACCGCAAACAAAAGTCAAAGGAGAGCGTGTACGAGTATCTGGTGGAGATTGGTTCGTTAAACCGTCGCTTAGCACGTCCATTTTCTGACCGTGAAATGCTAGAGATTGCTCGGGAGGGACTGAGTGTGGAGCTCAAAAATGCTACACTTGCAGCAACAATACATTCAATGGATGAACTTCGGACTTTATGTCAGAAGTTTGAACGTTTGTGGTCCACACCAGTTCCGACCAGAACATCAAATTTAAGAATTAGCGAGCTACAGCAGATGGATGATTATGAGGTGGAAGTTGAACCAGAACAACATGGATATATTGAAGCGGTGGATTCAACACAGAGACGGATATGGCAGCGACCTGGCATAACATCGGATAACATTCAACCTGGTCCATCAATATCCAGACAACCAATAGTATGTTTCAGATGTGGAGTAAACGGTCATCGAGCTCCTGAGTGCTCTAAGAATAGAATTAAGTTGTATTGTTGGAAATGTAACAAGCCGGATGTAATTTATGCAAATTGTTCATATTGTCACCCGTCGTTAAACTACCGTCCGAGAGTACATGCTTCGGGGATGGTACCCTCGGTTCAACATCCAATGAGCCCGAAGAAATCGACGAGAGATGTAGGAACGCAGGACGATCGGCAACCACCAACGAAACCCGAATAAAATCATCGAATACATTTAATTTCCCATCATTACATCGAACGTATTTTAGACGTCTTGAACGTAACATCAGATATTGGAGGATGAGGAAATTATTTCGTAAAGCATGTATTTCATCTATCCTTTCAGAAACAAAGGATCCTCGGCCGCGATTGACAATTAGGATTTTGGACAAACATATTTCCGGATTATTGGATAGTGGGGCGTCAATCACTATACTTGGAAGAAATTCCTTGGAATTATTGGAATCAGCAGGTACAACTTACCGTAAGTACACTTCGTGTATTCGTACGGCAGATGGTACTGCAACTAAAATTTTAGGTTACATTGAAATTCCAATAACTGTGAATGGCTCCACTAAACCAATGCGGTTCCATATAGTCCCGGGATTACGAGAAGAGCTCTACCTGGGCATAGATTTCTGGGAGAAATTCGGTATTGTTCCTTCTTTTGTTAGTGAACTGACTCGTACAGAGCTACAAACTTTAAATACACATAACCTCACCACTGATCAGCAACATGAACTCGATATGATCAAGGATTCTTTCCCGTCATTTGAAGTGTCTGGGCTCGGAAAGACTTCTTTGGTTGAACATGTCATCGATGTTGGTGATAGTGACCCTGTTAAACGGAGGCATTATCCCACATCGCCGGCTGTTCAACTAAAGGTTTATGCCGAACTCGACCGAATGCTTCAAATGGGCGTGATCGAAGAGAGTAACAGTTCTTGGTGCTCGCCAGTGGTTTTGGTACAAAAAGAATCTGGTAAAAACAGATTATGTATTGATAGCCGTCGTGTCAATTCACTAACTAAAAAGGACGCTTACCCACTTCCCTTGATTGATGGCTTACTAGATCGTCTAAATAGCACAAAGTACATTTCCAGTATTGATCTCAAAGATGCTTTCTGGCAGATTCCTCTGGCAGAAGCATCTAGAGACAAGACAGCCTTCACAGTGCCTGGTCGTCCATTGTATCAATTCCGGGTTATGCCCTTTGGATTGTGCAATGCTCCCCAGACAATGTGTCGGCTAATGCACAAAGTGATACCACATCAATATCACGAAAATGTCTTTGTTTATTTAGATGATCTATTGGTAGTCTCTTCCACGTTCCAGGAACATATGGAATTGCTGTCCAAAGTTTCTTCATTGTTAAGAGCGGCTGGGTTGACAATAAACCTCAAGAAAAGCAAATTTGTTCTGAGAGAGGTGAAATACTTGGGATTTTTGGTTGGTGAAGATGGTCGTCGAACAGACCCTGACAAGGTAAGAGCTGTAGCAGAGTATCCAGCTCCATCTACAGTAAAACAAATACGTAGACTATTGGGAATGGCTGGTTGGTACCAACGTTTCATACCAAATTATGCAAGCGTGGTATCACCGATTACGGATCTATTAAAGAAAAGTTCTGGGAAATTGAAATGGACATTGGAAGCGCAAGCTGCTTTCGAAAATTTAAAACGATTGCTGACTACAGCACCAGTATTAATTAACCCTGATTATAATAAAGAGTTCTTTATTAGATGCGATGCGAGTCTGACAGGGATAGGTAGTGTACTGTATCAGATCGACGAGGACGGACAAGAGTGTCCGATAGCCTTCATGTCGAAAAAACTGAACAAAGCTCAGAGAAATTACTCAGTTTCTGAGCTTGAATGTCTTGCGGCAATTCTGAGTGTGAAGAAATTCAGGGGCTATGTTGAAGGTCACCGATTTACAATTGTGACTGATCACTCAAGTCTGAAGTGGCTTATGTCACAGAAAGACTTGAGTGGTCGTCTGGCTAGGTGGAGCCTAAAACTCCAACATATGGATTTTACCATTGTCCACCAAAAAGGTACCCAAAATATAGTCCCTGATGCTCTATCTCGTCTTTATGACGACACACACGAGGAATTGACGGAAGCATTGACACATCACATTAACGACATTAAACTCGACAATGAAGGTTATCGGCACAACGAATATACGGATATGATAGCTAAAGTTCAATCATCACCCAAGGACTTTCCTTCAGTTAAAGTCGTGGATGATAAGCTATACATACGTATTGAGCCAAGACCTGATGCAATACCCAACGATGTTCCTGTGTGGAAACTCTGGGTACCAAAACCGATGACTTCAAACATGATTCAGAAACATCATGATGATAGTACTGCTGCTCATGGAGGTGTTAAAAAGACTTTAGAATTACTTCGACGTCTTTATTATTGGCCGGGCATGGCGTCACAGGTACACAACTATGTTGTGTCCTGCGACACATGTAAACAAACAAAAGCCACGAATCAGATATTGCGTCCTCCGATGCAATATCAATTCGAAACAGCACGTCCATGGCAGAGAGTCTATATAGATTTTTTGGGACCGTACCCTCGTTCTACACTTGGGAATACGGTGTTATTGATAGTTCTGGATCATGCTACGAAGTTTGTACTACTGAAACCACTTAGAAACGCAACTTCACCGAAGGTGAATGCTTTTCTAAAGAACGAAGTGTTTCTTACATATGGGGTACCAGAGTTTCTACACAGTGACAATGGCAAACAGTTCACTAGTAGGAACTTTCAAAGTCTTTTGTCAGATTTCGGCATTAAACACATTAAGACCGGTGTCTATAGTCCTCAAAGTAACGCGTCAGAGCGGGTCAATAGGTCAGTTCTAGCAGCAATTCGAGCGTTCATTAAAGGTCAACATACCAAGTGGGATTCACAAATTGGTGAAATCGCGTATGCACTGCGGGCAGCAGTACATTCAGCTACCAAGTACTCACCGTACTATTTATTATTTGGTCAACATCCAATATCGGATGGAAATACTTACCATTTGTTGAGATCACTACACCAGCTTGGTGAAGATGCTGGTGAGGAATTAAAACGCTCTGATCATTTGAATCTGCTCAGGAACCGGGTTCAGGAAAATTTAAAAGCAGCTTTCAAGAAATCGCAACATCAGTATAACCTGCGATCTAAACTACGGACTTTTCAACCACAACAACGTGTGTTTGTACGGCAACATCATTTGAGTGACGCTACAAAAAAATTCTCGGCAAAATTGGCTCCAAAGTTCTTACCTGCAATGATTAAGGCTAAGATTGGAAATGTACTCTACGAGTGCATAGATATGAGCGGTAAGGATCTTGGAGTCCATCACGCGAAAGACATCAGGGAATGATGTCTTTTCGTTAGGTAGGGTAGTTCCTCTGTCTGATTGTCCTCGCTGTGGTTCACACCTTCAGTGTCATATTTTACTGGTTGTATCGAGGGTTCAATGGTGCTAACGATAGATGGATGGATGATCGATTTCAGTACTCACTGATAGTTCCTAGGAACTTCATGAGTATTGAAACTGATCATCGACCCTGGCGTTGGTCACCATTGATAACTCGATCCCAGATACAGATTAGTTGTGGGAAGTAGTTCGGTGGTTTCTGACGTAGAGGGGGTGACGACGGTTTTGTGATTTCAAGAGTAAAAATCTTGGTTTTTACCTTGAATTCATGGTGTAACGTCCGCTATATTCGCCTAAACTATAATAAAACCAATTCATCTTCTTTTTCTAATTCAATAAAAATTTATTTCCATAGTTTCAGTTCATTTTTTTTACATTAATAATCATTTTAAAATTTTCTAATACTTAACGGCTAGTTAAATTTCGAACATACTAAAAAAATAAACGAACGTTCCAATTCTAACGAACAGATGTCGTTACTAACTTTTGCTGAATCTTGGTATTACACGATTGATTAGAAGATGTCAAACGAAAACACATTTTTTACATCATTCCATTTTCTGATTGTTAAAACAAATCAATTCGGTTTTAAGCTTTGAAAGAAAAACAGCATTGTCAACTCGTTATTTTCATGCTGCAACAATTCTGTTTTTACAAGGTTACCTTTAAAAATGATAAGTACAAATTGTTTTTATATAAGAAGAAAAATTTTCGGTAGTTAAATTATAAATTATGTTAACTTGTATATTTAAACTAAAAAGAGTTTTGCTACTTGTTAAAAAAAAAAAAAGTTGTGTAAATTTTTGTTGGGTTTCCATATTGCCCCCCTTTTCAATGTGAAAAGGAAAAATGTAAATATAAGATATGTCTAAATTGAAATGAACCAAGTTTGATTTTTTTTTCTTTTGCTATTGAGAAAAATAAAAGTGTCACAAAATAAAATCGGTGATCTATAAAAAGAAAACAGAACTATACAGTTTTTCTTCTGGAATTAAAATTTAAAATATGGTGTCACCAAAATCTCAATATTAACATTCCTGTAAAGTACCTGATGTTATTTCGAATGTCAAACAAGCAATCTGATCGTTGCCAGATTTGTTTTGCTGTGTATTGAGAATAAACTACAACTTTCAGTAAACCTTATTATTGTGGAGAGTCAAAGAAAATGTACATTGTGGATCAATCCATCCCACATAAATTTTAAGTAAAGGGAAAATAGTACCGGCTGGAATTTAGTTGAACGTTTTATACCTGGATGCAGTTAAGACACAAATGGGATTGGAATACATGTGGACGACTTACCTAGGGCCACTTTCTGGAAGACAACAGTCAACTCCTTCTGTAAGTCAAGCTTTCGTTTATTTTTAATTAGATATAATCATATGTATAATATCCTCATTCAGTTATCGTTAATTTTTTTTTTTATCTACAACCTTGAAATGATAGCTTAAAAGAATAGTTTTCGGTTTGATGAGAGATTCCCAATATTGATTCGAGTGGAGTACACTTCGTCTCCCGTGTAAGTTTCTTTTGTTTATTTTTTTTTTGTATAAATATTATATGAGTGTTGCATGAAAAGTCCAAGCCGCAATCTAAGTGGTCGATCACAATAGTTGGCTTCGAATCAGGGCCATCACAATACTACTTTCTGGATGTACCAACGTTAAAAATATTACATTCGAACCCCTAAGAAAATTTAAACATAAAGTTTACCATTTCTCACAATTAGCAACTTGGTGCGTTAAATATGGATGCAACTGTTCCTTTGTTATTTTCAGTATTCCATGGAAATTTCCAAAGTGTAAACAAGAATTCAACAAACAAATAAAACAGACGATTCTGCTTATGCGACGAAATAGAGCAGATATGTCGAAATTAGCATTGTTTTAGTTGTGCCATTTTTACTGTTTGTACTGCCTACTGTATTACTATTTCCTTAATTCTTATCTGAAAAATTGGTCAACTTTAGTAATTTTTTCAAGGTAGCTATGAATTTTATTTTTAATCATGGGGCTGACATCAAAGTTATTGTAAAGTAGTTGATATCCGGAGCAAAAGCAGTCGATAAATGTCAAAATAATAAAAACAATTATTGTTGTTTGTATTCGATGTGGGGAAAAAATTGAAAATTGAACTACGTAATCTTTACACGCTGTTGACGTAAAATTTCTTTGCCTACTGTGGCAGGTATTAATAAAAATATTAAATATAAAATAAATATATCATATTGAAATTTAGAAAACCATTTCTAGATAATATAATTTACAACAATGTGTAATAAAAAGCCATATTTACATAAAGTTTTACAAAGTCTTACAACGTATTACAAATTAAATTTTACGATGAATACATGTCCACTTAATTCAACAACAAGATTTGTTACAACAAATGATGCAGTTTTTCAAAAAAATTAGCAAATTTTCAAAGTAAAGTTAATGTTTCTCACTTTAATTATCATAATTATGATAATAATTGAATTGACTTTGTAATACATTATGTAAATATTGCTTTTTATTACACATGTTATAAATTATATTATCAAGAAATGCTACTCTAAATTGCAATATGACATATTTCTTTTATATTTCATTTTTTTAGTAATACCTGCCTCAGTAGCCAAAGAAATTTAACTCAACCGCGTGCAAATATTACACGCACTCATTTTTTTATTTAACAAAACAAATTTAATCAACATAAATATTTTTATTTAAAAATAAACTTTTTAAAAAACGGCATACTTCCAATCATAGAAAATTATATACGACCACCTCGACATCTATAGCAATATAATACAACTCAAACTATAAAAACAGATTAAGATGTTTTGATTAAATCACCTAAAATACATAAAAATACGGGTTTTACCAATTTTATGAAAACGGTATTTTTAACATCATAAAAAATTATGGGATCTCTCGAAATCAACCCAAATAGAATACGATTTAAATCATTCAAATCGAACGAGCTGTTTTTGAGAAATCGGTCAACATACATAAAAAAAACCCACAATGAAACAGAATCTCCTCTTTTTTGAAGTCAGTTAAAAAACTAAAATAATTCAAAATATAAATTTAAAAAATAACGAAACTCAAAATTGACACATCCAACTCATATAACATTTAGTACGAGACTGAACAAATGAATGACAATTGACACACACAATACACATAATCGAATTGTATCGCATACTTGCCGAACATAATATTCGTTTGCCTTTTTACTTCATTGTTGTTTGAATTTCTTCTTTATTTTATTTATTTATTTTTTTTTCAAAATGTTACTTCCGTTCAAAAAAGATTTGATTTACTTGTCACATCGCGCCTAAAGAAGTTTTACTTCAAAAAGTGCTCTAATTTAAAAGAATTTAACCAATGTATGTTGAAGTATAAGGTTTGTTTGCTACCATATCATTATGCTGTATTTTTGATGTGAAACATCTATTGGCGCGACTTAATTGAAAAACAAATGATTTTCCGTCACGAAAAACGGTATAAAATTTATGCCATCCCGCCTAATAAAAAATCACAAATATTTTGAACAGTAGCCCATATTTTCTCCAAAAACGAATAAATTTTATAAAGGAGCCCATCCACTTTGAAACATGTTTCAAAACTTGGTTTGTGTTTATAAAATGTTTAATAGTGTATGGTGAAGTTTGCAAACCAATTTGACGGTTTGCGAATTGGTTTTAGTAAAATCAAAATGCTTTGATTTTAAGTAAGCGGAGCTAATGGTTTGCAAACATGTTTCACTGTGTATGGAAGAGTTTATTAAAATAACAATAGAAATTGACATCTATAATTGTAAGTTTATCAACCAAGTTTACAAACACGTTTCATAATGTATGGTAAATATGCAAACAAGTTTGTAAACCAAGTTTTGAAATATGTTTCAAAGTGGATGGGCTGCGTAAGAATAAAAATTATTTTGAGCTTTATTGATTTTATTCATAATTCTGTGTTGGTTGGTGTAATACAAAAAATACAGATTTCGATAATTCAGTGTTGGAACTTATTCGTTTGTGTATGTGTGTATTTATGTGGGTGTTTTACTGTGTAAAACTATCTCCCTTGCTCGTGACCTTGTTGTATCCTTTCCGTACCACCAATTAAGGCAATCTTTCGCAAGGCAGGGGTTAAGTGCAGTATATTCTCGTGTATGTTGTGTTGTCGTGGTTTTGCTTCGTAGTGTTGAGCATAACTGCTCTTCGTTCGTCTTGTCTCATATTGTCATTGTCATTGTCCCATTTAATCATATTTGTGATGATCTCATTCGCTATATCCCAGTTGACTTTTCAGCTCAGTGCAAATTACACGAGGCTTAGCAGAGTGATTGTTTCTCCTATATGCTGTTCATTAAGTCTCCATGTATTTGCTCCGTGTGGGTCCATTACGTGCTTATACTTGTATAAGGACTCACGGAAACATCTATGTTTGACTCTATGACTCACGGAAACATCTATGTCACCCCGTGTTTCCTTGTTGTTGCTTTTACATAATCTTTGATGAAGTCTTCTCGTGTTCGTTAATCACTACCTGTGTTGCTATATGCAGAGCCTTTTGCTATAAAATCGATCGACATACTACTTCCAATAATATATTCGGCCTCATCAGATATCGTGCGGAAAGCGCAGCATATGCGGAACGATGTCAGTCTGTAGGCCGTTTTGGTAGGTCTTACATAAGATGGTGTTTTCACCGCTGAGGCACATATGGGTGCCGCATACATTTATATTGATGTGCCAACACTACTGAGAAGCTTCCGGTTGTCCAGGGCGACATTGATTAAGATAATCCTTGCGAGACTCATTGGGCTTTGTCACCAGCGTAGATCAGGTGGTCTTTGAAGAAGATTCTCTGGTAGTTGAGTCTGTGGTAGAATGACTCCAAGATACCCCTGGTGCTGGCCAAATTTTATGGTCTGTCCACCAACCTGGATATCGATACTTTCCACAACTTTTTGTTTACTCATTAGTTTGACTTTCGTTTTCTGAACGGCTAACTCTAATTTTTCAGCCATGCTCTAACACTGATTATTGTCTGGATACAGTTGGAAATAATATTCGTGAGGTTCTTGACTACAACAACTATGGCAATGTTATCAGCATAGCCGATAATCTGTTTATTTGGGTATACGTACTCTGAGTACACCATAGTACATGATGTTCCATAACAGTGGTCTAAGGATCCATTCCTGGGGCATTCACCCTGTTATATTGTACTTCGTCGAATCTGCTTCGGTATCATAGATCAGAGTTCTTCCTGTTAAGTAACTAGCTATTGTACAGTATTGTTAATACTAATACCAAAGAAACAGTATTCTTTCTCACCCTCTAGCCATCTTTTACCTCTCAATGAGTTATGCGCCTGTATGTGTGTGTGTGAGTTTGTTTTGTAAAATTTAAAAAAAAATTATTTTATAAATTGCACTATCAACGTTTATGTTTCACATCTGCTGGGTGTCCCGTGACAGCCTATTTTTCTTAGAGCGAATTTTTCTTCAAGGAATTATATCGTAATCAAAGAAAACAATTTACTTTAACTTTTTAAAAACCAACATTTGTTTTACTGTGGAGCCTTCTAAGTGCAAGAGAAATATTGATGATTTTAGTCTAATATAATGGAGTATAATTGAGTTTTATATTTTTAATGACTGTCTCAAAGCAGTGGCTTGATGTCAAGGTCATCTTTATTTCAAGCCAAGCTAGGTCAAGTTTATTTATTATCTTATTCCAAATAAGAGTGACATACGAAATAAACTAAGACTGCGTTCCAATTGAAGCTAAATTGTACTAAACGTTCTAAATCAATTTAGTCAACTATTTTATTTGACTAAATCGACATTTTTTGTCTAAATAATTTGGAATAAATTCATACGTTAAACAATATCTGACAACTTGATTATATTAATTTAAATTAAAATTCGGTAATTTTGTAAAATTAAATTTAGATTTAGCAATTTAGTACAATTTAGTCGTCATTTAGAATAAAGCCTTAATGTAGAAATGACAGCCAATTTATTCAAATGGATTATAAAATGCAGCATCAGCTTTTTGGACAGACTGTGCCCATTCAATTTACTTATACTAATTTACTTATGTAATTGAAAACTCTAAAATGTATCTCCAATTTCCTTTACCTTTTTTTAAACTAATATAAAAAACCTTCAAGATTGACGAAAAATACTCAATAATCATCTTTGGGCGACTAAGACGATATGGCACCAATTTCAAAGTAACAGCAATAAAAATTTTAGAACAAGAGTTTTTTTTTAAATTTTAGAACAATATTCCTCCTTTAATACTCAGTATTTCATTTTAAAAAACTCTATATAGATGATACAACAATTTCTTTTAAAAGTGGTTGAATTGACTCTATAGACTCTACAATTAAAATTCATTTCCAATTCAACAAAACATTTGTGTGTTTAAAGAATCATCGAAATTTAATCAGAACAAAACGACACTAATCAGAAAAAATATTTGCTTTCTTGGAATTTAAAAGTTGTTTTAATTTTATAAGTTTACAACAATATTTTGTGTTTTTTAAAAATTTTAAATTTTCTTTTTTATGCTTTTGAATTCAAAAAGCTGAAATTGTGACGAATGTTTGAACAAAATCGAAATGTTCGGCCGTGCCAGCTATATTTTTAAACATGCCAATTCTGGCACGCGTGCCACGTATTTGCGATCACTGAAAGTAATCAGTTTTGTGATTTGTTTTGACAATGATTATTTATTTATTATTATTTGAACTATAATTGTGCAATAAGTTACATAATTGTCTGTATATGTAATTAGTTTTCATTTATCTCGTTTCAACACTAATTGCATTTAGTGTAGCATGAATGTCTTGAGTTACGAGCAAAGAGCTCTTGTGTGCGCACTATATATTGTGGGCACAATATTGTGTTTAATATCACTAGTTTACAAGAAAAATCTCCCTAAATAAAACCCAACTTCAAAATCTATATGACCTGCTGAACACGAATATCATTCATTTTTTTGGGTTCGCTCAAGTTTTTGAGATATTCGCGAATTTTTTCGGTGAACAAAAAGGTTTTCCGGTTTCTGGATTTTACAAAACAAACAAATTTAATGTATTAATGAAACAAGTGCATAGTAAAGTTGCTAATAAACATTTTGAGCTTTTTTTGTAAAAATCCATCAAGGATTCTGGAAGTTATATTCGAAAAATGTTGAAAAAAAATCAAAAATTTATGTTTTTTAAAACTTTTCCATTTTCAACGCCATAAATTTTGAACAAACAATAATTGTAAATTTTATTAATTTCTTAGAGCCTGCAGTTAATTCAATACTCTTTCTTTTAAGTTAAAAAACACGAATTTTGGTGCAGGTTGCACGAAGTTATTCAGGTTTTCCCCTTAAAACGCAAAACATGTTTCAAAACTTGGTTTGTGTTTATAAAATGTTTAATAGTGTATGGTGAAGTTTGCAAACCAATTTGACGGTTTGCGAATTGGTTTTAGTAAAATCAAAATGCTTTGATTTTAAGTAAGCGGAGCTAATGGTTTGCAAACATGTTTCACTGTGTATGGAAGAGTTTATTAAAATAACAATAGAAATTGACATCTATAATTGTAAGTTTATCAACCAAGTTTACAAACACGTTTCATAATGTATGGTAAATATGCAAACAAGTTTGTAAACCAAGTTTTGAAATATGTTTCAAAGTGGATGGGCTGCGTAAGAATAAAAATTATTTTGAGCTTTATTGATTTTATTCATAATTCTGTGTTGGTTGGTGTAATACAAAAAATACAGATTTCGATAATTCAGTGTTGGAACTTATTCGTTTGTGTATGTGTGTATTTATGTGGGTGTTTTACTGTGTAAAACTATCTCCCTTGCTCGTGACCTTGTTGTATCCTTTCCGTACCACCAATTAAGGCAATCTTTCGCAAGGCAGGGGTTAAGTGCAGTATATTCTCGTGTATGTTGTGTTGTCGTGGTTTTGCTTCGAAGTGTTGAGCATAACTGCTCTTCGTTCGTCTTGTCTCATATTGTCATTGTCATTGTCCCATTTAATCATATTTGTGATGATCTCATTCGCTATATCCCAGTTGACTTTTCAGCTCAGTGCAAATTACACGAGGCTTAGCAGAGTGATTGTTTCTCCTATATGCTGTTCATTAAGTCTCCATGTATTTGCTCCGTGTGGGTCCATTACGTGCTTATACTTGTATAAGGACTCACGGAAACATCTATGTTTGACTCTATGACTCACGGAAACATCTATGTCACCCCGTGTTTCCTTGTTGTTGCTTTTACATAATCTTTGATGAAGTCTTCTCGTGTTCGTTAATCACTACCTGTGTTGCTATATGCAGAGCCTTTTGCTATAAAATCGATCGACATACTACTTCCAATAATATATTCGGCCTCATCAGATATCGTGCGGAAAGCGCAGCATATGCGGAACGATGTCAGTCTGTAGGCCGTTTTGGTAGGTCTTACATAAGATGGTGTTTTCACCGCTGAGGCACATATGGGTGCCGCATACATTTATATTGATGTGCCAACACTACTGAGAAGCTTCCGGTTGTCCAGGGCGACATTGATTAAGATAATCCTTGCGAGACTCATTGGGCTTTGTCACCAGCGTAGATCAGGTGGTCTTTGAAGAAGATTCTCTGGTAGTTGAGTCTGTGGTAGAATGACTCCAAGATACCCCTGGTGCTGGCCAAATTTTATGGTCTGTCCACCAACCTGGATATCGATACTTTCCACAACTTTTTGTTTACTCATTAGTTTGACTTTCGTTTTCTGAACGGCTAACTCTAATTTTTCAGCCATGCTCTAACACTGATTATTGTCTGGATACAGTTGGAAATAATATTCGTGAGGTTCTTGACTACAACAACTATGGCAATGTTATCAGCATAGCCGATAATCTGTTTATTTGGGTATACGTACTCTGAGTACACCATAGTACATGATGTTCCATAACAGTGGTCTAAGGATCCATTCCTGGGGCATTCACCCTGTTATATTGTACTTCGTCGAATCTGCTTCGGTATCATAGATCAGAGTTCTTCCTGTTAAGTAACTAGCTATTGTACAGTATTGTTAATACTAATACCAAAGAAACAGTATTCTTTCTCACCCTCTAGCCATCTTTTACCTCTCAATGAGTTATGCGCCTGTATGTGTGTGTGTGAGTTTGTTTTGTAAAATTTAAAAAAAAATTATTTTATAAATTGCACTATCAACGTTTATGTTTCACATCTGCTGGGTGTCCCGTGACAGCCTATTTTTCTTAGAGCGAATTTTTCTTCAAGGAATTATATCGTAATCAAAGAAAACAATTTACTTTAACTTTTTATAAACCAACATTTGTTTTACTGTGGAGCCTTCTAAGTGCAAGAGAAATATTGATGATTTTAGTCTAATATAATGGAGTATAATTGAGTTTTATATTTTTAATGACTGTCTCAAAGCAGTGGCTTGATGTCAAGGTCATCTTTATTTCAAGCCAAGCTAGGTCAAGTTTATTTATTATCTTATTCCAAATAAGAGTGACATACGAAATAAACTAAGACTGCGTTCCAATTGAAGCTAAATTGTACTAAACGTTCTAAATCAATTTAGTCAACTATTTTATTTGACTAAATCGACATTTTTTGTCTAAATAATTTGGAATAAATTCATACGTTAAACAATATCTGACAACTTGATTATATTAATTTAAATTAAAATTCGGTAATTTTGTAAAATTAAATTTAGATTTAGCAATTTAGTACAATTTAGTCGTCATTTAGAATAAAGCCTTAATGTAGAAATGACAGCCAATTTATTCAAATGGATTATAAAATGCAGCATCAGCTTTTTGGACAGACTGTGCCCATTCAATTTACTTATACTAATTTACTTATGTAATTGAAAACTCTAAAATGTATCTCCAATTTCCTTTACCTTTTTTTAAACTAATATAAAAAACCTTCAAGATTGACGAAAAATACTCAATAATCATCTTTGGGCGACTAAGACGATATGGCACCAATTTCAAAGTAACAGCAATAAAAATTTTAGAACAAGAGTTTTTTTTTAAATTTTAGAACAATATTCCTCCTTTAATACTCAGTATTTCATTTTAAAAAACTCTATATAGATGATACAACAATTTCTTTTAAAAGTGGTTGAATTGACTCTATAGACTCTACAATTAAAATTCATTTCCAATTCAACAAAACATTTGTGTGTTTAAAGAATCATCGAAATTTAATCAGAACAAAACGACACTAATCAGAAAAAATATTTGCTTTCTTGGAATTTAAAAGTTGTTTTAATTTTATAAGTTTACAACAATATTTTGTGTTTTTTAAAAATTTTAAATTTTCTTTTTTATGCTTTTGAATTCAAAAAGCTGAAATTGTGACGAATGTTTGAACAAAATCGAAATGTTCGGCCGTGCCAGCTATATTTTTAAACATGCCAATTCTGGCACGCGTGCCACGTATTTGCGATCACTGAAAGTAATCAGTTTTGTGATTTGTTTTGACAATGATTATTTATTTATTATTATTTGAACTATAATTGTGCAATAAGTTACATAATTGTCTGTATATGTAATTAGTTTTCATTTATCTCGTTTCAACACTAATTGCATTTAGTGTAGCATGAATGTCTTGAGTTACGAGCAAAGAGCTCTTGTGTGCGCACTATATATTGTGGGCACAATATTGTGTTTAATATCACTAGTTTACAAGAAAAATCTCCCTAAATAAAACCCAACTTCAAAATCTATATGACCTGCTGAACACGAATATCATTCATTTTTTTGGGTTCGCTCAAGTTTTTGAGATATTCGCGAATTTTTTCGGTGAACAAAAAGGTTTTCCGGTTTCTGGATTTTACAAAACAAACAAATTTAATGTATTAATGAAACAAGTGCATAGTAAAGTTGCTAATAAACATTTTGAGCTTTTTTTTTGTAAAAATCCATCAAGGATTCTGGAAGTTATATTCGAAAAATGTTGAAAAAAAATCAAAAATTTATGTTTTTTAAAACTTTTCCATTTTCAACGCCATAAATTTTGAACAAACAATAATTGTAAATTTTATTAATTTCTTAGAGCCTGCAGTTAATTCAATACTCTTTCTTTTAAGTTAAAAAACACGAATTTTGGTGCAGGTTGCACGAAGTTATTCAGGTTTTCCCCTTAAAACGCAAAACTAAAAATTTGGTAAAAAAAATTTTTACTAAGAATAATTTAAATTCTGCAACAAAATTGATTTACATATGACGTGTCATACAGATTTTCGAGTTAAAATTGCGAATTATGGTCAAAACCTGTTCGTAACACAACGTTAAAATGTTAAATGAACATTTTCTCTATTGTAACATCTTGAATGTGTTAAGTTGCAGTTGACATAACTATTTTTCGGCATCCACGGTTTATCTTCATTCAATTTTATGCCAAAATAATGGAGGTATACAATTCTCATATATGGAGTAATTTTTTTAGCAGGATGTGTTATGCAAATTCCACAAATAAAACAAAATGAATTTGGACTATTTTTACACTTGAAACTTCTTGAGACGCTATTTAAATAGATTTAACTTTACACTTTAGTATTTTAAAAGAATTCTAAACTTATGTTTGAGAACGACGGAACCTGTAAAATAATATTTACGATGTGGCACAAAAAGAAAAGAAAAAATACAAAAACGCGGTTGAAATTAAGAAAACTCAAAATAACTCGCAGTTTTTATTCAAAAATCTGAATAACAACTTATATATATGATATATAAATCAATTATGTTGCAGGATTTAAATTATTCTTAGTAAAAAATGTTTTTTTTCCAAATTTTTTGTTTTGATTTTTTTGGGAAAACCTGAATAACTTGGTGCAACCTGCACCAATATTCGTGTTTTTTAACTTTAAAGATAATGAATTAAATTTACCACAGGCTCCAAGAAATTAAAAAATTTACAATCATTGTTTGTTTAAAAATTTATGGCGTTGAATATGGAAAAGTTTTAAAAAAACATAAATGTTTGATTTTTTTTCAACTTTTTCCGAGTGAAACTTTCGGAATCCTTAATGGATTTTCACAAAAAAAGCTCAAAATGTTTGTTAGCATCTTTACTATGCACTTCTTTTATTAATACATTGTTTGTTTTGTAAAATGGCTATCCAAAAACCGGAATAACCTTTTTTTTCACCGAAATAATTGGTTTTTCGCGAAGCTAACCTAAAAAAATGAATAAGATATTCGCAGGTTCAAAATCCACAAGAAAAGTTGGACTTAAGTCAGGGAGACAAAAAATATCAAAATTTGTAAACTAGTGTATTTAAAAACAAATCACTTTAATTTGATTAATGTTTATTTATAACTTCACAGTTTTTACAATTTTTATAAATGATAACAAATAAATTTTACATAATTACATATATTTTTTGTGACTCGAAGTGTTGATGGTTTTTATCAGAGTGTCGAGTTTTTTAGTTTTTGTTAATTAGATTTGTGATATATTCGACATATTCGAGTCAGCAGAAATTAATGTATTTTTTTGTAAATATTTTATAAATTTAAATTGCAATTTAATATCGTTAATTGTTAATTGTGCAGTTTAATATTAATTTAATAAATCTGATTAAATTGCAATTTGTACTTATAAAATACAGAGTGTTTCTAAATATTCTCCCTAGATTGAACAAAAAATATTAATGCATTATAAAAAATTATAAAATGTATGTAAGACCCTCTTCTTCTCTGGTCCCTGTATTAAACAACCATCTACGTTTTGGTGGACTTGGATCGTTACATATAGACGTTGGTGTCTTCTTTGCGGCTTGACGTTTATTATAAATCTTTATGATGAAATAGAACATGACTCCAAAAATTTTAAGAAGAATTAAAACTCCATAAACTCTATTCGTTGTTGTGGTAACTTTTTGGGAGTGCACTAAGTCTTGCTTATGCTTTAAATCTGCAATCGAATGACTTAGTCGAATTAGATTAGCTGTTGAGATGTGGAGCTAGCATTGGTTAAGAACTCAGATCAGATTTGTTTAAATTTTCAATATCGAAGATAAAATTTATTAACTCAGAGTGATGAAAAATAATTATGGTTTTGGAGAAGGAGGTTTGAGCAGTGAGGCTTGAGAAGTCCGTATTTCATGTTAGTTCCTAACCACTGATTGCGGCATATATACGTTTGTTGATTTAGTTTAGTGCAAGGTTCCAGATCTTTTTTATTTAATTGTACGAAAAAAAATGTTTATCGTAACTGACAACAAGAAGTTCTTTAGAAGGAATTAATGTGTCACAATGAAGATGTGAACTTTCATGTCAGCATTAATTCTAGATATGAAATAAATAAAAGAAAAGAAAACGGAAATTAAGCATCATGCAATACTGTAAACTATTGGGGTAAATTTAATTTAGAGAACATAAATTTAGGGAAAGTAAGGATGAAATTTTCTTTGTTTGTTTAACTAAGTGGGCATGAAGTTGGCATCATAATTTGTGTATGGAACGTTTAATTTCACCCACATCTGTTCTAATTGTAGCTAGTCGTACTAGATCATGAGATCCAGGATGAGTTGCAGTAATTCTACCGAGTTTCAAGTGTTGAGGAAGAGAGGGTTCATTTTTGATTACCACTAAATCCCCAACTTCTAGCTTTTGTTTCTCAATGGCTCATTTCGGCCTCTGTTGAAGTCGATGCAAGTACTCAGACTTCCATCTTTACCAGAAGTCAGATTTGAGTTGATCGAGCAATTCTAGCCGTTTAAGATCACTTAAATTTTTTATTTCTTTGGATGGTTCCGAAGGAGCTAGTAGTGCATCTCCACGCAGAAAATGTCCTTGTGTTAAAGGGTTCAGATCATTCGGATCTTCAGAAAGAGGTGAGATTGAACGAGAGTTAAAGCACGCTTCGATTCTACATAGAACTGTGACCAACTCTTCGGAAGTTAAGATTGCTCTCTGGACCGCTTTTCGTAAATGTGTTTTAACGGCCTTTAACACCCGCTTCCCGAATTCCATCAAAATGTGGTGATCCGGGTGGAATAAAATGCCAACCTGCCTGGAGGCATAAATATTCGCAGCTTCACTGGTTGCAGTATTAATCGCGATTTGATATTCTCTTTTTAGAATAGCATTGGCGCCCACGAAGTTGGTTCCGTTATCGGAATAAATATTTTTACACAAACTACGACGGCAGAAAAATCGTTCGAAAGCATTTAAAAAAGCCTGGGTTGTTAAAGCATCTACTGCCTCTAAGTGAATGGCTTTACTAGAAAAACATACAAAAACAGCGATATATCCCTTTGTAGTTCTGGTACATCGACCTTTGTGCAATTTAAGAATGAGCGGACCAGCAAAGTCCACTCCAACGTTCTGGAATGGTATTGAAATTGTAATCCTTTCGATCGGCAATGCTCTCACTAATTGATTCATTGTCCTTTGTTTCTGCAAGAAACTTTATTTACAACGTCCAATATATGTTTTTATTTCCATTTTTAATTTAGGGATCCAAAACTTTTTCCGAATCAACGTCATCATCATCGAAATGCCTCCATGAAGTGTGAGCCGTTGCATATCTTTGATGATAAGTGTTGTAAACCTAAATTTTGAAGCAAGAATAATTGGGTATTTTTCCTTATATTTGAAGGGTAGATTTGAAAGTCTACCATTTAAACGAATAAAGTTGTGTTTATCCATAAACGGATTTAAGCTAAGTAAACAACTTTTACGTGAAAGAGGTTCCATATTTGATAGATTAACATAATCTTGAGCAAAAAATATTTTTTCTGTGGATTGAACTATGGTTCTGAGTGTATCTTCGATTTTAATAGTGCTTAATGCATTTAATTGATTTGTAACGTCCGCTATATTCGCCTAAACAATAATAAAAACAATTCATATTCTTTTTCTAATTCAATAAAAATTTATTTCAATAATTTCAGTTCATTTTTACATTAATAATAATTTTAAAATTTTCAACGGCCAGTTCCATTTCGAATATACTGAAAAAAATAAACGAACGTACCAATTTTATTTTCATTTCTAACGAACAGATGTCGTTACTCAATTTTTGCTGAATCTTCGTGTTGCACGATTTTCATTAGAAGATGACAAAGAAAAATCACATTTTTTGTTTTTAATCAGTTTCGATGTTAAAAATTTGATATAAAAAAACTGGCATTCCGATTTTTGTCATTAAAAGTTAACGATCGAACTTAAAACCATAAAGATTTATTATTTCTTTTGATTATTTTTGTGGAAAAAGCGACTAAAGAATAAGAAATATAATTTTCATAAAAAGCATTTATATAATAAATAAAATAAATATACATGTGATTATAACTCCAATTTTTGTGAAGAATCTTCTTTTTCTGCTAATATAAATGCAAACTGTGTGACGTCGAATTGATCGGCCACCACCAACGAAACCCGAATAAAATCATCAAACACATTTAATTTCCCATCATTACATCGAACGTATTTTAGACGTCTTGAACGTAACATTAGATATTGGAGGATGAGGAAATTATTTCGTAAAGCATGTATTTCATCTGTCCTTTCAGAAACAAAGGATCCTCGGCCGCGATTAACAATTAAGATTTTGGACAAACATATTTCAGGGCTACTGGATAGTGGAGCGTCAATCACAATACTTGGAAGAAATTCCTTGGAATTATTGGAATCATCAGGTACAGCCTACCGTAAATACACTTCGTGTATTCGTACGGCGGATGGTACTGCAACAAAAATTTTAGGTTACATTGAAATTCCAGTAACTGTGAATGGCTCCACTAAACCAATGCGGTTCCATATAGTACCTGGTTTACGAGAAGAGCTCTACCTGGGCATAGATTTCTGGGAGAAATTTGGTATTGTTCCTTCATTTGTTAGTGAACTGACTCGCACAGAGCTACAAACTTTAAATACACACAACCTCACCACTGACCAGCAACAAGAACTGGATATGATCAAGGATTCTTTCCCGTCATTTGAAGTGTCTGGGCTCGGAAAGACTTCTTTGATTGAACATGTTATCGATGGTGGTGATAATGCACCTGTTAAACAGAGGCATTATCCCACATCGCCGGCTGTTCAACTAAAGGTCTATGCCGAACTTGACCGAATGCTTCAAATGGGCGTGATCGAAGAGAGTAACATTTCGTGGTGCTCGCCAGTGGTCCTGGTACAAAAAGAATCTGGTAAAAACAGATTATGTATTGATAGCCGTCGTGTCAATTCACTCACAAAAAAGGACGCTTACCCACTTCCCTTGATTGATGGCTTACTAGGTCGTCTAAATAGCACAAAGTACATTTCCAGTATTGATCTCAAAGATGCTTTCTGGCAGATTCCTCTGGCAGAAGCATCTAGAGAGAAGACAGCCTTCACAGTGCCTGGTCGTCCATTGTATCAATTCCGGGTTATGCCCTTTGGATTGTGCAATGCTCCCCAGACAATGTGTCGGCTAATGCACAAAGTGATACCACATCAATATCACGAAAATGTCTTTGTGTATTTAGATGATCTAATGGTAGTCTCTTCCACGTTCCAGGAACATATGGAATTGCTGTCCAAAGTCTCTTCATTGTTAAGAGCGGCTGGGTTAACAATAAACCTCAAGAAAAGTAAATTTGTTCTGAGAGAGGTGAAATACTTAGGATTTTTGGTTGGTGAAGATGGTCTTCGAACAGATCCGGATAAAGTAAGAGCTGTTGCTGAGTATCCAGCTCCGTCAACAGTGAAACAAATACGTAGACTATTAGGAATGGCCGGTTGGTACCAACGTTTTATACCAAATTATGCAAGCGTGGTATCACTAATTACAGATCTACTAAAAAAGAGTTCAGGAAAATTGAAATGGACATTGGAAGCGCAAACAGCTTTTGAAAGTTTAAAAAGATTGCTGACTACAGCACCGGTATTAATTAACCCTGATTATAATAAAGAGTTCTTTACTAGATGCGATGCGAGTCTGACAGGGGTAGGTAGTGTACTGTATCAGATCGACGAGGACGGACAAGAGTGTCCGATAGCCTTCATGTCGAAAAAACTTAATAAAGCTCAAAGGAACTATTCGGTTTCTGAGCTGGAATGTCTTGCGGCAATTCTGAGTGTGAAGAAATTCAGGGGCTATGTTGAAGGTCACCGATTTACGATTGTGACTGATCACTCAAGTTTGAAGTGGCTTATGTCACAAAAAGACTTGAGTGGTCGTCTGGCTAGGTGGAGCCTAAAACTCCAACATATGGATTTTACCATTGTCCACCAAAAAGGTACCCAAAATATAGTCCCTGATGCTCTATCTCGTCTTTATGTGGATACACACGAGGAATTGACGGAAGCATTAACACATCACATTAATGACATTAAAATCGACAATGAAGGTTATCGGCACAACGAATATACGGATATGATAGCTAAAGTTCAATCATCACCCAAGGACTTTCCTTCAGTTAAAGTCGTGGATGATAAGCTATACATACGTATTGAGCCAAGACCTGATGCAATACCTAACGATGTTCCTGTGTGGAAACTCTGGATACCGAAACCGATGACTCCAAACATGATTCGGAAACATCATGATGATAGCACTGCTGCTCATGGAGGTGTTAAAAAGACTTTAGAATTACTTCGACGTCTTTATTATTGGCCGGGCATGGCGTCGCAGGTACACAACTATGTTGTGTCCTGCGACACATGTAAACAAACAAAAGCCACGAATCAGATATTGCGTCCTCCGATGCAATATCAATTCGAAACAGCACGTCCATGGCAGAGAGTCTATATAGATTTTTATCACAACTATGTTGTGTCCTGCGACACATGTAAACAAACAAAAGCCACGAATCAGATATTGCGTCCTCCGATGCAATATCAATTCGAAACAGCACGTCCATGGCAGAGAGTCTATATAGATTTTTTGGGACCGTACCCTCGTTCTACACTTGGGAATACGGTGTTATTGATAGTTCTGGATCATGCTACGAAGTTTGTACTACTGAAGCTACTTAGAAATGCAACTTCACCGAAGGTGAATGCTTTTCTAAAGAACGAAGTGTTTCTTACATATGGGGTACCAGATTTTCTACACTGTGACAATGGCAAACAGTTCACTAGTAGGAGCTTTCAAAGTCTTTTGTCAGATTTCGGCATTAAACACAATTGGACCGGTGTCTATAGTCCTCAAAGCAACGCGTCAGAGCGGGTCAATAGGTCAGTTCTAGCAGCAATTCGAGCGTTCATAAAAGATCAACACACAAAGTGGGATTCACAAATTGGTGAAATCGCATATGCACTGCGGGCTGCAGTACATTCAGCTACCAAGTACTCACCGTACTATTTACTATTTGGTCAACATCCAATATCGGATGGGAATACTTACCATTTGTTGAGATCACTACACAAGCTTGGTGAAGATGCTGGTGAGGAAATAGAACGCTCAGATCATTTGACTCTGCTCAGGAACCGGGTTCAACAAAATTTAAAAGCAGCCTTCAAAAAATCGCAACATCAGTATAACTTGCGATCTAAACTGCGAACCTTCGAACCACAACAACGTGTGTTTGTACGACAGCATCATTTGAGTGACGCTACCAAAAAATTCTCGGCAAAATTGGCTCCAAAATTCTTACCTGCGATGATTAAGACTAAGATTGGAAATGTACTCTATGAGTGCACAGATATGAGCGGTAAGAATCTTGGAGACCATCACGCGAAAGACATCAGGGAATGATGTCTTTTCGTTAGGTAGGGTCGTTCCTCTGGCTGGTTGTCGTCTCTGGGGTTCACGTCTTCAGTGTCACATTTTGCTGGTTGTATCGGGGTGTCCATAGTGCTGACGTTCGGATGGATGGTCGGTCTCAATACTCAGTGAAGTTCCTAGGGACCTCATGAGTGTTGGAACCGGTCATCGGTCCTGACGCCAGTGACTGTGGGTTACTCGATCCCAGATACAGATTAGTTGTGGGAAGTAGTTCGGTGGTTTCTGACGTAGAGGGGGTGACGACGTTTTTGTGATTTCAAGGGTAAATATCTTGGTTTTTACCTTGAATTTATGGTGTAACGTCCGCTATATTCGCCTAAACAATAATAAAAACAATTCATATTCTTTTTCTAATTCAATAAAAATTTATTTCAATAATTTCAGTTCATTTTTACATTAATAATAATTTTAAAATTTTCAACGGCGAGTTCCATTTCGAATATACTGAAAAAAATAAACGAACGTACCAATTTTATTTTCATTTCTAACGAACAGATGTCGTTACTCAATTTTTGCTGAATCTTCGTGTTGCACGATTTTCATTAGAAGATGTCAAAGAAAAGTCACATTTTTTGTTTTTAATCAGTTTCGATGTTAAAAATTTGATATATTACAATTATCAAGTGTGATATCATTGTCTGAAAGAGAAACGATCTAATGTTATTGTATGATGTAGTATCGGAATCTAAGAGAACGGTGGACTATTCAAGGAAAAAATATACAGATGGTAGCCATTAATTATTGGATGTGTAAAAAGAAAAGCATCAACTGGATTGGTTGAGTAAAACTAAAGGAAAATATGTGTTGTACGGGATTCTGGGGAACAATTTCGGATTTCATCAGTCTCAACGATCTTTAAGATAAGTTTCTATTTTTATATAATTAATGTTACTAAATTATATTATTCTTTGTATTCTTGGTAGTGCTATGCAATGATAGGTTAAGTAGTTCCCTGTTAAGAGATTCCCAAATTTAGGATTCGTGTGGGGACAAACCGCATCCCGCGTATATTTTTTATCTTTTGTTAGCAAAAGTCCAAGCCATTATACAGTGGCAGAACAGATTATGAGTTCTTGTTGGCAAAAGTTTGTTAGATTTTAACCGTCTGCAATAGGACAAAACACGCAAAGCGCGATGAAGGCAAGAGAAATTGGCTAAGATGTTCTCAACAGAACCGGTTATCGTAGTTAAATAAGATTGAATTGATTTTAATTCGTGATCGGTATCCAAAATGGTAATTGGATTGACATTAGGCCATAATAAGGGGGACCCCGCCAGCCAGGTTGGACCGTTCCACCATTGATCATGAGACACTATTTCTGATGGTGAAATCCCACGAGATGCAATTTGGGCTACTTGATTAGCAACAAAGGTTTTAAGCCATGCCAAGACAATAGTTGAATCACACCATGTAAAAACACTTGTAATAGATAAGTCTAAATTAACAAGGACATTTTTTAAAAGTTTGGATAGAAGGAATGCGCCGCACAATTCAAGGCGAGGCATTATTAAACATGAACTATTCTTTGTAGCCACTTTGGTTTTGGCTATGATTAAATTTACACGAGATGTGCCGGAACCATCCGTCACTCTCAAATAGAGGGCAGCGGCGTAAGCGTTTTCCGATGCATCACAAAACCCATGGAGTTCATTTTGATGATCCGGATGAGTATAAAGGTATCTCGGCATTCTCAATTTTTCAATATTCGGAAAATCTTTAACTAATTTAGTCCATTCTTGGCTTTCTGGATGTATAGATTCATCCTATTCAGTGCTATCCTTCCATACCTGTTGCATCAATGTTTTGAAATTAATTATAATCGGGGCAAGGCAACCAACAGGGTCAAATAGCTTCGCTATTTCAGAAAACAGTTGTCGTTTAGTCATGTTGGGCAAGCTACTAACACTGTTTATTTTAAAACAAAAACAGTCTTCTCGACTACTCCCTTGAGTTTTTTGAGTGGAATTTTCTTCTAGTGCCAAATTAACATCATAAAAATGATCTTTATTTGGAATTCGTTCTAATAACGGTGATTTGGTGCCCAATTTTTCAGTTCAAAACCGCCAGACTTCTACATTAACCTTAGATCGTGTTTAGCGGTAAGTGCAGCATCCATTGAATATTCCCCTGATAACACATCGTCCACAGAAATCATTTTGAACTATTTTTGACGCTAATGAAAATAATTTGTTTTCATCCTTTGCTAACTGCAAAAAGGTGCAAATCGCTAAATACGGTGCAGATTGGAAATCGCGCACCATTTGCTCACAGGATTCGCGATAAAGAATTATCTGTAGTTTAGAATGCTTAGGGCTTGTCCATATTTGCCTATACATTTTCTCAATGTCCGCAGTGTAAACATAGGGATATTTGCGCCAACGAAGAATGATACAAGTGAGGTCCTCCCATACAAGGTTGTACAACTGGTCCAGTAATGGTCCATTACTGGCAGCCAGTAATGCAGCAATGGGCGAGTAATGGCAACCACGACTGGGCCATTAACATAATTTTACTTGATGATAACTTCGGACAATAAATGGTTGCCATTCTTGGGCCAAATACTGGCAACCATGACTGAGCCGTTAAAAAAAATATATATTATTATCATATGTAAATTTAAATAAATTAAATAAAAACTAATTTAAAATAAAATAAAAATGACGGAAAAAATTCAAAACTCCCCATACAACTGGTTCAGTTGCAAGAATGGCTGAGTAATGACACACACCGCCAGTACTCAGCCATTAAAAAAATATAAAATAATATTTTTTATACATAAATTTAAATAAATTATTCACAAAACAATTAAAATAAAATAGAAATGAAAATAAATTAAAATATATACCAACCTTTTCTTTATTACCATAGTCTTTCAACCGACAAGGCGATAACTAAACTATATGTGAAATTTTTCAAACTATGTATTTCTAAAAGGGATAATACTCTAGTGAAATTTAAAAAAAATGACATAGATCGGCAAATTCATGGCTACAGTACTGGCCCAATAACAATAGCCAAGTAATATTTACCATTCATGGGCCAGTGCTTGGCCATTCAAAGGTAACAATATACTGGCTATTTTCTGTAAACCATAGATCGGCCGATTATTGGTTCTAGTATTGGCCCAGTAACAATAGCCAAGTACTGTTAACCATTAATGGACCAGTGCTTGGCCGTATGTCAATGTCTGGCAAAACCTACTTGGGTTGTTGCAAACTTGGACCTACAGCCAAAACCTCGTTTAAAGTTTCGCCTTTCGCAGTTTGGCATGATGCGTCAAAAACTACTCTTAATTTGATACTTGTGCTACTCGGTTTGTGTACGCCATGATGGGGTAGAGAGCAACTTGTTGCTATGGGCAAGATGCTCTTTATTCCTTTTTCAAGACAGTCTATTGAACTACAAATTGTCATATGTTTTTTATCCAAATAATCTTTGATTACTTCGTCATATGAAATCTTTTGGCTAGGATTCTTTTTAAGTTTATTTTCTAGGTAATGAAAACGCTTTAATGCGATATCTCGAGAGTATGAAAGAGAAATTTCGCGGGGATAGTTTTCAAGTAGTGGCAACTCCACAACGTATCTACCGTCAGAATTTCTGGTAGTTGTTGCTTCGTAATGCACTTCACACTTTTATCCTCCTCGTCAGACATTTTTATCCTCGACCCAAAGCTTTTGTAATTGATGTTCAAGGCTAACATTATTGAAATATGATACGAGGTTGTGGAAAAACTTTTGGATTATTATTCGAGGTACCAGATATTATCCATCCAAATACCGAAGATTGAGTTATTAGAGCTGCATCATTTAGTTTCTTAACACCTTCCAGCATAATCTGTGGGTAGATATCCGCCCTCAAAACCATTTCAATTCTACCTGGTTTGTGAAATAATTCATCAGCTAGTTCAATACTTTTAAATTGTAATAAATTATCTATGTTTATGGCTTGTGAGGGTAAGAAACCAGTTAGTTTTTTAAGAACAATCGCATCTATGTAGATATCATTCGCTGTCCTGGGTCTTATTACTAAGGATGCAAGTTTTTCAGCTTTGGCAGTTTCTACCGTACCCATTCCAGAAATGGTTTAGCTGGAATATTAATTCGATGAATAGTCGATTCCAGAATGAAAGTAGCTTCAGATCCTAGATCGATTAACGCACGCACGGTGTGCTTTGTGTGATTGTGGATGATTTGAATTAAAGCGGAGGCTAAAATAACAGTTTTATGGTTAAGGGTGAAATTGCATTGTATCGCGGTGGTGTTGACTTTTGCATGCGTAGCTTGTAGAGAACTCTGAGCCAAACTGGAAGGTTCAGCCGATGCATTTTGAATAGATTTTGTGATAAGAGTATTGTTACTTCTGTGTAGTAATGAATGATGCCATTTGTGACATACATTACAGGAATACCGACTATTGCAATATTTTAAACTATGACTGGTATCCAAGCAATTGATGCAAAAATTTTTTGATTTTACAAATTGAAACCGTTGATCGACACTTTCAGAAAGAAATTTAGAACATTCCTTTAAGGTATGATTGTGATCACAATAAGGACATTTCGTATTTGTTCTGGTATAAAATGAGTGAGAAATTGATGGCACGTTTTCGGGTTTAGGTTTCAATAAAGATTTAGTTTAAATTGGTTTTGGAGCAGTGGTTCTCTCAACTGCTTCCAGCGTTCGAAATCTATCAAGCAAAAATTGTTTTAAGTCACCAAAGCCTTTTTTAGCCGTCAATTATGATGAAAAAACGAAATACAACCCGCATATTCAGCATCATTGACACCGTTACAGTACGTCGCTGTGTTGCTCATTGGATTATATTTTTTTTTGCTTCCCGTAAAGTTGCTTTGTTCAAGGTAGTTTCTTGACTTATTGCGTATGTGGTTTTTTTATTTTTGTTGGCATTTCTTGAATCCGCAGGCTATACTTAGATTCTTGTCGCGCAATTCATATCTTTCATCTGCTAGTCGTGCTGCATCAGTTGGGAAATTGGGTCTAACTACCGAGATGCTGCCAGATGGTATAAATCTTCGTACATCGTTTCTCAAGATGTTTCGGTCGCCCACCCCCTGGGGTACTAACGTACATTTTTCTAATCATTCCAGACTGTGAATCGGCTCGTATAACATGCCCAAACCAAGCAATCCTATTAGAACGGATACAACCTATTATATCAGGACCCTCAAGAAGGTCTCTGATCTCAAAGTTATATCGGGTTCTATACTCTCCATCGTCTGTCTTAAGTGGACCAAAAATGTAGCATAGGATCTTACTCCACGTTTGTGACCCATACATCACAACCGGTCTAAACAATGTCTTGTATAACTTGAGCTTGGTATTAGTTGATACATACAGTGATCCAAGGAGCGGTTTAATTGAGTAGAAAGTTCGATTACCTGCAGCGATTCGAGCTTTTATATCTGTAAGTATGCTGTTGTTTGAGTCAAGCATTGATCCCAAATATTTAAAAGATTCAACTCCCTCAATATGTTCATCGCCGCACCTCAAATATTTCTTCTCAGCCTCCCTTGAAACAGATGGTTTATGTGGTGTAATTGGATTCATTAAATATAAATAGATAGGTGGTTCGGTTATGTAGAAACGTCTCCATTGGAAAGAGCGAAAAAATGTGTCCCAACAACAACAGCGGTGTGATTACAATGGCAGTCGATGTGTTTAAGATATTTCATTACGCTCAAGTCCCATAGTAGTAATGCTCCACCTCGCAATCGGCCACACTTTGGGGGTACTAGCATACATTTGTTTAATCATTCTCTTTAAAGTTTCCCTGACACTAACTGGTTGTCTTTAGAACAATTATCAATCTTGGTATTGTAAAAATCTTTATCCACGACTATTAAAGAATATATTCTTTCCATGCGCATATCTTTCATTGTAATTGTATTCATTCCTTTCTATATATCAAATTCTTTTTTATTTATTTCATTCCATTTTATTTATTCAAAATTCCCCTAACAAATTAAAAACTTGATTTGTTGGTATAGTAATATAAACAAGATAGAACAAGAACAATACATATAAAATAAACAAACATGTTTTGTTTTGTTTTATATTTCATAGATTTATTTCAATATGGCGATATAAACTTTTACAGGAAAACTTGAATGAAATTATTTGAAATATTTGTAGTCGTAGATAAAATAGTGTCTTGTATTCGCTTAGGATGAAGGCAATTCTTCATTCGGATTATTCCCTCCACTCGCTACGCTCGTTCCAGGAAACTTCGTGAAGAATTGCATTCATTCTAAGCTCATACAAGAATCTACTATTCTATAGATGTTTCTTCGTAGCTAAACCATCTAATCCGAAACAATTTAATGAATTTGGGGCTTCCAGGGAGTTGACTTACTTCTTAGTTCATTCGAATCCAATAAGGCTTCGAGTAAGCCCTCATCGGCATCTGCGGTGCAGGCATAGAATACCGGTCTGGAGAAACGGACGCTCAAATGCTCATAACTACATTACATTAATTTTGCTCCGATTAACTTAAAATATTAACTCAATACTCTTGAGATATACACTCATGTTAAATAATAAAACAAAAGCTTAAAATCCTTACTCCACTCTCCTCTCTCCCTTGTCATAAGGAGAGGGTATAATGCAGTGGCAAGATGCCCATAACACCACAATTTATTATTATACCAAACATTCAAACAATTACTCATATTAAATAAATACTTATCAACTCTCCTAAAAAATTACAATTTATCACCAATCTCCAAAAATAATTTTCTAAACGAATATTAATTTCATGAAATTTTTCTAGCACGATTAGGTGATCTCACTCAACCAACCGTCAACTAACACAAATTTTTTTGTGACACAAAAAATATTCAAGTCGAACCGTGTGACATATCTATTGAATGACCACAAAAATGAATAATTTAAATTTAAACAACATAAAATAAAAACAACAAGAAATGTACAAAAATATAAATATAATGAACTGATGAGATGACATAAACATTTAACTTATGTTTCACTTGAGACTTGAGTCATTGTGATGAGAAAAAATAACGATAACTTAATTCTAGAATACCACTACTAATTGTTTGTCGAGTTGAAAATTAATGTCGATATTTTATATTGAATCCATCTCTGTATTCGTTGTTTTATTGATTTGTGATACTGATAAAACACTTCAAATTTGGTATTTACGACCCGAATTACGTATTTCATCATTTTCTTTTGTTATAAATATTGCAATTTGATAAAAACTAGATTGTGTTCTTCGAATTCATACATGTTTTTATTCGATTGATATCAATCAAGTAAAGATGGAGATGGATTTATTAATTAATAATAGAATTATTATCAATCAGGTCCAAAGTTAAATGTTTTAATGTAAACAAAAGCCCGACAATAGAAAATCTTTTTTTTTCAATTCGAACAAACCAACAACATGTATAAACTAATAACAAAACTATTTTTTCTTTATAATTTTTATTTCCACATTGTTGATTGTTGCTTTGAAATACAAACAAAAGTTAATTTTTTTTTGTATTTTTATTTGGCGTCTCACTGTCTGGTTGGAATTTAAATAAAAGAAAATGTAAAATAAAATTTCTTTTCGTATATTTATTATTTTAAAGATAAATTTAAAATAATTTCAAATTAATTTCTGTATAATACAGATTTGATTATTTTAAATTTAAATCGTAAGAATTCTTTCTCACAACGAATAATATAATTGGAAACCAATAATTTGTATCGTTTCCCTTGTTCTCTGGCGTTTACATCCTATGGATTTTGCTGTTTGTGTAATCAGATGAGTTATGTGCTTTCATGATTCTTTCGAATCGAAAACAACAACCACATCTTTACATGGCTCAGAATTCTACGATCTGTGGTAGACAGTATAGTATTCCAAATTTCCTTCCATAAATTAGCACAATTGTCATAAAATATGGGTTTACATACCAGCGAATGTTTTGATCGCAGAAGTTTTGAGTGTCCGTTTAAAACTATTTATGAATTTGATTTGAAAGTTCATATACTTTCAAAAATAATTTTATAAAATACATAAACTTACAAAAAATATACAATTATTCTTTTATAATGCTGGTTTATAGCATACATTAACGGGTTATCAAACGATAAACAGATGTTATAAATATTTCGTATTATTTGTGAAAAAATTTATAGATTTCATAAATAATTTGGTTATAAAATTTAAAAAACAGCGTTTATTGATCCTTCATGAATTTTTTTTTCAGTGTAGACATAAACAGTCTGTTGCCATACCATAAAAAGAAGTTCTGCTGTTCAAGTACTACCTCTTAGGAAGGCATCTAGAGCTTCTCAAAAAGCCAAATATTCCAAATGTGGTATTTCCAAACATGCCGTTCGTGGTAACACAAGGCAAGCAGTGTCTTGTCGAGCAAATTTATCTTCAGCTTGCCCGCTATGCTGAAGTGTACTGACACCCAAACGAGGTGGATCTTAAATTGATCAGCCATCTCGTTAAGAGACACCAACCAGTTCGGCACACTTTCGACGTGATAAGACTAGGTTTTAGAGCCTTCATTGCAGCTAATTGTCATTATAGATGCTGAACAGTGTGCGGCCTCTTTTATTACCTCCATTTCAGCTTGAAAAACCTCCAACCCCACAGCCGACTTTTTCATTCATTCTCAACCCATCTGTGTAGAAATTGACAACATCTGCTTATCTAAATCACTTTCCCAGTTCTCTCTAAAGAAATAACAGCTATGAAGCCATCCGCTGAAGATGGTTTCCGAATGTTACTTGAAGTCCACATACCGGTAGGCTTCAGCCTAACAGAAGGACAAATGGCTTTCTGTTTGGCAAAATTGTCGATGAGACAGGAGAAAAAAATTTCTACTTCTCCTTAGAGCTGAACTATGATTAAGAGTTTCTGATTGAATATTTTTTTTAGACCCGTTCAGTAAACCGTGATCCCTATACACCAAGGTTGGTTGGACAATAAAGTTGTGTATCCAGTGGACAACGTGTGGCTCGGGTCCTCATTTTCGTCCAATGACGCTTTTATGGGAGCAAACTCTATGCTATCTAGAATGAGTCCAATAGTTTAGCCTTGTCTAATACTCAGACTGACTTCGATGAGAATTGAATGGTTAAATTTGAACCAATTGAACTTCCTAGAGAAGTTAAAGAATGCTAAAGTTTTTGGATTGACACTAAGCCAAATGTAGTTTGTGCTAAATTCACGAAAGCACAAGTATATTTACCGATGACACCCATAGCAACATCATCCACATAAGCGATCACCGAAAAACCACCCCCTGCCATGGCTTAGCAACAGCTTATTGACAAAGCTCCACAGAAGGGATATTAGTATTCTACCTGTCGATGTGCCGCTTCTTATAAATTTGCGAGCAGAAGACTCACCAAAACAAACCCTGACGACCCTACCGCTAAGCAGCAGATCGCTGACAAACTAATCCAGCTTACCAGTGACTGTTCTACTTCTATATTCACAAGTATGTAGGCGGACGCCATGACACATTCATAAGCTATCAAGAAAATTTTCAATTGGACCGTTGAAGGTTTTTTGAATGTCCGCTGGAATGATATCATCTGGCCCTGCAGACTTAAAGGGCTAGAAGTTATTACATTTCGCAAGATTTTACCTGTAAAATGATCTGGTCTGCAAAATCTTATCTCTGCCGGTTGGCATGTGTTATGATCACAGGTTTTTTGGAGCTTCTCGGAAAGTGCGTTTTAGTAGGACCTCTATTGACGCCGCACATGAGGTAGTCCACTCATCATCTCTTTGTTGGAGATAATACGAGATAGTAGGTCTTGATAATACTTTTCGAAGTATTTTTGTCTCAGAGATCTCCTCCATTTAATTACAGTAGTGCCGCCAAGAATTACTTTTCACACTTCTCAACTTATATTTTTAAGATTTAAGGAATATTTTATAGAATTCATAATTCGATACGGCGATATCGTTCTTTACACCCTTAAACAGCTTCGTGCATACTTGGCGAGTTGCCTTCAGTTTGTATGCCCAACATGGAGCATATGGTTTGCCCTTCGGTCTGCTGAAAGTACATGAACTAAGTACGACCATATAGGTAACATTTGTGTAAGGTTGTATTGTTTTAGTTAAGTGTTCTTCAGCCGAGGATTTCTTCTTGCAGAAAGCATACTCAACCGATTCAGACGCCGATTATTATTCTTAGACCTGCAATCATTCTTAGCCCCTTAATCCTTAGTTATCCTCCAGATGTAAGTAGCCTTTTATGGCCTTTAGCCAGGGCCTTTTATGGGTCTTTGAATTTTGGAGAGATCCAAACACGAGTTCTTGATCGACTGTTTGCAGGGTTAACACTTCCAACACACTGCGCTCTGTCAATCACAGTCACAACTATTAGATCCTTCACAACATCACTAAAACACCTTCTCGAACCTGGTAATTTTGTTTATTATGAGCCCTTCGGAATTCCTCCTGTGATCAAATGCTGACACTTGCAGAGATACTAGTGATAGAACTAATGGCCAAAACCTCATCCGATACTTCTTCCAAAGTTGCGGAGAAAACAATAGTGCATCTACGCAGAGATCGGTGGTGAGCAGACAAGGCAACAGTGTGACTCCGTTTGGGACTGAGATATTTGTATGGACCTCAGTCAGGCTGATCATCGGTTTGAGTCGCATTTTATCTTCATCCTACCAAATCGCTAATCATTTTGCGTGATCTGCCGCACATCTGGATGATTGATTTGTACCACAGCATGTAAGATCGTAAAACGCGCGCAAGATACACATTATGCACACGTGCAAGGAGCGGGCACAGAAACCCTAAGGCAATAAGCACTCCCAGTGAACACAAGACGTAAATATGACATCACACAGAGGTCGCATATATGTGATGTAGTTGTTACGTAAATTTGACATAAAACACACTTCTCATGACTATAACCTGGTATCATTTATATGATGCTTTCATGACATCACACTGATCTTAAATTTGACTTTGATATGATGTCATAATTTGGACTTAAATATGACCTTATTATGATTTTGTTAAGTGAGAAATAAATAACTAACGGGTAAGTGTTCTTTTACTATATTTTGTTTTTTAAGTAAAAACGAATACGTCACAAAAAAGTTTTATATTACTATGATATCAACCTTATATCATAACAACGTCACGAATATCACTACAGACATCACATTTATGTCATAGTTATGTCATGTTCTTACGTAAATAAGTGGGAAATAATGACATACATATGACTGATATATGACCCAGATTTTACATAAGATGTGACTTAGCGTGATGTCATTTTGATGTCACAAGGACGTAAATGTGTTTTCTGGGCTGTGAGGTATCCATCAATGCCTCTGCTTTTCTAAACGCTTTGATTATCTGTGTTTATTTTGTCACCACTCCTCAAAACTGGTACAAAGCGAGCATAGATGCATATTCATGGAAAAATACCAGAAGTTAATTTCTAAAAATAATTGATAATGGTTTAGCAAGTTGAAATTTTAAGTAAAATAGTTAGACACAAAATCAGGACCAGTCACCTTGTATATCAAGGAAAGCAAACTTTTTACGATTTTTACATCTGGCCACGGTAGTTGTTATTGACTTCTTTGATTACAACGATGTTGTTAATATTAATATTTTAAAAATGACAAGTAAACAAGAGCTAAATTCACACCAACCGTCTAGACCCTAATTTCCTTTCCCCAATTTAAGTACCTCTGTTAATATTATCTATAGCTATACGATTAAACAAAAGCATGATTGCCGAAAGTACCAAAAGAAAATCAAACAAAACATGATATACTGACATGTTAGTTCCATCGAAAATTTTCAAAAATTAAATATTTAAATATACATCAATTTCGTGAGAAAATAGAAATAACTGCAACCCACATATGCGCTGTTAATAACCCATTTGAATGAAGTAATATTTTTCGTAGAATATTATTACTGTGTAACCGAATCATCTTGGGTGATCGAATCTGGCATTCATCCAAGATGGATAACCTTTCTTTATATTGAAAGTAAAAATGTTTACTTTTAATTAGATACATATTTAAAATATGATAGTTTTTATTTTAAATAATCGTTACAATGAAATGATTATTTAGTGTTTTTATATGACTGTATAATTTGACAGTTCAAACCAAAAACGCAACATTAGAATTCATGCTTAATTAACAACACCCCTTAATCTATACTATATCTTTTACTTAAAATAAAATATTTTTAGAATTCATGGCATATTTCCTAAACGTTTATAATCTATTTTTTCCAACTGCACCAACGGTTTAAGTTGTTCTGAGAATATTCTCATATCTTCTCCGATAGCATCCTGACCAGTTGGTGCCAATACCGAAAGCTCAACTAAATAACTTTGTGAAATTGGCTCATTTGCACCACCAACTTTAAAAATTTTTGAAACCGTAATTTTCATTCGTCCTTTACGAAACATATAACCACGGTTTGTGTATTCAAAATCAACGCGGCATCCAAGTTCAGTTAAAAATTCAACAACGGTACTGGTACAAGCAATATCTATACTAGATCGTACTAATGTTGGTCGTGATTTGTTACCTAGTTCTGGTTGCCCGATATATCGGAGTTGATATGGTGCATCAACATCTTGTGCCTTCCGCACGCGTAGAAGAAGGGGTGCTTGTTGTTGATTATTTGGTGGACGTAAGCTGAAACATACTTCATGATCATTGAATGACTCCGGGCCAGAATCAACATTATCACACAATCCTTTTAATCGGTGTAGCAGATGCTCAACAACTGTGTCCAATATAGATCCTTGTAATAAATATTCTTGATTTGGGATAATTTTACTATTCAAAGCTTGGGATAAACTATCCATTGCAGTGCTTACTGGTACATTAGACATTTTTATATCTAAAATATACGTAAACTTTTTGCATTAATTTATATTTCATTTAAACTTGATTTATTTGGTTGTTTACATTCGGTTCTACAAATAAATGTTTTGTTATATCAATTCACAACAAATTTGTTTATTTTTTAGGTTAATATGATATTGACATTTGAAAATTGATAAATTCTCCACATAATACAGTAAGTTTAATGGTCGTAAATTGTCTAAAATTGAGCAACTATTGAGATAGATTCTAATGTAGAAATAATGTCCGTCGGTTAAAAATATTGTCAATCGCATTACATTTTAACGAGCCGGCAGATAGTTGTGCATGTTTGATAATTTGAATTTTAGGGCCATATCGACAGACGTAACTACAACTTTTAGTTGTAGTCACAGTTTTTTCGAAATTGATGTTCAAAACTGGTATTTTTAAACCACATTAAAACTACGAATTTAGTTGAGATTTTGGTGGTATTTTTAAACGTAATTTAAAACTATAATTTTTCGAACACACAGCAATAATTAGAAATCAGTAATTATGTATTAAAATTTATTGCAATAATAATAATAACGTAACTATAGTAAAAACAACTTAAATACAACACAAAACAATATTGATTTGCAAGAAATAACAATTATTTAGAGTTTTCAATTATTAAAATTTTTTATAAAAAACACAATTGAAATACAATTGAATTAATGTTTCAAAACATTTTATTATAAAATATTAGTGAGAATTCGTATTGATTTAAAAAAATCTATCATCGAATTTTAACCGTAAATTGTAAGTGTAAATTTAATCACCGATATCCACAACTAAAACTGCAACACAACTTTAATCTACATTTAAAACTGACGATTTAATGTGGTTTAAAAATACCAAAACTGACACTTTAGTTGTAGTTGCGGTTTTAGTTTGGTTTGTCGATATGGCCCTTAGTTTTGATTTACAAATGATGTAGAAGTTCCAATGATTATATGGTAGATAGTTTTCTTTTCACTCGCGATGGAAACATTTGGGGAACTAGACGGGTGTCGCATATTTTACATAGTATTCGAGAATAGGATGAGTTTGTGGTGTGGCTTATTTTAGTTTTTCCAGCTACCGTCTTCCCCCGAACATAGCCGGTTCTTCTATTCGGGAAACAAAATATTAGTCTAATTTTAATTTTGGTCAAATAAAATATAGAAGAATTTTTTTGCCAGCGAAGCGAACACGAAATTTGTTTGTTAAGCGCATATTGATTTGAACATGCTCGAATATTCAGTGTCTCGATTAAAATATTAAAAAAAAACTATTGGGGTCCCATTGAAAAAGACAAAAAATACGCATAAAATTAATAAATTACTATTGAAATTCAACCAATTATAATAGGTTTTCTATAGGTTTTCTAAAACTAGTAAAAATATTAATGATTTTGTAGGTAATATAACAAAATTTTGATAATTAAAAATAAGTATAATAAAACTAACGACGCGTATGTAAACAAATGGTACGAACTAGGAATAGAAATTTAACTAATATAATTGTCTTGAAAACAAATTTATCCCAAAATAAATAATACGCCTCTGTTTTACTTTTTGTCTCATATTTTATCCCTTGCTGCGTTCTATCTGTCAAAAATCCGCTGGCAAAAAAATTCTACTATACAAATTGGACAAATAATAATGTTGGTCAAAAAGTAAACAATAAACTGCATATAAAATATGTATCACATATTATTTTTTAATAATAAAATTATACATATTCAGCCTAATTATTTCAATTATACATATACATATTCAGTCCATTAATTTCAATTATATTGGTATCTTTCAGTCCTTCGAAAATGTTGCTGAAATTATATTTTTTTTTTTTAAATAAAATGTGTTGTGTAATAGGGTTTAGAATATGTTAAAATGCAATATTTAAAATTAAAATGCAATATTTAAAAATATACTTTTTACTGTTTATTTTTAAATTTATTTATAATAATAAAACTTCCTTATAGGGTCATTCCATTGTGACCAACGTAACATTTTTACCCTTTTAAACTCATACTTTTGCCTATTATTCATAAAAAAACATTGTTATTTTATGAAATTTATGTTATTTTATGCTATTATGCAGGTAAGAAATACACTATCAATGAAAAAAGCAGTAAATTAAATATATATTAAGAAATAATAACAAAATTCAGTGCTGTGACCAACGTAACAAAAAAAGTACCACAGTAAAACTTACTCATACTTTCAAAGCAATTTCTCTGAAAGCATGTCTTCAATAAACTCAAATTTAGGTTTGTATAAAGCACAAGTTATTTGTTTTTAAATATGCATATGTTTTTTATAAATGCTAAATACAATAAGAGGTTCCCTTTAAAAAAATTGTGTGACCAACGTAACGTGACCAACGTAACAGAGAAAAAACACATAAGAAAATAATGTATTTCTAACAACAATTTTATTACTTATTTATTTTTTTCCATCTTTTATACAATTTATTTGTTTACTTTCTATCTTTGGTATCAATAATGACGGGCAATTTTCCAATTAGATTAATTTTTCCACACGACATAAACTTCATTGAGGTTTATGTTTCCATGGAATGACCCTATAGTAACAATTTTATTTTTATTTTTTTATTTTAAAGAATATCGATTTCGACTTACTTATTATTATAAATAAATTTAAAAATAAACAGTAAAAAGTATATTTTTAAATATTGCATTTTAATTCAAAAGTGACAAAAGCACACAAACAGTGAATAATATGGAAAACCATAATAACACATATATTAGAATATGTGTCACAACAACACATAAATACCTTTTAAGACCTAGGTCTAGACCTGGATCCCACAACAACTGGCGTTCTAAGGTGTAGATTAACGCTTTTTTTAAACATCTGCGGGTTGAAATCCCCTGCGGGGATTCCGGCAAACTATTCCATTTGTACGCAGTTCGGACAAGCAGAGTCTCTCTGCGATCTGCCAGTATGATAGCGCGGGATCTTTACCGTTTCACCGGTTGCGGCAGCCGATTGCCGAGTGGAACGGGGGTAAGAATAGGTTTGAGGCATGATGCCGCTGATTTCATCTGAGCACTGCTGATGACGATATTTGTAAAAAACAACGAGGTCAGCAACAGTGCGACGATGTTGTAGGGAATCAAGTTTTGATGTAAAAGTTCGATCACCCACAATTCGTATAGCCCGCTTTTGAACAGAGTCCAAGAGGGCCAAGATGGAAACAGAGGCAGCACCCCATACTTGACAGCAGTACTCCATACAGGGACGAATATAGGACTTATAAACATGGAGCAATTGGTATGGAGTGAAAAATTTTTTGCATCTATTTAGGAGGCCGAGTTTTTTAGACGCGCTTTTTGCCATCGCCATTACATGATCGTTCCAGAGTAGGTCATATGAAACTGTGACACCCAATAAACGAATGTTTTTACATTCACCTATTGGTTCGTCACACATACTGAATAAAATATCTTTGGGGAACTCGGTCTTGGTGATTTTCAACAGTTCGTTGATATAAATCAAAAATAGGGTTGGGGACAATACTGAGCCTTGGGGTACACCAGCGTTAATTAGTTTAGACTCAGAAAAAAATCCGTCTAAGGAGACCGAAATGTATCGGTTGGATAGAAAATGTTGAATCAGCCTCACAACATTGGGATGAAAACCGTACGCAACGAGTTTGTTGAATGGAATGAAAGAACCGGTTCTTCTAAATGAATAGAAGGACCACCCGTTCTTCTATTCGAACATAAGAACCAGTTCTTATGTTCAGGGGAAGACGGTAGTACCACCAAGGGATTTTTCCATGTTGTTATAAGTATGAGGCGTGCTATACACCTGAGCTAAACTATGCGAACTATGTTTTTTAAAAAGTAATGTTTTAATGCGAATAAAGCTTTTTAAAGAAAATGTAATGTTTCCGTTTTTCTTTTCTTTTTTAAATGTTTTGTTTCCGTAATGTTTTTTTCTATAATTACGTTATATACATTATTTTTTAAAAACATAGTTCGCATATTTTGCATAGTTTAGCTCAGGTGTATAGCGCACCTTAAGTTTGCTGCAAATCTGCCTGCGTGTAACGTTTTATGCCCGATTTATAGTCGGTAACGTTAACTTAACGTTAACTTTAACTTAACCGTAACTTAAGACACTACGGAATTTTGATTTATAGTCCGTAAGAAATTACGTATTCTTTGACGTTTAATTTGATATTAATTTTGGCTATGTAATCAATTTTATAAATCAATAAATTCTTTAAAAGTAACAAACTGATTTTAAAATCAAAATTTAAACTTTGATACAAAATTAAGAAATAAAAAATTTCATTTTGTATTAATTTCATGCTGATAATTGGCTTTAAAGTCGCTCTTTTTATATCCCTTGCAATTTTGTAATAAATAAAATTTTATTTGTATGGACACTTGCAATTGAATTTAAGTTTTCTTCAGTTTTTATACTAAACGTCAAAAAATCCCTAACAAAATCTTTAAGATAGAATGAAATGGACTTTGCGTTAAGTTAACGTTAAGTTTGCGTTAACGACTATAAATGCTCTAGTGCATTTTCATACATTTGTACTTTACGTTAAGTTTACGTTAAGTTAAAGTTACCGACTATAAATCGGGCATTATTTCGAGAACCCGGAATTGGATAGTGTGTGCTGATAGGTAAATTTCATTCATTCACAATAATCTGATTTAGAATTTTAATATTATTAACGTAGGAGAACAGTTTGAACCTAGCTGGTGGTTAAGGAAGGATTGTCATTTAGAAATTGAGCATAACAAAAGAACTGATTGCGATACTTGTTGCTATATCTATCAGTATTTTAACAATTTACTGTTGAATTCAACATATGTGTGATAGTTGCGGATGTTGTTCGAGGGTTAGTATTTTTTTTATAAAAGTGTTGGGTAGAGTAGGACTAGCAGATCTTTATTTATAGAAAAAAAGTTAAAAATAAACTTTAAAATTAGACATTGTTTAATATATAATTTACATAAATGTAAAAAATATGTATATATTATGAAATTGGTCTCCAAGTTAGCTATTAATTAATCAATTATTAAATTTATTAATTTAATAAAATTGTTTTATTTTCTACCAACTTCTTTAAAAAATATAAAAATCAGACCGGTTTCAGATATAAATATCTATCGTCAGTGAAAAATGTTATATTTGTGACAATATTATTTGAAAAATTAGTTTGTTTCTAAAAATATGCATACTAGATTAAACATAAAAAATCTAAACAAAAATGAAAAGATTAAAATTATAAAATATGACAAGAACAAAAACAATAAAGAAAAATATTAATTTATAATTAAATTGTACAAAATATTAGAACTAAATAATAGTTGTTCATTCAAAATTAAAAATGGTGACTTCTTAATAGCTTTATATATTTCATACTCCTCCATTGAATCCATGAGAGAACCTTTGTTACAAAAATGTGAAACTTTAAAATTATTTTCAAAACTTGTATATGAATGATTTTCATTGATGTTGAGCAAAAATCGATTTTATATTTTGAATGTATTTTCTTTTAGGTAAATGTTGATGAACTTTCTACCTGTTTGGCCAATATAAAATTTATCGCAGGAATCACAATTTATTTGATAAATGCCAGAGCATTCTTCTAGGTTAGGTTTTTCTTTGAATTTGAAATTTTTATACAGACTGTTTATTGTTTTGAAAGAAATTTTAAATTTTATTTTTTAAATTGATTAACTATTATGTTGAGTAGTAAATTAGGTGTAGTTTATAGAAATTTATTTTATATCTGTATTAGTATTCAATCTGTTTATAGAACTATGATTATTTATTCAAAAATAAATACACAAAAAAAAAATTAGAAACCACAAAAAGAATATCAGACCCGGAATACAAAATATAATAATTTTAACTGGACGTGAAAAAAGGCCAGACTACCGAATTGGAATGTAGAACGTGCGCAACCTAAGCACTTCTGATGCTGTCATGAGTAGAAACAGAGGCTGAGAGGTGTAGAATAAATAACATTATACTCATCAAGAAATTAGATACTAAGGCGCGCTATAACCTGAGCTAAACTATGCGAACTATGTTTTTTAAAAAGTAATGTTTTAATGCGAATAATTTTTTTAAAAACAATGTAATGTTTCCGTTTTTATTTTATTTTTTAAATGTTTTGTTTTCGTAATGTTTTTTTCTATAATTACGTTATATACATTATTTTTTTAAAAACATAGTTCGCATAGTTTAGCTCAGGTGTACAGCGCGCCCAATAATCGAAAAACAAGATTTGAATGCTCACTCTTCATACGGTAGTGGCCATCCTTCTTGAAGAGAATTTGGTACTGACTTTCTTGTGAATGCGGGCATAGAAGCAGCCTTGATGAAATTAATTCCGGTCAATGAGAAGATCTGCTATCAACGGATACATGAACCATGCAACAATATGCTCATTTCTCTCATGGTGCATGTACCCACTGAAGCTAAGACCATCGATGAGAACGACGCTTTCTACATAGCACTGGAGGACGTTTGAAATCAACACCTACACGCGATTTCATTATATTGTTCTTATATTAACTTAAATGGCAGAGATATATCTAAACAAAATGTGGTGAGTCCCAACAGTCAGCGCTAGAATTCGATTGATAATGCCGAGAAAGTGACGATAATAATTTTAGAATTACCATTACGTTCTTTCCGCATCGATCGAATCATAAGCAGATATGAATCTCACTCAATGGAAACATTCGAGATCAAATTGAGTATGTGCTTGTAACAGCAAGCTTCTTTTAGAGTGTCCTGGCTGTGCCATCCTTTAGAGATTTATACATTTAAAGTGATATCTTCCTTGTATTTAGTAAAATCAGGTTCGATCATACCTAGCATTAAAAACAGAGAGTGTGCTTAAGACCGCACGCAGAAGTGAAAACTTCATTGGCAATCGCAATCAATTGATATCGTATTAGTAGTATTTGGATCGTATTAGTAGAATAAATGAGAAACAAGTCAGAACGATAAACCGCTAACTACAAACACTAACCTCACAATGTAAACCAAATAATTGTCAAAATAGCACTCATATGCTTATAGCAGGGACTGAAGTATGCGTGGTTGTCACACCCATAGATCAACAAGTTTAAATTTTACAAATCTTCCTGCGGAATGCTAAGCAAATTCATTGGTATTAATGCGCATTGTTGCCGTTTGCAAATCATTATCGGCTAAGTGTCACCATTTTAACTATTTTAATTATCATGATTGCCATCCATGTTTAATCATACATAAGCTATGCTTCTTTGTATAGAATTTATGCGAGTTTTGTCTCGTAATTGTGGGCTTTAAATCGATATAATCGATTTTATCAAGTATCAAGTTACAAGTATTAAGTCCTCACTTAATTTTAGAAACATGTATTACATACAATTCCAAACCGACAACATATTTAGTGAAGATGATAAAATTCCAATACATATAATTTTGATATACAAATGTAATTGTTTCAGGTTATACTATCTTTCTTACGTTATTTTTAATATCATAAAAATTATGTTCAATAAAAAAAAAACATTGATCAAAGCAAACTACCGTTTAAAACGATAGTTAAATAAAAAGCAAATTAAGTGTACACAACAACTTCCCAAATTTTCATGATGATTAATGTATTAATGCATAAAGGACAAACAGACATACTTTCAATTTTATATATATTCAATATTTAGTTAGCATGATGACTCGAATGCAAATTGCAAAAGACAGTAGCAATTTTAAAAAACTGCGTTATAGATCAATTTTTTAAAATTCGTATAAAGAAATTTTTATTATTTTTATGAATTCATAAATAAAAAAAATAATTTTAATGGTATTTAATAAAAATTAAAAAAAAAACAATAAAAAATTATGTGCCACACCAGGAATTGAACTCACTACCTACAGCACATCAGTCGAGCACGATATACAGAACGCAATCTGAAACGTTAAGAAATGATAGATTGGATATTATTTATTATTATTTCGAGTCTTTCACCTCAGAGCGTGACAGTTCAGCCTAACTTACTACCTACGGAAAAATCTGTGTGTGGTGCGCCAAAAGAAGTTTTCACTTCAAAAATTTATTCAACAGAAACGGACACAACTGGCAGAAATGTTTGCCAGATCACAGAGATCGTCCCACATTGTATAAAAAATTTCACTCGTCTTAATGACGGTAGCAAAGGTTTTGACTTCTCAAAAATGGACAATATTGATCTCCGAAGTTTTTCTTTTTGACCGTCACTGTTTTTCACTGATAATGTAAATATTTCTGCTCAAAAGAAAGACTGCTACTTAGCCTGCTATTTAAGCCTGCTAGTAAGCAATAGCTAACTATACGCAAAAATTTTCAAACTATATACAATAGATATACCTCTAGTGAAATTTAACAAAATAATAATAAGGTCGTATTTAAGTCCAAATTATGACATTATATCAAAGTTAAATTTAAGATCAGTGTGATGTCATGAAAGCATTATATAAATGATACCAGGTTATAGTAATGACACGAGTGTCAGTTTTATGTCAAATTAACATAACGACTACATCACATTTATGTGACCTCTGTGTGAAGTCATATTTACGTCTTGTGTTCACGGGGACCCTAACAAAAATATTAGCTACTGTTCACGAAACGCTTTGCTTCCGTCCAAGGAGTTAATATTACACAACTTAATTTCATATACAAAATTGTCGGAAAACTTTTAAGGAGGTTAAACATAAAACGCTCCCGGATTGCTTTCCTACATATATTATTCTAAAAACATTTTCAAAAGAATCTCTAATCAAAATTTTCTACAAATCCTATAAATTTGGTATTTTTCCTTCGTGTTGGAACCTGGGCAATATTCAAATTCCAGTCCGTCCGCAAAAAGGAACGAAATGTGATATTTCAAATTATTGGCGAATAGCTTTACATCCAGTCCTACCTAAAGTATATGATCATAATATTATTACACATATATCTAAATTTTTATAAGACTTTTAATATCTGATGGCCAATGCAGTTGTCGAAACAAAAAATCTACAATTTATTAAACTTTGTAGTCTATTCTTAAAACAGCATACTTTAAATAGATGATCAAATATACATTATCGCATTAGACTTCTCAAAAGCATTTGATCTAATCTGGCATGCTATTTGATCAACAAGCTCGTTGCGTACGGCTTTCATCCTACAATCGTACAATTACTCGAAGATTAATTGACTTATACATATTTTCTTCTACATCAAAATTAATTAGCACTGGTGTACTGCCCCTATCTTCAAAGGGTAAAATGCCAGAAGGAACAAATCTCACTTGGAGGGACGAAGAAATAAAGGTAAAATTGGATTTAAAATAAATCGCCACTAAAATTGGGGGCAATTTTAATTCCACCAAAACACAACTGTTAAAATTGGTTTCACACCAAAAATCGAGCTCTCCAACGATATTTCGATTAGTATGTATGGCGAGTAAATTGGCGATTGCAAAAGCACAAGTCACAATTTTCAATTACTCTGGAACGCTCATATTAATTTAACGGTGATGGCAAGAAGAGCGTCTAGGAAACTCATTCATTCTAATAGAGCACATAGCACATTTTTAAATCACAAAATCAAATGTAATAATTATATTGTTTCGCCCCATTATATACAAATGATACTACATATATAAAAAATATATTGCCAATGCCATCGTCATCCATTATTATCAGCAACGTTTTTCCAACTGGGTAACTGAGCAACTTATAAAAAATGAGTATCAAAATATTTTATTTCTCGATATTCTCTCTTTTTCCCTATCATCACAAAAACAATACTATTTTGATACACAAATTTAGCTAGTTAAAATAGTTTGTAAAACATAGGAAACGTCAAAATCAAATGTTCATTAAACGACGTGAAATATTTATATTTCACGATTAATTTTAATGTACATTTAAGTTATTTGTAAATTTTAATTTGTTTATTCAATTACGTTCATTAAAGCTACTGTTCGTGCTGTGATAGTAAAAAAAGCAATAGTTTATATTCTTTAGCATAAAAAATATAATTTAAGCTTTAAAAGTTATAGTGAAGTGAAACATATTGAATCTTCAAGGTGAACATGTTTGTTTATTTGTTAAGTTAAATTGTACAAGTGTTTGTTTTTTTAATTAAATAATTGGAATCATCCTATTCTATTGAGGTATTTTTTTTTTAATTTGGTTAAATATTTTTTATTATCATAAATGTTTTTTTGTATCTATTATTATAAAGCCATCTCCCTCTAGTTGATGGTGATTGTTGTTGTATTTATTTGTAATGTTTTATTTTTTATGAACTCACAATTTAAACTTTCATTTTCATTGGGTTTGCTTAACTTTTGGAATATTACGTTTTTGATATTTTGATTTATAAGAAATAGATTTATAATTACGAAAGGTGAATGTTTTATTCTGCGGTAATATAAAATTAAGATGGATGTGTCGGATGGAAATTCCATCCGACCGACCGATTAACTAAATAAATCGGATGGTGTGTATTATTGTCGGACGATTTAAATTCAATTGAGTAAGAAATTTCATAGAATGAGAAACAAAGAAAATTTTAGAAAAGTATTTTGGTATATATCTGAATTTGTTAAACGAAAACAAGGCTTAAGTGCGGTTAGTGTGGGAAAAATTTTTTTTTTCTTTTAATAAATTTTTTTTTTTTTAAATTTTAATTGTTACATAAAGCTCTGGTATCGACAACAGATTCACTGAATATTCCGTAAAAAAATTAATTTCATTTTTAATAACAGAAAGGGTATAACATAGCGTTTTTAGAGTTTCCCACACTAACTGCACTTCCCCCGAAAACAAAAAACGAATTGTCAAAATCGGATGTTAAGTTGGATCGTCTGGAGATAACATCCAATTTGGTCGTCCGACAAGTTGGGTCGTCTATAGGTCGCTTTATGTAAAGCAAGTCGGTCTTTCCACTATTTTCCATTGTCTTTCCATTCCAATCCGTTTTCTTCTTTGTCTTTTTAACTTCTAACTCACTATCTCTTTCGTTTATCTTTCTCCGTTTAATCCTTTTTCGCATTTCGTTATTGTTGTAAAGAATTAATCATTCGCTGTGGTATCTAGACATAAGGATAATATGTATTTTTAATAATAATAGACGCGTTTAGTAAACGGGTTGAAATATTCCCTACCAAAGCTATCCCAACATATTTCAGTTTAGAAAAATTGAAATAGGGTTTTAGTGAATACGCTAGTTAGTGATAACTAACCGAATAACTCCGGATTTATCAACCGGAGTCAGAAGAAGAAGGTTGTCTGCTAAATTTTAAAGAAAAAAAAAATAAGTTGTATTTTGTTTTATTTTATTTTTGCATGTATATCTTTATAAAGACAGAGTCTTTATAAAGATATACATGTAGATATATACATATTTTATAAAATATACATATTTTATTTTTTTTTTTAATATATACATATTTTATACATTAACAATCTTGTTAATAATGAAAAAACACGTAATATGCTTATGTACAATGGTCTTGCAATGTTCAATGAGTTGCCGGGTGATTTAAAAAATGAAACAAATTTGTATAGATTTAAAAAACAAATTATACTGTTTATTAGAAATAATTAGCTTATATGAAAATTTGTATTATTATTTTTGGTATTATAAAAAGAATAGTTTTTTAAACTAAATAAATAAATAAATAAATAAATAAATACGATAAAATATACTGAGTGTGTGCTAGTATTATTGAAAATAAAAGTGAAGTGAAGATAGCAGGCGTACAATTATATAATTGGTGAGATTATTCTTTATTAAAAAATTATTTGGTATTTTATATTTATTGTTACCAGGTAAAATTTACCTTTTATTGCTTGGATGTAACAAATTTATTAATTTAAGGCATAAATTTGTTTTGTATTGCCTGGTAACAAGAAATGTAAAATTACTTCGGTCTGAAAGCAGGGTGTCTGTGTATTTGTTCGAAATTCACTTTCATGTAAGAGAATTAAGGCCTATGAGTTGAACTCTAAGCACCATAATTCTCAGGCACTGAAGATCTCAGGGTTGATGAAACTATGTTTATAATAGGATTATACAAATACCCAAATTCTCCCCCAGGATGTCCATTTTTCGATCAAATATCGGCTAATCTAGACAAGATTACCACGGACTACCCCAAAGCACGACTGGCCATTCTTGGAGACTTTAGTATTCATAATAAAGAATGACTTAAGTATTCATCGCGCACTGACGACGTAGGAAGACAAGCCGAACTGATGCTCGCAGATTATCACGGTTGCCAATCCCAGAAAATTCACATCATAACAATAATTTGCTGGATCTGTTTTTGACAAACGAACCAGATACTATGAAGACAAAAGTTGAACAACCCCTCGGAACATCGGACCATTTACTAATATCAGCAATAGTGCAATTTACATCACCGACACAAATTAAAGCAAATCCTCGTCGCGTTTGGAATTATAAACGCGTTGACTGGGTGGGACTGAGAAACTTTTATGTTTTTTTTTTTTATGAAACTATCTGTTGTGTTGATCAAGATCCTAGCAAATCGGTAATAAGAATTTCTGAAATCATAAAAGACGGAATGCTGCGGTTTATTCCAAATCGATTAACCCCTAAAACTGAGCCTTGGTTCACGCGGATGTTGATGAGGCAGTGAGGAATAAACGCAAAGCATTTAAGATGTATAAGACGCGTTTATCCAGAAGAAAGCAAAAAAATTCGCCGAGCACCCATCTGGCTCACGTAGTTTCTTTCATGCAGTTAAATCAGTCTAGAGCAACTTTACTCGATCCTCTATTCCAACCTTAGTTCTGAATGACATTCCCGTGAGGGACTCGAAAGAGAAGGCGGGTCTTTTGGGTCGTATTTTCGCAGAAAACTCAAACATAGTTGAACCTCCCCATTCTCCCGCACTCATTTCCCCAGTTGTAACGAAAATTAAACCAATTATTTTTCGTTGCAATATTGTACGGTAAATGCTTCTTTCTATCAATATCAACAAATCTGCTACTACTATTATGTTGTGGTGTTGGGGTTTGTTGGCTATATTATTGCTGTTGTTGTAGCTATTATTGCTGTTGTTGTAGCGACGGTGCGGTGCTACTCTTCCGGCTTCATGTCCAGATTTAGGAACTCTGCGACTGTCTTTGAGCGGTACCACAAATCTTCCTTCGTCAGGTCGGTTGGTTTTTCTGGACAATTGAATAGGTGGTTTGCATCATGCGGCGTGCCCTCACATGCAGGACACTTGTCAACAATGTTCCGGTCAATTTTATTCATGTAGTTATTTAATATGCGTGACCAACCGGATCTTAACTGCGCCATAATTGATTTGGTGCTGCGCGGTAATTTGATCTCTTCCGCAGCGACTTGTGGTGGCTTACTTTTTAGAACTCGATTTGAGACGTATTTCCTTATTGTGTCTTCAACAACTTTCGTATGAATTATTTTTAAGCCCGTTTTATACATAAGCTCGTCGATGTTGACGCCTACTTGGTTGTGTTTGACATCATTCAAGAAACATTTTGCAGTACGCCTTATGTTTCTAAGTGGTGTTCGTGGATAAGGTATCATTGGAGGGTTGTTGCTCTTTGTGACAGACCCATAGATATTGTTTTTTAAGCATTTCATTATGTTGACGGACCGGCAATATGTTACATTCTTGGGGCAGGTGATTTCGGTGAACCATAAAATGACATCCAGTTGCTGTTAGAATGCTGCGTTTTGTGGTATTTGTATCTTATTCCAGTAAATGTCAGCGACTGAGATGTCCATATGGGTGCAGCGTAATTTAAAATATGCCTTCCTATTGCTTTGTACAATGTTATGATTGTGTTTTTATCTCTGCCCCATGAACTACCGGTAGTGCTTTCAATGCATTGTTCCTGTTTTTCAATCTCGCGTTCACCTGTAAAGCATGAGCATTGAATTTAAGCAGTGGATCGAATGTGACACCCAACAGACTCGGCTTTTTGACCGTAAGAATAAGCACGCTGTCAATGCGGATGTTAAGTATTGTGTTTGCCTCCTTCGTCCATGTAGTGAAGTGAGGTGGACTTTTCGGTGGAAAGTTTTAGTTTTCTGGTTTTAAACCATTCGTTCAGGATGTTAAGGTAGGTGTTCAGTACATTAGTGAGTTGTTCCAAGTTGTTCCTGTTGCAAGCACCGTGCAGTCGTCTTCATATGGCGTGATGGTTACTCCTTCTGGTGGGGCAGGTAAACTGCTTATGTAGAGACTGAATAGTGAAGGTGACAGAACTCAACCTTGTGAAACTCCTTGTCTGAGCACTCTCATCTTAGATTTGCAGTCACGGAACTCAACGTATGTTGGCTGGCCTTTTAGGTAGTTGCACAACTAGCGCTTTATTAAACCTGGCAGATTGGTGTTAAATATATCACAACAATTTCGACGAAAGGTGTTGGCTATATTGAATCAATATGTTTTAATATTGTTACAGCCAAAGGCTTGTAGGTTGATGGTTCAGAGCAATACCTTATAAATGACACCATTCGTTACTGGCATTGCATATAACTAACACCTAATTTGTGTGGACCTGGGTTTCTTTCAATTTCAGCAATTTAGAGAATACCGAGCAATTTGTCTGGACTATAGGCTGCACAATTGGAAAAAATATGTTTACGATCGCTGGCTGACTGCTGTCGGGTAGTTTTTGTGCAAAATAGAATAGAGGTGAATAATAATGAGATTTTAATAGTTTTAACGGACGATTTACACCCCACTACAAGACAACCTTCGTCACATGACGCAGCCAACAGTCGTTTAAAGGTCGATCGCAAGGTGGGATGGATTCAAAAATCTACAAAAAGCTAAAATCTAAACAAAAAACTAGATAATTCTTGCATATGATGAAAAACACTGGTGAAAAGGTCGAAATTTGAACTTGACCATATTTGATTTTTCTGAAACTTGGCATATTAGTAGTATGGGCAAAACAAAAAATACAACTTATTTTACAATTCTCATAGTTTGAGCATAGAAGGAACATGTATGAAAAATGAAAATTCTGCCAATCCGATGTAACTTTGAAATTAAATTGCTCAAGAACGGCTATACCGATTTCATCAAACTTTTTTTTGTTTGATTGATAGGTGATTAGTTAATCGTTTTAAAAAAATTATTTAATTGTTTTTTTTTTTTAAGAGGCTAAGAGGCTAAAAGCCTATGACAGGATCAAGTTAACAAAATTTTCGTTTATATTTATTAAATCTTATTTTAAAAAGAGGTTGCCAAAGAAAAGAAACAACAAAAAAAAAAAATTTTTATCTCTTTTATGAAAGATATCGAAAGTAATGAAACATTTAATATCCAATGATACATTTAATGATGTGTGAAATAATCAGACCTGAACATATCTAACCTGATAATTCGAATTTCCCTTTTGAAATCCGATAGTTTTGTTAAAGATTTAATATTAGCCGGAAGGGAGTTGTACAAATCCACTCCCTTTTTCATTATACTATTTTGAGTGAGACTCATTCTGGCAAATATCGGTCTATATGATGTAGCATTTCGCGTAGAATGATTATGATTTGCTGTAACAAAACTGATATTAATTTTTGTAATTATTTTAAAATTAAAATATTTAAAAAAACTTTTTTAAAGATGCTGTTAGGGTCTAAGATCAATTGGATTTATGTCGAATTCTTTTTGATGAAAAAATTGCTCTAACACGCCCCTTTTTGATCTCAGATCATTTTTTTTGACATTACGTATTCTATTTGACAAAAAAAGTGATCTTTTTCGGCCCTGAAAAGATTTTTCTGAATCTAGATTTTTTCGTAGATCAAGTTTTTAATACAATAGAGTAACACAAAATACATTTACACTTCTGTCAAAATTGATAAATAAACAAGATGGCATTTACTTAATATTATTTTTTTAAAGTGAAATAGTTATTGTTTAAATAAAAGTTGTGTTTAAATCGTGTTTTAAAATAAAAATTAATAAAAAATTATTTTTTATTCGCCTATATATTAAAGTATTACTTTATTACTGTGATTTGCGGCTTTAAAGTATCACTTTTCAACTATTTATTTTGTCGTCATAGCTACGTCCAAAAAAGTAAAAATCATTTGTATTTGTTTAAATTCTATGAAAAATAAATTTTTTTATCAAAGCAACCCGCAAATTCAAAATTTCATTATCCAATTAAAATAGTTGTTATCATTTGATGTCATACAATTTGGAAAAAATAATAAATATTTTTTCAAGGGTTACTTGTTCCACATATTTTTATTTTAAAATTTATGAAAATTTATAATTTTAATTTAGAATAAACAACTTTTCTTAAAATATTTTGCTTGCGGCGAATAAAAAATAGTATATGATGCACGGACGTAAGCTATTTTGGACTTAATGTGGGTGCAAATCTCGGCTTACGTCCTAGCATCATAATGTACTATTATTATATACAATTAATTACAAAAACATTTAATAACAGTTCACAAACACAACTACAAAATTAGAGCAAATTTTTTCGTATTCTTTTTGTGAAAAAACATAACTTTTTTCTGTATGGGATTTTTTGCATTAAATTTCTAGACAATACTTTGTGTGAATTCATAGAATGGGGAACATTTCTATTCTAATTAACATCCTAAGTCACGATTGTATAGTCATTATTGATTGTTTCTAATCAATGTGAAATCAATGGCTGACACTTGGTCAATTTGTAAAATGTGAATTGTAGTTTTTTTCTGAGAAACTTCAAAACCATACCTTTGAATTGAAAATATTCCAATTACTTCTTTACTTACTTGAGTTTAATTGATCTCAAAATCCAAAATAACTTTTTTCTGATCTGGCAAAAAGAATTCGACATTAATTTATTTTTTTTTGTAAAACAGTTCTATCTTTACTCTACTAAAATATTCCAAATTTACAAAGAGAATTCGTGTTCTGGAGATATTTAATTTTAAAGATTTTTAGTCCGACAAATTTCGAATTTTTCAGCATTTTTTCGAACTTCAGTGGTTGAAATTTTTTGGTGATAAAAATTATTCGAAAAAATAATGAAAAATATGCCATGTTTCGGGAAAACTAAAAATGGTCAGGTTTTCACAACTTGGTCTAGAACACGTATTTCTTTATATAGGCAACTGCGTTTGTTGCGAAAGCTAAAGACAGAAACAAATCACGTTGTTCGGTTGAAACCATTTGATCAATCAATCTCTTCAATGCCACACACTATATAGTTCAATCAACATTCAGCTATCGACAAAATCCAACTAAAACAAAACAGTTATCGACATAAACAATTAACATATTTGAACATATCATTGCTGCAAGACACACAACGATTGCCACTTCCTTGGGCTTAGAAAATATACAAACCTTCGTAATCCTAATTCCTAATATTACTTTGTTCTGAAAAAAATGCTGAGCATGTCAAGGCAAGGCAAGGATGGCTTAAATCTCATCCAGGTTCCCCACCTGAACAGATTTATAGAGATTTATTTCAGGAGATAAGACGAAAAAGTATAGTAAATGATTTCGACTTGTTTATATCAAAGAGTTTGGTTTTGCAAATTACCACGCTTTGTGTCATAACTCATATCCAGTTTTAACTATGTTGACAGCCTTCGATTGCTCAAATCTTTTCTGCCCAGTAGGTCCATGTTTAAACGTTGATTTGATATTCTAGTCTAGAATGGCATAATGTTATGGGTCATGTTTGCTTGGAGAATTTTATCAGTATTCGAAAGATTCCAGCTTCCAAAGTTTTATATGAGAGTTACAGATGGTTTTCGCTCATGCAGCAAAAAACCACCGATTAGGTTAAATATATGCGCCACACTACATATGATCACATTATCACCATGATATTTGTGAAATATAACATAACGTCTCAAAACGATTAAGCTGTCCTTAAACATATTACACCGACATACCAAGAAAAGTAAAACAAACATAATAGAAGATAATAGTACATTATGATGCTAGGACGTAAAGCTAAAGATTTTGGACGAATGTGGAGTTTGCAAATCGAGGCGCTAGCCGAGATTTGCACCCACATTAAGTCCAAAATAGCTTACGTCCGTGCATCATATACTATTTTTTATTCGCCGCAAGCAAAATATTTTAAGAAAAGTTGTTTATTCTAAATTAAAATTATAAATTTTCATAAATTTTAAAATAAAAATATGTGGAACAAGTAACCTTTGACAAAATATTTATTATTTTTTCCAAATTATTGTGTGGCTATGACAACACATGATAACAACTATTTTAATTGGATAATGAAATTTTGAATTTGAGGGTTGCTTTGATAAAAATTTTTATTTTTCATAGAATTTAAACAAATACAAATGCTTTTTACTTTTTTGGACGTGGCTATGACAACAAAATAAATAGTTGAAAAGTGATACTTTAAAGCCGCAAATCACAGTAATAAAGAAACACTTTAATATGTAGGCGAATAAAAATTAAATTTATGTAATTCCATTAGCTATGCTTTAATTATAAAATCGTGACAAATAAAGTTTAATTAACAAACAAGGTACGCATATTAGACAAGGCTGACAGTTTTGTTTCGGTTTACTAACTTACAAATTTCTTTACATTATCTTTCTGTATTTAAATTTAAATTATGGCTTTTGAAAATAAAAATTATTTAAATTTTTACTATTGTGATATATATAATATTTAATAATTAAGTATGATTTGTTTTAATTTTCACTTTTATGTGGTCTTTGGGATTTATTTGCGCATTGTAGCACAGCGTTATTAACCAATTAGTGGATCTTGGCAGTTTTTAAGGAATGAGCTGAGATATTTCTTCCATGAACCAAATGCTACAGTATAGTGGCACAAGTTGTACATTGTAATTGAATGATTTCACTACACTAAGATTTATTTTACGCAGATCGGTTTAAACACGTTTTAAAAAGCGATTAGAAAGGACTAATAAATAAGTACAATATTAATTTTGTAACACATGCAAAAAAAATATCCAATTTTGTTCAAAAATAAAATAAACGAAAAATATATATTTCGCGCACATGCCTACAAAATATTTTTCATTCTTCGAAATAGTATTTGTCGCATGCGAAAATATTTGTTGCACGCGAAAAAAATATTTCAACCATCAAAAGAAGCACACAAAATAAACACTGCAAACTACACTCTTGTTTGGAAACTAGTAATGCAACCTACTTTTTTTTGAGTTAACGGTATACTTTAATTATAAACTAAGAACTTCAAATCGTTATAAAGCTGTTTGTCAATGACACATTACATACAGCGATGAGATGTAGAAATCAAAAATTACTTCGGTCTGAAAGACCTAAGTATTTATCTATTGAAATAATATTAATAATTTAACTAACTTAAAATATATATTATATAACTTAGGTCTTAGACACAACCCAAAACAATCTGACTTGCAAGAAATAACAATTATTTTGAGTTTTCAAAATATAAACTAGCTTTCAAGATATTTTCAGTACCAAGCTTTACGTGGATGATCATGTTTTTTAAAATTTCGAAATTGTTTGTAGCCGTATTGCTATGTTAATATTTTTAAAATTTATTCATATTATAATATTATTTATTTAAACTATTTGTTTGACTAAATCGAAATTTTGTGACACTTTACATGTTTGATCGATCTTATGAAATCAAAATTGGTGAATTTTATGAAATTAAATTTACTTTTAGCAGTATTTAGCAGCGAACTGGGATTCTACCTATAATTTTGATACAAATATTACAACGAAGATGGCGCATTTTAGTTTATATTTAGATATCTTAAATTTGTTTATAAATTTGTTAAATAAATTTTATAATCAACAATTAAATAAATATTTAATAAATTTTTTGCATTTGTTACAAAAACTAGTGTGTATTACTAGCGCGAACGGCGTTTCCAATCGCGAGTGAAAGCAGTCTACTTTAGGGTGACCAATATAAATTTTTAGCCAATCCGGGACAAAAAACGAAATAGGCACTTGTATAATGTCTTTATTGGTACTTGTCAATATGTATGTACTATGTATTTTTTTCAACAAATTAACGTTTTGTGAAATTTTGAGTTAAAATTCTTTGCAAGACAAAGCGATATTACCATTGCTTGAAATAACCATTGCTTTTAAAGTGTCGATCCCTTAGTGAGATTTTGCCGATGATTATAAATTATTGAAAAACTCGTTCAGTCGCTGCATTTGTCCCTCGCGAGCACAAACATAGACTAATTTTTGGATATTTGTAAATGAAATGTGATTATGCGTAAAATGTTCGGTACATTTTGCATCAATACTCAAGTTGCTGTTGGTTCAATCTGCTAGTTTTTCAGTGTTTACATACTGTTTAAAATAGGTCAAATCATCGAATAGGTTGTTTTCCATTTCGGTAACTTCGTTCTTATCAAAATATTTAGCATTCGTTCATCGTCAATTGGACAGTGATGGTATTGTACATTCGGGAAATTAAATATCTTTTTTATTGATATCCGGACAGTGTTGTGCATTTGGGAATTATATATCTTGTAATGTATTTCGTTTTAATTCATTCATAATTAATTCGTTTCATTATTTCATATAATTATTTAATAAAATTATGTCTTAATTATGTATTAATATTTAATAAAATAATGGTCGTAACACCTTCTACATTACTGAATATCTTAACCCTTACAAGCAACAACTACTTTTAAAAGCCAGAGAGTTATTAACTGATAAACTAGCTAAATATGTATGGGTTCAAAATGGCGATATCCTGGTAAGAAAGATCGATAATGATAAAATCACTAAAATTACATCTGCTGAAATAATTCAAATTTTACGAGATAATTAATTTATTTCCTTTTTTTTTAATATTATTTAGTTTAGTGTTATTTTATTTCATTTTATTCATTTTATACATAGTTTTTATATTGTTATTATCATTCTACTACCAAAATGTTAATGGTCTTAGAAGCAAAACAAACGATTTTTTTAAAAACTTACTTGCGTCTAATTATGATGTAATATGTCTTACTGAAACATACCTAAATGATAACATATCTGATAATGAATTATTTTCTAATCAATACACTGTTTATAGAAGGGATAGAGATCTTAATCTTTTTCCTAATAAAAAAGATGGTGGGGGTTGTTTGATAGCAATTAATTCCAAGTTTCAAAGCTTTCGTTTACCATTATGGGAAGTTTATTTGGAGGAGATATGGGTATGTCTTAAGTTTAAACACAAAAAATTATATTTGAACGTACCTTATATTTATCCTAATGCAACTATCTTGGATTATGATGGTTATTTTGAAAATATCAACAATATTATAAATACACATAAAATTGATTCTAACTTTCTTATTGTTGGTGACTTCAATATACCTAATATTAAGTGGTCATTTGTTGCTGATATCTTAGAACCAAGCCTTTTAAGTGTCACTAGACCAGCTCAAGCACTTATCGAAACATTGAGTTTCACTGATATTACCCAATTCAATCATTTAACTAACAAATCTAATCGGATTTTAGACCTGGTTTTATCCAATTTTCATGTAAGCAATGTTAGGGTAAGCAATCCTACGGATGTGTTATCAAAAATTGATCAACATCATCCACCGATTGAAATTTCAATTAATCTTAAAAAATTTGATCTCTTAAAAGCCGATGAATCTGTACGCTTTAATTTTTACAAAGGAAATTATGATGAAATTAACGTAGCTCTATCTGAAATTAATTGGTGTCACATGTTTGGCAATAAAGATGTTGATCAGTCAGTTGATGCTTTTTATGATGTTCTTTATCAGTTAATCAATCAATTTGTCCCTAAATTCAAAATAAAATCTAGTAAATATCCCATCTGGTATTCAAAAAGTTTGTTAAAAATGATTGAATTTAAAAATCTAATTCATAGAAAGTTTAAAAAAACTGGTGATCTTGATTATTACAATATGTTTTCTTCTTTGCGGAGCTCTGTTAAAAGGGAAATTAATGTGTGTTATGCAAATTATTTAAGTGATATTGAAAGTTCCATTTCGTCAGATCCTAAAAAGTATTGGTCTTTCACAAAAAAATTAAAAAAAACTAATGCTATCCCAGCGTCAATGCGTTTTAAAAACAATGTAGAAAGTTCAACCAAAGGAATTTGTGATCTTTTTGCGACATATTTTCAATCTGTGTACACCAGTACCCCTCTTTATTCCACACCAACATTTGCAACAAGTGATATCTCTTTGGAAGATTCTTTATTTTCTGTAACGGAAGAAGAAGTACTAGCGGTATTAAATAAACTTGACCTAAATAAAGGTTTTGGAGCAGATCTAATTCCTCCTATTTTCTTAAAAAACACTTCTGCATTGATCTGTCAGCCATTAACAATTCTATTTAATAAGTCTTTTGAAAATGATGTTTTTCCTATTAGATGGAAAATAGCTAAAATCATTCCAATTTTGAAAACTGGTGACAGTACTGATGTAGAAAATTATAGACCAATTGCAACATTGAATTGTTTCAGCAAAATTTTCGAAAGAATTGTTCACAATAAACTGTTTGACTTTACTAATATTAATATTATTAAAAACCAACACGGGTTTTTTAAGGGTAGGTCAACTCTTACTAATATGCTTAACTATACGGAATATATTTATGAATCGCTTGACTCTGGTGCTGGTGTTGATGTCATATATATGGATTTTTCAAAGGCCTTTGATAAAGTTAACCACAATATTCTCCTTCAAAAATTACGTAATTTTGGTCTGAATATAAAGTTTATCAGGTGGGTTGAATCTTTTCTAAAACAAAGATCTCAATTTGTATGCATTAATGACTATGAATCATTTACTTTCTGTCCTCATTCGGGTGTACCACAAGGTTCAATCTTGGGACCTTTATTGTTTATTTTGTTTATTAATGATATTTGCTTACGCTTGGATTGCAAAGCACTACTTTTTGCTGATGATTTGAAAATATTTAAATCAATCAAATCCATAGCTGACTGTATAGTGCTTCAAAATAATCTTATTAAAATATATGAGTGGTGCAAAAGTAACGATCTATATCTCAACATTAATAAATGTTTTACCTTTAAGCTTAAGCCCAGATCTTTTCAATTACAATTCATTTATAATATTAACAATTTAACTCTATGTGAAAAACAAAGTATTCGTGATTTAGGCATTATTATGGATAACAAATTAAAATTTAATATACATATTCAAGACAATGTTAACAAAGCTTTCAAAATGCTTGGTTTTGTTATGCGAGTGTGTTCAAATTTTCGTTCGTCTAAAACACTTATTACAATCTTTAATTCTATTGTTCGTTCTTTATTAGAATATATTTCGCCAGTCTGGAATCCAAAATATCAAACTCATATTGATAATATTGAGAGGGTTCAAAAGAAGTTTACTAGATTTCTGAACTTTAAATTAAGCTTCCCATATCAACCATATAAAGATAGACTAAAACGATATAATCTATTATCATTGGAACAGAGACGTACAATTGCTGATCAAACAACCCTTTATAAAATTCTTAACCGTAGTATAGAATCAGATTTGGCTAGTCTAATTCGTTTGAATACCACACCTTGTTATAATACTAGGCATTCGTACACTCTGTATTATAATACTTTTCTAACTAATCTAAGAGTTCATTCACCGTTAATTAGATTACAGTACAGCCACAACGTTAAATTTAATCAAATCAATTTGTTTTGCTCCAACTTAGTCCAGTTTAAAAGAAGCCTTTTACATATTGTTAAATTAAATTAAATTAACATTATTTTCTTATATATTTTAAATTCTAATATTATTTATTTTATCTTGTATTAAATATTCTTCTTTTATTACATTAAAATTATCTTTTCATTAACTAAATTAAAACTTTTTATTGTAATTTTTTATATTATTTTTAAATATTGTCTTTAATTTGTATTACTTTTAAATTTAAACTTTTTATTGTAATTTCTTATATAATTTTTTAAATATTGTCTTTAATTTGTATTACTTTTATAACTAGCATGTAATTGGAAATATTTCCGTTTGCTAGTATGTAAATTGAAATAAATAAATAAATAAATAAATGTCGTAATATTTGTTCCTGATTATAATACATCTTGTATATCTGTAATAAAGGTTATTTCTACATGCGTGCAGACTTCATTTACTATGGGTAATTTCATCCATGTATCATATAGTAACATATAATATTAAATTCTGCGATGATCAAATCAATTGTAACTATTTCAAATCTTATCATACAATAAAATATGACATATATGCCAATATTTCATGATAAGATGAAGAAATAATAACAAAATAATAAGTGAAAAACAAATTGTGTAAAATTTGCAGAAAACAAAACAAAACTAATTGCCAATAATCCAGCTGATGCAGCGCACCCCAGACGCCCCGCTCACCACCTCAATCGAGGCACAAAGCCCACACATAATTATGTGTTGGTCTGATTCCTCGGAAGAGCTTATGAGCGGTATCAGCTATCACTACGGAACGCTGCCCAGCTAAGAAAGTGCTGCCGTTGATTAATTACAGTTCGTCCGCCAGCACCCTAAGATATCATCTTGGCTAATGATATATCCTGCCATTGCCAGTGGTATGTGATGTCTCACGCTAACTCATATGTGGTATGTGATATCTCACGCTAACTCAATGGCAGGGACTGGAGTACGCGGGGTAGTCAGACCCGTAGATCAACATTGATCATAAGGCATAACATCAAATTATATTTCTCACAAATAAAATACTCGCTAATGGACAGTGTCTCAAGATTGAAAATAATTACAACATATTAAATGGTTCTAATACTACAAGTTGATTACATTGATAGTGATGATGGAAGTTAGAAGATGAGTGAGATTTTTTCAAATTCTTTTTGCACAATTTTACCTATTCTACATGTTACAAACTTATCATTCAAAATGGCGATTCTAATTCTGCATCATAAATTTATTACAATTTTCTCTATACATAACGGCGCTATGTAAATATTTGATGTTGTTGTGTTTTTTTTATTGAAAAGCATAAACAGCATTTAACACTGTCAAGATTATGATCCGCATGTTTATTTTTTATAATTTTATAAATTAATTAAATATTTCTTGTGGACTATATTTTTTCTATGGAATTATACATATAATTGCGGATTGTATGTATGTACATGAAACATGGAAGTTGAAAAATCAAGAACTTATTATTACAGTATATATATATAGATAATGAGAGTTTTCAAGACAATTATTAAGAACATTATAACTATAATATTTCACAATTTTTATTCATCATGCACTATGCAGCTAATTTATCAACAAAATTCTACTTATTGGTTGTAGTTATTATTATATTTCCACATTCTTTTCTACCTTATTTTTTATTGTTATGTACATTATTAAATTGGTTTATATTTAAAATGTCGTGTAATAGTAAAATAAAGATAAAGCGTAAAATCAAACTTTACATTGTTACATAAATTTTGATTTAAATGCTTTGCATTGACTGTAATACTTCAAGTACAATAATAACGTTTAAGATGAAATTTTTATATTAAAATAATATTAAACTTTTATTTTGTTTAATTCATATATTTATACTCAATTATAAACTTTTTATTATATAATATCATTTAATTTGATTGTATTGCGAGGTGTCATAGTTAATAAGGAACTTTTCTACCAGTGTCGGAATGACAGATATACAAATCAAACATTTGATTTGGTCTGATCAGATCACTCTCTTATAATGACAGTTAGTGAAAACATAATCAAGCGGACATATGCACCTAAACTAGCAGGTAAAAAAGCTAATTGGAATGTTTTTCGTGAGTGTATAGAAGAGAAAATAGATCAACAAGTACCAATTAGAAACCCAGAACAGCTAGAAACAGAGCTAGAAACCTGATTGAAGCTGTACATTTTGCAGTAACGACAAGTACTCAAACACCGCATCCTAATCGTATTCTTACCGCACACTTTCCCATGGAATTAAGAGAATTGATAAAATCAAAGCGCAAGGCACGTAAAATTTGCCAAACAACTCGATCTCCAGGACAGAAAATTATTTTAAATAATATGTGCATACAAGTAAAGACAGCTATCAAAGAATCAAAAAATGAATATTAACAGATATCTCTCAAGTCTTTCTGGTGATAAAAGCAATGAGTACTCACTCTGGAAAGCAACAAAGGAACTCAAAAGACCGATTAAAAAAAATGATGGAACATGGGCCAGAAGTGCTCAAAAAACTAGAACGCATCTTCAAGCCATTTGGTCGACTAATAGAAGACGAAAACCATAACGAAAGCGAAAAAAACTGATTCACAAGAAATTACATATGTAACATTACATGAACTTAAAGAAGAAATGCGTACCAGTTTGGTTCCAAAAAGGCCCCAGGCTACGATTTAATCATCAGTGAAGTTGTTTAAATGTTACCTGATAAATGTATGCGCAAAATACTTAAGGTATGTACCGATGCAATGGAAAGTAGCAGAAGTGATTATGATCCTAAAGGCTAAAACCGAATAATATGAACAAATGACAAAAACTCGAATAGACCGATATCATTACTACCAACGATATCGAAGCTTTTTGAATAACTTTTTCTTAAAACACGTAAGCCAAAACCACTCTACCATCGAACAAGTGCACAGGATCACGAATATTATTGAAGAAACGATTGAAGCCAAAAGGGTATGCTCCGCAGTCTTTCCTGATGTTGCTCAAGCTTTTGATAAAGTTTAACATCATGGCTTAAAGTATAAATTGCATAGAGATACAGTTTTATGAAATTTTGAGCTCTTATCTGGATGACCGCCACTTTAGAGTCAAATATGATGATAGTTATTCAACATTGAAAAAGATGGACGCAGGAGTTTCGCAGGGCAGCGTCCTAGGAACGGCACTATACCTGCTATATACAAGAGATTTGCCTGGCCTCAGCAAAACAACTATTGCAACATTTGCAGATGATACCGCTATTTTGACCACCAGACAACCCGTACAAGAAGCAACTAGCAAACTGCAACACGGCACTAATAAAATCCACAACTGGACAAAAAGATGGCGAATTAAGCTGAATGAAACAAAGTCCTCTCATGTTAACTTCACTAACCAAAAAGTAAGCCAAATACCTCTGAAAATCAACTCAACACAAGTTGCTTATGCAAACACAGCAAAATATCTAGGTATGACTCTTGATGCTAAACTGAGATGGATGTTCCTTCCTGAGATGGATGTTAAAAAGAAAAAAAAACTGAATTTGAAATTTAGAAAGTTGTACTGGTTACTTGGTAAAAACTCAGTACTATCTATTCAAAACAAACTGCTTCTGTATCGTCAAATACTGAAACCAGTGTGGACGTATTGTATCAAGCTATGGGACTGTACTAAGAAAACGAACGCGAAAATCATCCAGTTGTTCCAAAACAAAGTGCTGCGTTGCATTGTTAATGCCCCGTGGTACATCAGAAACGAAGACATCCATAGGGACCTAAAGATAGAATTCGTGAAGGCTGAAATAAAAAAATATGCAATTAAACACACCACGCGTATTCGCGTACATGAACATATTGAAATACGACAGCTAATGGATGTGCTCGTTGCTGACAGAAGGCTTAAAGGAACGAAGCCACTAGATTTGATTTTATAATCAAAAGAATATTTAATAAAATAATGTAAATGGGACTAACCAATGGGTTACACCCCAAAAAATGTGCTATAAATATGAAATGTAAATTACTAGATGAGCGTAGCTCAGTTGTTCTTTTATATAAAAAAAAATTATTTCTTTGCCAGCCTTAATATAGCCAATTATAAGATTCATATTGTAAAACTTATATTGTTAGTTTGTTTACAGGATTACATATTTTAATTGTTTTCAGTGTCCTAATCAGACAGTGTCCTAACCACTTGTCTAATTTTCAAGTAAGGTTTGGTTGGAATTTGAATTAGCCATGGAGATACAATCAAAATATTTTTTCCCGTAACACAAAAAGTAAAATAAAAAAAAAAAAATTTACGAACACATTGAAATGTTTTTTGGATGTTCATTGAAAATCACTAATGAGTTGAATTGACAAATTTCTGAAATTGAGTGCTCCAAAGCTCCCAATTAAACAATTCAAACACAATTAAAGTAAAAATTTATGACATGGCCAATAAACCATTCTCGAGTTATAGCACTTTTGCACGGATAAGATCGCTAGTCGAACAAGTTCTCTTTCGGTCCAGTGACTCTCAATGGAGGAGCACAGAAGGCTGCAAGGTCTCCAAGATGTTCACTCCAGAGTTGAACCAGAAAACCACCAAATTCCTGTTAAATCTGACTCGGTAAGACTGCAGGCTAATGGTGGGACTACTAACAGGTCACCATCATGTGAACAAACATATGGCTTTTGTCTTGAAGAGGATGAAACAGTCCCTCACATTGTGGGAGAATGTTTGGCTCTCTCAGGGCTCCGAAGCGTCATATTAGGATCATACTATCTAAGGATAGAAGATTTCTGCAAAGCAGACCATTCAAGGCTGTTGGTTATTTTCAAAAAGGTCTTCAGCTCTTGAATATGAGGATGGCATAAAGGACTTAGCAGTCTACATGTCAGGCTATGACTACATGGTCGCCTCGTTGAAAAAAAAATACAGCACTTTTATTGACGATATTTAATATTAGCTGCATTTCATGAGACCGTGTGATCCGGATCCGCTTAAGTTTTACATGCAAACTGAGATTCAAAAACTAAGTTGGATCTGATTTTGCATGTAAAACTTAAGCGGATCCGGAACACACGGTTTCATGAAATTTAGCTAATATGAAATTAATTGTTGGAGAAAGAAATTCGTGTTCGATTGCTTGCTACTTCACAATGAGATCACGTATCTCTTCTGAAACTTCGACTGCATTATTTTAATCATTCAACACATTTTGCAGAGTTATGAAAAACGGAGGCTTGACCATGTAGAAAGAAAAGTCAAAGCTCAGTCTTTTAATCTTCAATAAAAACTTTAATGGTTCTTAATGGCTAACACGATAAAACGTATGACTTTAACAGTTGAAATAATTTTGAAATCCTTTCTATTAGAGTTATTAGCATTAACGTTAACCATTTTGTTTTGCTTGCGCCAAGTAGCCGACGTTCAAACTCATGCAATTTAAAAATTAAATTTTAATGCAACTTTTTTAAATATCTTATAAAAGAATGTTGTACTTGGTGCTAGAAAAACGGAAAAATTCGGGATTTTTTTAAATATTCCGGGACATTTCCAGGATTGGACTGTCCCGGAAACTCCGGAACGGTTGGTCATCCTAGTCTACTTCACTCTTGTTGACACGAACTACACTCTTGTTTTTTTTTTATTAAAGGTGAGGCATGTTTAGTGTTAATTATAAACTTTTATAAATTACCGTCTCTGAGTATCCGAAGATACCATGCTAACAAGGATAAGGATTCTAAATTAACATTCTCTGAGAGCCTTATTAACGTTGGTTTTAAAAATTTGAGGGTTAAAATTATCAGGGAATATCCGCAGGTAAGGAATTCCAAAGAAACGAGACTCTATTAAAAAAAAATCACGTAGGAAGGCTACAGCTCTATACTTTGTTATTTGAACCGCAAAGGATGGGCTGCTATTGCAGCTCTGGTATGACACGAGAAGTTTGCAGGTTCAGGCAAAACCGATTCGATTTCCTAGGAAGTACGTTCATCCATAATGTATACTTGTAAAAAATTGTTAAATCGGCAACATTCCTTCTATGTTGCAAGGAATCAAATTCATTAATAAGATTAGAGTGGCCGATCAATTTATTTGCTCTCTGTTGAACAGCGAGTTAAGTACGCTCTACCCCATATGTGAGAACAGTACTACATTCAGCGTTCTTAGCTAGGCTAAAAATATGAGAATTCGACTTCATATTACTTTCAACCTCAACTCCCAGAAGTCTAACAGACTCATTTTCCTCTTAATCTTTTGCTTCTTTCGTCATAGTTTTGAAACTTCCTCTTAATCTTTAGCTTCTTTCGTCCTAGTCTTGAAACAAAGCAATTACCATTTTGTTGGATGAGTGAATCAGAATACATATGTTTCACTTCTTTTAAAATTGATTAAGCGAAAGTAATTGATTTCTGCCTTACATAACGATATTTAAATTTAAATCCAATGACTGTTATGACAAGTCTACTTTATCTTATGATTTCCAAGAAAGTTTTTTTATGTAATTAAAACGTTACGTTTTTTAATTACATTTTACAATAATAATAAACTGCGTATTTGTTGTATAAAACTACAAAAAAATAAATTGAATTTAATTTGTAAATGAACTTGTTATTTCTATCTATCTATAACGCATATCACTGGCGTTTAGTTGGTTTTATAAACTTGAAGATATGAAACGAAAAATTGTAAATGTAGATAGAGGAAGTAAAAAAACAATTATTATTGATAAAATATAATAAAATAATAAAGAAGTGAAAGATTATTTATATCCGAACTTTTTAATGATTTATTTTCACTATATCAGTAGTCTCGTGATTTTAGCGAGCGAGCTGAAGTACATATATGTCTGACTTCTTTTTTTATTTTACAACAAATTTCAAGTTTTAAAGTTTATGATTTATCTCTTTAAATTTTACTAATAATGATAACTTAATAAGATAAAAGAATTTACAAAATCAAAATGAACAAATATGGTTAGCTTTAAATTATCGTAGCTTTCACCGCAAAAATTACGTAGTTTTATAAAAAAGTAAAAAACACTAAATTCATACATGTAATACAAAATAAGTCAGTAAATGCTAAGTATTTGAATAACCACAATTCGGAATAAATCATCGAAATATTACAGTCTACAACTACAAAGATAGATAGATAAATAGTTTCATGCACATTTTATATACATATTTGAAATATTTATCATTAAACTTGCTAAGCAATAGATTTTTGTTTGACTTTGTAGTTGATTGACATTGTAGAACTTATCATGTTTAAAATAATCCTCAAGAAACAACCTAACCACCAAACGGGTCGATTCAGTAAGTTTAATAAACTTGGCTACATTTTTGTAACTATGGTTTGAGCATGTTATAATCTAAAATCTGTTTTCCATTTCACAAAAAAGTGGAAATTAAATGTTGAAATTATTTATTTCTCATTAAATAACAAAGGAAATAATCACATATTAGATTTAATCCACTTTTTGTATGGCTTGGTCGTTGTACGACCCTACGTCGTTGTACGCCCCTTTTTGCCCCTTTTTGCAACGAGAAGGTTTCGTGTTGCAAATTGAACCCATCTGGTTTGTATTTAGTATTAAGTTTTTTGTGGTTTTATGTGATTTGGGGTACTAACCTACATTTTGGCAATTAGATTAGATTATAAAGGGTTGGACAGGTTGCATGAGGAAGGAAACTTGTCCTGGCACGCAGACACTACGGTCCATAGCGCCGTGTCCGAGTTTTGTCTCATAACAACTATTCCACAAACCTTTTTGTAAATTTAATGAAATCTAAAACCAACTGTATTGGCGACAGTTTGATAATGCCAGCCTCTACAGTTTCTGAGCCAAAAATCCTAGCTCTGACACTAGAAAAGGCTGGACATACACACAGAAAGTGCTCCGAGTCTTCCTCCTCTTCAAGACAAGACACACACAGGACTTTCACTAAGTCCCATGGTAAAAAGGTGTTTATTTAGATGACCATGTCCAGTAAGGACACCGACCACAGTGCTGAGAGTTTTCCTCTTCAGACTTAAAAGAAAATTAACATTTTTTTTCTGAAATGCTAAAAAACATTTTACTTTGTCTGCCTGTTGATGACGCATTCCACAAGTTCTTCATCTTGAGGTCAGCATCCACCTTTAATAATGACAAGGCAAACGTTTTGGATAACCCTAAGGCGGGTTCTGGACCTGAGTTTTTCATGCCCGCTCCAGCCCTTGCAAGTTCATCCGCTTTTATGTTGCCCGGAATGCCACTATGACCTGGAACCCACCGCAAAGTGATAGTGTTGTGTTGCGCTATCCTACAAAGATTTTTCCTACACTCATAGAAGAGTTTGGAAGTAGTCTCCGGGTTTACCAGTGCTTTGATAGCTGTTTGGCTATCCGAACAGATGCATATTTTTTCCCCTTGCAGACGCAGACGAGTTATAACATGCGTGCATTCATTGATAGCATACACCGCCGCTTGAGGAACAGTACAAAACCGTCCAAGCGGATATTTCTTGCTGCTTATGACATTATCTGCTTCCAGGTACACGCCAGCTCCTGCATTTCCATTCAACAGTGAGCTGTCTGTATAGAAAACATAAATCTCGCTGGAGAACCATTTGGACCAAGTTTCCTCACATTCCTCTCTAGAAGAGATGACCAGTTCAGCGGGCTTCTTAAAGTTATATACCTTGCTCATGACGTCACTATGCATATCTATTTCGGGACAATCTGTCCGTAGTCTATCAAGTATGTGACCATGACCGCATGTGTTCGCTCTGTTTACCCACGTCCCTGCCACATGCAGTCTGTAGACAGCTCTTTTAGCCATGTACTCTACATGTACATAAATGTAAAGGAGCCAGACCCAACATGGCTTCCAACGACAGTGTTGGTGTGGTACGCATTGAGCCACTAATACCTACACATGCCATTCTTTGTATTTTATTTAATCTTGCACGGATGTATTGTTTCTCCGTCTTTGGCCACCAGACAACACATGCAAAAACAAGTGTTGGTCTGATTATTGCTGTGTATATCCATAGGATCATTTTGGGACTAAGGCCCCAATAACGACCGAAGGATCGACGGCATTGCCAAAAAGAAATGACAGCCTTGTCAATTTTTTTTGTTAAATGAGTATCCCAATTTAACCTTTTGTCAAGAATAATGCCTAGAAACTTAACCTCATCTGAGTAGCTTAACTGCACTGAAAAGATACAGACTTGGTGTTGCAGGCACCTTTATCTTATTGGTAAATAAAACTACCTGTGATTTGGAAGGATGGACTGAAAGTCCTTGCTCCCCACACCACTCTTCAACCACCTTCAGTGAATTTTGCATCAGATCCACTAGAGTGCGGGGTTCTTTCCCAATTGCCAGTATGGCAATGTCATCAGCGTAGCCCTGAGAATAGGGTCTCGATTGATTCAGTCTCTTAAGAAGACTATCAACTACCAAAATCCACAGAAGAGGTGAGAGAACACCACTCTGTGGACAACCGCGTTTGACAGAAACTGAAACAGTAGTATTACCCATTTCAACAAAGGCAATGCGGCAGCTCAACATAGACACGATCCAATTTGAGATCGTGCTACTAATTCCATGTAGCGATGCCGCAGTCCTGATTGATTCGAAGGTGGTATTATCAAAAGCACCTTCTATATCCAAAAAAAACACCCAAAGCAAATTCTTTGGCATCCAGTGCTCTTGCAATTTTAGTCACCAGATGATGCGCAGCTGTTTCTACCGATTTCCCAATCTGGTATGCATGCTGATTGGTACTTAGTGGAAACTGTAGTAAGGCATTGTCCCTTATATAACGGTCAACCAGTCTTTCCAGAGTTTTGAGGACAAAGGAGTTCAAGCTTATTGGTCGAAGTGACTTGGCTTCACTGTAGTTGTTTTTACCTGGTTTTGGTATGAAAACAACTCTAGCTTTCCTCCACACTACTGGGACATATCCATTTTTGGCAATTACTTCGAGGTCTTAACCGGTACGCTGAACATGTCCAAACTAAATGATCCTATGGCAGCATATAATTGTTGTTAATTAATATAAATAATTGTTGAAGACCGTATGTCATGTAATTGAGGAATATACCACTACCTAGATTATTACCAACCCTATATAAGTTTTGTTTCTGTAAAGAATTAATTAATAAGAGGAAGGTTCGAATTCATCCGAAACACGTAAAATGAGAAGTGAAGTTTTTATCTGAAAAACTTCCAACCACACCTTTGAATTGAAAAAATTCCAATTTCAAACTCTCACCAAAATATTCTATAAGTCCTATAAACCTGGCATTTTGCCATCCTGCTGGAAGTTGGCCAATATTCACCCTGTTCCAAAAAAAAAACGAACGAAATGTGATATTTCAAATTATAGACCAATAGCCTTACTCCCAGTCCTCTCCAAAATATACGAGCACTATATTAATTCACGCACATATCCAAATGTTTGGAAGACAACCATTTGTGATTCGATATCTGACAGCCAATACGGTTTTAGAAACAAAAAATCAACAACCGCGATCTATTGAACTATGTAGCACATCTTTGGAATAGCATATTTGATAAAGGTGGTGAAACGTACGTCATCGCATGAGACATCTCAAAAGCATTTGATCAAATCTGGCATGCCAACATAAGCTCGTTGCGTACGGTTTTCATCCCGCAGTCGTGAATTTGATTCAAAATTTTCTGTCTAACCGATACATCTCGGTATCTATAGATGGCTTTTCTTCTGAGTCTAAATTAACGCTGGTGTACCCCAATGCTCAGTTTTATCTCCCACTTTACTTTTAATCTATATCAACGAACTGTTGAAAATCACTAGTATGTAGTAACCCAATAAATAGTTTTGCAGATGATAGTACAATGCATAATTCATTCGTCCCCCTATCTTCAAAGGGTAAAATGCATGAACGAATAAATCCCGTCAAGAGAGACGCTGCCATAAATGTAAACGACGACCTAGAAAAAGTCGCCGGTTGGGGTGAAAAAATCTGGTCAATTTTAATTCCACCAAAACACAGCTATTGATTGTTTCCAGATCAAAGACCGAGTTTCCCAACGATATTTCAATTAATATGTGTGACGACCAAATAGACAAATCTGAAAGCATTCGTTTATTGGGAGTCACAATTTCCATTGAATTACTCTGGAACGATCATATAATAGCCATGGCAAAGAGCGCGTCGAGAAAAATCGGCCTCCTCACACAAACACAATTCACACAAAGTAAAGCCTAGAAATTTAATGCGGAAATTCGCAGGGAGGGAGAAACTATTATTTTTTTGTGGTAGGGTTTCTCCTTTTATATTTTAAAAAGACTCGCAATAATTGTACAATTTTGAATCAAATGAAAAATTTACGCACGTCTATGGGAAGACATAACTGTTTTTTCTGAGACAAAGTGAGGAAAACAAACAAACAAAAAAACGATTTGACATAAGACGAGTTACGTTAGACATTAGTTGTGGTGATCGGTTGGTTATGAACTGACTGTAATAGTTTAAAATACGAGCCAGGAAAACACCCACAGTCATCAACAAAAAAGAAAGATTAAAAGTATTTATTCGAATATACATTTTTTTTAAATTTTTTTTTACAAATTTCTTTATTGGCGGAGATTGATTTAAAAGTAAATTTAAATTAGGTTAACAACGATTGTGATAGTAACCACTATGCTTATATACATTTATACAATAACGCATAACATAATGGTGTAGAAAACAAGACTAAACTTAAGATTATTGTTGTCAAAGAGATAACATTATTTTAATACTGTAACATCGTTACTGATAACATCGTTAGTCAATTGTTTACTAGAATAACAGTAAATATTAGTACATCTGCGTGAAGAATATAATTTATATTTTTAGTTATAAAATCATACATGTGAATTGTCAGTAATCAACTATCAAGGGTGTGACATGAATCATAATTAAAATTCTATTTACTGTGAGAATAATTATTAAATGTAAAGTTGATTATATCAGCTCATCGAATAATACGGATAGTAATAAAGTATTTATATAATAGTAGGTGAACTTTAAAATATTCATTATTAATAAATTGCCAGTTAACAGTTGTTGCTATCGTCAGTCATGCACGTATAGTGGGATAATTAAAAGTCATACAATTGACAATTTCCTGTAGCTTTTTATTGAGAGAGAAACGAACCAAATTTTTCTTCAAAATATGACTTTTAACTAATGGATTCAGCTTCGGAACATCAAACAACTGCAATATACTTTTATAAAACAATTCTGCTGATTTACTAGATAGAGTAGTTATTCAGAAGACTCTTTGATGGCATCAGCACGATTCTTATTAAGCAGACAATGCCATGTCCTGACTTATTTTGGTTTCCAAAATTGTGATATCACGTTCTGTATTAGCATTGGAAGTTTCATTTTATGACTCTGTTCAGTAATAGTAAGTAGGCGAGCGACAAAAAATTTTAAATACTTTCTAAAGGCTCAATTTTTAATATTATGTCACATAGGTGGAGTAATTAAAAAGTATGCTGTCAGCCGGTTTCGTAACTGTTTGGTGTGGGGCGGCTCCAATTTTGTAAAAAAACATGCATATATACCTACAACCACTACTACAGCAATCAAAGGTTGCGACTTCCCCTTCTGTAATACGGTGCGCTGTGCTCAATAAATATTAAAAAATAATGAATGAAGTTTTTTTGTTTATTTTATTTGTATATGCGTTTTATTGCATGCACATTGAAGCTGATCTGCTCAATAAGAAAACGGTAACGAAAGTTAAAATATATATAAGGTTGTAACCAAATTAAGTTCGTTTTTTTACCAACGACTTAATGGTATTTTTCACAGCCAACTTTACATTTCACACCACATAATCATTAAATATTTTAACAGCTGACATAGGAAGGTTTGCTTGTGTGTAACGTCTAATTTATTTCACGCAGTAGTTTGGGATTGGTACCAAAAGCCGAGGTGCGGACTTGGCCCAGGTTTGGCCCCTCAGCTTGTTTTACCCGGAGACCAGCTAAAACAGATGACAATTAAGGCATTAATTAATGCAAACCGGCGAATAACAAATCGTTAAATCGCTGAGATATTAAATTTGTCAAATCCGACCGTTCATGCTCATTGACTAGGTTTAATTTCAAAGCTCGACACATTTGGGTTCCACATATTCTTTTGAAATAAATTTGTGTCATCGCGTGACGTTTATGATTTGCTTCTCAAACGTTAAGAAAATTACCCATATGAAGGCGCATCAACACGGCAGATGATGGTTATCTTACTTATTTAATTATTATGAAATTTAACATATTGCGCTTATATTAATTTGCAGATGATGAGTCGAAGATAGAAATGATTCAGAAAATGATGATTTTCAAACGATGATCCAGAAAATGATGATTCAAGTGAAGTTTACAACTACAGTAGCCACTCAGATTGAAATGATTTTGTATATTTACTCGGGCTTTTTGAGATCAATTTAACTCAAGTATGTAAGAAAGTAATTGGAATTTTTTCAATTCAAATTTCAAAGGTATGGTTGGAAGTTTCTCAGAAAAAAATCCACTTCTCATTTTACGTGTTTCGGTTGAATTCGAACCTTACTCTTTGGTGCCTTGTTCGAATCCTTCGACACCACTGAGGCGATGAGAATTTCGAAGTTGTAATTTCTTCATCACTTATTTATTTACTTCAGTTGAATTTTTCCACTTTCATTAGACTCCATATTGTGGAAATCTTTTTTCTACTCCTATCACAGTAAATTATAAATTACATCACACTATCCATGACATGTAAATTGATTATTTCAAATAGCGTGCGGTAAGTAAAAAAAAGCGTGCGTTTATGGATTTTCATATATATATTACCGCACGCTTTTAATAAAAAGAAAAATTTTTATTTAAAAAAAAATTTGATTTTTAAAAATTAAATATTTCAATTCATTTTGACACAGAATAATGCAAAGCCTACCACAATTTGTAAACTATTCACATTTAATTTATAATTAGTAGTTCATTTTTTCAAGTAATTATATGCGTTTGGGCATTAAAACAAAGTCGTAGAAAAAGTATATAACAAATCTCGAGTTGTAAAGCATTTTCCATGCTCGTAAAGATACTCGTAAAGATACGCAAAATTTTCCCTCGCATGTAAAATGCTATTTACAACTCTAGATATGTAATATACTATTACATTATATGGGAATTTCCACATTAAATTTCTAGGCATTACTTTGTGTGAATTCATAGTATAAAAGAAATGAAAAAACTGATATTTTGGCTTTTATTATAACCGAACATATAATTTTTGATATTTTATGAATTAAAAATTAATTTGTTCATAATGAAAAAGGTTTGACAGCAAGTTTTCATAATATACTTTGAAAATTTTAACATAACTTAAATATTTGTTCGTGTCGGTAGAAAATATTGCTTTTTTTTGTTGTTGCGGGAAACTGATATTTTGGCTTTTATTATAACCGAACATATAATTTTTGATATTTTATGAATTAAAAATTAATTTGTTCATAATGAAAAAGGTTTGACAGCAAGTTTTCATAATATACTTTGAAAATTTTAACATAACTTAAATATTTGTTCGTGTCGGTAGAAAATATTGCGTTTTTTTGTTGCGAATCTATAAACTTTCATCGAATATTTTTTCAAAATAAATTGCTTTTAAATCTTTTAATCGCATTAATTTTAAAAGAATATTATTTAAAGTTGAAGCTAGTAAATTGCCCTACAGAATTATTTAAGTAAAAATTGTTTTTATTCACACCCTGGGATCTCTCTTACCGGTAAGTAATTACTTACCGCCTGCATGATCGGTAAGTAATTACTTACCGACCTGTGATTTGTAAACGAAACTTACTATGTTTATTTACGAATCAGTAAACATGCAAATTTGCCTGATCGTGCAAAAATGTTTTTTTATCGCACAGATCAAGGATCAAACTTATTACTACAAATATGCATTTGACTAAGAATACTGAATATCACATCTCGATATCGGTAAACTTATGACGGTAAAATTATGATAAATTAAAATATTTTTTCGCTTTTCATCCTTCGAATTGGCCTAACTCTCAATTCAGTTCACGTATTTTCCTAATCTGTTTTCAAATTTTCAAAGCACAACATTATATATAACATTTAATTAAAATAACTTTACTTGACGAATTTATTTCATCATAAATATTTTTCTTTATGCATAGAAACCACCTACTTTTATTAAGCTACATGATACTCGGTAAGCAAAAAAAATACTAAATTCGATATTATAAACGAGTTTTGTCACATTATCTTGTATTTCTAAAAATCGTGCACCGTAAGTTTTGGGGAATTCCACTGTCATGGGAATTACCGTTGCGCTATTGAAATGTTGATTGGTAAATTCGTGCATTGAATTGTTTAATATGGATGACCTTTGTAGTTATGAGCTTAGATATTCGCAAATAGAGCGAAATATGTAGTTATATGTCATTAATTTAAACAGATTGTGAGACGAAAACAAACTGAAACAGAAAAAACTCTTATTCTAAAATCAAAAGATTTTCAAAGTAGTCAAATTCTAGGGGCAGTACAAGCGGTTCATAAGAGCGTATCTGAGAAAAATGTGAACCGGGGATTAATTTGGTTAACGGAGTTGCAAGTATCTTAAGAGTTAGGAGGCTCTTTGCCTCTGGCACTGAAAATGTCAACCTCTTATTTTGCATCCCAACCTCACCAGGGGTTTGACCGGGTTAAATATCCTGAAGCAATGTTTCATTTAGTTAGCTTTTATTGCCAGTTGTCGTGAACCTATCAAAAATCTTTTCATCAACTGAATACCATGTTAACACAAATAAAAAGTTCGATATTCATTTCTGTTGCTTTCAATCTTCGCTCTAAAGTGGTTTTGATCGTCACACCGATATCCATGGGATCAGAAAGATAGAAAGTTCAGAAAGATAGAATTTCGTTTCACGTATGGAGTCCTTTTGATGTGAACAAACCTGAAAACCTATGCAAATATGACAACACTAGTGAACTGTCGGTAGACGTGATTCCCATGAATGATAGACCCGGCCCGCAACTCTCGTGATATCTGGTTTACGATAAATGTTTTCAGACCTTCCTCCAGAGTTACTCTTGTAACACTTTAAAGTAAAATATTACAAATAAGAACAACAATGCAATGAGTTAAATGGTAGGATTTAGTGCTAAACATGTTGATTCGAATAATAAAAAGAAAAAAAAAACAAAAAAGAAATTACTTATTAAAGTCACTACTTCAATATAGAAAGCAAAATAATAAAAAAATCTTATTAATTTTTTAAAACTAGGATGTGATCAATGGATCCATCACTGATTGATGATCGAATTTTCGTTAGAAATTCACCAGCAAATGAAAAATTCCATTCGGTTTCGGTTGACGTTGGTTTGATGGTTAGTAAGATTATAGGTATAAGGACTCTCTAAATTACTGGTACTTTTTCCATTAGTATTATACAGTTTAAGCTCTTTAAATAATTAATCAAACATCCTTTGTTTTGTGATTTTGGGTTAAAATCAACTCAATCGTTTCATTCAACTCGGTCGAAAGATCATGACACTTAGCGCCAACTATGTTACAGTCACTAACCTCAAGCATATCACTTTCACATTCTGGTTCAATTCCATAAAGTCTATGCAGAATATTTTTTTCCAAAATGTCCCATATTGGTTTTCGATTGCATTCTAAAGAATGCGTCACTCATAATTTCTTTTGAACTGATCCGAATTTTGTAGAAATTTTATTAGAGACATTTTTAATTCTCCTATTTCATGGTTTTCTTTTAATAAATTTGGCATTTAGCAATTTAGCACAGCTTCGGTGTTAAGTATGTTCATATTTTCCTTTCCTAATGCTTCTGAAGCTACTTCCAGAGCCTCGATGCTCGGCTACATGATTTATTACTCGTTTGTCCCACTTTTCAAATAACTTCAACTCTCTAAGAACTTTTTTAATGGTAATTTGCAACCTATGGAATCGGCCCAACATACTCGCTGTGTATTCCACCGTATACTGATATCTAGGATAAGATTCAGTTCTGACTCTGACATTCTAACTCAATTACATAGTTTTGAAGTATTGCGTTTTTTCTTTACATGAGATTTTTGTACATAATTTTGAAAACGATTCCTTAATTTCTTTTGTCAAAAATCGTAGGGATGTCCCACCCCTTGAGAAAGTCATATGTCGAGTTGGACAGATGGAGTTAAAATAGAAAAACTTTTGTGTAGGATTGAACTCCCACTCATCAGATACAGCATCTATTTTTATGTAGAATAATTAATTACATTTTTTAAATAATTTGCATCGGTAGAATGCGCTAATAATAGTTTGTACATCGTTTGAATAACCAGCTGCAATTTTACATCTTTTTGCAATGCAAATAAATTGATATTGTATAACCGATTACTTTGATATTAATCGGATGAACTATGTCAATTTAAATGCAGTGCAAAGTTAGGGTTTACCTTGTATTAATCTTAAACAAAAATCATTTAAAGAAACTAGACTCTGGACTTTGTGTAGAAAGAAAACTAGAACATGTATTAAAAATATTCTTTTATTTTCTAATTACAGAAAAATAAAAAACGTATTCAACAATGCACATGCACATGTCATTTTGGTTTGGGCCAAATATTGGTGAATTTTTATTCAAAAACTTAAAAATTACGAGTGCCGGTGGCTTAACACTATTATGTGTAATATTAGCTGGATTAGCAATTGCATTTGAATCACTTAAAGTTCATGATGCAAAAACAAGAGCACGAACTGCACGTGAAAGAGAACGTACCTCATCGATTCCAGCGAGTGAAACAGCAAATCTACTTGCGATTGATCTATCTCCACCACAGCAACCATTAATTACAAGATCGTTGAAAATGGCGAAAGAATTTTGTATTTTTATTCTAAATACATCACTCAGCTATGCTCTTATGTTATCGGTGATGGTGTACAACGGATATATATTTATTGCTGTTGTTATTGGTATGGGTGTAGGTTATTTTATTTTTGGACATTACTCGATGAAAATAAATATGGAAAATATACAAGCTAGGACGACAAATGTTATATGTACACCGAAATGTGCGGATACAGGTAAATTGTTGTTTTATGTAATTGTAATAATTTTTATATTTAATTTACTTATAGGTCATAATTGTAGAAGAAGGAAACAAGGAATAAAAATTGCCACTATCTCTGTTCCTTATCTAGAAACATACGATTTATGCACAATATCAGTAGCGAATCCTAATTCCTAATTTCTTTTGTTTTTATATTTTGTTTTGCAATTTGCTTTGTTATTAGACTTCTTTTTCTTGTAGATGGAAATAACTGAATTTGGCAATCAGAATTGAATTTGGCAATAGTATGATGCGGATGATAACGGAATGTTTCAATTAAACAATTTTGTTCACTGCTTTTTTGATCCCATTTCTACCAGAACGTTAAATTTGTTAAAAGTAACCATCGAAATCTGAAACAATTAACTCCAGATGTGAGGAGGTGGACTAGAAACGTAAAACGAGCGCTAATTTCAAATCATTTGCCTAGATATCGATTCCATGAGTAAAAATAAAACTAACTTCAAACTTCAATATTTTTTTTAAATAGGTCATCAAGTATTACTGTAAATTCTAAATGTTGAAATAATTGTATAAATATTATGGTGAAGTTCCTTATTTAACATTGTTTGTTTACTTTTAACAATCTTAATGTTTCTGTTAGCATAGCGATCAATTTTGCATCTATGGCACTGACTCAGTTATACACTAACACATACACAGTAAATTTGTCATTTTTTATCTATCGGATCGCATAGTATATAAGTTGCATTCTTTTTCAAACGACTAAATCATCCACTGACAAATTTGCTAATCCTTGGCGACCAACTTTTATAGGTGATGCCATATGAAACTAAAAAAATGGCATTCCACTTATAATAGCGGTATAAGTAATGACAGTACAACTAATGCAATGTATGTCGGTCAACAGTGATCAGATCACCATTGTGGAGTTATTTATTTCAGATTTGCTGGTTGACTTATTCAATGTTTACAAAGCATATTTGAAATCTGGTTATTGGTATTGGCCAATTAACAGTTTTACAGGCTTTGTTTCGATAGTCGATGCTTGCTTTACGCATCTGTCACATGACCATTTATAATTCCTAACAACCTCAAATTAAATGTTGAATAAGTCATCTATCTCGAAATAAAAGTAATTAATCCATTAATAATGACTGTATAAGAACAGCAAAAGCATAGATAGTTGTGCGGTGCATACGCATAAATTGCTGTGTCGTCATTACATATTTGAAGATGAACTTTACAGTAACGGTTACTAAAATATACTATCGCAACATGATTTAAAACTTTTCACCAAGATGCTTTGGGCTTGGTTGACTTGTGGTTTCGGATCTGGCAAAAATATAACGATTTTTCCATCAATAACTATGTTTTTATAACTGCCGTGTCGCGAAAATAACAAATGTTTATTAGAAAATATTTCTTTGTTGAACTTTTTTTTTAAATTCCCAATTCATAGGGAAAATCCAGAATACGCAAATGCATTGGTAAGACTAGCAAAAGAAGACTTTTAGCTGACACCAAACCACTTTTGATTTTCTTCAATGTTATATAAACATAAAGTAGTAGTACCTTATACTTTTAGGTTTTTGTTTTAGGTAAACTTCTCATTCGCCCCCGTGGGCGAGATGGAGAAGTGGATAAGTCAACAACATCACTTACAAGGAAGTTAAGCAACACTGGGAAGGGTCCGAACTTAAACGGGTGACCGCTTGGGCACTTCATCAGAAAAAATATGGAAATATGATTGAATCACATTGAAACAGGAATATCTCGCCCACGGTTTGCCAGTATACCTTATCCAGCAGCCCTGGAAACTGGCTAGGATTCGATGGCCCAATCACTCGTTAATCCGAAAGGTGAATCCGAAATTCAAATGATTAAAGAAAAGTACACTAGAAAGAAACAAAACAAAATAAACCGGAATAATCAAATATCGACCCTTGGCTACCGTACCCCGGACACGAGTAGGAAACTGGAATGTCAGAACTCTGATAGAAACATCGAGGTTAGCACAAGTTGAGAAAGTAATGGAACAAAATATAACATCGAGATACTAGGACTCAGTGAAGCAAGATGGAAAAACAGCGGAGAGCTAACAACAAGTAAAGGAAATTACATGATGTTCTCTGGTAAATCCAACACACATGAACAAGGCGTAGCAATATTAATAACACCTAACGCAAAGAAAGCACTTCTCGAATGGGAAACCAATCAGTAGCAGAATAATAACAGCAAGATTCCAATCGAAATTTAGAAATACAACGATCATACAATGCTATGCACCTACCGAAGAAGCTGATGATGCGACAAAAGATGAATTCTACAAACAGCTCCAAGCAGCGCTGGCTAGTGCACACCGAAATGACATCAAAATAATACAAGGTGATTTCAATGCCAAAATTGGAACCGACAACACCGGAATGGAATCAGTTATGGGCAAACATGCACTAGAATCAACACGTAACAATAATGGAGACATCACAAATCAACTATTCATAGGAGGCAGCAAGTTTCCACACAAGAACATACACAAATACACTTGGACATCACCAAATGGAAGAACCAAGAATCAAATTGATCACGTACTGGTGAATAAGAAGTTTCTATCCTCACTACAAGACGTCAGAGCAAAGCAAGGAGCAGACATACACAGCGACCATCAACTGGTAATTGTAACATTCAAAATTAAACCAGACGCTGTAAAACACAACAAGTCATGTCAGAGGAAATTTAACATCAACAGATTGAGCGACAAAAATACAAATAACATCTTCAAAGAATCGCTCCAGCTCAATCTACCAAACAACGAAACCACCAGCATTGATGAAAAATGGGAACAAGTTAAAGAAGCTTACGTCAAAACTGCTACAGATGTGCTAGGATACCAAGACAAATCACGAAAACCATGGATTAGCGATGATACATGGAAGAAAATTGAAGAGCGTCGTCAGCTCAAGTTGCAGTTGTGTCACCAGAACACAACCGAGATCCGCAACAAATATGAAAGTACAGCAAAACAAGTTAAAAAGATGGCAAGGAATGATGTACATCTATGATGTAGAAGATATACAGAAAGCATTCTCAAGACTGCAGAAACAGCAGCAGCTAATAGAAATATGCGCACACTACACAAATGCGTGAGAAAGGTCACCAACAAATGTACAAACACTCCACCAATAAAGAATGAATCTGGTCAAACCCTCACAACACATGAACAACAGCTAAATAGATGGAAAGAATACTTCGAAGACAACTGCCACCAACATGAAGATAATTTGCAGTCTCCGGATGACAACTATAACGAAACTATCAGCACCCATCCACCAACGGAACGGGAAGTTAGAGATGCCATACAGAAACTCAAGAATAACAAATCTGCTGGTACAGATAATATATCAGCAGAATTACTCAAAGCAGATGTAAACACAACAGCAGAAGCTCTAACATCACTATTAGCTGATGTATGGAACGAAGGTAAAATATCAACCAAATGGAAAGAAGGTTTAACCATAACAATCCCAAAGAAAGGTGATCTAAGAGAATGCAAAAATTGGAGAGGTATATCTCTGCTCAACACAATAATGAAAATACTAGCGATGATCATTCTCGAAAGAATTTCTCCATCAATTATCATCATAGAGCAATCAAATGAATGGAATTCACCATTGTATCTTCTCTTCGTGGACTTCGAACGCGCCTTCGACTCAATCAACAGAAGCGCGATATGGAAGACACTTTGTGAAATGGGCATCCCGAAGAAAATAGTTGATCTAATCAAAGAAATGTATCGGGATGCTGCAAACAGAATACAATACAAAGGACAGCAAAGTGATGAATACTACAGCCACCGAGGAGTGAGACAAGGCTGTGTACTATCCCCGCTACTATTCCTAATAGTACTAGATAGTATCATGACCAAGCTCGATGATGCAACTCCAAATGGAATCCAATGGAATACAACAAGACGGCTCAATGATCTAGACTACGCAAATGACATCTGTCTACTTACACACACACATAAGGACATGCAGCAGAAAATACAGAAGCTATCAACCCTTGCACATGAAATCGGTCTGAGCATTAATATCAGAAAAACAAAGGCTATGAGATTGAACACCAAAACACCAATTACCATCAACAATACACAAGTGGACGAAGTTGACAAATTTGTGTACCTTGGTTGTACTGTAGCAAAAACAGGCGGGACTGAAGAAGATATCAGTCAGCGTATTAACAAAGCCAAAAATACGTTCAATATGCTTCACAAGATCTGGAATGCATCCGTCCTGTCAAGAAAGACAAAGCTACGAATGTTCAATGCATGTGTCAAGTCAGTACTGCTGTATGGGTGTGAAACGTGGAAACAAACAAGAAAGATCACAAATCAACTACAGGTGTTTGTGAACAAATGCATGAGAAGACTGCTCAAATGCTTCTGGCCAAACACCATCAGTAACCAGGAACTTCTACGGCAGACAGAGCAGTTAGACATTGAGACCGAAATAAAACATCATACATAGGACATACACTGAGAAAATCAGTCGAAGATATAAGAAGGATGTCCCTAGAGTGGAATCCACAAGGTAAAAGGAGAGTTGGAAGACCACCCATGACATGGAAGAAGACGGTGCTAGCTGAAGCAAATTGGCAAGACATGGGGTGAACTGAAAGCGATTGCCCCCAACAGAGTGAGATGGTCCAGTCTAGTAGACGCCCTATGCTCCTAAATGGAGATAAAGGAAAAAAAAAAAAAAAAAAAAAAAACTTCTCATTCAGAAAATCCGTGTGAAATCAGTGTCCAATTTCAAGATGATCACACCAGGGGTACGTTCAAAAACTTTACTATAGTTAAATATTTAATGCACCGATCAAAACACGCATTTAAATATTTAATAACTATAGTTAAATAACACTAGTTTACAAATTTTGGAATTTTTTTGTCTCCCTGAATAAAACCCAACTTTTCTTATGGATTTGGACCTCCTGAACACGAATATCATATTCATTTTTTTTGGTTAGCTCTTGTTTTTGAGATATTCACGAAAAATCAATTTTTTCGGTGATCAAAAATGTTGTTTCGGTTTTTGGGTTTCATATTTTACAAAACAAACAAATAAAATATTTTAATGAAACAAGTGCATAGTAAATATGCCAACAAACATTTTGAGCTATATTTTGTAAAAATCCATTAAGGACTCTGGAAGTTACAGTCGAAAAAATTTGAAAAAATACGAAAAATTCACGTTTTTTTCATATTTTTCCATTTTCAACACCATAAATTTTGAACAAATAAAGACACTAATTTTTTTTAATTTCTTGGAGCCTATAGTAACTTCAATTTTCTTTCTTTCAAGCTATAATATACGAGTATTGGTGCAGTTTGCACCAAGTTATTCAAGTTTTTCCAAAGAAAGTCAAAACTCAAAATTTGGAATAAAAATTCAACTTTACGAATAATTTCAATTCTGCAACATAATTGATTTATATATAAGTTGTTTTGGTAGTAGATCTAGCTCCTCCCACCTCGGACTTATTTAAAGAGTTGGAAAATATCAGTTAGTTGATTATGAAATGTCTTTTTTTGACAAAAGTTGTATTTTGTTTGTATATGATTTTTCTCGAAATTGAGATTTTTTTTGTTAAGTTTTTTGACATGATCTAGCTCCTCCCACCTTGGACTTATTTTAGGAGTAGGAAAATATCAGTTAGTGGGTTATGTAATGTCTTTTTTGACAAAATTTGTATTTTATTTGTATATGATTTTTCTCGAAATTGAGATTTTCTTGTGAAGTTTTTTCACATGATCTAGCTCCTCTCACCTCTGATTTATTTTAAGAGTTGGAAAATATCAGTTTGTTGATTATGAAATGTCCTTTTTTGACAAAAGTTGTATTTTATTTGTAATTGATTTTTCTCAAAATTGAGATTTTTTTTGTGAAGTTTTTGGACATGATTTAGCTCCTCCTACCTCGGATTTATTTTAGGAGTTGGAAAATATCAGTTAGTGGGGTGATTTAGCAGTATGTATTATGTAACTTCCACAAATAAAACAAAATGAATTTGTGCTATTTTTACACTTGAAACTTCTTGACGACGCCATTTAAATAAACTTGATTTTACACTTTACTAACAATTTATTTTGCTTTAAAAGGCAGCTATCACTATTGATTTATTGATTTTTAAAAACAATACACAATTTAAAATTTATAATTGTAATATTTTTTCTTTTTTAATTATTATTTTCACTTGAATGTTTGGAATTAAATTTATCCTCAGAGAGATTATATTTGCAACTAATCATACGACAATTATCTACTTAAAAAGAAACCTTTAAACTAATTAAACAAAAGTTGGGAAAACCGAAAAACTATTAAAAAGGAGAAGTAATTGCTTTCTTAAATTAAACTTAAAATGATCATAAACGTAAGGAGTAACACAAGGTGGGCGGTGATAGAAAAAAATTTACATTATCAAAAAACAAAAAAAAAGAGAAAACAGAAAATAAACAAACCTTACAGGTATTGATAGACATAAATAGGGGCTTAACTTTATGGTGCTTGAACTAACTTAAATAGCTCTGATGTTTTGCCTCTCCTCACAATTCATTATCTTTTGTTTATATTTTTCTATATACGTCTCATATCGATCCAATTCCCAACTTCGAAAACAAAAATGGAAATTATACTTTACTTTTTTAAAATAATTCTTTACTGATGTTTGAGAACGACTGAACTTATAAAATTATTATTTATGGCACAATAAATTAAGTAAAAAATTATTTTTTCCAAATTTTGAGTTTTGACTTTCTTTGGGAAAACTTGAATAACTTGGTGCAAACTGCACCAATATTCATGTCGTATAGCTTAAAAGAAAGAAAATTGAAGTTACTATAGGTTCCAAGAAATTAAAAAAAATTAGTGTCTTTGTTTGTTCAAAATTTATGGCGTTGAAAATGGAAAAATTTTAAAAAAACGTGAATTTTTCGTATTTTTTCAACTTTTTTCGACTGTAACTTCCAGAATCCTTAATGGATTTTTACAAAATATAGCTCAAAATGTTTGTTGGTATATTTACTATGCATTTGTTTCATTAATATTTTTAATTTGTTGGTTTTGTAAAATATGAGACCCAAAAACCGAAACAACATTTTTGATCACCGAAAAAATTGGTTTTTCGTGAATATCTCAAAAACAAGAGCTAACCAAAAAAAATGAATATGATATTCGTGTTCAAGAGGTCCAAATCTATAAGAAAAGTTGGGTTTTATTTCGGGAGATTTTTCTTGTAAACTAGTGTAATTTTTGAACGATGATCATTAAGTAAAATACTACTTACACAAATACTAATACAATCTGTCAAAATCGTATGTCCGAATAATTCTATCATAAAATGTCTCAAAATTGAATAAAATTAAAATACAAAATTGAAACCGGAAAAATTAAAAACTAAGACTAATTACACTAATTTACAAATTTTGAACTGTTTTTGTCTCTCTGACTAAAACCAACACTTTCTGGGGAATTTGGACCTGCTGGACAAGAATATCCTATTCATTATTTTAGGTTAGCTCTTGTTTTTGAGATATTCACGAAAAACTAATTTTTTCGGTGAAAAAAAAGGTTATTCCGGTTTTTGGAACGCATATTTTACAAAACAAACAAATTTAATGTATTTATGAAACAAATGCATAGTACAGACGCTAACAAATATTTGGAGCTATTTTTTGTAAAAATCCATTAAGGATTCTGGAAGTTACACTCGAAAAAAGTTGAAAAAAAATCAAAAATTTATGTTTTTTTTTAAATTTTCAACATTCAACTGCATAAATTTTGAACAAACAATGATTGTAAATTTTTTTAATTTCTTTGAACCTATAGTTACTTCAATTTCCTTTCTTTTTAGTTAAAAAACACGCAGGTTGCACCAAATTATTCAGATTTTCCCAAAAAAAGTCAAAACTCAACATTTGGAAAAACAAATTTTTTACTTAGAATAATTTAAATTTTGCAACATAATTGATTTATGTATGAGTTGTTATATAGAATTTCGTATAAAAACTGCGAGTTATTTTGAGTTTTCCTTATTTCAACCGCTTTTATGTATTTTTTATTTTATTTTTGTGCCGCATCGTTAATAATGTTTTATAAGTTCAGTCGTTCTCAAACATTAGTTAAGAATTCTTTTAAAATAGTAAAGTGTAAATTTAATTTATTTAAATGGCGTCGTCAAGAAGTTTCAAGAGTAAAAATAGTCCAAATTCATTTTGTTTTATTTTTGGAATTTGTATAATACATCCTGCTAAAAAAATCACTCCATATATAAGAATTGCATACCTTTATTACTTTTGCATAAAACTAAATGAAGATAAACCGTGGATGCCGAAAAATAGTTATAGTATAGCCGAAAAATAGTCAACTGCAACTTAACACATTCAAGATGGTAAAATAGAGGAGAAAATGTTCATTTAATGTTTTAACGTTGTGTTACGACCAGGTTTTGACCATAACCCGCAATTTTAACTCGAAAATCTGTATAACAACTCATATAGAAATCAATTATGTTGCAGAATTTCAATTTTTCTTAGTAAACATTTTTTTTTTTCCAAATTTTGAGTTTTGACTTTTTTTTGGGAAAACCTGAATAACTTGTGCAACCTGCACCATAATTCGTGTTTTTAAACTTAAAAAAAGGATATTGAATCAACTGTAGGCTCAAATAAATTAAAAAAATTTATGGCGTTGAATATGGAAATATTTAAAAAAAACATACATTTTTGATTTTTTTTCAACTTTTTTCGAGTATAACTTCCAGAATCCTTAATGGATTTTTTCAAATAAAAGCGCACAATGTTCGTTAGTTTCTTTACTATGCACTTGTTTCATTAATACATTGAATTTGTTTGTTTTGTAAAATATGCGATCCAAAAACCGGAATAACATTTTTGTTCACCGAGAAAATTGGTTTTTCGCGAATATCTCAAAAACAAGAGCTAAAACCTAAAAAAATGAATACGATATTCGTGTTCAGCAGGTCAAAATCTATAGGAAAAGTTGGTTTTTATTTAGGGAGATTTTTCTTCGAAACTAGTTTAATATGCAGATAATTTTTATATACTTTAGTCAGTGTATATTCAACGTAGTTTTCATAAATTTTTATTGAAAAATATTGAATACATAGTATCAAAGTTATATATCAGCTTTGCTGTAAAGTAAATTAACGAAGTTGATTATAATTTGTATGAATGTAGTTATTGTTGTACGTAACTTATTCATTTTGATTTTTCAACCTTAAAAATAGTAAAAATTAAAATTTCCAAAATCGGGTACGGCTAAACCTTAGCAAAGACGAATAAATTAAAAAAAGGTGAAAATGGTTCATAATTGCTCGAGTTATCGATGCCAAAGTTAGAAAAAAGTCGTTTTGAGAAAAACGCGTTTAAGTTTTCAATCGATTTTTCTGTTTATAAAATCATGTATATTCTCAAATATTTATACTTTCATCAAACTATCGAGTATATGATGATGGCTCACTAAGAAACTTGAAGAGCAACTGTTTACCTACCAAACTTCTAGGAAAGTAACTCAATAAAAGGAACTAGATATAGATATTCGATAGAAAGAATGAGATAAAATTGTAAGAACTATAGCAACAGGGTTCATTCAATAAAATAACTGTAACTCCGTCAATTTTTGAAATTCAAATATCATTTAAAATCTTTGCGATTCTAACACCGACTGCACTGTAAAAAAATCAATATCTTTCAGTTGCATTATAATCTAACGTTCCTATAGAGTATAGACGCTTCAGGGACACCAGTCACGAAATGTACATTGCTAGAGACGATCGGTGGAATCCGTATTTGTGGAACTGGGAAGTCCAATCCCAGTATGTTGACTAACTGATTCCAACTTTAATTACTAATTTTGTGAGTCGATTCGATAGATATATTCCGGTCAATGTAAATTGAACCTCTATCACAAACCTTTCAATTAAAAACTTATTTTGATAATTTGCTCAGTAATCTTTTTTGAATTTTTTATCATTTTGCTTTTTCATTCCTAATTTTATTTATTTTTGTAAATTTTATTTTTAGAATCCACAACATCGATTTATGATAATGGCGCAAGCAGTAGTTACAATGCTATAAACGAAGCACCTGTAACTGTGCATCATCATTGCTAAAATCTATGATACAAATTTTAATTCCTAAACATTGATTTTGATTAAAACGGAATAATTGTGATTTTAATGTAATATATAACATAAAAACTAAAAGAAAAATACTAATTATTAATTATTTAAGAAAAATGCAAATAAAGTTTAAGAATTTTTGTCTACGTTCACTAATTGTTCGTCAGATATAGAACCGGCTATTACAAAAACAAAAGGATATAGATATTATAAAATAATTAGTGTGATTAATTTTTAAGTCAATATATGTGATAGCAATTAATTTAAATTATAAATGTTAACAAATTGTACTAATTTATAAGGCTTCCTGCTTGGTTTTTTTGTTATCGCTCATCTTAATTCATTTGCTCAAAAAACAAAATGACGGTTTTTATATTTGTTTGTAATATGTAATTCTTAATGAGGCATAAATTGTTTCTCCGATTTTAAATTTTATAAACATTTTTTGTTGAACATATGTAATTGTTATATTTTTTTATATAAATAAAATAATGTATTTTATCTTCTGTTTAACGGAAAAAATGTTGAATTTTTTAACAATATGAAATCCCTTATCTCGTTGTTAGGTTACTTGGTTATCTAATCAAATTTTTGATTTTGGTCCGTGAACTCTCGATTTTAATTGATCTCTGTCATAGAATGTTTATAATAAATTAGTTTTTTTATAATCAATTTTTTGTACGAGACGGTTTGTACGTCTCGTACAAAAAATTGATAAGAAACATTTCAAAATTTATTACAACCTACAAACATTTTTCTTCCGGGATTTGATTGGTTTTAATCATCAAAAATGTGCAAACATTTGTAGGGCTTTCAAAATTATTGAATGAATACTCAAATTACGTAAACAAATAAGAAACTGACAGGTAATGTTATTATGTTTTCATTCTTAAAACAAAAAGTAACAAACTATTTAGTATATATGTGTCTCTTTTTCACCAATAGCAAACTTTTTATCCGTTTCATTTATTTTAAAAGTCAAATTTATTTTGACATGCATTTTGCTTCGATCTACAATAGTGAACGTAATACATTAAAACTCGTGTGTACTTAATAAATAATCAGAAATGTAATTATAATTATAAATTTTTGTTTGGTGTTTTGTTTCGTGGTATTTCGTATTAGTATGAATTGGCAATATTAAAAGAAAGTCCAACATTTATATTTACATAAATTTTAATTTGTGATAGTTTTATTAAATTAATCAAAGAAAAATATGAATCCTATTAAATTACATAGTGGAATTTTTCATCCAATTTTAAGAAAACTCCAAGAGAATATTGATATATCTCCACATAATTTAATGTATCCTATTTTTATAATGTAAGTCTTCTAACCTCAAAGTTGGTTTAATTTGTTTTTTAAATTAGCAAATTAGAAAATATTTAAATTTCGTTTTAGTGAAGATGATGACGCAACACAACAAATTGATAGCATGCCTGGCGTTTATAGATATGGGATTAATAAATTAAAATTGCATATTGATGAATTAGTAAAGAAGGGTCTATGTTCGGTGTTACTATTTGGAGTGATTGAATACTTACCTAAGGTAATTGGATATATTTTAAGTAACTGTTAAGTAATAAAAAATCGCCAAAATTTAAGAGAAAGTATAGTTAAAAACTATGGTAAATTGCCTAAATGTTGCTTAAAATGTGCTAGTGTACTATTGATTTATACTCAACGGTTATCGTAAAATGATAAAAATATTTAGAACGCATAGTAATTTGATGTTTTTTTCAATATAGGATTCAATTGGAACGCATGCAGATTCAAAAGAAAATCCAGTCATTAGAGTGTTACCATTATTAAGAAAATGGTATCCAGATTTAGTAATTGCTTGTGACGTATGTTTATGTCCATATACGGATCAAGGTCATTGTGGTATCATTACAGAAAATGGAATTGATAATCCGTTAAGTATAAATCGAATAGCAGAAATCGCTGTTTCTTACGCAAAAGCTGGTGCTCATATTATTGCACCTTCTGATATGATGGATAATCGAATTGCAGCTATAAAAAAATTATTAATTGAAAATGGATTCGAAAAAACGGTTGCGGTTTTAAGTTATTCAGTTAAATTTGCTTCTAGTTTTTATGGACCGTTTAGAGATGCAGCAAAATCATCGCCAGCTTTTGGTGATCGTAAATGTTATCAACTGCCACCCGGGTCACGTGGACTGGCAGCTCGGGCAGCTAAACGTGATGTTGAAGAAGGTGCTGATATGCTAATGGTTAAACCGGGAATGCCGTATCTAGATCTAGTACGACAAGTTAAAGATACATATCCTAATCATCCTCTATTTGTTTATCAAGTATCTGGAGAATATTCCATGATTTATCATGCATCTCAACGTGGAACTTTAGATATTAAATTAGTTTTATGCGAAATTTTAGTTTCCATGAGACGTGCTGGGGCGGATTGTATAATATCCTATTTTACACCAAGAATTCTTGACTGGATGCAAACTAAGAGTAGTTTGTAGTATAATTTTACTATTTCAGGACAGGTTTTAAAGTGTATTTTTAAAATATGACCAGAACTTTTTTTTTAGAATTTTTTAAATTGTTTATAAAACAAGATAGAGAAAATATAATTTATTCAAACAGGTGGTTTTTTTTATTTACTATATATAACCGAATAAATAATGTTCAGTTCTTCAGTAAAACTATTGATTTTTCCATGGAGTTTGTACATAGGTTCTATTGACTTTCTTATGGACTGATGTCAGCATAGCGGCATTTCAGTGCTGTGGTATTTGTTATCATCGATATTATTATATTAACAAGTTCAAACCATCGATCAGTTTATTGTTCTTTGCAAACCTTGAATTTCATTCTGGTAGACATTTAGGATAGCAATCTTATTTGTTCATGGTTTTTGGGAGTGCTTTTGAAGGTGTCCGAGACTTCAACAGCGCTAAAAGTCATGCTTTTGAGAATCTGGACATATCACATCTGCTTTGATAGTTATTGAATTCGGCAATATATTTTTCATATTTTTCTTCAGTTCCCAATTAAAGTTCCTTGTTAAATCAGACTCGATCGATGTGGAAAGAAAATACTGGCTATTCTTAAATTTTTATTTGGATTTTCTTCTCGTGGACGGATTTAGCCACAGTGGTTATGTTGTTTTATAAGACATCTCATTGATCGGGATGACTTTCTTCTCGATCTATGCGTTCATGCACAAGAAAATCAGTACCAAGATTCAGATTCCATCCGATAGGCATTTGATGACGTAAAATATGATAGCTTACCATAGGTGCTATATCCGGAATGAAGGAAAGATTGAAAACTTGTACAGTAATTATTATTATCGTATGAATTTGAACAAAATTTAACAACAATATACATTAAACTTCAACATTTAAGTTTTGAATCCATTGTAAGGCACCTCTTTTAATTTCATGTAAGCCAGTTAAACCTCTTTTGAATTTATGAATACTACAATCATTAACTAAATGATTCATGGTTTGGTTTTCTCCACATTCACAAAATGGATCCTCTGATATATTCCATTTATTCAATAAATATTTATATTTAAAAATATTAATATTCCGAAACCACAACGAAAACGATTTAAACGTTACCAATCTTTTCTTTTAAAGTCGAAGCCAGAACATTTAACAGTCACATCCATAACTAGTTTATAGTTGTGAACCTTAGCATGGTTCCATTGATTTTGCCACTCTATTTAAATCATAACTTCCTTTTTCAAGTAAGAGCCAACCAAGATGGTTTTCGCGATAATAGTCTTTTATGAGGTAAAACTTGTATTTCATCATATAAAAGGGAATTTTGATTAAATTTACACTTTTTAATTGTAGTGAAAAAGGACTTATTTCCTCGTAAATTTGACGGAGCAATATTGCAAAGTACATTTAACCATTGCAGAAGAGACGACTTGAGAGCTCCACTAATAATGCGAAGTGTTATTGAGCTGAACATCAATTTTATTACAATGTGACCTTCAAAGCCAAGATGGCGAACAATGTTCTGCTGCAGGATACACTATCGAAAGGGCTGATTGTCTCAAACAATTTGCATTTACACCCCATGAAGTTCCTGCTAAATTTTGTATCAAATTATTTCTTGACCGAACTTTCATCGCTTTCTCTTCTAAATGTTGTTTGTATGTTAATGACCTATCCAACTTGACTCCTAAATATTTAGGATTATGATTGTGATTCAAAAATACTCCATCAATACTAACATTCTTACGTTTAGCTTCCCTGTTATTTAAATGAAATGCAGAAACCTCAGTTTTTAATGGATTAGGCCTCAGTCGCCATTTTTTAAAATAATCAAAAGTTACGTTCAGATCACTTGTTAAAAATTCTTCACCTTCTTTAAAAGAATCACATTGATAAGCATTATAGCCAAATCATCAGCAAATTGAAATTTCTTGCTGTCTATCATTGGTAAATCATATGAGTATAAATTGAACAGTGTTGGAGCCAACACACAGTCTTGAGGTAAACCATTATTTAAGCGACGCCATCTACTAGATTTGTCATTCATAAACACTCTAAAGTAACGATTAGATAGCATGTTGTTGACTAAATTCAAAATTTTACTGCAAGGAACAACCATAATTAACTTCAATAATAGACCTTCTCTCCACACTGTATCGTATGCAGCAGTTAAAGCAACAAAAGTCTTCTTTAATTCTTGAAATCTTTTTTCAATAAATGTAGTTAAAGCTAATACTTGTTCCGTGCAACCTCTATTTTCACGAAAACCTGCCTGTTCTTTCGGTACAATTTCATTTATCACAGGATAAATTCTATTAAGAATTAATCTTTCAAGTAGTTTGTAAGGAACATACAATAGAGAAATCGGTCTATAATGAGAAGCATTATTTCCGTTACGACCAGGTTTACAAATCGTTATTACTTAATTGATCTCTTAAATATTTTTGGTAAGATACCACTGTTCAATATGTTTGAATAAAAATTAAGTAAAAAAACCTTCGTCAAAGGACCACATTTTTTTAGCATTTCCGGAAAAATTCCATCAAAACTAGCTGCTTTGCCAGTTTTAATTTGATTTCATGCAATTATAATTTCTTCCATTTTAAAGTTACTACAAAAGACTGGATTAAGAGATGTTTTTTTCATTGATCTTAATTTTTGTTTGACCATTTTCGTCTGAAAACAACGAAAAACAAACCCAATATAAACTTGATTTGCAAGAAAAATTAACACAATTAATTCAAATTGTTAAAAAAATAAAATATCGTCTTTGATATTTTAATAACGGCTAACGCTATGGTTACATTTTGTTAAAAATTTAATTTGAAACTTACTTGAAGCTAGATCGAAAGTTGGTCTCGCTATTTTCGCTATTTCAAAACAAAATCGTATCTGCAGATCGATCAGGTTATGTCAAAATGGTTCAGGTGACTGCTCACTACATTAGTTAAGGGTTTATTTTATATATCTTATTCTTTATTCAATACCAATTTAGTTTGAGGAACGGAACTTTCAATCCTAGCGACTTATAATAACTCTACTTGAAGCAATTTTCAATCCTTATTATCAAAATAATTCTCTTCTCTATTTTAGAACTTGTCTCTCTTTCTTGAATGAAAACAAGATTTATTTTTATTTTGATTGTTGTTTTTTATTTTTATTTTAGTTCGTTTCAAGTTTATCGTACCGTCAGTGTGAAATTAATTTTATCAAATATTCTTGATTTATTTATTGTTTTTCTGTAAAATAAGTTTTCTTGTTAAATGATAATAAAAAAATTGACATTTAATTTTGAAATAAGATTTTAATAATAACAAAGATCTTTCTTTTAAAACAGTTTTTTATTGTAACTGTTTTGTGTGTAATATATATATATAAAAGACAGAAGAGACAAAAGAAAAAAAATGTTATAGGTAATAATTGGATATAATTATAAAAACCCGTTTAAAAAGTAAGTTTAATTACAATTATTATTTGTTTCCATTTAAGATAAAATATTAGTGAAAGCGTTTTTGTTCTAATTTTAATTAAAAAAATTTAAGATTATGATTAAGTTTTTTGTTGCTGCAAAACGATCATTGAACTTTATATCTTGTGGTAGACAGATTTTCTGATTGGAATTTTAAACAAAGAACTACATGAATGAACGTGTTTTTGTAAATATTAATCAGAACATAAAAACAGGTGGAAATGCATTCCAATTTCTGTTTATAAATATTTTAAAATTCGAAAACAGCTGATTGTTTATTTTTAATTTTCAACAGCTGATTTTATTTTATAAAATGTTTAAAATTAAAGATACAGTGCAGATGAAGATGTTGACTACAAAGTCACCACTCCTCATATATAATGAATGAAAATGGTAAAATTTATATTAAATTCTAATATTTTTGTTTTGCTCATTGATGTGGAGTAGAGACAAGAAAAGACAATTACAATGTTTGCCCGAGAAAGCGTAAAAAACTACTTTAATATTTTTTGTATAAGTTTTGTCAATTATCTAGTGTAACCTGTAACTATTTTTTGTTTTGTACATAATATATTATTACAACAGTTGTTAAACTTAATGCATTTATGCAAGAACAAGTTTTATTGTGAAATGTTTGTTTTATTTAAGTTTTTTGATTTGTTTGAATGACAAATTTTAGTGATTTACTAAAAGATACAGTACAAATCCATTGCATTTCGATTTCATGGTAACTACAAATGTACCGTAATCTAGTTTTATTGCGATCCAAATAGAGCTGCTATACTTTTTCATGATGCATATATCACATAGACCTATTTCTACTTTCCATGAAACTGCGATAGTCGAAAAACGACCAAATTGGAATTTCTTACTAATGTTCGTTTTTCCAGATGATTTAAATTCCCAAATATTTTAAAATAATGTCCAAAATTTTCTTAAACGAACTTAAATCACTACCTCAACTCTCAGCTTGGTATCTTGTAATGTTCAACCACTTTAATTTATTTTATCATACCAATTAACATGTCCAGCTTCAGAAAACAAAACTTTGTTAAGTGTGTAACAGTCGAATTGAGGAACATTGCGCCTTCGAAAGAAGATAAATAATTCCGATTTCTTTTTGATACTAAGCTAACAGTCGTTAGTCTATTTAAAGGGAACTATGGGACCCCTGTGCATTTACACAAATTTTAAAACAAATATTTTTTTAAGCCTGAAATAAAGTCACAATCCAAAATAATACGTCTATCCGCAAGCAAAGCATAAATTTAAATTTAAATGAGAATAAAATTTGGAAGAAAATTTCATTTATTTGTTTCGTTTATTTTAGTCAATTTTTTTTACCTTTTTGTATTTTCTTCTTTCTCTTCTGTATTCTCTTCTTTCCTATGGCTACGCTTTTTCGTGGCTTGTGTATTATATATATGATTTATGGGGTACGTTGCATCAAATCCCTGTATTTTGGTAGGGTATTTACCAAAGTTGTCGGTAGGAACATCATCCGTATAACTGCATAAGTAATCTTAGAGTAACTATACTGCCTGTTATTTGTAGTTAAGAGATTGATAGACTTGTTGCCAAAGATTTTCCTTTTAGTTTGTATGATGAGAATATTCCGAATTCTTTGTTAAACTTCTTCTTTAAATTTCTGTTAGACTCTCTTGAGTTTTGGGAAGATAAGAAAACATGACATGACCCTCGATTAGGGCATTCAAATCCGAATATTCGTGTATTCGAATATCCGATTAATTTGGGTATATTTTAAGTATTCGTTATTCGAATATTTATACACGAATATTCGAATATTTTTTATCTCTCAAAATATAATGGTTTTCCATCCCTTCATTTCTTTTTCAAACTTCGAAACTAAGAAATTTCAATATTTTAAGGGAAATAATTTTATTACAAAAAGTGCTTGACGTATAAACGCCGCTTAATATTGAAGTCAAAGAACTTAGCGAAAAAAATTCAACACTTATGACAGCCGAAGGCATATGCAAATTTTTATTTACTTCTCTAACGGAACTGAACAGTGATTTAAGTAAAATTTTACTCCACAAAATCAGAAAACGAATGGATCAGTAAAGAAACAAAACAACCTTAAAAACCTTATATCTATATCTTGACACTGGAGTTATACCACAATCGAACGAATACTTTGATTACGCAAAGAAAACTGCTGTGAAAACTTTCCTTTCTCGCCTCCTAAGACGTCAAAGATGGACCAGATCCTAGCGATGAAAACAGTAATAACCATGGTTGCAGGTATCTGGTAATATGCAATAACAAGACGCACTTGCAGTCAACAATCAAAGTAAAAATATATTGCAACAAAAGCTGCAACCAATTACTGACTCCACGACATGAGATACAGTAACAGTGGTAATGAAAATAGCGGTTAAAAATTAAAAAAAACATTTTTGTTATTTATATTCGTTCAAAACAAGAACAGATAAATTAGACAATTTGAATAATGCTCTATTGACTATCAGCCCCCACTTCAACAAAAACTGAAAGAGGTTTTTCTACGGCGGGATATCTAAAATAAAAATAGCCTCAAATTTAAAGATCTAAACGCACGATCAAAGATCTAAGATGCATATTTCAAAAAAATAAATAAAATAAAATGCGTAAAATGTTAAACCTGTTTGAACTTATTCATAATTCTTAGCACTTCTTTTACTATTCGAATACTAACCGAATATTCGGATATTTAAAGAAAAACTTATTCGATATTCGGATAACTCAAAATGTCGAATAACTGAATGCTCTACCCTCGATCAACATAATTTGCACGTCTCTTTTACCCATTGGTTTTTAGGTATGTTCATAGTGTGTGTTGTCTTCTTAGTGTGTGGTGTCCCGCTAGTTGTTAGTAGTTTTAGATTTCTCCTATGGTTTTTTTGGCGTACGTATAATTTTTTTTATTGGCTGGACAACTTTAATGAGATCCTTGGATTGTTGAATTCTGTGGCATTAGTACAGGCGTTATACCATTCTCCCATAATCTTAATTTTATTATTGAACAAAGAGAGTCTTCTTATTCCACATAAAGGTTCTGGATTGATGAAAAGTGACTGCATTCTTGTAAGCTAGGCCGGTTTCTTCATTGCTACATATAGTAACTGCTCGGTGTCTAGTAAACAAATCATGCGACTCTGATGCATAGGCTAAAGTAACCACAGTTCTGGAAACAAAATGTTCTGGATATATAGTGCGCTAAATAGACTTCGTAAATATAATTTGAAGGTAAAACTGGAAAAGTGCCAGTTCTTGAGAAAAGAAATAATATACCTAGGACACTTATGTACCGAAAACGGAGTACTGCCAGATCCAAATAGAATAGAAAAGGTAAAAAATTATCCGATACCACGCACCGTAAGGCAGACACAATCATTTTTAGGGTTCGCTAATTATTATAGGAAGTTCATCGAAAATTTCGCGAAAATAGCAGAACCAATCAACAAGTTACTGCGCAAGAACACAAAATTCATATGGACAGGTGACTGTCAACAAGCATTCGAAAAATTAAAATTATTACTGATTAACCCACCTATACTAATTTACCCAGATTTCGCAAAACCGTTTCTTGTGACTACAGATGCAAGTAATACAGCAATAGGAGCAATTTTATCTCAAGGTATAGTCAATTCGGACAAGCCAATAGCCTATGCGAGCAGATCTCTAAACGAAGCAGAACGTAGATACTCGGCAATAGAAAAAGAACTGCTAGCAGTAGTTTGGGCAGTCAAAAATTTCAGATGCTACTTATACGGAAGGAAATTCACGATCTATACAGATCACAAACCCTTAAAAGGAGTAGTAAACATATCACACCCTAATTCAAAAATCGCTAGATTCAGTATAAAATTAATGGAATACGACTATGAAATACAGTATAAACCTGGCAAAACAAATCAAAACGCGGACACATTGAGTAGAATACCGAATAACGAAGAAAATGCAGAAGAAATCACAAATAAGCAAATACTAGCAATTACAAGAGCTCAAGCAGCAAAAGAATCATTAAACAAAGAAACAATACAGGGATCACCTGAAGATAACAAAAACGAACCTACATACGCGTCCAAAGTAGAAGAATTACATACCCAATCAGAAGATGAATGGGAAACGTCAGAACATGAAAACAAAATAAGAAGATTAACGAGTGAAGAGGACATAAAACAAATCCTCAAAGATTACCATGACTCACCGTTAGGAGGTCATCAAGGAGCTCATCGAACATACTTGAGAATATCAAGGGAATTCAAATGGAGAAATATGATTGCGGACATAAAAACCTATGTGAAAAAATGTGCAAAATGCCAGAAAAATAAAACTACAAAATTATGCAAAATGCCGATGCAGATAGCGAAAATACCAGAGAGGGCATTTGATAAAGTATTTTTAGATATGGTTGGACCCTTACCCACAACATACAATGGAAACAAATATATACTTACATTTCAGGATGAATTAACAAGATTCTTCGACTGTTATCCTATGCCAGATGCAGAATCAAATACAGTTGCAAAAATATTTTACGACGAAATCGTTTCACGTTTCGGGATACCAAAAACGCTGTTAACGGATCAAGGATCAAATTTTAATAGTGAAATATTCAAGCAAGTATGTAAATTTTTGAAAATCAAAAAAATTGAAACTACGGCTTACCATCCGCAAGCAAATGGAATTTTAGAAAGGAGCCATAGACCATTAGGAGAATACTTACGAAATTTCGTTCAGCACGACCAACAAAACTGGGACCAATGGTTACGTCAAGCAGCATTTGTACATAACAATACACCAAACAGCCGTTCAAAACTAATGCCCATGGAATGCCTATATGGATTCAATATAACATTACCAACAAATCTAAAAGCCAAACCGAGTCCGGTATACAACAACGAAAATTATTACTATGTAGTTAAACATAAAACGCAAATGGCAAACGCAATAAACAAAGAATTCTTAAGAAAATCAAAAGAAGAGAACAAAAGATATTATGATAGATACGTTAACCCAATAGACTTTCAAGTAGGTGATAAAGTCTTCTATAAAAACGAAGCAAAGAAAAATAAGCTTTCGGAAAATTGGATTGGACCATTCGATATCGTAGAAATCAACGGACCAGTAAATTGCACAATTAAGGTTAAAAATAAAAACAAAGTTATTCATTTCAACAGGCTAAAACTAGCTACCGTATAAACAAATATTTACATATAAAAAACAGATATTCAAAACATAATATTGGCAACAAACATCGAAACAGAAACCTTTCAAATCACGTCATCAACGGAAATCCACAATTGCGCAGAAATATTACTAAATAACGAAAGAAAAACAAAAATCTGCATTATTACAAAAAATTAACAGAAAAAATTACATATCACGTCTTAAACACAATCGCACTAGTCAGCATGATAATAATATTAGCAATTCTAATAGTTAAAAGATGTAAAAAGCAAAGAACTCCAAAGAATAATAGTATACCAACAAACGAACCAGACAGAAATGAAACAGAAATAAATATGAGTAATCCAATTTACGCAGAACCTAGGACGAAACGAACAAATAATTTAGTAGGTAGCGATTCTATCTAAAACAAAAACATATGTGTGTTAAATTAGAACAAGACAATCCGTAGAGATTGTGCAATGGTAAAAGAAATAAATTTACGAAATAAGAATTCGGTAATAAATAAAGAATATTTTTTCTCTAACGAAATAATCAGAAACAAAATAAAAATAAATTTCAACATTTATTAATACTTAAAAACATAAAAAATAATTAATAATTTTCAATTATATCTTTCTAAAAATTAAAATAACTATATATAAAATAAAATAAATACTAAAAATTATAACCCTATTAAAAACAATAACGATATAAGCAAAAATAAAAATTATATATTACAAAAATAAATTTTTAATAATAATAAATAAGACAAATAATAAATAAATTTCACGAAAATCTAAAGTAAAAAATAATTAATAACTTTCAATTATATCTTTCTAAGAATTAAAATAACTATAGATAAAATAAAATAAATAATAAGGATTATGATTCTATTAAAAACAGTAACAATATAAGCAAAATAAAAATTATATATTACAAAAATAAATTTTTAAGAATATTAAATAAGACAAATAATAAATAAATTTTACGAAAATATAAAGTAAAAAATAATTAATAACTTTCAATTATATCTTTCTAAAAATTAAAATAACTATATATAAAATAAAATAAATACTAAAAATTATAACCCTATTAAAAAACAGTAACGATATAAGCAAAAATAAAAATTATATATTACAAAAATAAATTTTTAATAATAATTAATGAGACAAATAATAAATAAATTTTAAGAAAAACTAAAGTAAAAAGTAATTAATAATTTTCAATAGAATCTAAATTAAATAATAATTAAACTTGACTAAGATAAAATAATAGAACATAAGAAACAAAACACAGAGCTTAATTAGAAGCTAAGATAATAAGAATAAATAGCAATAAGATACAAAGAAGAACGAAAACGAACACAAATTAATTCATAAATTCTTTCAGTAAGAGACAATTAAAGTTAATTAAAAAGAAAAAATTTACAAACTAATTAAATTAATAATAATATAAAAACAATGAGCACTTACCTTATAGAAAAAAAAATATATATAAAAGCACAACACAATTTAAGGAACCAAAATGAATACAGATCAATATATAAATTTATTCAGTAAATACAATCAAAGTCACTTTAAAAAGAAAAAATTTACAAACTAATTAAATTAATAATAATATAAAAACAATGAGCACTTACCTTATAGAAAAAAAAAATATATATAAAAGCACAACACAATTTAAGGAACCAAAATGAATACAGATCAATATATAAATTTATTCAGTAAATACAATCAAAGTCACTTTAAAAAGAAAAAAATTTACAAACTAATTAAATTAATAATAATATAAAAACAATGAGCACTTACCTTATAGAAAAAAAAAAATATATATAAAAGCACAACACAATTTAAGGAACCAAAATGAATACAGATCAATATATAAATTTATTCAGTAAATACAATCAAAGTCACTTAAAAAAGAAAAAATTAAAAAACTAATTAAATCAATAATAATATTAAAATAAGGGCACTTAGCTTATACAAACAAGAAAAAATGAACGCAAAAAAAAAAACGGATAGCATTAACATAACCCCATAACGAAAAAAAATGAAAAGTACCTTCCCATTTTTTTTCATCGCGCGGAGGGACATATATGTAGTGGATCTCCCCAACCCACTACATATCCACGACGAACGCCAAACAAACGGCATCCAATTCTATATCAATCCCCATCCATCCTACAAACCTCAAAAACTCAGCAACAGCTAAAATACAAACAAGTTAAACCAACCTAAATCAACGTTACTACAAAGTAACCAAACCCAATTAAAATCACCCTAGACTAAACAAACTTTAATTAACAATGTTCGATTATAATCCTCAAAACCAATTAACATTCAAACCCAAACAAATCTCCCTAGACTAAACAAACTTTAATTAACACTTACTACAATGTAAGTAACGACTTTCAATCATAATTCTCAAAACCAATCAATATTTAAACCCGCACAACCCAAATTAACATAAACAAAGCCTAAACTAGAATTTACTACAAAGTAACCAAATCCAATTAAAATCTCCCTAGACTAAACAAACTTTAATTAACAATGTTCGATTATAATCCTCAAAATCAACAATCCAAACTAGACTAAACAAATTTTAATTAGATCCAGCTGCACATCTCATAATCTAAATCAATATTTCATTTAAGCAAACAAATCTCAGTTCATATAAAATTCCTAAACCTAATATTTTTAATTGAAAACCATTATAACTAAAAACATAAAAATTTTCCCTAGCACACGCCAACTAAAGAATTCCAACAAAAACAATCAACTTAAATTTCATTTCCTTTTTTATAATTAAAATACAAAATTAATTCTCATAAAAATAGTTTATATGACAAAAATTTCACAAACAAAATAACTAAAATCGACCAATTTTAACGAAAATTATCCAAAGCATTGTTGTTCTAACGGAAATCAAACATATTGAATTCCATGTTTTTCTATAAAAATTAATTACAAAATGCTGAAACAATGCATTCCATTTATTTTAAAGTTATTTGAATGTTAGAAATTTACTATATATAAAAGAAAATTTCCAACATTCAAGAGAGTCTAATTTAAAACCGACACACGCCGGTACGTGATAAGAAAGGCTACGAAAGCCTAAACAAGAGTGAAATAGTGTTGTATTCAGGGAAACCCTTTCCCAACCATAAAGTAAAAGTACTAGAGTTAGAATCAGTGATAAGTGTTCAATTAAATTTGTAAAAGTGCTTCCAAAAAGAATCTGAGTCTATTCTACAAAAAATCATTTCAATTCTTTGAATCATAAATTGAATCAATTAAAATTATAAAAGTGCTAAATTAAAATTAGTTCCAAAAAGAATCTGAGTATAGATTCTACAAAAAATCATTTCAATTCTTTGAATCATAAATTGAAACAATTAAAATTATAAAAGTGCTAAATTAAAATTAGTTCCAAAAAGAATCTGAGTATAGATTCTACAAAAAATCATTTCAATTCTTTGAATCATAAATTGAAACAATTAAAATTATAAAAGTGCTAAATTAAAATTATTTCCAAAAAGAATCTGAGTAGAGATTCTACAAAAAATCATTTCAATTCTTTGAGTCATAAATTTGAATAATTACATTTGTAAAAGTGCTAAAGAAATATTAATTCCGCTTAACCAAAAAGAATCCGAGTAGAGATTCTGCAAAAAACCATTTCAATTCTTTGCACCATAAATTTAAATAACTAAATTTGTAAAAAAATACAAACCACCCGAGCAGAAATTTGTCAGGGCTCAAGAAAGGTCCTGATCAGGTTTGCCCTAGTCCGGATCAGGCATTGGTAGGGCAGCCTGATTGGGCCCTGATCATGAGTGTAACGCTTTTGCCCTATCAGGTCCTGATTGGGATTACCGGATCAGACCCTGATTAGGATAATCGGATCAGTCCCTGATTAGGATATCCGGACCAGACCCTGATATATATTTATATATTATATAGATAAATTAATCAAATTAAAATAAAAAAATTACAATGGAAAAAATTAAAACATACATACCACCTTAATCACTATTATTACAGTCTTTCAGCCGAGAAGCGATAACTAAAACACACATGAAACGATTTTAACTATATATTTCTAAAATGGATAATACTCTAGTGAATTTTAAACAATTGAAATTTCAGCTAGGGGTCATATACGAAAAATCTTATCAGGGCCGGATATATTCAAATAAGGTTAACCCTAAAAGGGTATTCTTAATCAGGCCCGGAACAGGCCCACATTAGATTGCCCAAATAGGGATTGCCCTTGTAGGACTGACTGGGTCCTGATCACGCCCTCACCGTATTCAGGTTTTCCTTAACTAATTTCTGCTCGGGCAATAAACATAGTGGTCAATAAACTCACCTAGTGAACGTGAATTAAAGTTCTTTTCAATTCAACATCCAAGAGAAATACCAGCAGTAAGCGGGGACCACAAGAGTGAGTAACTTCAAGGTTATTAAATTTTCAGGTTTCGGACGACGAAGTAGCAAGCAGGTAGCTCTGAAAACCTAGCAGGGCCGCACCAGAAACCCACCATTGACTCAGACGGTCATCCGAACCCCCACAGTTGGAGTAGCCGGTAGCTCTAACACATTAGAGGTACCGCCGAACCCCCACATATCCATCAAATACTTCAGAAACTGATATTATTGAAATTTCAAATAAACAGGTGCTCGGTAGGCTTCCCACTACTTATCCAATGTGGTCCAAAAAATAATCAGCTCTTTTTCATTCAAATCTCCATCTTTTGTCAAAGTGTCATCAAAATTGATTAATGAACGAAGTCTGTATGCCAGCAACAAACTTTAAAAACAAAGTGAAAAAACCACCTGTTGTATGGTGGACTTCTCCAACCCAGAATATACAATATACTGTAGAACAATATACTGTAGAAAATATTTTAAAGAATCAATATCTTTAGATTTTGACTGTTAGAATATTTGTTGCAATAACGGGTCAATATAGGTCTCCTTCACACTTAGGTTTCACAGGTTTGTATAGGTCTCCTTCACACTTAGTATCAACGTTCATACAAGATTTTGGAGAATGGTGTAAAGAATTTATGGAAATTGAAAAAACTGTATCATAGTATAGGCATTTTAACATAGATCTGCTTAAAACCGATTCGCTGCTAATGAAAAACAGAATAAGTGATGAAGGCTTCAAACAAATGATCTGTGAATCTACTAGATGTACAAGTACGAGTGAAACTTTAATAGACTATATTCTTGTTAAAAACTATTGCCAGAATGTGTCGTATAAAATTGACCATTGCTATAAAATTTCTGATCATGAAACTATACTATTAGACAAGGATTAAAAAAGAATTTATAGAATGTACTAAAAATAAAAAAATAATTAAATACGAAAAATGTAGATTTTGTCGGTATTTAAGCGAAGATTTTGCTTCAAATTTTGCTTTGTTTTCAAATATTCATATGGAAGCTTATTTTTTGGAACAAGTGATCATAGATTGTATTAACTCATTATCGGTTACGATTAAAATAGTAAAATATGGATGGGCTGAAATCTCAAGCTCTGAGATATCAAGACTTCGGTCTGGGTTAAGGATTTTGATATAGTTTTCGGAAAAATTTTTATGAGGACATGGTTTTTAGTTTTGGGCAGCGATGTATATCAATATCAAACATAACTTTTTGTTAAAGTACATGTATTTTTTATCTCTGTTTAAAAATTTATTACAAAACTAACACGAAACATCAATACGTTGCCGGAAAATTATAACAGATCAAAAATTAACATAATTTAGTGAAAAGAGTATACAATCAGCAAACTACTCAAAAACCTCTCCATTTAGCGTTTCGAGAAAATATTTCAAAATCACAAATTCATATTTCTTCCAAAATTCCAAAAATATTGTAAAAATTAAATAAAATCAAAAATTCTAAAAATATATATAAAATTCAAAAATTCTATGTTTCACTCAAAATTCTAAAAATATTCCAAAAATTAGAATAAAATCAAAAATTTAAACTTTTTCAAAATTCTAATAATATTCCAAAAATTCTTAAAAATTCAAACTTTTTCCAAAATTCTAAAAATATTGCAAAAATTATAACAATAACCAAAATTGAAACTTTTTCCAAAATTATAAAAATTATAATAAAATCAAAATTTTTCAAAATTCTAAAAATAAAATATTCCAAAAATTTTTATAAAATCAAAAATTGAAACTTTATTCAAAATTATAAAAATATTCCAAAAATTAGAATAAAATCAAATATTTAAACTTTTTCTAAATTCTAATAATATTCCAAAAATTCTTAAAAATTCAAAAATTCTAAAAATATTGCAAAAATTATTACAATATCAAAAATTGAAACCTTTCCAAAATTATAATAAAATTTAAAATTTTTCAAAATTCCTACAAATATTCCAAAAATTGAAACAGTTTCAAAATTCCAAAAATATTTCAAAAACTATAACAAGACTGAATCTATCAAAATATGGTGTGCAATTTATGAAATTTTTTTGCTATCCACACAATTGTCGATCGATCTAGTTTCGGACCGATAACTTTTTATTACACTTTAAAAAAGTATATCATTCTCATCAGGGCTAGCCGACCAGATACACTACCAAAAAAAGTTTCGCTATATAAACCAAAATTGGTCTACTGCTCTAGGGAAGTATAAGAAAACAAAAAACTTTCATAAACCACTGGTTGCGGTAGCCGATTGCCGTGTGGAACGGGGGTATAAGAATAAGTTTGCGGCATGATGTCGCTGATTTCATCTGAGCACTGCTGATGACGATATTTGTAAAAAACAACGAGGTCAGCAACCAACAGTGCGACGATGTTGTAGGGAATGAAGTTTTGATGTCAAAGCTCGATCACCCACAATTCGTATACCCCGCTTTTGAACAGAGTCCAAGAGGGCCAAGATGGAAACAGAAGCAGCACCCCAAACTTGACAACATTATTCCATGCAGGGACGAATATAGGATTTATAAACATGGAACAATTGGAATGGATTGAAAAATTTTTTGCATCTATTTAGGAGGCCGAGTTTTTTAGACGCGCTTTTTGCCATCGCCATTACATGATCGTTCCAGAGTAGGTAATTTGAAAATGTGACACCCAATAAACGACATTTTTAATAGAATAAATTATCTTTGGGGAACTCGGTCTTTAATCTGGAAACAATCAACAGCTGTGTTTTGGTAGAGTTGAAATCGACCAGGTTTTGGTCACCCCAATCGGCGACTTTTTTTAGGTCTTTATTCACGTTTATGGCAGCGTCTCTCCGGGCGGGATTAATTCGTTCGTGCATTTTACCTTTTGAAGGAAGGGGCTCGAACGACTTGTGCAGAGCACTATTGTAACGACGGACTATTTTCAATTTTTACTCTAAAATAATAGTTTTCAAATTCAATGAAATTAATGACTAATAATTTTATTAATTTTCTTTAATTGTAATAAACGTCGACATTTATTTGTACCACTGTACAGTTAAATATTTTTGTTGTTGATGATTTAAATAATTTCAATTAAAAATACAAGTTTTGCATACTTTGAAAAAAACAGGGGTATTGCTTATTGGAAAGGGAAACGGAAGATCGATCAGTAAAATTTAAGTCAATTAGTATATAAATTTTAATCAAAGAGATTAGTGATTAATAAAATATTTATTTATTTTCATTTTATAAATTGTTTAAAAATATATCAATTTTATACCAGAATATTGAGTTTGTATTTTTGTGACATTTCAAAACCATATTTTGTTTTAGTGATAATTTGAATTGAGATTTTAAGCCAAAGAAAAAAAAATATTTATATGCATAAATATGACAGAACCAAAAAAAATCGAAAGCTTATGTTTTTTAAGAAAAAATAATGTTATCTGGACGTTTTGTGTTTTTATTTGCACATGCAGTGTTGGTATGTAGAGCAGCTACCACTAATATTGTGTCTGATGCAAAATTGGATAATAACTATAATCAAAACAAAGTACATAATCAAACTTAATACTAATAAGCATATCATGGAAATATGTCTATGGATGCAGCGATTCTCAACTTCCTTTTTATCCAACATTTTTCCATGATACCTGTAATCAAGAAGCAATAAGAAAGGTTTATGATATATGAAATACAAATAATTATTGGCACCTACAATCAACATTTGGAAGAAGACAACATTCAAAAAGTACACAGTTAAAAAAAAATTGAATATGTAATGCAAATTGCTACACATATAGGTCCTACGGAAGTTTCCATTACAAAACAATACAAAGCTTGCTATATAAAGTTAAACTAATGCTCTATGCATCAATATTTAACAGAGTACTTGGAGTAAAATAAAAAAGCTTGTTGTTTAAAAATGTCTGTTATTTGCATTAAATAAATTACGCGCAACATTTTTTTAGTATGACATTTTAATGCAAATTACATCATAATTTCGAGATACTTTGATTTTTACGCACCTGCCTAAATTAATCAAATTAAAATAAGATAATTACAACGGAAAAAAATTTAAACATACATACCACCTTAATCACTATTATTATAGACTTTCAGCTGAGAAGAGATAACTAAAACATACATGAAACGATTTTAACTATATATTTCTAAAATGGATAATACTCTAGTGAATTTTAAAATTTCATTAATGTATTAAATTGTAGCAAGGTGCATTAAAACTTCTAGCTGTTCTATTGAAATAAATTATGATGCAAGAGTTGTTTTAAATTTTATAGAAATGCATTGAAATTAGGTTTAACTTTAATGCAACATTTACTTTACAATTCAATAATAACCTGCAACGCATAGCTCCTATTGCAAGACTTGCTTTAAATATTGCAGTTACTTTTTCAACTGTGTAAATTAATGTAAGCCTTTTTTAATTTTAATTTGTATAATTTTTGATTTGTTTTTAACTAAATTATTTTATTTGTTAGCCAATTAAATTAAGAGATTTGCAAGTGTCAATTAGTTTGTCCTTGTCGTAGATTCAGTTTTCATATATTTTTTTGAGTTTTCCGGTGTAATGTAATATTAATTATTCGTATAAAGGTCCAAATCAGTTCACTATCATCTGCAAAACTATTTATTGGGTTGCTGGTGATTTTCAACAATTCGTTGATATAAATCAAAAATAGGGTTGTGGACAATACTGAGCCTTGGGGTACACCAGCGTTAATTAGTTTAGACTCAGAAGAAAATCCGTCTAAGGAGACCGAAATGTATCGGTTGGATAGAAAATTTTGAATCAGCTTCACAACTTTGTGATGAAAACCATACGCAACGAGCTTGTTGATTAAGTTGGCATGCCAGACTCGATCGAATGCCTTGGAGATGTCTAAAGCGATAACGTATGTTTCACCACCTTTATCAAGTATGCTGTTCCAACAATGCGCTACGTAGTTTAATAGATCGGTAGTTGATCTTTTGTTTCGAAAACCGTATTGGCTGTTGGCTATTAAATGATTTACTTCCAGAAATTTTGAAATGTGTGTATTAATATAATGCTCGTAAACTTTGGATAGGACCGATAGTAAAGCTATTGGCCTATAATTTGAGATATATGATTTTGGTCCCTTTTTGAGGACGGGCTGGATATTGGCTAACTTCCAGCACGAGGGAAATATACCAGATTTGTAGGATTGGTAGAATATTTTAGTCAAAGTTGGTGCAAGTTCTTTAGAAAAGGTTTTTAAAATGATGGGTGGAATATTGTCCATTCCTGAGGCTTTGTTGATGTTTAACCCCTTTAAAAGTTTAGCGACTATTTTATGTTTGAAGAAGAGTTCATTCATATTAACTCCTGAAGACTGGATTTGGGGTATTTCTTTAGGAGTTTCTAAAACAGTGGAGTTCAGGGCAAAGCGTTTAGAGAATAAGTTAGCTTTTCTTGCGGGATCATTGACGATTAAATCACCATCAATAATAGGGAGAATAGAAGATTTTGTACCAGAATGTAAAGAATTAATGGCACTGTAGAAACTCTTGTCAGAAATAGACATAGACGTAAGTTTTGAAGCTTTCGCTTTCAGACTTTTCGTTTGAGATAATCTGGTTAGCTATTCTGTTGTTCTTTAGATATTGGGATCGATTAGCGGGAGTTTTGTTATGAATCCAAATATAAAATTATCTACGTTTGTTTCTAAGTGCCGCTTTAGCAGCTTTCGAATACAAGTATTTTTGTTTGGGTTTTACTATGGAAAAGGGAGTTTGGAATTGTTAGCAAATTGAATGGTTTCTGTAAAGTTTTGAGCAAAAACATTTACATTGTCAGTGTAAAAACAATGACGGTCGAAAGGGAAACCATGGAAAAAATTTTGAGACCACTCTTATCCGTTTTTGAGTAGTGAAATATTTTATGGGGTTTGGGAGCTGTAGTTTTAAGTAAATCAGTTATGATAACTGATGAAATTAAATAACGATCAGAATATCCAATACTACCATTCGCGACATCAACACTCATAGTATCTGGCATTGTGGTAAGATAGAGATCTAAAAGAAAACTATTATCACCGTAATTACGGGGAGTGAAAGTTGGGCTTTTAACAATTTGGGATAGGCCCTGAGACACGGCAAAAATTTCTGCCAGATTTTCACTATTGTCATCATCGTCGGTCGATTTGGAGAATTCCAACCATGATTTGTTGTGGACGTTGATGTCACCGGTAACGATAACCTCACAATAAGGGGACTTTGCTCTAATCTCGTCCACAATTTTTGTCAGTAAATTAAATAAGCTTGGGTTACGTTTGTTGGGGGACCGGTATAAAGCTATTGTAAAAGAAGTAATTTCTGAAAGACAAATTTTTAAAACGATTGTCTATTGAAGCCATCACCGTGTAGTTCAAAATTTGGAAAGCGTGTATACGCAACACTCTCATGAATAAATTCGCATACGCCTTGTTGGAGTTTGAAAGCCTATATTTGAAATTAAGCGATTCTATAGTGAGAAAATTTTCAGAAACTTGTGTTTCTGTAAGGAATAGAATGTTCGGTTTGTTGTGCTCAAGATGATGTTGCACGTGGTCATGGTTAGCGTTCAGTTCGTAGATGTTTTGAACATGTATTTTAAAACTTTTGTTTGATTCATATATGTGTTGTCCCTGCAAATACCGTGGACATGCCGTTTTATGGGCGGGTGAATTGCGCATATTTGCTTTACCACTTGCAGACTTATATTCTTTCTGCTGTACTACCATATATGTATCAAAAGGTTTATTTTTATTTCATACTGATATCTAAAACGACATTTTTCGGATTATTTATAGTACAAAAAGTTGAGCTTTAATGTCCTAGGACTTTATAAAATTTTATAGAGTCCTAGGGCGTTAAAGTTCAACTTTTTGTACCGTAAAACTCATTTCTTTTTATTTTAATAAATTTCCAGTATGAAATAAAATTTTGTATTTATCTCAAACGAAAAGTGTTTTTATAGGTACTCACTAGTAATTTCGGCCTCGGCTAAACGCCTCGGCCGTAAACAACTAGCTCGTACTTTAAAGTTTCACTTTTCGTTCTTGATAAATAAATAACTATTATTTTATTTTTTCATGTTTTATTATTCTATTTTTTATTTTTTTATGTTTTATTAAAGAATGGATAACTAAGCAAAAAATCTTATCATACAATAAAATATGACGCCAATATTTCATGAACAGATGAAGAAATAATAACAAAATAATAAGTGAAAAACAAATTGTGAGAAATTTGCAGAAAACAAAACAAAACTAATTGCCAATAATCCAGCTGATGCTGCGCACCACAGACGCACCATCTCAATCGTGGCCCAAAGCCCACACATAATTATATGTTGGCTTGATTCCTCGGAAGAACTAATCAGCGATACTACTACGGAACGCTGCCTAGCTAAGACTGGGAGTGCTGCCGTTGACTAATTAAAGTTAATCCGCCAGCACCCTAAGATATCATCTTGGCTAATGATATCTCTTGCAATTGCCAGTGGTATGTGATATCTCACGCTAACTCATAAGTCAATGGCAGGGACTGGAGTACGTAGGGTAGTCAAAATTGATCATAATTGATCAAAATCGACCCCTCAAACGGTGGGGTCGATTTTGATCGATTCAATCCTCACTCTTTACTATCTGCTCATAATGATATTTTGATCACGATTAAACTGGCTTCTTTTTCGGTGCTATAATATTTGAGTATATTAAATTTGTTATTGTGAAGCTTTGCATAAAGCCCAAGAAATCTGCAAAAGTGAGAGTTAAGGCTGATCTGAGCTATTGCAAGAGATCATACATATTTATTATGGCCAGCTTTCATATGCGTCACAGATTTAACGTTGATTGATTGGGTGGGTTCTAACGATAAAATACGTCTAAATAACTCAACCGATTTGCTTTTTGTGAACGCCTACATAGAATAGCAGATTTTATTTTTATTTAGAATCTCAAGTAACTAGTTATTTTGTTTTTGAAGGTCATCAGGTTACCAAAATTAAAAATTTTATTTAACATCATAATCGAAAACATGATGAATGTAAATTCAGCATATTGATTAAGCTTTTATTCTGACAAATTAGTTTTCACTCAGGTAAGTCAATAGTACAGAACCTTGGCTATTAAAATTTTTATTTCATAACTATATATAGTATACTAAAAGCATTAAACTAATTCATTTCGATTTCTTCAATTCAAAATTCTCAAGTGTATTTGTTATATAATTTATAAAATGACATCAGATATTAAAAGATATATTATAGTTCTTAGTTGATTGTTGAATCAAAGAACTAAAATTTGTATTCTTTGTCGTTTAAGTTTTTGTGTTTAAAAATAAGATAGTTGAATATTAAAGCTTACACAATCACTTCAGGCCTGTAAAATGGTAAGCATTTAATATAAATATTACTTATAAATATTACAGAAATTTACACCATAAACAATTACGTAATATTGATGTGTATAACCTGCAACAAGTACCTATTATCAATATGAAACTACTGACTTTATCTCTTTCTCACAAAATTGCTTATATATTATTGTTTCAATTACTATTGTGTTACTTACATATGATGTTTGCAACATTTAATTCTAAATTACTGACGCGTGAAATAATTTGTTTTTATTGAATTACAGTAACATATAAAAGTCATTTTATATGTACGTATGTTGAAGGTCAAATATTCGGTTATATACATATGTATATGATATATCACTAGCGTACACAGAAGAATTTTATATAATAATATAGGTATATTGTGTAGAATAAGCTGCCCCAATGGATCAAATGACTGGTCCTAGGTTGCATTGCAATACATACCTAACTCGTTCTTTGCCTTTTATACTTTTAATTTATCATCCATTGACTTAATTTGATCAATACAACTATTAATTCCGATTATTTATAATATAAATAAAATATTGCGATTATGGATTTAAATGCATCAATGCATTATTGATAAAATTAGCATTCGGCGAATAATTAATTTTAAATTGAGAATTTATTGACAAAGATTTATTTTGTCAGTATTTTGTATTTATCGGTATTCTGTAACAATTACATTCATTATCCGTTACCCGTTTATAATTTTTTTAGAAGTTTTCGATAAATTTTATTAAATTGAGTTTTTATTAAAAATAAGTGATGTGACTAATATTTATTGGACAAAATCCAAAATTTTATACATAAAAAGTTGTCTGAATCAGTAAGTGGTTTGTGTTCTCTCAATATAGTTTATGGTTATTAATTATGAAATTTTTTAAATGTTTAAAACCAAGTACATAGTCTAATTTTTGAATAGAAAAATAAAAAAAATTCTTTTCGCTGGGACATTAAGAACTATGTGATTTAATATTCCAGTTTTTCTGATGTGTTAAATGTCACATATCCAACATTTAGTTTTAAATGTTATTATTTCGCTGTTTTTATTTGAAATTAGTGAAGACAGTGGCGAATCTACGAACTTTAGACCTATCAACGGGTTTTTCTAGACGCCCTGGGTGTGATACCAACTTTATTAAAAACTTTCTTTCTATAGTATAGTGTCATTTGTAAAGTTTAACGGTTGAATGATTAAATCTCCTGCTACTTTCGTTTTATGTAAAATAAGAAACTCGTACACAGCAAATATTTTCTCTTTAAACATGTGCAACAAATTATATTGTTTTTGTCACTCACTAATAAAAGTTACATTTAAAGTACATTTAAAGACTAAAGTACATAAGCTCGCTGTAATATACAATGCTCGTTTGCGCTGGTTAGATAATTTTATGTGCGACTTGACGCTTTCATTTTTGTCAGCCACCAATTTATTCTCGTTGCTATGGTGTCTATTTAGTACTGTGTTTATTTAGACTATTTTTTATTAACTGTCGAGTCTTGAAAAATACATTGATTTGTCTTGAAAAATTGACAATCAGCCTTATCATAGAATTGAAAGCCTTATCATAGAAACCGAAAACCGAAAATGATACTGGAGCATTCAATGCTGGCTCAAAATTTCAATACCGGATTTACGGTATTGAAATCAGATAAAACCAGTATTACGACCGGTATTGAATTTTTTTTTAAATGAGTAAACCACTCCACACAAAGGTTTTATTTTTGCATTACGGTTTATCAACTCTAATTCAAAGTCTAACCTAAAAATATTTTAGTCGGTAGTCCTGATTCAGTCCCAGCGTAAAAAATAAGCGTAAACTACCAAAAACTCCTTTGAAGCAAGAAACGTTTCATCGCCTCGAATCAGAAACTAATTTCAATTGATTGTGTAGAAGCATTTTAATACTATGACATTAATTTCGAACTATTTAGGGTTAATTAAAAAATAAACGCGGTTCAATAATAATAACCAATAACCGAAAAAAATTATGAGCTCGTGAGATTTCTATACAGATAGTAAATAGCGGTATCTGGAAATGTTTTGCAGTCAATAAGTTCTTGAAATGTGTGTGTTTGTTGCTTGGATGTGGAACAATGCCCACATTTTAGGAGCTAACACACAAAATAGAGTTTTTAAACTCTTAAGCCATTATATACTCACCAAAGACGGACAATATTTACGTTGTTTCTCTATCCGACTTTTTGAACTTAAGGATAATTATATTCCACAGTTGCATCAGCAAATCAAACTAAAGAAAACCCCCTTGTCGATTTTTAACGAAACCGTTAGTTTCTAATTTAAAAGAAATTTAATGGTTTCAAACATTGTGTGTACTATAAGTAGAGAAAACAGTAATATCACTACAAAACTAGTAATCCCTCTTAGCAAAGCATTTTTCAATCCGACTTGTATGCCTCATATAATGGATTGTGTCTTAACTGATCATTTGTTGGACGATTTCACAATAACACAAATGGCCTCCTTGCTTTCCGTATCTTTTTGCTTGTCCAACATGAATTTTCGGTGAAACCAAATCATATTTTACACCAAACTACAACTCGTTTATCCGATTGGTAAATAAAGTCTTAAATAATTTCAAAACCTTTCAGAATTGCAGTTAGAGACATCTCTAAAATATAAATATGTCCACAAAAAAACTGTGGTGAGATTTTTTTATGAGATGAGTTGAATTCATGTTCTAGATAAAACGGACTACGCTTAATTTCTCAAATATACTGACGGTCCTTAAATCTATACAAATTTATTTTTTATGATGCAGAAAAGACAGCCAACCAGAGACAACTTCGAGTACTAATCTCAGTGATCAGTCACACCGACGAAACATCGTCTTTTACATATAATATATCCATTCTACTCCTGTGGACACATCCTATTCTTCTACCTCTACCGAAACGAAGCAAGGCGACGCAAAAGTTACTGTATCAACTAAAAGCTTTAGATTTAATCCCATTCCTTAACAAAATATATTCTACCCTGCATCCACAATTAAACGATCTAGTAGAGCAACTAAAACTCCCGCTCGCTTTTTTAGTGCTTTGTCACACTAAAACCTCTCCTTCTTTCTTACTTCTATATCGTCCCATCTTCGATGGCACTAAGACGGAGAGTGTTGTGGCGAACAACTGCATTACAGTTCTTGTTTTTCGAGGTTCTTGTTTTTCGTTTTTGCAAAAAGTTTAATTTTTTTTCCTTAATAGTTATACTTCTATTAAAAAATTGTTTTTATTAAAAGGTACATATATTTTAAATTTAATTGAATAAACGTTTCTGTTCTTGTTACTAAAATAATTTAATGTAACTAAGTGTTCATTTAATCTTTAAATTTAATTATGTTCTCGTTTCGAACTATTCTTGTAAATGAAATCAAATAAATGTTATTGGAGATGTTCTTGATGACGTTAATGAAATTGTTAATATAAATTATATTTCACTGAAGAATACCCCACTTGCGTCTAGTTAAATAGAACCTCAAAGTACAAATAATTAAGTATTGCAAACGAAATTAAATTGCCGCTAATCAACTTTTATACAGCATATTCAAATAATCATCAACTAAAGATTTCATCTCTACTCTACTCCTGTAGCCTTTTCTACACTGGTGGTGCTTCACATATCAACACTGCTGACCACTAGGCATCATTTACCACAACAGGAAGCTATATTTGTCGCACTCGACTAATTATTTTTGACAAAGGGTGGCTGGATGCCAGTGACAAATATAAAGATTAAAGTTAAATTGTGTCTGAACGGGTTTACCTATTTTAATAATTTTTTCGTTTTGAAAGGTGCTTAGTGATTCTTTATAAATCTATTACACATGACCAAAAATATTTTTAGATGATTTATTTTTTTTAAGTTTGAAGTCCCTTTTTCCTTTTATTTTTTTTATATTTTAAAGATTTATTATTTACCTAAAGAATACTAACATTACAGACAAGCGTTGTGTTTTCCGCTGTTACCATTGAGTACACCTATTATTAGAAACAGTATTTAGAAACCAATTTTCAAAGTCCTTCCAGCGGTTTTCTAGATTTCGTCGGTTGTGACGCCCGGCCGGCAGACATACATACATTTTTTTTTGCTTTTTTAGAATCGTTATGACCTCGTATAAATGTCGAAAATGTCAAAAAATGGGGTGGTAAGGATTTCACTTTTGGCTCGTGAATGTGATACTTAGGTCTTTCAGACCGAAGTAATATGTTGTTTTATCCCATTCTGGATGCAACCTTAATTTTTCAAAAAATGTGTTGTGGTTGAAAATCTTATCTATATTGCAATTGAAACGACTATACAATTCATATACAACAGAAACAGAATTTCATACAAATTTGACAGCAAACATTTATGTTGCTGTAAAATTTATATGGAATTCTTTTTCTGTTTCTGTTTTATGTTATTTTCAGCCTTTACGTCGATCGAAGATGATCAGCATACGTAATCATCTGTACTGAGTTTTTCTGACAAGATATTGTTCTTCGTTTCGTAGTTTCTTTTGACGCTACACATATGCTAAGACTAGATTAAAAAATATAGAAGTGGGACATCACCTTGTCTTATGAAGTCGAATTTAAGTAATTTGCATGCAACTTGTTTCACTTTACATACATACTTAATAGTTATTTACATATCGAGGGCTGAAAGTAGAAGATTACGCCAGCGGTTCATATTGAAGCCCGACGCGACGCGAGGGCTTTTATTGAACCAAGGGCGTAATCTTCCTTTCAGCCTGAGTGTATGTACAACGTTTTACGCACAACTGCTCAACTTTATTGTAGTATAAATCAATTTTTGAATTTTTTAAACTCTCTAGACATTTTGAAAATTATGCTAAACATGCCATGATTTTCTCTATAAACTTCATACAATAATTTATTCTCTTCCATTTAATTATATCAGCTTTATTTGTATGTTTTTTCGATAATAATAGTATGTATTATTGTATTGTTTTCTAACCTATAGCCTAATGAACTATAGGTTAATTAGACAATAGGTTATATTGTCTAATGAAAATTTTCCTATAAAAAAATTATCATTATTCAATTGGTATGATTCCAATTGGTCAAATTGTGTTGATTTCATTAAAATTATTTTCAAATTATAATTACAATTGCTTTGATAAGTTTTGTTCAAAAATCAAATTTTAATTTAAATTCTCTTATTTCGTTTAGTTGAACTTGGTTGAATGTATGAGAAGGGCGTTTTTTATCATCAGGGTTTTTTTATTAAGAAATTTGATTTATCAATTAAAACAATAAAGATTTATTGTTTTAATTGAAGAAAATGTTTTTATATTTATACACAATTCTTTGTCAGAGAATAAAGTATTGTAATCGATTCGTGAATAATGAATTTTATTCTCTCGCAAATTAAAATTCTCGCTCGTGCCTCGCTCGAATTTTAAACTTTTGCTTGAGAATAAACTACTTCATTATTCACTCATTGATTAAACTACTATTATTTGTTTGTTCTAATTTTATGAATATTTTACGGGTGATTATTTTACGGGCGGTAAAGTAGAAATAGTACATTATGATGCTAGGACGTAAAGCTAAAGATTTTGGACGGATGTGGAGTCACCCACATTAAGTCCAAAATAGCTTACGTCCGTGCATCATATACTATTTTTTATTCGCCGCAAGCAAAATATTTTAAGAAAAGTTGTTTATTCTAAATTAAAATTATTTATCTTCATTTTTATTTCATAAATTTTAAAATAAAAATATGTGGAACAAGTAACCTTTGAAAAAATATTTATTATTTTTTCCAAATTCTATGACAACAAATGATAACAACTATTTTAATTGGATAATGAAATTTTGAATTTGCGGGTTGCTTTGATAAAAAAATTTATTTTTCATAGAATTTAAACAAATACAAATGCTTTTTACTTTTTTGGACGTAGCTATGACGACAAAATAAATAGTTGAAAAGTGATACTTTAAAGCCGCAAATCACAGTAATAAAGTAACACTTTAATATATAGGCGAATAAAAAATATATTAATATTTCATATAGCAACGGGATTTTATTTTACGGATGTAAAGTTCAACTTTCAGCCACGATAACTAGGATGTAAAATGTGTTTTACGATTCGTTTGTGTGTAAACAAAATTTTATTTCAACGATCAATATAATTCCAATGTTCTAAAATGTCAAAATTTTATAAAATTGTTTTCGAGGTAAATCGACGCTCAACTCTTTCCTCAACTAAAACTGTAAACTAGAAAAGGAGAAATATTAAAATAAAAGTTTTTTTGGTTGTGTGATATTGTAACTCCAACACTGTATGTATAGCACATACATACTATAACAAATATTCAAAAATAAATTCAATGCCAGTACCACTTGTTAAACTTTTACCTTGTAGGACTTATCGAATGTTGACATTAATAATTACCAAATACGAACTGATTAAATTTGATATACAATGTAGATAATTTCTTCTGCAGCACTAATAAAGTTTGTTTGTATAAATCTAGTATTCTGCGACAGTTCTATCATAACGCAAAAATTAGTGAAACAACGGATATGTTTATTATGTTATACACGCGATTATGAAAACTGATTAAATAAGATTCACCGAATTTATCTTAAAATAAAACTTGAGTAATACAAAACAAATACAATCAAAATTCATTCTCGATAGAATAAATAAAAACATTCTTAGCATAAACATAACGTTAGAACTATGATTTTTGTTATTTAATTTGTGAGATTATAACTAAACATAATTTTTATTTTGTTTGGCTTATGACGGTGTTTCCGCTACAATGATAGGTATTTACTGATAACAAGCTTTATAGGACATATAAGGGTATGACTTTAAATATTTTTTTTTGTTCTTTTTATTTTGTTTCATCTATATTATGCATTCGTATAGTTAAAAGCGGTTTTATTCTATCAAACAGAATATCATGTTGATACAGCATTATATGACAGCATGCCAGGTGAGCGCAGAAGTTGCCGGCAATATGTATATGTTTACCAGCATTATTTCAGTTTAACCTGATGTTACAATCGATTGTGGTTCTAAAGAATCTCGCTACTTATTGGGGTTAAAATTGTTGATGGTGTTATGATGTCCAAATGGGTTTTCTTTAGCAAAGTTGATGTCATTCAAATCTAAATTAAATGGAGATTTTTTGAGAAGTTACATGCGCGAATCCTCGTTTCGATCATTTGATTTTGTTGTGTTAGTTTATGATAATTGATAAGTTATAATTTGCGAGCAACGCGTGTTTCTTGTTTCTCTCTCTCTCTCTCTCTCTCTCTCTCTCTCTCTCTCTCTCTCTCTCTCTCTCTCTCTCTCTCTCTCTCTCCTCTCTCTCTCTCTCTCTCTCTCTCTCCTCTCTCTCTCTCTCTCTCTCTCTTCTCTCTCTTTCTCTCTCTTTCTCTCTCTCTCTCTCTCTCCCTCTCTCTCTCTCTCTCTCGCGCGTTTTCATCCCATGGAGTGATTTTGCCGTCCATGCAATCAACTTCCAATCATCTCGTTTCATGACCAGTTGACCCCAGTTTCGACATCATATATATCACGAAGGTCTTGGATGATGTCATTACTTCAGCGTTGTCTAGGTCTTCCTCTTCGGCGAATACCAGTTGGTTGTTGTTGGAACACTTTTTTTAACATTCTATCTAATGAAGCCTTTTCCACATGACCAAAATATATTAAATTTACAAAGAGGTGTTAATTCGTGTTCTTGAGATATTTAATTTTAAAGATTTTTAGTCCGATTAAAATTCTAATTGTTCATTATTTTCTCGAACTTCAGTGGTTAAAATTTTTTGATGATAAAAATTGTTCGAAAAAATAATGAACAATTAGAAGTTTAGAATGACTAAAAATCTTTAAAATTAAATATCTCAAGAACACGAATTAATGCCTCTTTGTAAATTTTATATATTTTAAAGGAAGGTTAGAACTTTATTTAAAAATAAAAAAAGTTAAAATTTAATTGATTTTAAATTTTTTTGTTAATGGAAGTTGTTTGAAAAAATGAAGAAAAATTCGAATTTCAGCCGTACTAAAGATCTTAAAAATTAAATATCTCAAGAACAAAAATTTTAGCCTCTTTGTAAATTCGATATGTTTAGAGTAAGGATAGAACTATTTTCAGAAAAAAAATTAATAAAATTCCAATTGATCTTTGACAGCGCCATCTTTAAAAAAGTTTTTTTAATATATTTATTTAAAAATTAATTATAAAAACAAAAAATTAATTTTTTTTCAAACGACTAATTAATCATCTATCAAACAAAAAAAGGTTTGATGAAATCGGTATAGCCGTTCTTGAGCAATTTAATTTTAAAGTTACATCGGATTGGCAGAATTTTCATTTTTCATGCATGTAGTTTGGGATGCCCCCTATGCTCAAACTATGCACTTTAAAAAAATTTTAAAAAAGTGTATTTTTTATTTTGTCCATACTACTTATATGCCAAGTTTCAGGAAAATCAAAAATGGTCAAGTTTTGACAACTCTGTCTAGAACACGTTTTTCATCTATAAGGGCTTGAAATTTATAGGGAACTTAGAGGAAGCACAGTAAAAGTGAAATTTTGTGAAATTAAAAGCATAGTTTTAAGAAAAAGTGTGAAAGTATCTAGTGAATTGTGTCAATTAAAATACCTAAAAAAAATGAGTGAAATTTTAGTGAATTTTAGTGAAGTTAAGTTATTTGAATGTTCTAAAAAATCTAAGGAAAGTCAACAGTTTTGTTTTAAAGATGTTTAAAAAGGTAAATTTTGTTTTTTTAAAAAATATATGTATTTCTAGTAGTATTATAATTTATAATATAGTATAAACCAATTATAACTAATAGTTTTGGAAATATTTGAGAAAATCAATAAAATAAAATGTCAAAAGTTAACAAACATGTTCGTTATTTTAACAGTCCGGTTGTGGTTTTGTTCGTAATAATTAACAAGCATGTCTGTAAAATTTACAAACTGTTTGTTAAAAATTGTTGGTAAAATAAATTCAACTGACATCAATTGTTGTATTGAACGAACAGTTTGCAGGATCAAAAGTAACAGAAATGTGTGTTGAATTGAAGGAAAGTTCTGTAAATTTTACGAACATTTTTTTGAGTGTAGATTTGTTAAACATGCAGGTTTTTGTCTCAATTCAGCTTTTTCTTATCGCGTACTCAAGCGCCAAAGTAAATAGTTCGGGCGCGAGTGCATCACCTTGTCGAACATCTGATGTATTATCAAAAGGTTATATATATGGGTAAAGGACAAAAATCTCCTCATTTGACGGAGCAATTACTCGAATAGGATGAACTTCACTCGTCCTATTCAGTAGGTCTTGAAAGTGGGATCGCCATACTGACAGCACACCACGTTTATTTATTGTAAGCTCGTTCTTTCCATTTTTGATGGCTGTGGATCTTGGGTGAAAATCTTTGTCAGATTCCACGCAATAGCAAAGCACTCTTTCGAATTTCCATTGGCCATGTTGGTTGATGTTTTCGATACAGCTCTTCATGTGTTCGCGTTTCTTCTTACGTAAAAGTTTTGCTGAGGTTTTCCTGACGCATAGATAATCAGCTTGGAAGCTTCGGATGTTCCTTGTTAACGATTTGCCTCGCAGTTTTTGTTTATGTTTAACACTTTGGCGGTACTCGTCGTCAAACCATCCGTTGTGTGATATCAGTGGTCGTTTTCCGATTGTAGTTTGTGCTGTGGCTATAATGTTTGATTTATGCGTTTGCCATTCTTCTTGTATGTATAATGGCACCACAGAAGAGATGTCACGCTCTTCTATGTTTTGCATTACCATTTCCTGATGTCTATTCAGTGTTTCCGGATGTTTAAAAACGGCGACATTCCAGCGCACGGTCTTTTTTGCTTGTCTATTAAATGTAGATGATATAATATGTACTTATAATTAAAGATGACAAGCATATGATAGTTGTCCAATGTCCATATCAGCACCTCTGTTTGATCGAACGTCAGTTAGACTTGTAGGGTGTCTCTTGCAGATCATGACATGATCGAATTGATTTTCCATTCTTCCGTCATTTGATTTCCACGTTGCCTTGTGGATTCTCTTGTGAGGGAAGAAAGTGCTGGAAATAATTTGATCATACAACATAGTCAGCTCACCTGCGCGAAAACCGTTATTGTTACTGGTATGATGCAAGCTGTTTGGGCTGATATGTGTTTTAAGTTCTGCAGTTCTACTAATTTGAGCATTCAAGTCACCTACCACGATTTTTATATTGACGATCATTATATTAAATTTTTTCGTGTGGATTCTCAGTGTGCATAACCGCATATTAATTGGGCAGAAGTTGATGACATGTTGATTCACGTGACGGTGTATGAGAAAGCCAACTCCAAATTCTCCTCTCTTTTGATGACTGTAATAGTAAAGAGAGTATCCTTTCGCTGTTACATGGATTCCACTGCCTGGCCATCTTAGTTCTTGTAATGCCACTATATCCAATGCGTAGCTATCGACTTGGTGCGTGAGTTTTGGGAGATCTACTGGGCTTCTAAGGCTATATGAAAAACTAAAATTTGTTTATAAACAATTAAACAATTTTATAATTTATTTTTAAATAAAGTCATAATTGACACAAAAAACTAAAATATAAGATATGAAATATCGGTTAGCAATGTAAAGCTAGTCTGTAAAAACAATTCAAGAAGTCAATCAAAGTTCAATATGTTGCAAAGCTAAGTAAAAAGTTTTAAGTGTTCAAGAAATCAATAAAAGTTCAATATGTTGCAAAGCAAAGTAAATAGTTCTAAGTGTTCAAGAACTCAAACGAAGTTCTATCTTTTGCCAGGTTGAATACGTAATTTTTAAGTGTTAAACAAAAAACAACCTGTTAGACAGTCAGTTGTAGAATTAAACTTGTTTCCAAGCTTCCAAATTGAAGATTTGAATGTAAATAAAAAAAACATTGCTTAGAAATTAAAATAAATAAATAATTTCATGTTAAATCAGAAAAGTATTAGTTTGTGTGAGTGTTTTTTTTTATTTTTTGGGACATTCATTCCTCGCAGGCACAACAGCATGTTCTGGGTTCCCATTTTTAAATCGCAGTCCGGGTTGATTTTCGAGGTCGTTCTTGTGATGGATTCGCGAGATATTCCGAGGCCATTGTGCAGAGTTTATAACAGATAATTTTTCTATTGAAATTGGGGGTTAGCCCTTCGCCCAACACAAATTTTCGTGAATGGGTTCGTTCTGCATCTTAAGGTCACCACAAACAACCTTTTTACACGTTTATATATCGAGCCGCTTAATCCAAGACAAACGTCCGCGCCAAGCCGGCCCACAGTGGTATTTGTTCATATAATGTTTGGTAAAAAATATAAGGAGTGCTCGTAGAATGTTGAAATTTTGCTCTGGTCCGTTTGTTAGCTCAATTAAGAAAAATATAAAGTTTCATCAAAATTGGCCACGCCCACTACCCACCGCCCATAGAACCCAAAATTTATTTTTATGCCCAAAAATTTTGAAATTTGGCACAGAGCTTTTATTACCTCAATTAAGAATAAAATAAAGTTTCATAAAAATTGGGCACGTCCACTACCCACCGCCCATAGAACCCAAAATTTTATGATTATATGATTTTATAAATTTTATGATTTTATAAAAGATTATTAATTATTTAAACTTTTTTTTTTTTAATTGATAGTATGTAATGAGTGCGTTTATTATGTCAAGCGACCACCACTGCCAGCTAACTTCACTACAAAGATAACACAATTTAGTTAAGCATAAACAACACAATAGAAATGTCAATAAAAAACATTACACTCGAATAAATAACCTAGAACCATAATTTGTGTTTTTAATAAATATTCTTATTTATTACATGGTGTCAGGTGTTAAAATAATAAAATACAATTGTTTATTCAAATCTATATGATAAAAAATTCCACTGGAAAGTTAAAATTAGTTGAATTCTCATCGGATTGAAAAGTTACGTCATCTACACAAAGCATTGTGTACGTGTGTTAATATAATACGCTGGATGAAAATATAAAATATTAATCCGAAAAGATATTCATTTAAATCAATTCATCGGGCGAAAATAACATTTCATCGGAATAAATAAATCATCGAAGAGTTATTTCATCGGATTATTTTTCAACTATTCGTGAAAACTGTCGCAAACATTTTTTTTCACATTGGGGCGTCATGGCTACAACTAACAATGAGCGCGTGCCAAGCGAATTAGATTGCACAAATTTGGCAACTGAATGGCAGAACTGGAAGCGTAATTTCATGGTGTACATGATTTCCAGTGGAAAATCGGTTCATCCAGAAACAACGAAAATTGCCACATTCATTTGGTTGGTTGGCACACAAGGTGCTAACATTTACAATTCGCTATTCCCAAATGATGGAACGACAGACGCACTGCTTGGTACACAAAACATCGTTCGACATACACCGGCTATAGCAGCCATACCAGCAGCTGATGGTAATCCGGCGGTAGCAGCAGTACCGGAACGTAATGAAAATATTGTCGTTCAACGTACATTGGATGAGGTTCTGCAGGCATTTGATCGGCATTGCATTCCACAAAAAAACGCTGCTATGGAATCATATAAATTTAATGGTATTGTACAAAAAGAAAAACAATCATTTACTGAATTCGAAACAGAACTGCGTACACAGTTACAACGTTGTGATTTTTCATGTACATGCGGTGTTTCGTACGGAGATAGATTGCTGCGGGATCGAATTATAACAGGTGTGTTTGAAAAAAAATTGCAGCTGAAGCTACTCGATGGTCATGATGAAACATTGGCAAGGGTGATAGAAATATGCAAAACATTTGAAGCTGCAAACGCGAACAAAGGCGTTTTGAACAGCAAACCGATTGTCTCCAGTATTGTTACGTCATCTGAATCGACTGTACACCAGGCTGTGCATGTCATCAATCGTTTTTGTTTTAATTGTGGTGATGCGTGGACACCAAAACATCCAGATGCTTGCAAGGCAAAGGGTCAAACATGCAAGTGCTGCAGCAAAATCGGACATTTTCAACGTATGTGCCGTCAATTAAAGTCGAAGAAAAGCGGCAACAAAAATAACTACAGCAGCAGCGGCCGCAGCAGCAACAACAACAATAGTGGACAACAACAATATGCAACAACAAAACAAATTTCATCGATGAACTGGAATGAAGGTGAGTCGCTTGATAATGATAAAACGTTGACACGCACTCATAGTAATAAGATTCGTAAATTTATTTTTAGAATAAACTCAGTGAATGCTAGAGATGTTAAAATACCGTATTTTATTTTTTTTGTATAATACAGCGTATTATACATTGTATTATACAAAATAAAATACCGTATATTCTGTACAAAAGTGTATTGGCCGAGAATACATGTGAATGATATAATAACAAAAAATGACTTTCAACATCATTTTGAATTACATCTAATTCATTTTTTTTATAAATATCTGAATTTGGATATTTTATCGTTATTTTTATCTACATATATTCCTTAAACGAATGCTAATAAGACCTATATAATCATCTGTCTCTAATTTATGTGGATGGTCTGATCAGTAAAACTATCCTGATGGTTAGTTTCAATTTATTTCACCTTCAGTCGCTGCCTGCTACTGTATTTATGTTTTTCATTCAGGTTGGATCCTTCCATTTCCCATAAATAAACTGTTAGAGGTCTTAATCATGTTTGACATAAACGAGATAATTACTTTTGGTATGATTTAGGCTGGATATCGAAAATGATGTTTCTGTTACAGTGTAAGATGCAGAACAATGCAAATTAGAAGATGATACATTCTGAAAAGCCACAAACTCTATTCCATCAATTTATACAATAAATGCAATTGCTATCGGTTTCATAATGGGTATTGAGATTTTTGTGCATGGTTGATAAATTTGAACGTATAAAACAAACGTTCTACATGTTACCTTGGGCTATTAAATTAAGTAACGAATCCATGTTTCAAAATTTTGATTTGCTCGATTAAAAATTTACTGTAACGGTTGCTTCTCAGCAACTATAATCGATTGTTGATATTTGTGTTCTGTTGATATTAGAACAAACTTGGTACAACAGAAATTTAAAAATTGGGTTCTATTCAGTAAAATCTTCTATCAAAAGTTTCTGCTATTCTACTTTTTGTATGAAATTTTATAATGGCAGAATAAAATTTCCTACAAAAAATAGAAGAATAGCAGAAACTTTCGATAGAATATTTTACTGAATAGGCCCTATTATTTAGAAATGCCCACTAGCAAGGCGTACAAATAATTCATTTCCTCGGCGTGGTTTATATCTTATAGATGTAGTAGTAGACATATTTTCACAGCTAATAATCCACGCGCAATTTTAGTAAAAGGACTATTTACTATTTCGAATGCCATCAGAATAAAAAATATTTTTTATAGTAAAATACCTTGTACAACGTTTTGGACAATACGGTATTTTACGTATAATACCGGGTATTATACAATTGTATTAAACACTTTTACATCACTAGTGAATGCGAAGTGGACAAAGGAATACATTGTTGGTGATCAATTGTCGGATGTTGTGACATTCAAACTTGACTCTGGATCCGATGCAAATTGTATTCCATTAATAGAAATTAAAAGTTCCCATTTCAAATCGGGATAACAATTACAATGTATTTGATTACAATAATAATTTAATTAAAGTTTATGGTACAGTTGAATTAAAATGTATCGATAAAAGAACAAAGTCTATACAATTCGCTGAGTTTATTGTAGTTAGTAATGATAATGAACCGATACTGGGTTTAGACACTTGCATTGAATGGAAGTTGATTAAACGGATGGATATTGACAAGGTCGATACAATTGCTTGTACATCGGGTGAGAAACAGAAATTCGTAAAAACAAATTGGGACTTGTTTCATGGAACTGGCAAATTCCCGGGAAAGTTTTCAATTCACTTGCATGAAAATTCGAAGCCAGTTTTACATTACAAGAAACGAATTCCGTTGGCATTGCAGGAGAAATTGAAGGGCGAATTAGATCTAATGGTGGGGGAGGAAATTATCTCACCTGTTGACTACCCAACGGATTGGGTGAATAATTTACAAGTGGTCGAGAGACAAAATGGTGGACGTTTACGCACGTGTTTAGACCCAAAACCACTAAATGCATGTATCAAGCGTGAGCATTTTTTAATACCAACTATTGACGATTTCACGTCGAAATTGGCCAATAAAATGATTTTTTCTGTACTAGATCTCAGTAGTGCGTTTTGGCATATGGAGTTGGATGAAAAAAGTTCACAACTAACAACATTTACGACACCTTTCGGTCGTTACAAATTTAATCGTGTACCATACGGGTTGAATTGTGCACCAGAAATGTTCCAACGCAAAATGATTCAAATTTTTGGGGATTTACAAGGGGTTTTGATTTATTTTGATGACATGATTATTTTTGCGGAAAGTGATGTGGAACATGACGCCATTCTAAACAAAGTCATTGATCGGGCACGTCTAAATAATGTTAAATTCAACCCTGAAAAAATTCAATTCAAGCAAAAGCAAGTCAAATTCATGGGAAATACCATTTCCTCAGGGGAAATTAGACCACTCGCTAAATACACGGATGCAATTCTCGGAATGAAAAAACCAACCGACAAAAGTTCGGTTTTACGTTTCTTAGGCCTTTTAAAATACATTGCGCGATTCGTTCCCACTTTATCGAAAAGCACAGCGAGTCTACGAAATTTAACACGGAATGATGTACAATTTGAATGGGGTAATGAACATGAAATTGAATTCAACAATTTGCTTAAAATCATTTCATCTGATACAGTGCTGGGAATTTATGATCCAAAGAAGCCCGTAGTTGTTCAAACGGATGCATCTAGAGATGGGTTGGGTTGTGTGTTGATTCAGGAGGGTCGTCCTATTGCTTTTGCATCTCGAACATTGAACAAAAGTGAACAAAAATGGGCCCAAATCGAAAAGAAATTGTTGGCCATTGTTTTTGCCTGTCAAAGGTTTCATTATTTCCTTTACGGACGCGAATTCGTGGTTGAAAGTGATCACAAGCCACTTGAAACTTTAGTCAAACGTGACATTGATGATGTAACCGCTCGACTCCAACGAATGTTCATGTTACTTTTGAAATACCCACACATGAACGTGGTGTACAAACCAGGCAAAGACATGCTCATTGCTGACTGCTTGTCACGAGCACAGCTAGGGGAGGTGGAAGAAAACGATGAATTGTCGGGCATAATTCACTCGATCACAAAATCCGTTTGCGTGTCGGAGGACAATTATAACTATTATCAAGAAATCATGAAGGGGGATGAAACATACAAACGAATTTGTCAATATGTCGAACACGGTTGGCTATCATATCATCAACTTGATGATTTCGCACAGAAGTTTCACAAACTAAAATCTGAGTTGCATGTCGAAAATGAACTTTTGCTTTACGGTGACCGGTTGGTAATTCCAACGGAACTTCAAAACAAAATTGCCAAGTGGCTGCATGCATCACATCTCGGTATTGAGAAAACACTTTCACGGGCGCGAATGCTATATTATTGGCCGGGGATGAGCACTCAAGTCAAGGAATTGGTTGAATCGTGTGCAATTTGTGAAAAATTCAAAAGAAACAATCAAAAGGAACCATTGGTTCAAGGGGAGACACCACGATATCCGTATGAACGTATTTCAATGGACCTTTTTGAGTATGCTGGGCATGATTTTATTGCTATTATGGATGCATATTCAAACTATTTGGTGTCATATCGAATCAATACCAAGACATCGGGACACATTATTGACGGGCTGCGGAATGTGTTCAATCGCATTGGATATCCAACAGTTGCAAGGGCTGACAATGTTCCGTTTGGCTCTGCGGAATTTGATCGATTTGCATCGGAATGTAACATGAGGTTCGATTTTTCAAGCCCCCGATACCCACAAAGCAATGGATTATCTGAAAAGGCTGTCGGAATTTCCAAAAACATACTGAAAAGGTGTTACGAAACGAATGAGGTCGATCAATTTCAGTACAAACTGCTCGAATACAACACCACACCGATTGCAAGCATGCGTGTGACTCCGTCCGAATTGTTTTTTGGTAGATTGATAAAATCAAAACTGCCAGTGTCTGGCTCGTTATTGGTTCGGAAAAAAGTTTGAGGAGGAGGAAATCCAACAAAGAATTGAAAATAAAAAAGAAAAACAGAAATATTATTACGACAGAAATACTAAATCACTGCCAATATTGGGCATCGGTGACAAAGTTATTTTTAAGAAAAATTCAAAGGAGTAGAATTATGGAACAGTTGTTGGAAATGTAAACGGACGCTCATATATCGTTAGAGATAATTTTGATTATCACTTTAGACGTAATCGTAGATTCATTGTAAAGACAAAAAATAATGAACTTGACCCAAGTGAATTGCTACTGGAAGGGGACGCATTAACTGGTAACGGTGGCCGTGATTCAATGCAAATTCATGTGGTTCCACCGGCTGAACAATCAATAAATATCGACAACGATGATACGATTGATGAAGTAAATGAGACAGAGTTATCGGTGATTGATAACGTTGCGCCCTTATCATCATCGGATGAATATGATACCGCCGATAGCAATGCCTCTGAATCTGACACGGAGCCAGTGCAGCCACCAGTTAATGTGCCGCCTGTGCAGCCGGAACTTAGGGTGTCTAGATATGGTCGAGTAATACGCCCTCGTCAAATGTACGGGTTTGATTAGAACATTTAGTTTTAAGTGCTGGATTAGCGTTAAGCAATCAAAATAATTAATTAAATATTTATTATAATTAAGAAATGAAAATTAACTTTTAAAATAAAAAAAAAGCGTGTAATGAGTGCGTTTATTATGTCAAGCGACCACCACTGCCAGCTAACTTCACTACAAAGATAACACAATTTAGTTAAGCATAAACAACACAATAGAAATGTCAATAAATAACATTACAGGCGAATAAATAACCTAGAACCATAATTTGTGTTTTTAATAAATATTCTTATTTATTACATAGTATGGAGTCTTACCTTTCATTCTATTATAGCGGGAGCACCTAGCACGACCGAGCAACCTTTTTTTTCTTCCAAGGAAGTTTGCAATCACGGCACATTATAGAACAAATTTTATTCTATCATATCTTTTAAACCATATGAGCGAACTTTATAATTTTTTTTTTAAATACGCAGAAAAGCCTATATTTGAAAATAATCACTATTTAAATTAGAGCAATAAAGTTATCTTACGTACAAACACTATAGAAGTACGTAAACAATTTTCAATATTTTAGACCAAAATTTACATGTGACTTTACTTCCTTATTTCAAAGACAAATAAACTTTTTTTTGGGATACAATTTATGGATTCATCATACCGAATCAATTTTCTACAAAACTGCATCATTACATTTTTAAATTTTATGTGTCGAAAAAAATACTTATTGCACAAAAAATCCCACTGTGCGGCCCTAACATGTAGAACAGGTACTTGAGTTGCATTGGTTTTATGGACGCCAAATGACTTGCCATGGTTTAGAATAGTATGAGTATAAGCAGTATTTACTCTGCACCTCTTAACTATACCAACCTAATTCTGTTACCGTTACCCAGGCAGCACGGCGTGGATGTAGAATTACGGATTTCCGAGTCCGACAACCCAAGCATGCCAAAATGTCAATTGTAGGCCTCACAATAACAGACAAATTTTTGTCGGACAAGGTTATCCTCGTTTTCTAAAACAAATTTCCACCCCCCATAGTTAAAAAACAAAATTGTGGTAGTAAATTTACAAGGTCCCGGACAAACGTATTTTTTGGAGTTTGCCGAACGAAAAAGCGGCCGAATCGAGGAAAATGGCAGATACAAATGTTGTCAGACTCGTCAAGAACAAGTGCCCCACGAAGTATAAAATATGTGGTAATCATCAAATCAAATGGGGAAAGGGCCTGGTGACTATAGAAACAATAAGGCTTTAAAATTTCTGGTTGCGTTAGATTAAATTTTGTTGCACCAAAAAAATTGCAATTATTAAAAAGAGACAATATATTACAGAGATAGGTTTCTGCAAAGTTTTCTGAACGATTGGAAGCATTTGTTGTGGAAAGTATCAGGTAGTGACAGATTAAAAATTTGTAATTCTTGAAAGGAATCATATACGCTAAAGGATACAGATTATAAGAAGATATCTGAATTCTGAACTAAAAGGAACGGAAAGCTGTTGACAAATATCACACACATCGTGTCAGATTAAATGTTCTTTTCCCACAAAAGTTATAATCATTACTAGGAGGGCCCGGCGTGCTTCGCTACGCTTATAAATAAAGTTTTTGCGTAGACATTTTGTTGACGTAGAAGCAATGATTTCAAAAGCGGTAGTTAGAAATGATAGCATAATTTTCAATTTTTATTTTTAAAAATATAGGAAATCGCGTGACCGAAATTCGGTCATACATGAAAATTTTATATATTAATAGACAATTGAAACAGCAATTATTATAAAAAACAAATATTCAAATATGTTTAATGATGACAATGATAAAACTGAATGGCAACTTCAGCCTCAATATGAAATTAAAAAACATGCATATTGAGGCAAAAGCAAACGCACAGACGCTCATACTCATAAAAGAGGAAAAGGTTTTTGAGAAAAGTGAGAAGAAATCAGGTAACAATGACTTCTGGGAAGACGATATTTTTTGTAAAAACTCTATCATCGTTGAACAAATGACCTTGGTCAGATGTATCATAAATATAAAATTTCAAACATTCAAACGCACGCACTCTACTTGCAGCAGCAACATTCAATTGACCATGTGTGAATACAGGTTCTTTAAGTAAAATGGCAACTCTGTTGAATGTCTGACCTTGAGAATTATGAATAGCCATAGCAACAGCTGGAATAATAGGGAATTGAGTTCTTTGAAATTTAAATGGAAGAAGAGTTCCAGAATAAGTCAAATGAATGCGTGGAATTAGAATGCGTAGACCTCGCATGACACCAGTCAAAACTTCACAATCTATTGAATTTCGGTGCATAACTTTTACACGCATTCGTGTTCCATTTACTAATGCTTGACCTGTATTTAAATTACGTATGAGGAGAACAATGCAATTCACTTTCAAAACTAATTTATGAGGTGGCAAACCTCATACACTCAATTTATTTAAAAATTCTATTGGAAAATTGTTCTGCTCACGAATGTCATCACAAACAACTTTATCAAAACTAAAATATGCTTTCTCCTCTCCTGGCATAATACTCAAGATTTTAGAATTGATTGATGATTGCAATGAATCATTATTTTTGGGGGCTAAAATGATGGAACTCAAAATGTCATCAGATAAAATTGTATCAGAAATATTTCCAAAAATGTCTTCAATAATATTGTCTGGATTGCCAATCAAATTATGAGGAATTTTAATGATATCTGAACCAAACTGTGGAAAACTTTGCATATCACCATTACCGAGTCTTCTAAGAAATTCTACAAATTCAATTTCATGAGGGAGAGTTTTGATCTCATGTTTTGATTTAATTTCAAAATTTTAAAGTTAATAAATTCTTGCCAAGATGTAATACAATTTTCAATTAAAATAGAACGTGAGCCATGCGGTATAACTGGAAGAATTTGGCGGAAGTCACCGCTCAGTAAAAGTCTTCAAACAGTTTATTTTTATTTTCTTCGTTTGGAGTCAAATCTCTTAACAAACGATCAATTAATTTTAAAGCATGAATAGAACACAATGAAATTTCATCTATAATAATGATTGATGCATTATTAATATACATATGTGCCATGTACACTGTTTGGAGTTATATTTGGCATTGCATTCTCTAATAATACCACTGAAGGCAGATACAATACACGAAAGATTTAATGAATTAAATTTATGAATGATTGCCGTTTGAACAAAAGTTTTGTCACAACCTGCATGAGCTGTCAAGAAAAAAACATTACTTCCAGTATCATGGAATTGAGTTTCACGCAAAACAATATCAATCACACTACGTTGCTCATTATTTGTATTTTCATACATTCTATCGAAAACTATAGCTTCTTCTTTAATATCAAAATGACCTACATCGCCAATCTGTAAGTTATATTGTGGAATCGGAAGACCAAGATCACCACATGAAGTATTATGTGTAAGAAGAATTATATTAATTTCAATCAAGGCTCGATTAATTGACACATCTTCATCGTAATTTCGTAAAAAGTCTTCAATCATACTATTTCTAAATTCAATCCATAAAGCTAAAGCATTCAAAGGAACATTCAAACCATAGATAAATGCAAATAATTGACGTTCGAACTGTTTTGGTGATTGAATTTCTGAAGCTTCAAGTAAACATTCACGCCATTCACTATCATTTGTTGCAATACCTCGAGCTTCACATGCTGCAACAAAAGTAGGGTACTCAACACCTTCATACACGTAGATCAGTAAAAGATTTTGGACCACGAACATGCAACAGAAGTAAACGCATAGGAAACAATTCTATATCTTTTGGAGTAACCATATATAATCGAGCAACAACTTTATCAGCCCCACGTTGTCTTCTTTTCTACGATTTACTTTGATCATGCCAAACATAATGTAATGGTAATTCTGTATACAAAAACTCATTAGCTAAATTGTCAATGGAATTCAAATGGACAAATGCCAACAATCTTGCTCTTGATACATTTGCGACTGCACCAGCCACGTTACCATTCCTGATATAAACATTTTGTCTATTAGGCAAATGAAAATCAAGTCGAATAATTGTATGAGATTAAAAATGCATTGGAAATTTAAATATGCGCCAAGCAGCTTCTGTCGAACCAACATACCGTCCATTCAAAAAATCTTGAATTTCATTTCCCACAATCGCATCATCATTATTCACTGCATTCTCTCCATTCACTCTCAATTCAACATTGGCAGAATCGTACCCTTTATATACATACTTGTAAACATATTTCATACTTTTAACAGTCGTGCATATTTCCACGTTAATAACAAAGTAACAAAGTTTTGCGTTTTTGTGAAAAAAAAAATATGGCTTGGGCAAGTCCATTTCATATTATTATAGGGGAGTTCGCTTAAATTCAAAAATAAATTTAATTCGTCTATAACTTTTTTATTTATGATCCGATTTGTGTGAAAAATCTTTAAAATCTAAGTTAAACTAATATCAGTTAGCAGTGAAAATTTGAAATGAATCCATCTGCGAATAAGAAAGCCTTCGGCTCCACAAAATTTTCATTAGCGTATTAATATATAAGATAAAAGTACTGTTTTCGCTAAATCTAGAAGTTTTTTGGAGTAATAAGAACAATTGGAAAATACATATAAGATATTAGCCGTGTTCGATTTGACTGAAGCAACTGATACAACGGCAAAATAGAATGCAATTGCTGTTGTTTTTTCAGTTGTTTCAGTCAAATCGAACGCACCTATTGTCAGATTAAAAGTGTTTTTTTTCTTTAGAAAAATCGATGTCATTGAATGCTAAATGTAGATTTTTTGAGAAGTTACCTGAATCCTCGTTTCGCATCATTTGATTTTATTGTGTTAATTTATGATAAGTTATAATTTGTGGAGAACGCATGTGTTAGTTTTGTAATATATTTCTAGACAGATATACAATTTCAGTTTCTTTAAAATAAGTTTTATTTTTGGTTTATGTCTCTGCCCAAAACTAAAAACAATGTCACCATAACACACATTTGAAACATTTGACAAACACATATGAGATGAGATGAGGTGTATGGTTAAGGTTTTAGCCCTTCATATGTTTAGCTTTATTTTTATTATTTAAACTTTTATGCCTCTGCCTTTTAACTAATAAAAGTTAGTTGCTTATTGAATTGGATTTTACTATTTCACAAATAAACTGACCACTGAAAATGGGTTTTTTAAATCCTGCAAACCATCGGTCCTCCAACCTTAAACTTTGAGAATAAAATTACAACTGAATTTTAATAAAATATGGCAGAGTAAATTTACTACCTATAGTATTGCGAAATTAAACCGATAAAATTATTGTTGCATTACTCACCCATCATAAGTAATCAAACATTTTGCTATATTTATGACGAGATAAGATTGTGTCACTGATTGTGCTATAAATTGTTTGATATGATGTTGTTGTAAAAGATATAATATTTGAGTTTTAGTTTAGATATATTATATGTATTTTGTTTATTGTTTATCATCAAATCAATTTATAATTTACTTTGAATAAAGAAATAGGGCTTGCAAATTAACCTATTTTTTCGTTTACCTGGGACCATGTTAATTAATATTAAATTTAGTAAGAGTAAAAAGACCTCAGATTTCATGACATAAGTTACAAAAGCTTTCCTTTACCTTTCGTTTTTTGTAATTTTTCAACGTTTTTGATGATTTTTCACTGCCGATTACTGTAGTAATTCACTTCCGATGACTAGGGATATTTAAAAAATATCAGATAATTGCATAATCAATGTTTTGACAAGAATTGTATTTATCCACGACTGCTATATAATATATGCATTCCATGTGTGTGTCTGTCATTGGAATGCTATATATTCTCAACTGTTGTAGAATATTTACAGATCGGTTGATATTCCATATTTCGTTAAATAATCTCCTAACAAAATTGTTAGACTGAAAACAATATATAAATTTTTTTAAATATACACATTTAAATGTATATATCAAACAACATTGTACGATCGTTTAATAAATTTTCGTTTAAAAAATTTTTCGTTTAAAAAATTTTAAAAAAAAATTTTCGTTTAAAAAATTCAAGTTCCAGGATTTAATTTGACGGATTGTTCCAATTTTACAAATAATATAAATAAATATTTAAATAATGTGTTATAAAATATAAATATTGTTTTATGATAATGGAAGAACGATAACCTAACAACAACTAAACCTGAAAGTTGTATAGTTTATATTTTTATTAAAAAATATTTGTTTACGCACAAAAAATGTTGAATGCAAATTAAACGTGAAAATGTTTTCCAATGATGATTGATGTCTACGATGCACTCTACTCGCTACGCTCGTTCCGTAAACTTCATCCTTGTGAAGAATTGCCATCATTCGAAACTTATACAAGAATATACTATTATTCGTTGCGTAAAATATTCTTTTACGCTATATGGGAAGGATTTTGGTGATGTTTTTGTCAGTATCCAACTTCCACCACTACCCAAAAATGAGTCCTAATTTTGAATTTGTAATCACGCAGAGTCATAAGGGGCAGTAGGAGGGGCAGACTTTATAATAAGTTTGTTCTATTTGAATTTATATATTTTCTGTGGTGAGCTTATGAAGCTTCCAGTCAGAAAACGAAATTGTGTCACTCTTAGAATATTAAGTTCTAATTTGAATTTTGATTTCTAACTTAGTATTTTGTGGCAAAATGGCAAGTATCAAATTTATGTTATGTTATGCTTTTACGACGGCACATTTATGTTTCGTCTTAGTTTTGTAATAGATTTCTAAGCGGAAATAAAAACACTGTTTTATTTTAGTTTCTTTGCTGGTCGTCTCTGCCCAAAACTAAATACAGTTGCGCCGTATCAGTCTTCTTCCAAAAACACAGTTTGTTATTCCCGGTAAAAATTTTTTCAGGGTTTTCGTCCACCCTACAGGGCCTGCACTATAAAGTTATAAATCGATTTTGATGAAAATTTGGTAAAAAGTCATAGTTTAAGAAGAAACTGATTAGTTTTTGAAGTGTATTTAACACTGTAATGACCGGTCACCAAAACGGCGATGGTGCTGGTCAGCTTCAATTAGTAACAACGCTTTTATTATCTCAACTTTCAGGATGTTTTGTTTTCCTTTGTAATAATATTAGATACGTTGATCAACCGGATGCGATTTCTCAAATTTTAGATAACAAATTTTTCAAATACTCATTATAACTTAATGTTTGGTTATCTATTAAATATACTTTTATTTACTTTAATTTGATCAATTATATTGAATTGTAGGGATTTCGATATCTTATCTTGCCTTCAGTATTATAGCTTTTTTTTTCAAAATAAATTTCTACACTCGTTACACAAAATGCAATAATTTGTGTTTTGTGTAACGAATTTTTAATTTCTGTCTTGTACCTTTTTGGGTAGTCTCGAGTGTACGTTATGTTTATCAAGAGATCATATGTGTAACAGATAGCAAACACCATACGTTTACTTTTATTTCTAATCACTTTTTATTTAATTAAAAAAAATCAACAACGATAATTGCCTTGTCTAATTGAAATGATTAATTATTAGAAAATATCAATTGTTATGTATAGTATAGGTAATAAAACAAAATTTAATTAGTTTACCGTGGTAATTGACAAGTGAAACAACAAAAAAAAAGAAGCATAATTTGAATTTCTTTTGTTTAAATTTTAATTATTAATAATATTGAAGTGCAACAATAATTAGTTTAGAATAGTTAGAAAGTAATTTATAACTTTATACATATTTGTCTGTGATTCATTTAAAAAAATATATCGTTGGAATTTTTCTTACTTTGATAATGCGTAAGCAGAAATAATGATGATAAAAAAGTGATTTAGGCTTTAGCTTTAGTTACAATTGAAACTTCTATTTGTGAAACGTATAAGGGTAAACAAAAAAGTTTATTAATTAAAAATTTTTTACTGATTCTGTGTGTCCAAAACTTTAATTAAAATTTTTGAAACCCATAAATTAACGTCTACATACAAGTCAGTTTAAATCTATCTGAAGCTATTGCTTAGTGAGTTCTGCTTAGGTGGAGAATAAGTGAATCCGTATTTATTGACAGAAATTCAAAAAGGAATTAAAAGCATTTATATTAAAAAATTAAACCATCAAAATAATAATAATTTAAAAAAAAAATTGACTTAAACCTTAACATGAATCATGCTGTTATGCATCATAAACTTCCAATTAATAGTAGATTGCTGGAAGGAATTCCACTATTATTTTCTTTATGTTTTTTTTATAATTTATTGTTTACCACCGATTGTGTCAGTTTTTATAATATGTATGTACGTTAAAAAACCACTTGTTGAAGGTAAACTATTCGTGTGATACGGTTATTCGAGATTTCTTAATTTTGCTTTAAAATGATAAATTAAATTTTTTTATTAAGTTTTGGTTGTGTTTTTTTTAAATCATCAATAATTTTATTAAGGATTAAATAATATGTAAAATTAAGAAATTATATTGAAGAAATCAATAATGCCGGATGTATGATTTATCTTTAATACACTTTCTTATGTGAATATTAAACAGTTGAAAATTATTTTTTTAAGATCCTTTACTACTCTTTTTTAATTCAGAGATGGAAAAATTTGAAAGCAACTCTTTTCGACTGAAAATTCAATTTAGTTTGATCCTTAATTGTTTGATGTTTGTGACGCAACAAAGCGGGGAGTAGACAATATTCGTAAAATCTTTTCTAAACTTTCAAATGAATAAACCCCATAAAAGATTACGGTTAGCTATCTCTTGCTCTTTCCCTCTCTTTTTCTTTTTATCTCTATAAATCTATCTATCTTTATTTATCTCCCTCTCTCAGCTGGTTGTTGTTTGATTCTTTTTTATCATTCTTTCTAATGAAAACTTTTCTACGCAATCTAGTCCAGTTGGTTTGAGCCACATCAGCCATAAATTATCCGTATGTTCTTTCTTTTGAATGTCGACAAGATTATACAATTGGTGTCAGTTATTATCCAACTAATACTTTCAAGTATTAAGCCATGTCGTATTAAATGATGTATGAGTTTACGCAACCGCGATAAATGACTTGATCACAGAAGTTTTGCAAAGTTGTTGCGTCGGTAACACTGGTTTTGATATCTGGCTGCATGTCTTTTAATAATGTTATAATAGACTCGAAGTTTTTTAATTTTACCACACACGCGTGCTCGTTATCAAATTTGTAGCCGAATTTGTCAGATATGAACAGGCATCTTTATTTTAGATTTATTTTTTACTTTTAATGTTGAATTCTTTGCTTTGGACCGGCTCACTCGATGGCGATATGTTATTTAATTTGAAGCTGGTTATGAAGATGTTCGGGTTCAAGTGTAGGTAGATATTAACAATATTATTTTTATTTATTGTTTCATTTGGTAATTTAATGGTACTGCATTTTACAAGTTTGGATCACGAAATCCGAACAAACAAATATTTTAAAGAAAAATTTTAACAAAACCACATATTCTAACACTTATAAGCTTATAAGTTTGGAAAAATGCATTAAATTACTAAATTAAAACCAATTAAATTCGACCTTTCTTCGAATTAGCCTTACTCTCTATTCGATAAACGCAATTCCCAAATATGCCTCTTGGGGTCGATCACTGATTAGTAAGCAAAAATTACCAGGTTTTACTAAGTATTCCACAACTTTATTGTTTGCACAACAACATGCAAGCAATACAGCAAACAATATTCCTATCTAGAATATTCAATAGCTTCGATGACTCCAACGGTTACTTGTAGAAATTTCCAGTCCACTCTAAAAAAAATAATTTAGTATACTCTACAAAACGGATTCAACCAATTTAGTTTTGTAGCGTCAACTAAAATTTAATACAATTGACCATACGATTTGAAAGTTTGATAAAGCGTTGTCAAACGTTAAAAATGTATGGTCGAATGGATTAAATTTTAGTTGTTGGTACAAAATAAATTTGGTTGAATCCGTTTTGTAGAATATACCAAATTTTTTTTAGTGCATAACGTCCAAAATAATACACAAAATGTCTCTTAAAAAATACTTAAAACTTTATTTACAATTTACTATCTATCATTCTATAAGACATTTCTTATATTAGTCGTCATTTTAGCGATTAACCTCGGAATGTGAGATAATAAGCTGAATTTTTGTATATACGTTCATTTTGGCGTTCTATAAGTTGTCTCAAAAGTCTCATAAAATCTCGTGTCTGCGTCGTAAGTTATTCAAGGTCAAAGGTACCAAAAAACAGTTTTTCATGATTATCTCGGTTTCTATTGCTCCAATGATGTTAACATCGATTATTAATATTGCAGAGAATAAAATTTGCGACAAATTTTATATGAACTATTTTATCATGCGCTTAACCGTTTTTGAGATAGAGGGCGGTGATTGCGCTGCGTTCAGTCATACGCACTGTAATGCAAGGTCAACCGTGAATATCTGTGAATGCTGCCTTAAATTTTGAATATTTTGTATTATTTATCAGTTAATATATTGTATTTAATAACATTTTACATATTTTTTATACATTCATTTAATAATACTTACTTACTTTGTGTACTTAAAAATTCATTAAACGAATTACTTATTGTATATTCTAATTTATTGAAAGTAGATTTTATGTAGAAAATTAAATAAGTATTTGATCTTTAAAATGTGTAGGTTTTTAGATATAAGATAATAAGGACAAGCCAAAAACAATATTTACAAATCCATCGAAATATTCATTGATTCATATAAAGTAACTGATTGAATTTTTTATTTTAGCCATCAAATCTAATTTAAGAATTTATTTAAATGATTTAAGTTTAATACATTTAATAATTCATGGATTTTGCGTAAAAGTTTTTCTGTTTTATTTAAACATATTAGACGAAATCACCTAATAAATTTGATGAATCATTGAATAATTTAAAAGTCTAATCATCATTAGGTTGTATTGAATGAATTAAGGAATATAATGGTATGAAATAGATATTTTTGTATCTGAATTTACATTTTATTATTAGGGCATATTAATTTATACAAGGTAAATTTTAGGTAAAAGTAAAACGAGCTAATATAATTTAATTTTATCTTTATTATTGTAAATTTATTACTAGAAAGTTATTCTTCTTCTTCTTCTCTGTCATCTTCTGGAGGTTCGAAAATCTCTGTTTCATTATCATCATATTCGTTACCCTGAATGGTTGTTTCTAGACCTTCCAGAATTTCAGAGTTTCCATTCTCTTCCTCATATTCACCTTGCAATGAAACAGCATTGAGGTAAGCTGGCCCGTTACAATGACCACAAGCTAGATTGCATTGCAACCCCGATTTTCTACACCGTGGACCACATCCATTCTTACAATTACAAAATAGAGTATTAAGTAATTCATCAGGAACTGGTGGTAATTTTGTTGTCATTGGCTCCAGGAACTCATTTTGGAGCACCCAACCCCATTCTTGGGGTTCTGAATCATGTCCTAACCATTTTTGAGCTTGGCAATAGACACGGTTTATATGTTGGGCTGCTGCACTTGTCGATGAAAGATTACATAACTGGACAGGCGTTTTGTAGATTTAATGAACTGAGTATATCGAAGATGATCGATATTATCCTCAGATTTTGGAGCATTGTATATCGCTAGTAAAATCCGTATTCCATTTTCGTGTAATTGTTGGACAGGGCAAATTTCTTGTATAAAAACTTGAGCTAGTTCGTTGAAATTCGCAAGATTTTCTAGTGATTTGTTGAAAGTTTTTTTCCCTTTTTTAAACAACACAGAAGTTGTATCACATTCACTGAATGCATGTAAAAATAAAATATGTTTTTTTACTAGGGGATATTTGTCTAAGCTTTTTGAAGAATAGATTTGTGTTTTGATTTATCCTCTCCCAACTTTTTTAAATAAAATGTCTTCTTGATGTGATTGAGTGCGTACTTTGTGACACTTGTGCCACTTTGTGACACTTAATATGTGTTACTTTACTTTCGCACTAATAGTACAATCTGTTGTTCTTCTTAAAATCTACTTTCAATAAATTAGAATATACAATAAGTAATTCATTTAATAAATTTTTAAGTACACAAAGTAAGTAAGTATTCTGTATTATTAAATGAACATATAAAAAATATGTAAAATGTTATTAAATACAATATATTAACTGATAAATAATACAAAATATTCAAAATTTAAGGCAGCATTCACAGATATTCACGGTTGACTTGCATTACAGTGCGTATGACTGACCGCAGCGCAATCACCGCCCTCTATCTCAAAAACGGTTAAGCGCATGATGAAATAGTTCATATAAAATTTGTTGCAAATTTCATTTTCTACAATATTAATAATCGATGTTAACATCATTGGAGCAATAGAAACCGAGATAATCACGAAAAACTGTTTTTTGGTACCTTTGACCTTGAATAACTTACGACGCGCCAAAATGAACGTATATACAAAAATTCAGCTTATTATCTCACATTCCGAGGTTGACTCCTTTTTTATGCTAAAATGACTGGACTATATATAATTCGGCATAATTTCTCGTATATTCTAGGAAAATCTATTCATTACAAAGAAATCCCCAGAAATCTACCCAATTATTTTCGTTATATTTTATTTTATGTTTTGATCCTATTTTTTAGAAACAATGTGACGCTGATTTTATTTTTGAAATATTGTACATATATCAAAAATTGATTTTGAATACAATTTTGTTTTGTATTTTATTGCGTTTATGTGAAATCGTAACAATATGTACATATACATATAAAATTAAATGCATGGACAATAAATCAATGGTGTATGATTATGAGCATCCCAGATGCTGTGTGGTTCGATATTTACTATTGTTAATATTGCTATCGTTTAGCATTTCTGTAAACTGATACGAGTCTATCATTGATTTGCTTGCTCTATAATGTCTCAGAAACACATTATCATTTGCATAGCCAAGGATTTGACAAAAAGCTGATATAATTTTGTGCTTGTTAAATTCTACGTAGAGCTGCTAACGATACACTTACTTTTTCCAGAACCATCCTTAAGGTGAAAAATTGATCAGTGGATGAGCATTTGGATGAAAACCACAGTGATAGTCGACAAGGAATAAATCGGGTGAGGAAATCATTAGCAAGCATTTTATAACCTATAAAAATATTCGATCACTACCATCGCTTTAAGCCAACCGAACGTTCGTTTTCACACTGACATCGAATTTGATTGTTTGGTCTTTTTGTTGAAGGTATATACAACCGAAATTTGAACATAAAATCCAATATGGAAGTCTCTGTGACTGGTAACATTCGGTTAGTACGAAATTATTAGTGTATATGGTGGTCAGCAGAACAATTCCACCGAATTAAGGCGAACATTTATTTTATGGAGTGAGACAACGAAGGCCTGCTGTTTAGCATTCAGCGTTTTTTTGTGTCAAACTTGTTGCAGAATCGTTTAATTTGTCAATATTTTACAGCATAAAAATCATAACATGCCGCAACTTGTTCTCATTAAACATGGAAAAAAATACAAAACACGAATTGGCCGAGGTTCAAACATTTGAAATTTAATAAAATCCATTCGCGATCATTCCATGAATGTCAAAATGGAATAAGAAATAGTTTTTACTAATAAAAAAGAAAACAGAATCCGTTGATAAAAAAGAAAACAGAATCCAGACATCCGTTTCGTAATTCGTTTTATTTAAACTGTCAATTTATATAAAATAACAAAAATTTAAACAAAATGCTATGAGGAGTTAAAGCGAAATTGACACCGAAAGCCAACAAGCCCTGATGTCACTATTTCTATTTAGTTATCATAATAATAACTTAATTTCACTGAAATCGTTAAAATAAATATTTGAAAAAATACGACGAAGCGAAGGGGGTTAAAATTCGGTGTCCTGATAAAATATCACACGAAAAAATCACACACGAAAGAATATCACGTCGAAAATATCACAGCGAAAAAATCACACTATACGAAAATATCACATCACTAAAATATCACATCACGAAAATATCACATCACGAAAATATCACATCCAAAAATCACACGCGAGAAAATATCACACCCTAAAATCACACGCGAAAAAATATCACACCCTAAAATCACACGCGAAAAAATATCATGTAAAAAAAATTTTATTGGAAAAAAACATAATGTCCGTATATACATTACAAATTTTTTAAAGAATTCTGAGATAGCAATTTTACATATGATACCGTATTTGACTTAGTAAAAACGTTTTCAACGACTTAACGTCATTACCCTATCAAACAAATCAATCTTATTTTATTGATTTTGGATCCCAAATTATTTAATCATTATTCATCTCAAATTTTAGATCGAAAAGATTTATAGTTTACAAGATAGGACGGTAACAGACAGACACGCAGCAACCGGAGTATAAAAATAATACTAAAAATAAATTAATTGCGTGTTTTCACACTTATGTATACATGAGCAATTTTTCTTAACATTTTGATTCTCAGGATGGTAGTTTGTAAAAATATTTGTCATCCTTTCTGCCAATATTCTGTACTTTATTTCACTGGATTCCTTTGCCTGAACACACTGCTTCATATAATAATAACCATGTTGTAGCGACATTTTCAATACCTGAGAATCCAAACAATTTCATATCGATGGTACACATTGCTGCAATCTCTAAATCTGTAATAATTATTCTAGGAGTTGCATTGGATATTAATTCTAAAACTGCCATCAACATTTTACAGTAAGTATCATGTCTTATTTGGTAGTAATGCTAATATAGGCCGTGGGCCATTTCTCGATGAAATTGAAATTGAAATTGAATCTGCAAATCGACTAAAAAATTTCAATTTACTCTGCTGGTGGTTATTTTGTAGCGTTATCTCACTAGGTGAGATAAATAGTGAGATAAAAAAATTATGTTTAATTGATTTCTTTTATCTAATATAATCGATCAAAGACAAATATTTTATCTCACTTTTTATGTCACCTAGTGAGATAACGCTACAAAATAACCACCCTGCTATCGTACTTGAGTAAATTTTGACAGATTGTGTTGAATTTCAAATAATATTTGTGTTTCAATAATTATTTTTTCGTTATTAAATTTTGGTAGAAGAAAATAAAGTAAAACAAAAATAAAATATTTCAGCGAGAAACGTCAAAATTTCAATTTCATCGGCATTTTTGAGAAATGGGCCACGGCCATTCATGGCAATGCAACGCACCATATTATTAAAAAAATAAAAAATATTTCTGGAACCACTTTAAATGTTCCATCTGCAAGCCAACAATCATTAGTTACGAGCAAAACTGTCAAAATTGTATGAGCCAAACGAATTATTCTAGTATGATTATCAATTCCTGAATCATGTATTTCAAATATTAAATCATATATTTCAAATATTAAAATATGAATGTCTCTCGGATTGGCTAGAGAACTGCCATTTGTTTTACGTTTGACGTACTGTTTTCAAGAGTGTTTACTTAATGTTGAGTTGATAGGGCTATAACGTAAAGTTGTTGAAAACGTTTATCACTAAGTCAAATACGATATCAAATGACAGATTGGTAGCTTAGTTAGAGCACTTCAAAACATTTTATTGTATATACGGACATTGTGTTATACTTATATACAATAAAATTTTCTACGTGATATTTTGTGGGTGTGATTTTAGGATGTGATATTTTTTCGCGTGTGATTTTTGGATGTGATATTTTTTCGCGTGTGATTTTAGGATGTGATATTTTTTCGCGTGTGATTTAAGGATGTGATATTTTCGAAATGTGATATTTTCATGATGTGATATTTTCGTGGAGTGTGATTTTTTCGCTGTGATATTTTCGACGTGATATTCTTTCGTGTGTGATTTCTTCGTGTGATATTTTATCATAGAACCTAAAATTCAACAAAACAGATCGAATTTATTCTGTTTGGACTAAAAGCGAAAAATGGAATTTCGGAAACAACCTTTTGAGAAACTAATAAAAAAATATGGAAGGGCTGAAATCTCAAGCTCTGAGACATCGAGACTTCGGTCTGGGTTAAGGATTTTGATATAGTTTTCGGTAAAAAACTTTTATGAGGACATGGTTTTTAGTTTTGAGCAGCGATGTATATCAAAAATAACTTTTTGTTAAAGTACATGATTTTTATCTCTGTTTAGATATGTATTACAAAACTAACACGAAACATTAATACGTTGTCGGAAAATCATAACAGATCATAAATTAACATGATTTAGTGAAAAGATTATACAATCAGCAAACTACTCAAAAACCTCTCCATTTAGCGTTTGAGAGAAAATATTTCAAAATCACAAATTCATATTTCTTTGAAAATTCCAAAAATATTGTAAAAATTAAATAAAATCAAAAATTCAAAGTTTTTTCAAACAAAATTCTAAAAATATTTCAAAAATTATTACAAAATCAAAGATTAAAACTTTTTTCAAAAACTCTAAAAATATTGCATAAATTATAACAAAATCAAAAATTGTAACTTTTTCCAAAATTATAATTAAATCAAAAATTTTAAATTTTTCAAAATCATAAAAATATTCCAAAAATTCTTACAAAATCAAAAATTGAAACTTTTTTCAAAATTCTAAAATTATATATAAAATTCAAAAATTCTATTTTTTTTCAAAATTCTAAAAATATTCCAAAAATTAATACAAAATCAAAAATTTAAACTTTTTCTAAATTCTAATATTCCAAAAATTCTTAAAAATGCAAACTTTTTCCAAAATTCTAAAAACATTGAAAAAATTATAACAATATCAAAAATTGAAACTTTTTCCAAAATTATAATAAAATCAAAAATTTAAAATTTTTTAAAATTCTAAAAATATTCCAAAAATTCTTACAAAATCAAAAATTGAAACTTTTCCAAAATTCCAAAAATATTTCAATAACTATAACAAATTCAAAAATTTCCATGTTCAATTATATTTACGTAAACAAACAGCTAAATTTTTTTTCCCAAAAAATTATCTAAAAAAATAAATGAAAGCATGTTTTTGACAAACTTGACAATATTTTTTTGACAAACTTATAATGCAATAAAATTCTCAATAATAATAATTTCATGTTCATTATACATTTCATTTCATACAAATAACTAATTTTATTTTTTTCTAAAAAAATAAATGAAAATCATTCTTTTACACTTGACATTATTTTTTTGACTAACTTATAATTCTCAATAATAATAATAAAATTTCATGTCGTACAAATAATTAATTTTATTTTTCCAAAAAATTGGGTAAAAAAATAAATAAAAATCTTTCTTTTGACACACTTGACAACATTTTTTGACAAACTTATAATGCAATAATCTAGTTTTTGATCTCACATGTCAATCCCGACCATCCAATTTTCTCCACATTCTTTGTTCCTATACTCATTATCACTTAAAATGTACGTTTTTTAAGCAAAAAATATGCATATTTCCTTGTTTTGACACACTTGACGATATTTTGACACACTTCCGGTACAGTTATCGAACACATCGTCCTTTCGGCTCTTACCATTGAGTGTACTATTTTTAGAGTTCAAAATTTTTCAAATCCCTTCAGCCGTTTTCTAGATTTCGTCGGTTGTGACGGCCGGCCGGTAGACAGACATACATTTTTTTTGCTTGTTTAGAATCAGTAGGTCCTAAAACGTCGAGAAATGCCAAAAAAGTGGGGGTAAGAATTTCACTTTTAGCTCATGAATGTAATACTTAGGTCTTTCAGACCGAAGTAATTACATAAACAGGACGAATTTTGGAACGAAACGTAGTTTCTCTAAATAAAACATTAAATTGTGTAAAGTGAAAGAATGAACAAGTTGTATAGTGTATCTTATACCATATTGATTCAGCGTTTCTCAACCGTGGCTCCGCGGACTATCGATGGTCCGCAGAAAAAGTTTAATGGTTTGCGAATTTGTTTATATTTATTACCGATCACAATTTTATTTTATTTGAGTGCTTTTTTCATTCCTCAAATGTGAGTACTATTTCACAAATTAAATTTTTTTTTCTTCGTTAGCCTATAAAAATTCTATTTTTATGCCGCCTTAATCCTTTGTTAAAAGGCTTTTTCAACTAGTGTAAAATCATTTTCGCTAAATAATAAATTGCTGTAGCTATTTTATTTATTGCTATGGTATTTAAAGGTAGTTTTATTGAAGTTTTTAAATCACAGCCACCATGAAAAAATTGAATATTAATTTTGGATGTTATGTTGTCGATTTCTAATTTAATACTTTATAAAATATATCGTTTTTATGTTTACTGTCGTAGAAAAAATTTAATTTCCTATGCGACATGAAAACGTTTTACGTTTACATGGACAACTCACAAAAAACAGCAAATGTATTATATATTTTTAATACCGTTCTCACTCGTATGAGTAAAATTTCAATTTTTTTTATTTCACTTCTATGGAGTTGATTTTATTATTTTCTTCCATTCCATATGCAGAAAAAGAAAGTACTTAGTACTTTTTCGTCATTCTTCCTTTTTATTTTAGTAATAATACTTGCATAATTACAAACCATTCAGAAAAATAATCTAATTTTATTTTTAATCCGAAGGAAAGCATCAAATTTGATGTAAAAATTAAAAGTGTGAGTATTCCGGCAACTACGAATAAAGGTTTATTTTTGTTTTTTTACAACCATAGTTGTGTGCGTTATTAATCTTAATAAAGTAAACAGTTTTCAATTTTATTCTATTGTGCGATTGCGTTGCGGAACACAATATTAGTATTTTATTAGGTGTTTAATGATATATTTTATTTTTCAAAAAGGTTACAAATTTGCGAGAGAGTAAATTTCATTTCATTTCATCCAATACAACGTTTTATCCTTCCAACAGAGTAAAATGTATTAATTTACATTAAATTATTTTAAAATTCATTAGTAAAACAAAAAAAAACAGTGAATTTTGTTTTTAGACTTTTACACCATTAATTCCAAACAATTAAATAGTAGATTATACACCAAGGGAGAGAAGGCATGTTTTTCGAGCCCGAGGTGTGTTTGGAGCCCGAGGGTGAAGCCTTAGGGCTACATATCACTGAGGGAGTTGACATGCTCTTTCCCAGGTGTATATAAATCAAGTCATTTAAAGAGAACGAAAATTAAAATTTAAATGTTCATCTTAGTAGGCGGTTTTTATACAAATTTGTTTGAGTTAAAAAACTCTGTTTCCATGAAAACTATCATTGTTGTCATAGTTTTTTTACTCCCTAGCGAGTAAAAGATGCAATCCGTTCCCGCAAATGAGGGAGTGAAATTGAACCTTATATACAACTCGTGAAAAACATTTTTTATTCAATTTCGATACCTATTTAATTGTTTGGTGTTTTGAAAACGAAATTTCCTACAATGAAAGAGATCAAAGTTCTAACTAACTAATATTAATGAGAATTCAGAAACCAAAAACAATAATGAAAAAAATAATATTGTTTACAATGGAAATTCAATTCAATTTAATCGTAGGAGCCTTTGGGTTTTTCAATATTCGAGAGAGGGACATGCGCATTAATTTGCATTTATTGTGTTTTGTATAATCAGAGCGAAAATGTTTTTGTTGATTTCTTTATAAAATAAAATAAAATTATATATAAAATAAAATAAAAAAAATTTATTTCTGAGTTCAATACAATCAAATCAAATTGTCAAATTGTTTTATTGTACTCTGTAGCATTCACACAACAGAATAAAATTAACAGCTGTTTATTTTATTCTATTGAGACTAATAAGTAATAACGCATACAATTGTGGTAAAAAAAACAAAAGTAAACCTGTATTTAAATGCCGGAAACAATTTATTTGATTGTATTGAACTCTGAAATAAATTTTTTATTCGCCTACATAGTAAAGTGTTACTTTATTACTGTGATTTGCGGCTTTAAAATATCACTTTTTAGCTATTTATTTTGTTGTCATAGCTACGTCCAAAAAAGCATTTGTATTTGTTTAAATTCTATGAAAAATAAAATTTTTATCAAAGCAACCCTCAAATTCAAAATTTCAATATCCAATTAAAATAGTTGTTATCATTTGTTGTCATAGCTACACAATAATTTGGAAAAAATAATAAATATTTTGTCAAAGGTTACTTGTTCCACATATTTCTATTTTAAAATTTAAAATTTTAATTTAGAATAAACAACTTTTCTTAAAATAGTTTGCTTGCGGCGAATAAAAAATAGTATATGATGCACGGACATAAGCTATTTTGGACTTAATGTGGGTGCAAATCTCGGCTAGCGCCTCGATTTGCAAACTCCACATCCGTCCAAAATCTTTAGCTTTACGTCCTAGCATCATAATGTACTATTTTGGATTGTATTTTATAAATAAAAAAACCAAAAATAACATTTTTATTCGCCTATATATTAAAGTGTTACTTTATTACTGTGATTTGCGGCTTTAAAGTGTCACTTTTCAACTATTTATTTTGTCGTCATAGCTACGTCCAAAAAAGTAAAAAGCATTTGTATTTGTTTAAATTCTATGAAAAATAAATTTTTTTTATCAAAGCAACCCGACAAATTCAAAATTTCATTATCCAATTAAAATAGTTGTTATCATTTGTTGTCATAGAATTTGGAAAAAATATTAAATATTTTTTCAAAGGTTACTTGTTCCACATATTTTTATTTTAAAATTTATGAAAATTTATAATTTTAATTTAGAATAAACAACTTTTCTTAAAATATTTTGCTTGCGGCGAATAAAAAATAGTATATGATGCACGGACGTAAGCTATTTTGGACTTAATGTGGGTGCAAATCTCGGCTAGCGCCTCGATTTGCAAACTCCACATCCGTCCAAAATCTTTAGCTTTACGTCCTAGCATCATAATGTACTATTTTGCTCTGATTATACAAAAAACAAAATTATAGACAATAGTGTACAGCGCGATAAAGTAAATAATATGTAAGTTTTCAAAGAAAAGGTTTTTAATTTTTTTTTAAATTAATTAGTTATACATGTTAGCACACTAAATATGAAATATTCAGAATAAGTTACAGTTATAAGTTTAGTATACCCACGAACCCACAATTTAAGCATAAAATTTTTGAACAATAAATTTTCCGTATACTCATTTATTATAAGAAAAAATGGGGTACTTTGAGTATATGTATTCATAATATTCGAATATTTTGAAAATTCGATGTATGCTATTTGAAGAAGCCAAAAAGTTTGATATCTAGGAAGCCTTTATTAAGATATTCTAACATTTTCGGGCGTTTAGTTACTTCTTTTTATAATTGTTAGGTCAAAAATATTGGCATCCTCTTTGACAATAATTTTTAATTTCATATAATATATCTATTAGTAAATTTAGTTAAACTATTTTTCTTTTTATTTCAGAAGTGGAGGTTATCATAACCAAACTTCAAATATGGGTGATAGCAAGGATTCTAAATACTATGGTAAGGTTTAAAATACATTTACAAGTTTTAAAAGCTTTTGCAACGTCACAAAATTGTATTATAATTAAATTGCCGCTTTTTACTGGAATAAACATGTCTGTTAGGAACACTTTAAACGACGAATGATTTTTTTTAGTCACACAGTGGTGGAGTTGGGGTTTCTCTATATTAGGCGTTTTAACTCATGGAGGGATACTACTGATTACGATTCATCATTAACTAGCTTAAGATCTGACATGATATAGTACGAAAATGTGAATTGACGTAAAAACTCATACTGAAAAGCATACTAAAATAAAACGTGAAAGAATAACAAACACATCCTTCAAGTTTTTATATAGAATATGGCCATTCATGTGATGAATGAGTCAAACTCGTTGGTAAGATTTAAATTTTCGATTAATTTAATGGTTTTCCGTTGGACAGCGTTTAGATATTTAAATTTAGTTGTGTCAGCTCGATTCTAAACGTAAAACGATCCTAAAAGCTGAAAATAGGATTCCGCTTTATATTATTGTCAATTTCGGCTCTAAGAAATCTGATAAGATTTGTTTTTGTTATTGGATGAGTACAGCGTACTATGATTGGCTAAACGCCTACAGTTGTGCTGAACAGTGTAAAGTAAAAATTCAATAATATAGACAAGAAAAACATTAGTCTATGAGAAACTCTTACGAAAAAATCCCATCCACAATGACTCGAAACTCGAAAGAAATAAGTAACTCTTCTATGTCATAACAGCCCAACTTGCACATAAGGTAGTCGACGCATACTTTGTCAAAAACTTTGGATTTATCAGGTAAGTGTCTGGTTCCAGATATGTGTGACGTAGTATGGTAAATCGGTCGTACATCATGCTTGTGCTGCATTGCCGTCCATTGTAAACGTCCTATATGGTTCCAAATAGCCTATAATATTGGCATATGATTTCTAATATAGTGTTTTTATACATTTTTTGTTGAATTATAATATATTTTAAAACGTAATACTATACGTGGTATAAAAATATTCATGAAAGTTTTTGATTTAACGACAAATCAGCAAATTACACATAAATCTGTCAGAAATATATTGTTTTTTTTAAATAATTTTGATAATTATACAGTTAATTATGATATATATCTATATATAATTCGAGATATGATAAACATATCATGAAGTATTAATATATTATATACATATTCCTGGTGGAATATGGTAAATAGTTTATTTTGCGTCAACTTATAGTATAATGGGAATTTATTGCTCGAACGAAGAAATTGCCTTACAAGGACAAAGGGCCAGGACGGTTACCGGTTAAGGCCAATAATCGGTAAAGATCTGTTATGCCTAACTTTAAATTATTTATGCCACAAACGCTTGAAATGATGCTTGTTTGCACAAGTTGCCTGTCTGATTTGTGTATCGGGTTGCTTTTTTTCCTATAGAGTAAAAGGCATAAGAACCTAGACATCAATTTTAATTTTCAGTAGTTATTTTCCAAGGACGATGATAATTCGACATAATTTTTGGCGAAAAGTTCGAAGGCAAGTGGATGATTTGGTTAGATTGGTTAGATTGGTAATATCATTTCACTAACTTTAAAAATTTTCCAAAAAATTATGAGAATTTATCACCGGTCGAGGAAAATTTGTTTAGCAAATTTTTTGGCCAACTTAACTAAATAATTGAAACAAATATCTTTTAACTAAAAAGGTTAAAACATTTATTAATTTATAATTCTATTAATTAATATTTCTGTAAAAAAAAAAATAAAATATTCGTGAAAATTTTTTGCCTTAGTTTTATTTTAATTTAAACCAATGAAATTCTCTAAATTGTAATGACATCATTCAATTTCACCAATAAAATTTGAATTATACTAATAACAAATATTTATACGTCTGGCCTACTGGGATATTAAAAGTTATCAGTCTAATTTTGAAATAATTAACTGATATCAAAGTAGTCCAACGTATAATTCATAAAAAATATATAAAGAAATGAAAAATGGCAAAAATTTACTAAACGAATTCCCCTCGTTCGTTTATAAATTCTCATAATTTTTTGAAAAATTCCTCAAACAAGTGGTATTGATAAAAGCATTCGGACTACGGCCTCGTGCTATTATTAATATACTTCTTTCGAAATTTTGGCAAAAAATTATTTCGAATTATTACCGCCCTTGGGAAATTACAACTGATAATCTCCCTAGAAAAATTATCAGTTGTAGTTTCCCAAGGATGGTGATAATTCGAAATAATATTTTGCCAAAAATTTCGAAAGCAATTATATTGACAAAAGCACGAGGGCTATTATCAATACCACTTGCTTGGGGAATTTTCCACAAAATTATGAGAATTTATCACCGAACAAGAGGAGTTCGTTTAGAAAATTTTTTGCCATTTTTCATTTCTTTATATATTTTTTCAACGAACGAGGGGAATTTGTTTAGAAACATTTTTGCCATTTTTCAATTCTTTATTTATTTTTTATTATTATTATTTCAAAATTAGACTGATAATTTTTAATATCCCAGTAGGCCAGACGTATAAATATTTGTTATTAGTATAATTCAAATGTTATTGGTGAAATTGAATGATGTCATTACAATTTAGAGAATCTCGTTGGTTTCAATTAAAATAAAACTAAGGCAAAAAATTTTCAGTAGTAATTTCCCAAAGGCGGTGATAATTCGGAATAATTCTTTGCCAAAAATTTCGAAAGCAAGTATATTGATAATAGCACAAGGCCGTAGGTCGAGGGCTATTATCAATACCACTTGCTTGAGGAATTTTCCAAAAAATTATGAGAATTTATCACCGAACAAGAGGAGTTCGTTTAGAAAATTTTTTGCCATTTTTCATTTCTTTATATATTTTTTATGAATTATACGTCTGGCCTACTGCGATATAAGTGAATTATTTTAAAAATTATTTACATTTTTGAGATTACATTTTGGAGAATTGCATATTACATATATTACATTTTAGAGAATTGCATATTACATATATTACATTTTAGAGAATTGCATTGGGTTGAATTAAAATAAAACTAAGGCAAAACATTTTAGTTGTAATTTCCCAAGGGTGATGATAATTCGAAATAATTTTTTGCCAAAAATTTCGAAAGCAAGTATATTGATAAACGCACGAGGCCGTAGGCCGAGGGCTATTATCAATACCACTTGCTTGAGGAATTTTTCAAAAAATTATGAGAATTTATCAACGAACGAGGGGAATTCGTTTAGAAAATTTTTTGCCATTTCTCATTTCTTTATATATTTTTTATGAGTTATACATTGGCTACTGAGATATCAGTTTATTATTTTAAAATTAGGCTGATAATTTTTAATATCCCAGTAGGCCAGACGTATAACTATTTGTTATTAGTATAATTCTAATGTTATTGGTGAAATTAAATGATGTCATTATATTTTAAAGAATTTCATTGGGTTAAATTAAAATAAAACTAAGGCAAAATATTTTCAGTAGTAATTGCCCAAAGGCGGTCATAATTCGAAATAATTTTTATTAACCTCAATTAAAATACTCATATACAAAAATTGGCTCTTCTCCTTTTACAATATGTATTTCTAGGCTGGGGCCGTTATGGATTTTTATAGCTGAAATAAAAAAAATTAGTAGCAGGTAGCGGCCAGCTGGAATATATAGTTGAGGTCATAAATAATGAAAAAAAAAACTTTCGAACTTGAGATGAAGGGAAGTAGTGAAATGGGGTGATGTGTAAGGGGAGAAAACAGTTTTTCGTTATTTGTAACGAAACGAGGCCTCCTAGAGAAAAGTGTTTCATACAAAAGTTGTAGATAATAAAAAAATCTAAAACTTTTGTGAATACATTTTTCGACATAACCTCAAAAATTGCGAGAAAATGATGAAAAACCGATTTTTCTGTTTTTTATTTTTTTTTTCGCGTGAAAATTATTTAATTTTAATGAAACTTTGTGAAAGTACGTAATTATTTGCGCATAATAAGCATGAATTTTTTCAATTATGGAAAATAAATATTTTTCGAGATTTTACCATTTTTCCGAAAAAACACCCCTATCTCCGGCGAACAACTTTATTGATGTTTTTTTGGATTTTGATGTTGTTCTAGTGCTTATTTTTTTTGTCAAGATGTCTACTCTCAAATAGTATATCGATTTTAATGATTTATTTGTTATTTAGCAGCTTAAAATTGAGAAAAACCGAAAAAAAAAGTTTTCGAATCTCGAACTTGTCGATTTTTTTTAATTTTTTTCAATTTTTTAGCATATTTATGTTAATAGTTCATAATATTTTAAAGAAAAAACTTTCTTTGGTATAAAATAAATAAAGTTAAATGAATTTACTTATTGGAAACAACGCTAAAATTGAATAAAGTAAAAAATAAAAAAATGCTGTTACGTATTCAAACAGAAAAAAATTTACAAAGTTTAAAATTTAACAGTATACTATACGGTTGCCACGTGTCCTACATTCGGTAGGACAGTCCTACTTTGGAGCAAGAATGTCCTACGTCCTCCTTTACTATAAAAATGTCCTACTTTAGGCAAACTGTAATACAATATCTTACACTGAAAAAAATAGATTTTTTTCTTCCTATTTCTCTCAATAAACGCGCTAGCAAAATAAGTAATTGTTATTGCACCTTTACTTATATTAAAATTGTAACTGATTATTTAACTTTATGTCGAAAGGTTAGTAACAATAGCAAATAATTTACATTGCTGACATATGTGAATATCGATGCTTTATTGCACGATTTATTCAGGTTGTAAACCACCATTGTTTAAATTTTGAAATAAACCCACCGTTAAACCTCTGTTTTTTAAATAACTTTTGTTACAAAGTACCTGTTCTTAGAATTATTAATTATTATTAATTATTATTAAAATAAAATGACTGAACCGAATTTTGTTATAAAGTAAAACCTTTGGCTACAGAAAGCTAACGATTTTGAAGGAATATGTAAATACACAAAACTACTACTACTTATGAGTAACTTATACAGTTACTTAACTACTTATGAGTAACTGGCTTACAACATAAGTTTATTGATTTTTTTGAAAGTGCCAATGAATCAGCAGACGGCATGTTTGGCTGTATTTCTGAGTTCTTAAAACTTTAAGTTTAAGTTTTTCGAGTGTTACCGCATTGGAGGCTAATAATATCAATGCGAATTTGTATGCCATTATTCATTATAAATAAATAAATAAGCATTACAGAAATAACGCCCATACATTCATTCATACTTACACCAAACCGAAACTGAATTTTTTTAAAAAAAATTTATTTTTAACTGAAAATTGATGTGGCACAAATCCAACGAGTTTTTTAGTTTTGAGACATTAGGGGTAGTGTGTCCTAGTGTGTGTAGTAGTTTTGTGTATTTACATATTCCTTCAAAACCGTTAGCTTTCTGTAGCCAAAGGTTTTACTTTATAACAAAATTCGTTTCAGTCATTTTATTTTAATAATAATTAATAATAATTAATAATTCTAAGAACAGGTACTTTGTAACAAAAGTTATTTAAAAAACAGAGGTTTAACGGTGGGTTTATTTCAAAATTTAAACAATGGTGGTTTACAACCTGAATAAATCGTGCAATAAAGCATCGATATTCACATATGTCAGCAATGTAAATTATTTGCTATTGTTACTAACCTTTCGACATAAAGTTAAATAATCAGTTACAATTTTAATATAAGTAAAGGTGCAATAACAATTACTTATTTTGCTAGCGCGTTTATTGAGAGAAATAGGAAGAAAAAAAATCTATTTTTTTCAGTGTAAGATATTGTATTACAGTTTGCCTAAAGTAGGACATTTTTATAGTAAAGGAGGACGTAGGACATTCTTGCTCCAAAGTAGGACTGTCCTACCGAATGTAGGACACGTGGCAACCGTATAGTATGCTGTTAAATTTTAAACTTTGTAAATTTTTTTCTGTTTGAATACGTAACGGAATTTTTTTATTTTTTACTTTATTCAATTTTAGCGTTGTTTCCAATAAGTAAATTCATTTAACTTTATTTATTTTATACCAAAGAAAGTTTTTTCTTTAAAATATTATGAACTATTAACATAAATATGCTAAAAAATTGAAAAAAATTAAAAAAATCGACAAGTTCGAGATTCGAAAACTTTTTTTTTCGGTTTTTCTCAATTTTAAGCTGCTAAATAACAATAAATCATTAAAATCGATATACTATTTGAGAGTAGACATCTTGACAAAAAAAATAAGCACTAGAACAACATCAAAATCCAAAAAAACATCAATAAAGTTGTTCGCCGGAGATAGGGGTGTTTTTTCGGAAAAATGGTAAAATCTCGAAAAATATTTATTTTCCATAATTGAAAAAATTCATGCTTATTATGCGCAAATAATTACGTACTTTGACAAAGTTTCATTAAAATTAAATAATTTTCACGCGAAAAAAAAATAAAAAACAGATAAATCGGTTTTCCGAAAACTGTTCCGAAAATCATTTTCTCGCAATTTTTGAGGTTATGTCGAAAAATGTATTCACAAAAGTTTAAGATTTTTTTATTATCTACAACTTTTGTATGAAACACTTTTCTCTAGGAGGCCTCGTTTCGTTACAAATAACGAAAAACTGTTTTCTCCCCTTACACATCACCCCATTTCACTACTTCCCTTCATCTCAAGTTCGAAAGTTTTTTTTTTCATTGTTTATGACCTCAACTATATATTCCAGCCGGCCGTTACCTGCTACTAATTTTTTCATCTCAAAAAGGTAACGGCCCCAGCCTATTCAGTGACAAAACTAAAATCATTTACATCATTGTCATCAACGTGTGATGCTGGTTCCAAGAAGAAAGATCAGCAAACAACAACAGCAATAAAATAAATACAACATAACGACGTCGATTGCTTTCAAAATTTCTCAAGTTTTCTTGTAATTTTGGATTAACCTCGATTATTTCGATAAATTAAAATTGTATTTAAATAATATGTTTTTGCAGAACAAATGATATAGTTCAAATTAGACTGCGACAGGGTAAACAGTTCGAAATTGAATACGGTTTTTACGTTACGTTACGGTTTTTATTTGATAACATTTGATAAAGGAAATAACAATTAAATCTTAATATCAGCATAATTAATTATATATCAAAAGAATTTAACAATAAAACACTTCTAATTGGTTGTAATTCTGCTCTAATCTAATCAACTCACTGACTAATCAACTGACATTCCTTATATGGGGAGTTTTTACTATCAAAAATATAAATGTATACACTTGAGAGGAGCCACAAACTTTTTATTTACATGTTGTTTTAAATTTAAGGAAATTTAGTTGACAAATATTATTGATTGTAATTTTTGTACATTAATAAATAATTCCCAGTTGTATATCTTGATGACCTAATTCTGTTCAAAAAAATAATATTTCCCCTAACGTAACAAAACATTTAGACTAAATAATAAAATTGTAAACACGAACATAAATGTATTCAGTAGTAGAATAAATGCAGTTTCAGGAGCTTGACTCCTTGAATTTAGTACACGCTGGTCATTGACTTACCAGATTGATATGTAAATTTTGTTAAATTTTATAATTTGAACAGCTTTTTATAAAACAAATAAAGTTTTAACTTTTTTTCGCCAAACCAATCACGGCGCAATAGAAAATAATTCACGAGGGACATGCCGATTTTCGTTGTTGAGAAATCGGTGAGCAAACGGAAAGATGTTGAAAAGTTTAATAATCCTGACTTGTAAAAATTTTGATTGTGTTGGTAGACGCCAGAGTTAAAGTTGATGAGTTTTTTGATATTTGCAAATGAAAAAACTGTCCGCAGCATATCACTGCAGTTGTTACAATAGATTAAACATTATTTTCAGATACAACTTCGAATTACTGTTTAGCATTTCTGTTGTTAATACAAAAATGGAGTCATTGGCTGTTCAATGATGTGAATGTCATAATATTCATCGACGATCTTAAAAGAGAAAAAGCGATAAACGTTTTGATTGAAAAGTGCAGTCGGAATGTATGCACTAGATCAGTGTCAGATTCGATGCTACGGCCCAATTTTAAGATTCTATTGCAGACTTTGCTAAATATTTCATGTTAGATAGGTGTAAGTGGAGGTTATTTTATGGCTATATGAAGATCAGTTATCTGAAAGTTATCAGATCAGTTATCTCTTAGACGGAGACCATAAACACTCGAAAGCAAAATTTATATCCGAATTACATACAAAATTTTTGTACGAGTAAAATTCTGTATATTATTTGCAGAGAAAAACATACGTTTTCTCAAAAAAAATTCACAAAAGACATCTGTTAATATATTGTTACGATTGCAGAAAAATCTAGACGATTACGGTCACTTCCATGAAAATAAAATCAACAAAACACAACAGAAAGTAAATGAAATGAATATTGTTGTTGTTGTCTTCTTCTTAGAAATAGGGTCAACATAAACGATTTTATGAATCAAATCAACATAACGTAAAATAATCGAATATTCTAATATTTTCTCAAGTAAGGTTAGTAAGGTTAGAAAAACGTAACAATATGTATTGTTTTCTTTGAAAAAAAGCATAAAGCATCTTTTTTTATTGTAAGTGTTGGCTTAAATTTTTACGCGTTAAGGCGTAAAATAGTTATCGAACGCTCTGTTATTTCGATAGGAAAACATTTAGAAAAATAATTTAATTTTTATTTTTAATACGAAGTATCAAATTTGAAGCAAAAACTAAATTTGTGAGTATTTGCAAGAAAATGCTAATTTCGATTAAGGAGTAAGAACGATATTGTTACGTTTTTCTAACCTTACTTCGAATTGGCCTTACTCTCAATTCGATAAACGCAATTACCAAATCTCTTCCTGGATTCGATCACTGATAGTAAGCAAAAACACCCGTTTTTATTAAGTATTCAACACCTTAATTGTTCCACAAATAACACGAAAACAATACAGTAAACAGTACAGCAAACAATATTCCTAACTAGAATATTCTTTCAACAGCTTCGGTTGATTGTAGAAATTTCCAGTAACACAACGTTCAAAATAATACACAAAATATTTCTTCTCAATAACACTTAAAACTTTATTCACAAAAACTAATTTAAAAATCACTTTTATAATTTTAACTTTACCGTCGCAAGTATAAAATAAAACTAATGTAATCTTGCAAGACATCTCTCCTTATATACGATTCTGCATAATCTCGATCATTCGAGGTTGCTTTTTAGAAACCTTGAGAAAACGCTAGAATATTTGATTATTTTACGTCATGATGATTTGATTCATAAAGTAATTTTATGTTGACCCAAGTTCTAAGAATACAAACACAACACTATTCATTTCATTCATTTGTTGTTGTGTTTTGTTGATTTGATTTTTCTGGAAGTGACTGTAATCGTCTGGATTTTTCTGTAATCGTAACAATATTTTTTATTTTCACTTCTGTATTTGGGAATGTTATATTTTTTATGTTACTCGCTCTGAAAGAACCGAAGAATAAATTATTTTTCTAAATGTTTTAATCAATTATGCAAGTTTTTTTCATTAAAACAAATAAAAATGATGACGAAAAAGTAATAGTTTTCTGTTTTGTTTTTCTCCATATGTAATGAAAGAAAATAAAAAAGCCAGACAAGTGCGAATAAAATTCGCTGGCCAAGGTTTCCGTTAATGTAAAAAAGTTGTGTTTTAAAGTCTTTGTATTGCCAGACCATAGACGCATAACAAAATAAATGTTTAATCGTAAATGTCAATAATAAATTACAATCACATCTACATTGATCAAAAATGTCACAAAAAATGTTACTTGCACTATTTGGAACCTTTTCCATAAGTTTCATCATAATCACTTCATTATTGTTAGGCTGTAGTGTGCATAAAGACACTGAAAAAACTTCCAAAAATTAAAAAAAAAATTTTTTACCGGAAGTAAAAAACCGGAAGTTGGGATGCAGAACTGTTGTAAGCCATACTTATGTACCAAGTTTCATCCAATTTGATTATCAGGTACAGATGTTATTGAGCTTTCAGAAAAACAGGTGTATGGGACACCCCCCACCACTTTGTTCACTATCGCTCAAAAACTAATTAGTTCCTTGCCATACATATTTCAATCTTTTTCCAAAGTGTCATCAAAATTTGTTCACGAACGAATGCTGTGTGCTCCCAACAACATTGAAAAAAGTGTGACACATTAAACAGGTGTTCGGGGGACCCTCACCACTTATTCCAATACTGTCCAAAAACTAATCAGTTCTTTGTTACTTAATTTTTCATCTTTTTTCAAAGTGTCATTAAAATTAATTAATAAATGAAGTTTGTATGCTCCCAACAAGCTTAAAAAACAAAGTGTGAAAAGCCAGCATTTGTATGATAGACCCCCGCCACTTTGATCAATGTGTCCCAAAAGATGATAATTATCTTCTCACACTAATTGGAACCCTTTTCATAAGTTTCATCATAATCACTTCAGTATTGTAGCTGTAGTGTGCATAAAGACACTGAAAAAACTTCAAAAAGTACAAACAAAATTTTTGTACCGGAAGTGAAAAACCGGAAGTTGGGATGCAGAACTATTGTGAACTCTACTAAATGTTCATGTACCAAGTTTCATCCAATTTGATTGTACCTGATATATGTTATAGAGCTTTCAAAAAAACAGGTGCTCCACTGACCCCACACCATTTTGTTCACTATCGCTCAAAAACTTATCAGTTCCTTGTCATACATGTTTGCATCTTTTTCCAAAGTGTCATCAAAATTCATTCACGAACGAATGTTTTATGCTCCCAACAAACATAAAACATTGTGGAAAAACCACCTGTTGTATGGTGGACCCCAAACCCTTTATCCAATGTACTCCAAAAGATGATAAAATCTTTCTCATGTTACTTGAAAGCTTTTACCAACGTTTCATGAAAATCGATCGGCAATTGTAGGCTACAGTAGGGATAAACACCTGGAAAAAAACTTTTTATCCGGAAGTGACAAACCGGAGGTTGGTTTGCAGAAATATTGGAAACTGTACTAAAACCTTATATACTAAGTTTCAATAAGATCATAGTCCGGAATTAGAAGTTATTCAAGATTTAAGCTTAGAGGTGTTCGGGAGACCCCCGCCATTTTGTCCAAATTTGAAATGAATCCAGATCTATCATTTTCAAGAGAACTTGTATCTTTTTCCAAATTTTCATCAAGATTCTATGCAGAAAGGTCATCCACCCACCCACCCATGCACACAGAGACGTACACCAAAATTTTATTGGCTATTTAGATAGAGGAAGGTCCAAAACAAAAGAAAAAACAAAATTTCTTCACACAATTTAAAATTGTGGTGAAGTAGAAAAAAGAGATTTACGTCCATCAAGACCTTTGCACGTATTTTGTTGTGGGACCTTGGTCTTAAAAGGTTTTTATGTGTTGTTGTGACACATATTATTGTAATTCCTACAACACAACACAAATAATTATAAAATAAATGAAAAAACCAAAAATTTTAGAAAGAATTTGTACGAACAATCACACCCGTGGATAAAAAAAATTACAAATCAACAAAAACTGATTCCACTTTTATGCGTATTTTTGTCTAGTCCGGCAGCTTTGTTGGCGTTTAAATGCCAATTTCTACTTACCGAGTTTGAAACAAAGATCTTTCGTATTAGTTTCTAAAGACGAACTTATAATGATAATGCATATTTTTTCTAATAATTTATTTTTGTTTTCGTATTAGCATTATTAAGGTACCTATAACCAGCTTCAAATATTCACCGCAGTCATTCAAAACAGCGGTATAACGCCCATGGCAGCAGATTTTTACGGTCGTTCATTGCGTCCGTGTCTCATTGTAGTCGTGGTCTACCTCGTGGTTGACTGCTCTCTGAGGTTCTAACGTACATTATTTTAACCATTCCAGAACCGGCGAACCGGCTCGTATAACATGGCCAAACTAAGCAATCCTATACCAAAAATCGTATAGTGCAATCGTATATCATAAAGCGTATAGGATCTTACGCTCAAATACAGATAAACGTGATTCGCCGTGATCGTGATTCGTGATCGATTGGGTAGAAATCTATGTTTGTTAACAATACATCAAAACATCATCACCGATTTTATCAAAGTCTTGTATAACTTGAATTTGGTGGTAACTGGTAGTTGACACAAACGGTGATCCAAGCACAGCATTGATTAGTAGAAAGTTCGATTACCTGCAGCAATTCTAGCCCTTATATCTGTAAGTTTAGAGTTTGTTTGAGTGAAGCATTGATCTCAAATATTTTAGTGATTCAACTCCCTTATTTCGTGGTTCATCGGCGCTCTTTAAATCTTTTTCCTCAGACTTTTTGAAACTTTCTTATTTTTGGATTTTTCATAATTTGTTTGCAGACTATTTTTTCTAGCACCACTATAAAACGACTTGAAAGTTTCACTCTCTTCAGCTTCACTTTGGCCGAGGATGACAACATTAACAGCGTACGCAATCATCCGTACTAAGGTTATTCCTACACATATTCCAGGGCCAGATTAAAATGTATAGGGAAGATAGTATCACCTTGCCTGAACCAATTTTAATAATACATGCTTTCATAATTATAGATAAGACTTACCTTTAATTAATATAATTTAAGAACTACGGTTCAATAAAATTTTAAATTTTTTTTGTTTATTATTAGATTCAAATCTTCCAACAAAAACAATAATTGGTTAGTATTTAAATCTTCTTCTTACTTTAACTTAATTAATCTCAATTAATATTCATTATCTTGTGAATTACTTCATATCCTTATATAGTACATACTCGTAACTTATTGTTTGTCAAATATGGAATAGTGGTACATTATACATATATGAGTAAGTTCAAGAAAACTTTTAATACTTTCGTACTTCTTGTCAACCAATTACCATCGTTGTATTCATGACGAATTAAGTAAAATATAATTAAATAATTAATTGTTTTTATTTTCATGCAATTATGTGTTTTATTCCTATGAACTTTATTTTTGTAACAATAATTTAATTTCGTTTTGTTAAAAATAAAAAAGTTAATTTGGGAACAATGAAGTTGATGATTCTCTGATAGATTCTCACTATAGTAACGATGTAATCACACAGTATCATCTGTACTAATGATAACATAAAACGCATGCGTTCTCCTATTATTTGTTTTAAATTTAAAACAACAAAGTTGTATTATATATGTCTATACATATAACTTTATTAAACTATTTTTTAATTGAATTACTAACGCAAAAATAAAAAATACTATTGTGACTTTTAAATAATTTGGTTTAAAATCAACAAATTAAAGTTCAGTTAATTTTAAGAGTACACGGACGACGGTGAACAATATCGGGACTAAAAATTGAATTAAAAAAAAATGGATTAAGTGATTGGTGACTAAAAAAAATTAAGCTTTTTTTTGTTTTTAGTGCAAATTGTGATCATTTTCAACTATGATAGTTTGATGTTTTCTTGAATCTTTACAAAAAAAATTGTAAACAGTGAAGTGTTTATCTTAAAAGTAAAAAAAAATAAGAGAATTACATGTATTTTGTCTTTTGACAATAATCTTATTCTGTTTGCAATCGTAATTTTTCTGTTAATTGGATAAAAGTGTGTTGACATTAATTATATACAAAGTTTAATAGAAATAATCTGAAATAATCAATGGACTATTGTTATTTAATTGTTATACTAACATTGGTTGGAACATGACATTGACACGCTAGACAATTTTTCTTTTAAATGTTTCTCGATAAGTAAAGATTGAAAGTGTTTTTTGATGTTGCCCTTTTCCAATCAAATGGACAAAGTTTATTATCAAATATTTGGAGTGCGAATATTATATTAGTTGAAACAAATTGAGCATTTTTCATGTAAAGGCTTAAATTTAAAGTCGGATTAAATCGTTCGAAACTAAAAAAGTCAGACAAGTGCGAATAGAATTCGCTCGCAAAGGGTTCCGTGAATGTAAAAGAACAAAATATCAAGAATTATTGACAAAAAGTTGTGTTGTAATGTCTTTATATTGCCAGACCATAGACAGCCAACAAAATAAATGTTTAATCGTAAATGTCAATAGTAAATTACAATCAAATCTACATTGATCAAAAATGACTCAAAAAATGTTACTCTAGGTTAAATCTTATCCATAGCTGTTTATGGTAACTCAAGAAAGATTCAATTACACGAGCTGCTTGTAAATGGTTTAAATGTGATTAATTTTTCGGCCAATCAAATGTCGAAATTTAGGTGGGTGGTGATGCTACATACTAAAAATATTTCTTTTACAATAACATAAAAACTGTGCATTGCGAAATTCTAAAAAAAATTGCAATGATTTTTAAATTATGTGCTCTTTCAAACGACACCCCTGGTTTAAGGCTGTTATGATCTATTTGAATGTTCATAGTTTTGCCAAAGATCAGAATAATACAAATCTTTAGTATTGACACTGTAAGAACCCAGAATCAATTGCAAACGACATTATTATCGGTGGAAGCGTACTCGCTTGGGTCAAAAAAGGTTTTTTGAAGCCTCTCTAAACACACGGAAATATAATTATTTGAGACTTCGCTATAGTTTTCATACAAAATTTACCAAATTTCCTAACTATGTGAATTTTTACAAATTTTTCTGTCAATCAGTGTCGAAAGGTAGGGGAGGAAACGATCTGAATTTTGCACTTTTTTGACCATAACTCAAAAACTGTGCACCGCAAAATTCTAAAAAAAATTACAATGATTTCTAAACTAGGTGTTCTTTTAAATGACACTCCACTCGCTTGGGACAAAAAAGGTTTTTTTTGCCCTCTCTACCCCCGTCCCCTAAGCACACGGAAATATAATTATTTGGGACTTCGCTATAGTTTTCATACTAAATTTACCAAATTTCCTAACTATGTAATTTTTTTCAAATTTTTCTGTCAATCAGTGTCGAAACGTAGGGGGGGGGAGGGTCTGAATTTTGCACTTTTTTAACCATAACTCAAAAACTGTGCACCGCAAAATTCTAAAAACAATTGCAATGATTTTCAAATTAGGTGCTCTTTCAAATGACACCCACTCGCTAGGGTCAAAAAGGTTTTTTTTACCCTCTCTACCTACCTCCGTCACCTAAACACACGCAAATATAATTATTTGGGACTTCGCTATAGTTTTCATACAAAATTTACCAATTTTCCTAGCAATGTGAATTTTTACAAATGTTTCTGTCAATCAGTGTCGAAACGTAAGGGGGGGGGGTCCGAATTTTGCACTTTTTTTTCATAACCCAAAAACTGCACCGCAAAATTCTAAAAAAAACTGCAATGATTTCTAAATTAGGTGCTCTTTCAAATGACACCCCACTTGACCACATTTTAAATAGTGTTTTTATCCTCCTCATTTCCACCCCCTTAATAAATATAATTATTAGTATATGACACTTTTATATATTTTTTATTGAAAACGTACTAATTTTTCTATCATTCCAAATATACATTTGAAGATTTTCTATCAGTTAGGTTCGGAGCTAATTGGGGTAAGAAAACACGAAAAAAACGTCATTATTCCAAATTATAGAAAAAATGGTGACGTGTAAAATTCCAAAATAAATTTTGAAGGAATACTGAAATGAAGCTCTTTCATGTGACCCTACTTGAATCTATAAAAAAATGTATTTTCTCAAAGGTCTCACATAGTAACCCTGTAAACCAAACGAAAACAACTTTAGTTTTATTTGTATCTGTCATCTTATGTGGACAGGTTAGTTTTATTTTTATACGCACCTCAAATTTCAGGTCCATAGCATTTATAGTTAACGAGATAATTGATATAATGTGAAAAACTCGTTTTACTCTCAATAGTGTTCCGTATAAAAAACGGAACCCTAAAAACTAAAAACTGTTTGAACAGTAATACTTCTTTCGAGATATTGGATAGTAGTGCGGCACAGTTATTCGTTTCTTGCTTTGTGGTGATCATATACTGGAGCGCCTAAATTGATTATTTTTCCATTGCAATCCTCATGATATGACCTCACTATGTTTAGAAGTTCAAGGTTACCCCCAAGCGCGACTTTTTAAAAGGACCTGGGTCTAAAATAAAACAAAGATTTAAAAAATTAATAAAGTAATAATTAAACAAGTCTTTAATATTATTTAGGGAGAGAAAACGATTTTAAACAGTTGATTGATTATCAAAAAATCAAAAGACCTTGTTTCTTTTATTTTTGTTTTAATTTAAAATTACCAGATTTATAAATTTCAAGGGAGTACACTTAGCAACTACAACACTCCTCTCCTAAAATCATCTAAAAAGTCGACTTAAAAAATCCCGTTCGTTTCTAAGATATTTTGCTAAAGTTTTTATATAGAATGCTTGCTTGGGATTGCAAGTTGGAATATTTGAGACATTTCTTATTCTCAGACGGCCATTGATTTACAAGCCAGTTGTTATCTACTATGCGTTTATTCATAATTCCTTGTTACATTTGCCTAGTTTTAGGTAGATTTCATATAAAAATCTACCTATTGCAATGGACTTCATCTCGGAATTTCGGAAAAATTTTTGAGCCAAACGACTATATATGATAAGCGGAGACGAAAAAACAAAAAAAAAAGTTTATATATATATATATATATATATATATATATATATATATATATATATATATATATATATATATATATATATATATATATATATATATATATATATATATATATATATATATATATATATATATATATATATATATATATATATATATATATATATATATATATATATATATATATATATATATATATATATATATATATATATATATATATATATATATATATATATATATATATATATACTAGCGGGACCCGGCGTGCTTTGCTACGCCTTTAAATAAAGTTTGTGTGTATACATTTTGTTGACGTAGTAGCAATAATTTCAAAGAGTAGTAATGAGAAATGATTTTCTATTTTTTTTTTTTAAATATGAATGTAAAACGATCAGTACTCTAGTTGATCAGTAAAATATAAAAAAATAGTATTATATATAAAACAAAGGATTTATAAAAAATACGCGATCAAATAAGTTTTCAGGAGTGTAAGGTTTCAGGGTGTCTCTATATAGAACATTATACGAAACAAAAATGGATTCATAAATTGTGCTCATGCGGTTTAATATACGCTTTCTTTACCGGCAGGTTACTATAAAAACGTTGCAAACAATTTTGATCGTTATGTCATTTTATGATCAGCAAGGGCTGTAAGAATAGCGACAATACATTCGATGAAGGTATAGAAGAAGTGATGCAAAAAAGGAATAGAAGAAGTGGTGCAAAAAAATCAAAATTCTTTGGAAGTTTTTGTATTAGAATTCATAGAATGTGAATTCATAGGATGAGAAATATTTCTATTTAGTGAGCATCCTAAGTCATTTTAAAGTCATTATGGATTGTTGCAAATAAATGCGAAACTAATATCTTACGCACGGTCAATATATTGGCATATATGTTCCATATATAGACAACATTAATGGAATATTAATTTTTGGGCGATTTTGTGAGTAATAGCTCTTTGTGATTGCTCAAAGTAATTATTAAAAGTATTATTCCCGATAATAAGTAATTATTGTCGGGATTGAACTCACACTGATCAGAGACATCATAGTTCAAAGCCATCTTACAGACTCAGCCTCAGTGAATGAAACAACAATAAAACATATTTTAATTTTCATGTTCAGATAATTTCTAAATTGAAACTTCACTATCTCATATTTTTATTTAAATTGAATTCTCCATCTGGGATTATACAATTGTAAATTGTATTTGTTCCCGACACGAAACACACAAAAGCTGTTTTAAAGAAGTTTTTCTGAACGAAAATAAAAAATGCTTTAAAATTTCAAAATTCATGTGAATTAAAATAATTACTTTAAGCTTAATCACTCTAAAAATCTCTCAAAACTTTATTTATTTTACACCAAATAGTGTAAAACTTTTGTTTATTTAACATTATACCCGTCGCATATTGTCGGTATCTCATAAGAAGGGAAATTCAAGAAAACTCGTTTTCATAACAGCCGTGTTCGATTTGACTGAAGCATTTGAAACAACGAAAAATGTAATACAATTGTTGTTGTTTTTACAGTTGTTTCAGTTACAGTAAACGTACCTAATATCCAATTTACATTGTATCATTTTTATTGCAACAATTATTTATTTTAATAAGGAAAACATTTCAAAATTCGTTTTAATTCTATTTCTTTATTCGTGTGCTTGTGGACACAAATTATATTTTGTGTTTTTCCGTCTAAATGGGTACACGAATAAATCAGAAGGTATTTCGACGTTAGGTCGCTACATACAGTTGTCCAGATGGGAGAAGTACAGATTCTCCAAATCTACTTCTTCCACATCCTTGCAGCAATTGTCCTTGTGCTTTGTTGATGTTCATTGCAAAATCGAGTTGGGATCATTGAAATGCTTGGGAACAGTACATCTTCCCCTTTGAATTTTCCATTCAAAATTGTAGCTTCAATGACATTGTTCATCATCTTTTTCACCGAAAATTTAAAAAAAATTTGCGCTATTTCAAAATATTTGACATATTTTTTTAATTAAATGTGTTGTGTAGTTGAAATAACAATATGTGTCACAACAACACATAAAACCCTTTAAGACCTAGGTTCCACAACATCATATTTTTTAAGATGATGAACGCAAATTTCTTATCTTTTGGTTTTTATATTCTTTTTAAAGAATGGAAAACTAAATAATAAATCCTTTTACATAATAATAAACGACATAGGGCAATATTTCATGATAAAATTGAGGAAATAAAAATAAAATGCATTTTTTTTCAAATTTGTAGGAACAAAGCTAAATTGGGTTACTAATTATCCTTATAGTGCTAGAAGCATATACTAAGATCATGAAAAACATGGTTCAAGGATTAAACACGGCATATTTAATAGTTATATGGAAGCTCATTTCTTCGAGCAAGCGAAAAAGTTCATTCTTTAAAAAAATATACAAAAATAAAAAATTTGCGTCCATCAACACTTTAGAAAGCATTTTGTTGATGGGACCTTATTCTTCAAAGGTTGTTATTTTTTGTTGTTGCATACATTGTAATTCGTACAACCCAACACATTTTATTTAAAACAAACAATAGCGTGTCATCATCATCATCAAAGAATATTAATACTATAACTAAGACTAAGGGTGCTTTCGTTGATTGAAAAAATTCATCCGCCGAACCACCTAAGATATCACTTTGGCTAGTGATATCTCACTGCTATTGCCAGTGGTATACGATATCTCAAGCTAACTCATATGCAAATAGCAGGGACCTAAGTACGCGGGGTTGTCACACCCATAGATCAAACATTTTAAATTTTACAAATCTTCCTGCGGGAGTATCTAATTAATTCGTTAATGAATTCATTAATGAATTGTTACCGTTTGAAAATTACTATTGCATACGTGTTGCCAGCTAAGTCCCACCATTTTTAATTAGTTTGTTCATCATGATTGCCATCCGTGTTTGATCAACTATGCTTCTCTGTATAGTATTTGTGCAGCTCCCATTTCGTAATTTTGAGCTTTAAATCGATTTAATCGATTGTAAAGTCGGTGTTTATGAACTATCTTGTGATGATTACTATAAAAATATTATACGGCCAGACGCGTAGGGTTTTGAAGAAACGCTTTAAGGCAAATTCTGTATACATTAAAACAGACCAACCAAATAAAACCCCTAAAGCAAAACATGTTTTGGAAAATAAAATGATTATTTAAATTTTTCAATAGATAATATGAGGTTAAAGAAAGAGGTGCACGACAGCAATAAATTGGATACTTTTGAATCCCTTTACATTCATAAGAACATAAACGCAATTAATATCGACAAAGGCAACATAAATTCAAATTTATTTAATTTATTTACTAACCACACACGACAATTGGACAAAGCAAGCGTAGTGAATTTTCAAAACTTTGACATTAAAAACATTGTTTTAAATACAAATACGGCACCATCTATTGGCTAGCCCAAATTTATGAGGCGTATATCACACTATCAAATATATTGGTGAATAAAAAAAATTTGACATGAAATTGGAGAGTTTAGAGCATTGAATAAATATATAAGGAAGAATAATTACGTGTGGCTACACGAATATTTTTTGAAGTTTGTAATTTGTATATCTGTGCGTTCTTCATCGATGACATTTGACATATTTCGTTTTGTATTTTAAAATAAAATGATAGCTTTTATCCGAAATTCTACTTTAAAATATTCAAATTAAACAAAATTTATAAAAATTAAAGTTTAAATTAATGTTTTACAAAACAATTATTAGTATTTGTGCAGTAGTTTGTTCATAAAATTGAAGTTGCATTAAAATATGTACAAATCGTCGCTTTAATAATGAAACAACGTATTCGCAAAAGTGTAGTTTCGAGATAATTGAGTTTAAAGATTTTTCGATTTTCTGATTTTCGTAAACTCGGCAGCACTATTGAATGAATAAAGATATTGGAAAAAAAATTTCTACCAATTAATCTTGACTAATTTCCCCACAACATATTAAAATTTCACATTGGTACCTGCTGGCTTTTCTACCTAAAAAGAGGTGAAAAGTCATTCAGGTACCTTATACGTTATTTCATATTTCATATACGTTATTTCATTTTGCATGGAAGTACGATTAAGCCTAAAATAAATTATAATTGAACTAAAGCATGATATTCTTACAATTTTTTATTTATATGAACCGGTCTATCATGTAGTCATGAATGATGCTTATACAATATTTTAGATTTACCATTTCGTGTGGCGATCGTAATGTATGTAATATATACGACAATGATTTTACCCAAGTTATTATTCTGTAGGAATTGAAATATCGTACATGCATTTACGCTGTTTCAATATTTAACCAAATTCAAATTTGCATGTACGTTCATTATCAATATATTAATTTTCACCCCCAGTTATAAAATAATTGGAAAATGTTAAAATGCCACTCTATAGACATCCTTATGGGGAATGCAGCGCACCCATTATATAATAACAACGTATATATGGCATACGTTATTTTATTATTAAGGCGACGAAATAATCTTAAATACACTGAAATTTGATCATCGAATTTCATATCCATGATTAGAATATTTTTATTAATACTACGCATAAAAAGGGCTTAGAATGATGTTTTAACAAAATCATAAAGTATTTGCTTACAAAAGCTGTTGTTTTCTAGTTTAATTTTATATTTTATTACCCTACATAAATGTAATTTTTTTTAATCCATCGTTGTCAAACCAAATTTCAAACGCTATCACAGCTGAATATAAGCTGTTCTTAAAAAAATTCAATGTGATTAAAATTTGTGTTGTATGGACAATTAAAAATATTTATATTTGGAAATATAAGGAAAAATTTTATTCAAACATATTAGGCTTTAAATTCATATGTAACATTTATTATTTCTTTTATTTGTTTTGAAAATATGAATATGCAAATTGTAAACAGTACCACCCAGCTAGAATGCAAACACTATCAAACTTCACCAATACTAAAAATTAGAAGCTTCACTCAAAATGTCTAGTTACTCTTCCTTAGATTTATTCAATGGTGTAAAGGTTGTAAAATAAACTTCGCTAGTTTTTCATCCAGTTTTGATGACAATTTTTTTTAACTCTAATGGTTCTATTTTAATAAGCAATACAAATAAGAGTATTTTTCAATTTGATATTGATTTTTGTAAACTAATATTGAAGACCAATGAAAAATTTAAAAAAATAAATTTAAATTATTGTTTTCTTTAATTTTTACTCTTATTTTTATTCAAACTTTATAAAAACCAATACAATAATTTTTTACAGGATTCGATATTTTCTAACACTTCTATAATTAATATATAGCCTCCACAAAATTATCAATAATCTTTGGTAACGTATTTGACTTTCACTTAGCATAATATGCTTTTCGTTTATTATCAAACAAAACAAAACTTTCTTTACTAAAACATATTTGACAGTCTAATAATGGCTTTATACTAAGTTGAAGTTTACTATCAATTGAATAAATTGATTAACGCTGCCATCTGAAAGTTGGCATATGAACCATCCATATTTAACATTGAATTCGTAATTTAAAAAAATTTAGGAATTTAATCAAGATAATAACTATCCTATCTCTCAAGCTGGACCATCATACACACATTGTACAAAATTTCATTAAGATTGGTTACGTTGTTGCGGAGTTTATCGCGGACAAACATCGTGACACTTGATTTTTATATATATAAGATATATATATATATATATATATATATATATATATATATATATATATATATATATATATATATATATATATATATATATATATATATATATATATATATATATATATATATATATATATATATATATATATATATATATATATATTAGGGTGCTTTTTTTTTGGGCGACAATTCTTTTTTTCTGGTGCCCCACCGAATTTTTGTTGGAAATACCCAAGAAAACGTCCTCCTAAAATATGAGCCCTCAAAATTAATGTTTAGCACTCGGCCTTTGCGTTTGAATATTTTCCATACAAAATACATGTAAACTTTAGTGTTTTTTAAAAAAAAAATTACAGCTCAGCGGCATTTTATACTATTTCAAAATGGAAAAAAGCAACTAACTCAGGATTAAATTATCTACAAAAATGCTTATGGTGATGTAACTGTAACTTACACCGGTGACACAGTAGAGATCACTAAAGTTAGTTTTATATGAATTTCTTGTTCTTTTGTTTTTATTTCATAAATGGTTAAAGCTACAGGAAAAACGTCAATAACAAAGCTGTAGTTAATTAAGTTTCCTACAAAAAACTCATGATAACTGAATCTCTATGATTGATATTTCTCGAGATAATCAGCTTTTATTAAAATGGATGTTTTAAGAGAATTTCGTCATCAATTTATGAAGACCGCAAGTTCTAAAATAATAAATGTTTATTATCTCGAGAAATATCAACCATAGAGATTCGGTTGTTATGAGTTTTTTGTAGGAAACTTAATTAACAACAACTTTGTTATTGACATTTTTCCTGTAGCTTTAGCCATTTATGAAATAAAAACAAAAGAACAAGAAATTCATATACAACTGACTTTAGTGATCTCTACTGTGTCACCGGTGTAAGTTACAGTTACATCTCCATAAACATTTTTGTAGATAATTTAATCCTGAGTTAGTTGCTTTTTTCCATTTTGAAATAGTATAAAATGCCGCTGAGCTGTAATTTTTTTTTTAAAAAACACTAAAGTTTACATGTATTTTGTATGGAAAATATTCAAACGCAAAGGCCGAGTGCTAAACATTAATTTTGAGGGCTCATATTTTAGGAGGACGTTTTCTTGGGTATTTCCAACAAAAATTCGGTGGGGCACCAGAAAAAAAGAATTGTCGCCCAAAAAAAAAGCACCCTAATATATATATATATATATATATATATATATATATATATATATATATATATATATATATATATATATATATATATATATATATATATATACATGGTGTCCACCAGGTATGGAATTCTGGAAAGTCATGGAAAGTCAGGGGATTTTATTTTGGTCAGGGAAAGTCATGGAAAGTCATGGAATTTTTGTTATTTTCTGGAAAAATTTTATTTTAACAAAAACTTTTTTATAAAAATAAAAATTATATTGCATGCATTCTTAATATTTTACTTATGTCTCCTTTATAAGTATTTAAAATATTTTTGTAAGCGACATAGTTTATATTAATACAATCTATCTGATGTTATATTTTGAATGTCAGTTCTTAAAAATTTTTTGATACTCTAAATTTTATGTAAACATTCAAATTAATATGTTTTCGTCAATGTGCAAAAGATCTCTTTACATTCTGTCGCTATGACAGCTGTGATCTCAACAATTACTAATCAGGTACTAACTAACTGGCAAGAGAATATATTTATAAAAAACAATGAGATCAGCAACAGTGCGATGAAGTTTAAGGGCATCAAGATTTGCTGTTAAATTTCGATCACGCACAAATCTAATATGATGCTTTGAACAGACTCTAATACAGCCATTAGGGAAACAGATGCAGCGCTCAAACTTGACTTCAACACTTCATACAGGGACGCATATAGGACTTATAAATATTAAGTCAATAATGTGGAGTGAAATATTTTTTAACTTTACACATGCTCATTGTTATTGTTATTAAATGAACGATTTATAGTAAGTCATCTGCAATGGTGAATGGTCCCAATAAACGAATGCTTTCGCATTAACGTATTTAATCTCCACACATATTGTTTGAAATATCGTTGGAAAACTCAGTTTTTAAACTAGAAAAAGTAGCTGTATTTTTGGAATTAAACTTGATCAAATTTTGATTACCACAATCGGAATTTTGAGCTACTAGTTTACTTTTAGTGCTGCATATCTGCGGGGGCGATGTATTTTATCATTTGAAGATTGGGTGAGCAATAATTTGTGCTGTTTTACTATCTGCAAAACTATTTATCGGGTTACTGTGAATTTACAACAGTTCGTTTATATAAATTAAAAATAGAGTGGGGACAAAATTAGCACTAGAGTGCACCAGCTTTAATTAATTTAGACTCAAAAGAAAAGCCATCTTAGTAAATGTTGTAAATTTCGCAATATTCTACAAATACGTTACGGATGATTATTTTTCTAAGGAGATCAAATCAATGTTACCCGAGCTTGCTACATTGTTTCGTCCCATCACACACAGTTGAAAATGAGCTGAATATGTAATGCAATTTGCTACATATGTATAGGTCCTACGGAAGTCACCATTATAAAACAATGCAAAGCTTGCTTTAAAAATAAATGTAATGCTCTTTGCATTAGCAAGTTGTTTTCAAACTTCTAGCGTAGCAAGTTGTTTTAAAATTCCTACCATTTTTATAAAAAATAAATTATGTTGTTAGAGTTGTACTAAAATGTGTAGTTTTGCGTTAGAAGAAGTTTTAATGCAAAATTTGCTTTGCAATTTAATAATAACTTGCTTTACATAACCCATATAAAAAAGCTTGTATTAAATTTGCAGTAATTTTTCGACTGTGTGGTTGTCTTCCAAAAATTTTTGATACATGTGAATGAATAGTTGAATATTTTGGATAGGACTGGGAGTAAAGCTGTTGGTCTATCAATGATTTCAAATATCACATCTTGTTCCTTTTTTGTGGATCGACTGATATTGGACTTCTAGCACAAAGAAAAAAATACTATAAATTTATAAAATCTGTAGAAAATTTTACTTAAAGTAAGTGCAAGTTCTTTTGAAAATTTGGTCGGAATAATAATTTGGATGTTGTTCAGCTTTGTTGATGTTTAACCCACCCTTAAAAGTTTTTTTGACAATTTTGGGTTTGAATTTTGAAACCAAATTCTTTCATATAAACTCCTGAAGACAGAATTTGGGGTATTTATTCAGGAGTTTTCAGAATAGTGGTGTTTGAAGCAAAGCATTTCGAATCAGAAAGGCTTTCAATGATAGGAAGGTCAAAAGATTTAGTACAAGTAGTACAAATAGAATAAGAATTAATGGCACTGTAAACACTTTTCAAATTGATATATTCGAAACCCAGGTAAGAATGAGCTAAGGGACCAAACTTAGGCCAAGCCCGCGCCACAGATATTGTGGTTCGGGCCAGGCCTAACATTTTCAAACCGCCCAAGCTTGAACTAAATTTGGACTGACGTCCTGGGACCAAAATTTGTAGTTTTGACAATGATAATTGAAAGTAAAGCTATTAAAATAATCGTTCTGGAAATCTATATGTAGTTCTACAACTAGGGGTCGGTTGTACAATAGCAGTTTAGCTTAAGCTTAGTAGAACCCGATAGGAGCTTAGGTTAGGTTACAAGTTAGGTTAGTTTCTTGAACCGCACTTGATCCAACAAAATTGGGCGCTCAACTTGAACCCTGGCTTAAGCTCACACTCGCGACTAAACCGCAATTGTTCAACGCGTAACTGAACAGAATATCAGGTTTAGCATAATTTCAGCTTAAACCTCGGCTGAACTGCAATTGTACAACCGGCCCTAAGTCTTTTATGTAATTAATTATTTATCAGAATTTTAAATATTTTGCATATCTTTGTTGGAATTAAAACATGTCTCATGTCATGTAACATCGACTCAATCAAAACATTTATACATTTTAGTTTTTTTTGTTTACAAAATTATTAGTTTTATTTAAAAAAAGTCATGGAGTTTTCATATTTTTGGTCTGGAAAGTCATGGAAAGTCAGGGAATTTGGTTTCGAAAAAATAGTGGACACCATGATATATAAATAAACGATATGAGATATAACGAAAACGACCGGCACTCTCACGGTCGCATTTGTTGAGGTAGATCAAAAAAATTTTCTGTACTTGTGTGTTCTAATAATATCTTGGACAAGTTCGTGAATCAGCAAAATCCGACACGTGGTTAAGAAACTAGAGGCTTTTTTCTGAAAAAAAATTGATTTTTTAAAACCGTTATAACGGCCGTTTGGATACTAATATTTCAAAAAATTTAACAAATTTAGAATCTTTAGAATTTTTTTTATCAATTTGTTTTAAAAATAGACCTCTGCAGTTAGAGGTTCCTGAGTGAGTGGCTCCAACAAAAAAGTTTGCAAAAAAAAATTTTTTTTTTAAACAACCGGCACTCTCACCGTCGCATTTATAAGGCCAGATCAAAAAACCTTTTCTAAAAATGTGCGTTTTATTAATATCTTGGACAAGTTCGTAAATCAGCCCAATCCAACACATGGTTAAGAAACTAGAAGCTTTATACTAGAAAAAAACTCTGTTTTTTAGATCCGTTATAACGGCCGTTTGGATTCTAATATTTTTAAAAACTTCATAAATTTAGAATCTTTGAAACCTTTTTAATCAGTTTCTTTCAAAAAAAAGACCTCTGCAGTCGGAGGTTTCTGAGTGAGCGGCTCCAACAAAAAAGCTTGTAAAACACAAAATGCGTTTGAATCAACCGGCGCTCTCACGGTTGCATTTGTGGAACCAGATCAAAAAACCTTTCTTAAAAATGTGTGTTTTATTAATATCTTGGACAAGTTCGTAAATCAGAAAAATCTGACACATGGTTAAGGAACTAGAGGCTTTATACTAGAAAAAAAAGTGATTTTTTTAATCCGTTATAACGGCCGTTTGGATACTAATATTTTTTAAATCTTCATAAATTTAGAATCTGTGGAAACATTTTAATCCGTTTCTTATAAATATAAACCTCTGCAGTTGAGGTTTTTGACTTGTTGGCTTCAACAAAAAAGTTTGCAACAATCCCCAACTACAATTTCCAAAAACTTTGTAACAGTCAATGTCAACCTTATAACAGTCAAAAAAATAAAAGATTTGAATAGAAGAAATAAATTTTTTTTTCTTAGAAATAAACTATTTTGATATTTTGCAGTAATTGCACGACATATGATATAGAATAGGTTTGTGTTATAAATTGTCACACACATGTTCTGTGGTAGATTTGATATTTGTTTGTTGCAAAATTGGAGAGATATAATTTTGCTCGTAGGTAGCTAATTTTCTTTTTAAAATTTGTTCGATATCTGTTTTAAATTAGTTTGTTATGTTTAAACTAATCTGATACATCAGATTCTACTGGCACACAAAACTGTCTGATCTCGAAATCTACCTATTTCTAGCGGATATACGTGCCGCTTGGACTTTTTGTTTGGTAATGTACTATTGATGACATTTTTCTAGGAAAGTTGAGTCATTTTCATTTATGTAAAGTATTTGTTATGTTAACCCTCAGTATCGTTTTGTTCGATGGCTTGACTGTCGTGGTAACCTCACTATTGAACATAATTTGTTATTTTGGTTCATCCATACGTATGGAAGAATCAATTTTGATTGATTTATAAAATTTTTGTTTATATTTACAATCTGCTCAGTCCTAGCTATTGACATACGAGTTAACGTAAGATTTAATATGACAACAGCAGTGAGATATCACTAGTCAAGGCGGTACCATAGGCTACCACCATAATTGCTGGCTAATGATTTCTGTGGACCTTAATAATTAAGTAAAACTTGAGTTGTGGCGATAACTGCCAGTTCCATTTAAAAAATACATAATCGTTCGCTTATGCATTGTGTTACGTTGTACGTTTACTGCGAGGTCGGGTTCACCAGTTTTGATAGCGGCTGAATAGTTGTTTAAGTGTTGACAACTGAAACAACTGAAAAAAATCCAATTTAGTTCTAAATACTACAGCAATTTCTGTTATCGTTGAAGTATTTTAATAATGATCAGGATATGTATGTTTCGTTGAAAATATGGAGTTTATTTGAATGACTGAGTAACCTAAATTTTCCAAATAATCTGAACGCTTGCAAACCTTTTAAATCACCCAAACCATAATTATTTTAATCTTTATTTATAATTATTTAAATCAAAGCTAGCAGGAAATATTTCTCTTCCAATTGTCTCCTTAAAAACAGCGTACAAATTTCCAAAGGGATCTCTTTCATATAATTTTTGTCCCAATAGTTATAAACAAAGTTCATAATTCTTCATTAAATTTATCTTTTATTAACTTCGATTTTTTGAATTAACACCTTAGGTCGTAAACTATTTCAATTTTATATTATGGAGTGCAAAGTTATTTATATTCTACATAAAACGACTTAAATATATGTATTAATATATGTGAATTCACACAATAATGCTGTCTAGAACCTTCATGGAAAAATTTCCAAAGATAATGTTTAAACATTTTCCGAAAAATAGGAGTCAATGACATTCAACTTAAGTAAATAGAGTGATGATGAAGTTTCAAGTTCAAAATATCATCGCATTGGTGGCGAAGTGGATAGCGTGTCTGCCAAAGGATTGAAACTCACTCTGGCACTGATGAGGGTGCGACTTCAAATCCCAACCGAACACGTAAAAGAAAAAAATGGAGTTTTTTTCTGAGATATTTCAAACAATACCTTTGAATTGAAAAAAAAATCAAATTGCTTCCTTAGTTACTTCAGATTAATTGCTCACAAAATTCCGAATATATGTGTTACTTTATTTTCTATTTTACTTTAACAGTTTGAAGAATTTTTGAAAGTAAACAAAAATTAAAAATTATTTTACAATAGTTTTTCAATGAAAATTTTGTTGTAAAACAAACGTGGTGTGGTGATCTGAAGGAAAAAATAATCAAGAATGACATTTCTAAATTTTTATATATAGCATGAATTTGGAAACTTTTCTTTTTTTCCACCAGGAGTTTAAATATTTGATATTACGGTTTTACACCGATACGAAAAAAATAAATGCAAAGCGTAACACAAGACATAGGTAAACTTTCGAATAGTTATTTTTTCAATGAAACTGGCAGTTATCGCTACAGAGTCACATAATCACATGATAAAGGTATATGCGGCAAGCTGGGTTATTGGCCACCATTGGGTTTTGGGCATGGAGGTATCAGTTTTTGTTTTTTTTTTTCTATTTTGATCTACGGGTGTGACAACCCCGCGTGCTCTAGTCGTACATATTGACATATGAGTGAACGTGAGATATCACACACCACATCACACAAAATTTGAAAAAAATCACGGAGACAGGAAGTTTGGTAAATTTTTTCCCAAAAATATAGCAAAGTCTCAAATAATCAAATTTCTGTGTTTTAGGGGATGGGAGTGGGGAAAGGTGCAAAAAGCTTTTTTGACCTAAAGCTTCTTTGACTTAAATGTATCAGAACCTAAGAAAGAGCACCTAATTTAAGAAACATTGCAATTTTTTTAGAATTTTGCGGTGCATAGTTTTTGAGTTATTGTCAAAACAGTGCTTTTTGATAAAATTATTTAGGGGTAGATTTCTCCTAAACGGTAAGGGTACAAAATCTGAAACTTCATATTTTATCGGCACAAACTATAATGGTTCTAATATAGAAGTCACGATTGGGTCTGCTCATGCAGAACTCTACTTTGCTTGTGAGGATAAAATTAATTAGGGGTAGTTTTCTCCTAAACGAATAGTATGTCGAATATTGGTGATGATACGATAACCACACTTATATACTAGTAAGTGAGACGATGATAGTTTATAACAGTATCTTATGCTTTAGTTCTTTTAATTTTTTTATGATTTAGCTGGGCATGTTTAGCGCACTAAATATGAAATATTCATTACTTACACTCTGAATAGCCAAGAACATCATGTCAGTCAGCTAGAAAAAGATGAATTTGGGAAAATAAAAGGAATAAGGATATGGAAGCAGTTAGGTTACTTACTTTTAGGTTGTGATATTTTCTTTAAATGTCTGATGGACGAATTCGTCGGGCAACGCGAATGAATTCCACAAATTCGCTACTCTTTTAAAATAAACGTTCTGAAAAGAAACTGTTCTACAACGGAGTATTTGGGCCACAAATTGTGTTGACGTTTCTGAAACTTTGTGATTAGTTGTACTGCACACGTGATCGAAGGATGTTTGGAATTTCGCTAAAAGAAGAATCATTGAAGTTGTATTTTTTCTTAAGTGAATCAAGCTGATTAGTTAACTCAGTATCAGTATGCCATACATGGGCAAATAATTGACTAATAAAACAGCATTTATTTTGGGATTAAAAAACTTATAACATTAACATATAGGAAACCCAATTTTCAGATTGCAAATTTAGGAAAATTGATCACATGTTTGTTCCATTTAGAATTATTTGCAATTTGCATTATACGTTCTAGCTCTTCATTGATATAATTAATTAACAATTCTCTGTTATGTGGAGTTTAAGTACGTGACCGAAGCTTTGAACATTTATAAGAGGCATGCAAAGTACTGTCGTCGGCAAAATTATGAATTGTAATGTAGAGATGTACAAACGAGGTTGGTGCAAATGCAGAACCTTGGGGAATACCAGCACTCGTTGTGAAAATATTGGTTATAATGTCATCTAAATCGATATGCGATTGGCAACTTGTAAGAAAACTATGAATCCATGAGACAATAAAATTCACCTATGCCATAAGATTATAATTTAGAGTTGATATTTCTATGCCACAACTTATCAAATGCTTTAAAAATATCAAGTGAAATACAGAAGGTTTCACCATATTTCTCCAAAGATTTGTTCCACAGATGTGTAACATATAGGCTTACAAGTTAACTGTTGCATGAATTCTACGAAAATCAAACTACTTATCATCGATAATTCGTGACACCTCTAAATATTCTATTAGATTATATTTAACATATTTTCCAAATATCTTAGATAAAAACTGACAGAATTGCAATTGGCCTATAATTATTAGGGTCAGTCTAACTGCCTTTCTTCGATAAGGGTTGACACTAGCCAACTTCCAAAGTTCGTGGAATTGCCCGGTTTTATAAAACAAATAGAAAATTCAGAAAAATGGGTGAAATGCCGTCAACACCAGCGAATTTGTGGATGTTATAGAAAGAAGGTCTTTAAAATTGGTTTCATTTTCGTTGTAACTATGGGAATGACTAATGGGTGTAGGAGAATGGGGAAGTTCAACTATGTTTGAGTTTTTTTGCGAAAACATGACCCATTTCTTTTAATGTGGTCACGCGATTGTCATTCAGGACTGATATTGGAATATAGGATCTGGTTAAATTGTGCTGGAGTCTGAACTGACTTTACTGCCTGAAAGAAACGACTACCAGATTTGACGTGTTTGACGAATTTACTTTCTTTTGAATGAATGCGTTTTTGTGCATGTCTATTTTGTATTTACTGATATTTCTTAGTTTTTGTAGTTTTACTTGTGTTTATTCCTTCGTCATCGTGGCTTTAATCGGTATAAGGAATGTAATATTTATTATTGCTGATATTATAATACATACTCCTACGATTCAAGGGGTTGGTCAACTTTTATCTGAGTTTTTTTTTTTGGTTCGTTTGTCAAAAAAAAGAGCCAGAAATTGTTCTTATGAGCAATGTTAAACCATGCAGTAATCTGTTAGTATCAGTTCAGTTCGTTTGTTTACGTCGACAGTCAGGTCAGGAGTTCAGCCATTCTTTGGTATATATTTTAAAATCACTAAAAATGACAAGTATTACTTTGGGGTAGTTGGAGCGAATTTTGTCGACGTTGGACGATGGTTTATCGAAAAAAGGACAGCCTTGAGGAGAGATTGAGGATCTGTATATTCCTATTATGAATCTGGTTTCATCAACACCTGGGACCTTTAAAGCCAGAGAATTATCGTGCTTAGAGTTCAACTCGTAAGCCTTAATTCTAATACATGAAAGTGAATTTCGAACAAATACACAGACACCATGTTTGTTATAAAATGTGAGTTCCAATTCGTAACTAGGCATTCGGTATTTATCGTGATTCACTTTCGATGCTTTGTCACTGACAATTGATTCAGTAAGAAACAATATATTTGGTTTTATTTTAACAATGATGTTATATGAACCTCGTTTAGGTCGGAAGTAAGACCTCTTAAGTAGTTGAAATCAATGTTAAACAGGTGGGTTACTGTAATTTTTGAAGTGAAAACTTCTTTAGGCGCGTTGTATGATTTTGTATAAGAAAAAATTTATTTATTCGAGTCATCGTCCCGCTAAATAAATATTAAATATAAAAGAAATATTAAAAGAGAGTGAGATAAATTGTAATCATTTGTTATTTTCTTATTTCTTATTCTTATTTTCTTGATTCATAATTTGTTTTTTTTATTGAATTTGATTTTTTCGGTTTTTAACAGTGTGTAAGTGTGATATAGTAAGTAAAGATTTTGTTATATTTTTAAGTAAAATAAAAAAAATTGTTTTTGTCATATTTGATTTGTGTGTTTTTCTTTAAACTTTTTAATAAAGAACACGCAATTAGTAACACAAATAACTGGGGCTATTTTTGAAATTAATGATAATGTATATATATATATATATATATATATATATATATATATATATATATATATATATATATATATATATATATATATATATATATATATATATATATATATATATATATATATATATATATATATATATATATATATATATATATATATATATATATATATATATATATATATATATATATACATACATATATATATATATATATATATATATATATATATATATATATATATATATATATATATATATATATATATATATATATATATATATATATATATATATATATATATATATATTTCCTCTGTCCGGTTGTTTGTGACTGAACTCCTCCTAAACGTCTGTATTGATTTAAATTAAATTGTGTGTATGCGAGTTTTAAGTTTTCACTTCTGTCGACAGACCTCAAGATCGGCTTTTTTTTAGAGAAACTTACCTTTTGATATTGTGTATAAAGCTATACTGAAATTCGGCCAGGTCTAAATTATCTACAAAATACAAAAAAATCTGGGTGCTTCTGTCAGAAAAACACGAAATCAGTTTTCATGCATTGATAACGATAATGTACGATAATGAAAAAGCAACAAAATTAGAGATACAAAAGACACAAACTAAATGGAATATTAAAACTATGATAAGAATTTTTCTAATATTTGGGCCGTTGAAAACTTAATATTCACTGCTTTGATTGCTCACCTATCTTAGTTTTCTTCATCCGTACATTCTGGATCAATAAAAAAATTAACCAAGAATCGCTATTTGAACGTCGCACTCAGTTAACTTTAACTCTTTCTTAACTTCGTCCGTCGTGTATTAATCCTTCTAATTAGATGTGAGTTCGGGTTGTTAATCGATGGTTATTCTATGAAACTCTTAATAAAAGGATTAAACCGTGTACCATTTTCGAACACATCGTCGTGCGAAAGCGGTAGATTTTTTAACGTATTAGCTTTAAAGTGCTGAACGCTTTAAAGTACTGAAATTCTATGACTAGATTTAAATTTAGGTTTTCATGTATTATAGGCGAGAACAAATCATAAAAGAGTGGCGCTGTATATTAGTTTCCGAACGGTGCTATGTTGATTTTTGGCAGTTTCATTTCGAAGTTTGAACCTAGCTCTTGTTCTTCGTGTCTCTCATTTAAATACAGTTTCACATTACGCGATACTAAATTTATTGCCCGGAATAACTTATTTAACTCTTTAACCACATAAAATAATTTTCTTCAAATCCATCCAGGTGCTTTAGGTCATGGCATTTTATTTTCCGATATAGGCTGTTCAAATGACTCAAGTTTTGACAGTTCTGACATAAAGTTCCGTTAACTAAAGTTCCGTTAGGACCTTTTTAAGAGCGGTTTTGGTATGGAATATTTGGTTCTGGAATAAATTCCAAAATCCAAAAATTTAAAAACCGAAACCGCTTATTTCGATCCTAGCGCCGCGCTATAACTAGCACGATTAAATACTTCTAGAATATTCTTCGAAAGATGCATAACATTGCTTTTTGTAGTCAACTCATGGCATTTTGTTTCACATTATATCTTGTTGATATTAACATCCACCTCAAAAGGACACCGTAAAGCATTTTGATATTTGGCGGATTATTATGACCATAGAAACTCAATGTTGTTTTTGGGACCGCCAAGAAATTTTCAGTTGTTTTTGTTTTATAAAAAGTTTCACCCAGACTAAGGTTAGATTCTAAAGAATGAGAAACGCAGCTTCGTTAGGGTATCGTTAGTTTTTCTGGTCTGTGTTCAAATTTTGCTTTGTGGTTCTGTGTTTTATACCTACCGAAATGTATTTGCCGAAATGTTCCGAAATGTATTTACCGAGAAACGTGTTCTGACTGGTGATTTATTGATGAACTTTTTGATCAAAATTAATAGCTAAAATCAAGTTTATTACATCAATTATCAAAAATTTTAAACCATTTTTGGACTTTTTAACACGATAACTGGTTTGTATGGACTAAAGCCGGGATTCACATTCAACAGAAACAGAAATTGAAACTGAAAACTATTCAAAATTCAAAACTCTATTATCAAAATTTAAAATAATAATTAATATTATGTGACAGTTTCTGGTCATGTGACAGTTTCTGGAACAGAAACAATTAAATTTTAATTGTTTCTATTTCAGACAAAACAAACGAATTTTCAGTTTCTAAATTCGGTTTCTTTTTCAGTTGCTGTCAAATTTGTATGAAATTCAGTTTCGGTTTCTGTTGTATGTAAATGCACGGCTTAAGCGCTGCTTAATTTACAGTAAAATCAGTTGAAACTTTGTTTAGTTAGACCTTAAAACTTTGTTTCGTGCAATGAACCTGAAATCGGAGTATTTACCTATATTCGATGCTCGTTCAGCCCAAAATGTTTGTAAGCAGAACTTATCCAACCATTAACACACTTGTTTTCCAATAAACCGATAGTCAAGCCATAATAGACTAAGAGCCAGCGACAGCCAGACCTTCGTTATTTTATAAAAGCTGAAAGTTTTCCTGCGCATGACCCATACATAGGTAGGAACGATCCTCAACTATGAAGTTTGGATCATCGTGGCTTTGGCAGGTAGAAGGTAGCAAAGGTGCATAAAATGACTCCAAAGTTTCGTGAAAGTATAAAGTGTAATTTTTTTATATTTGCTTCAGGATAGTATTAGAAATCACGACGTCCATTGTCAGACACTTACTATAGTGGCAACCCCCTGCCAGACACCCTTTAACTTCAATAAATTGTAATTAAACTTTCGTCATAGTATAAAAGCTGAATTTTATATATGTTACTTGGGAGCTATCAGAAGATATTTTCTTGGCAGCCAGACAGTTTCGTTCTGTTTACATCTTGCCAGACAAGTTGAAAGTGTGCCGTACTTCAAAAATGGTAATTAAACTTACGTTAAAGTATAAAAGCTGAATTTTATATATGTTACTTGGGAAACTATCAGAAGATATTTTCTTAGCAGCCAGACAGCTTCGATACTGTTTACATCTTACCAGACAAGTTGAAAGTGTGCCGTACTTCAATAAATTGTAACTAAACTTACGTTAAAATATAAAAGCTGAATTTTATATATGTTACTTGGAAAACTATCAGAAGATATTTTCTTAGCAGCCAGACAGTTTCGATACTGTTTACAACTTGCCAGACCAGTTGAAAGTGGGCAATAAATTGTAATTAAACTTACGTTAAAGTATAAAAGCTGAATTTTATATATGTTACTTGGGCAACTATCAGCAGATATTTTCTTAGCAGCCAGACAGTTTCGATACTGTTTACATCTTGCCAGACCAGTTGAAAGTGTGCAATAAATTGTAATTAAACTTACGTTAAAGCATAAAAGCTGAATTTTATATATGTTACTTGGGAATCTATCAGAAGATATTTTCTTAACAGCCAGACAGCTTCGATACTGTTTACATCTTACCAGACAAGTTGAAAGTGTGCCGTACTTCAATAAATTGTAACTAAACTTACGTTAAAATATAAAAGCTGAATTTTATATATGTTACTTGGAAAACTATCAGAAGATATTTTCTTAGCAGCCAGACAGTTTCGATACTGTTTACAACTTGCCAGACCAGTTGAAAGTGGGCAATAAATTGTAATTAAACTTACGTTAAAGTATAAAAGCTGAATTTTATATATGTTACTTGGGAAACTATCAGAAGATATTTTCTTATCAGCCAGACAGTTTCGATACTGTTTACATCTTGCCAGACCAGTTGAAAGTGTGCAATAAATTGTAATTAAACTTACGTTAAAGCATAAAAGCTGAATTTTATATATGTTACTTGGGAATCTATCAGAAGATATTTTCTTAACAGCCAGACAGCTTCGATACTGTTTACATCTTACCAGACAAGTTGAAAGTGTGCCGTACTTCAATAAATTGTAACTAAACTTACGTTAAAATATAAAAGCTGAATTTTATATATGTTACTTGGAAAACTATCAGAAGATATTTTCTTAGCAGCCAGACAGTTTCGATACTGTTTAAATTTTGCCAGACCAGTTGAAAGTGTGCTCTTGGTGCGAGCGCGAGGCAATACACATACAAGCTGATGCGAGTGAGATAGTTTATAATAGTATAACTTTCATGTTAATAAATCAATAAAAAGTAAATCTAATAATATAATAAATAACGTTTTATAGCTTTATAAACTTTGTTTTTAAAATTTAATTTAATTCACGATATTTTAAAGAATTGTTTTAGAGTTCAGAAGTCTAATAAAAAAATAGTTTTATTATATGCATATAGCATAGCCATCGTACACAAAATAAAAAAATATGGTTTAATTAAATGTATTATTTAAAAAAATATTTAATGATTTTAATAGTCTTCATCGTTGTTGCTGATATCTTCGTCACTACTACTCCAGTCCGTGGTCTGATTGTTTTCCATATCGCCTTCTCCGTCAGTTTCTATAAAAATTTAACCAAATTAATACAATGATTAATAGTTTCAAATTTATGTATAATAATTTAAAGTCATAATTGCAAACCTGATGGAGCTTTTAGAGAATCACTGACAAAATTTGGCAATTGATCCCCTTGAAACCATTTAAAACGGAATTGATTATTTTCCTGTACCCAACCATTACTTTCTGGTTAAAATGTGGTGGGATTTTTCAAGTGGGCATTATTCCAAATACCATACGGAATACCCTACGCCACACTTTCAACTTGTCTGGCAAGATGTAAACAGTATCGAAACTGTCTGGCTGCTAAGAAAATATCTTCTGATAGCTTCCCAAGTAACATATATAAAATTCAGCTTTTATACTATGACGAAAGTTTAATTACAATTTATTGAAGTTAAAGGGTGTCTGGCAGGGGGTTGCCACTATAGTAAGTGTCTGGCAATGGACGTCGTGATTTCTAATACTATCCTGAAGCAAATATAAAAAAATTACACTTTATACTTTCACGAAACTTTGGAGTCATTTTATGCACCTTTGCTACCTTCTACCTGCCAAAGCCACGATGATCCAAACTTTATAATTGAGGATCGTTCCTACCTATGTGTGGGTCATGCGCAGTAAAACTTTCAGCTTTTATAAAATAACGAAGGTCTGTCTGTCGCTGGCTCTCGGTCTATAAGGTTGACAAATTGAAAAAAACAACGCTGGGGCTAGACTGTTCACCCAAATAAAAATACTCGATTAAATTGATTCTTCAAGTAAACATCAATCAATTTTAATTTTCAAAATTAATATAGACAATCACAAGAATTCTTACAGGTTTTCAGTCATAAATATTTGATGCAGTTGTTTAGGTCTAACCTGAAAAAATATTTGTTAGTTGCAAGGCTAAGGTTAATGCATATACACTACATTTTTTTATACCATTATTAATAATAATATTTTTAGCAATATAATCAACAATATCAATTCTCATAAACTCGCAAATGGTTTGGTTTCGACTAATTATCATTATTTTTCTATATATCAATCTATATTCTTTTAAAATTTAAACAGAACTTATCTTATGAAAGACAGCCTATTTAAGTAGATATCATCTTCAAATAATGATATCATAAGCAACCAAAGTGAATACAAATATGTACATTGATCTTAGGAAATGGGTGGTTTGAATCTTTAAAACATCCACACTCAAATCAATCGATATAAGGTTTTATAATAGATAAATTTAACTCATTTTGTATTCAGTTACTATAATTTAATTGTAAAATCACGATATCTGTTAAATCTAGTTTTAGTTAGTGTACATGCAAATAAAACAACCCCGAACTCATCCGGTTTAAATTTATATTGCGGTCTCACAAATAAAACCATAATGTCAGAAACATCTGAACTAAATAATAACTAATTTAGATCAGTTAGATTAGTTTTATCGTTCATGTAATTCTCCTTTTTTTAATTACTTCATTAAAATTAAAATACATAAAATAATTTGTTATTTATCTAAAAAGTTAGTGCACTCTTCAGAAAATAAAATAATATTAAAATGAGTCATCGGCGATCCATTAATATTGAGAGAACTCAGTTACAGTTAAGAGATAGTATGACAAAACAGTTGCTACGACCACAGTCAGGACGACCACGTTCTGTTAGTCAACCTCATATATTATTTGTTGAGAAATCAAAATCCAATGTATTACATAATCCAAAATCAAGAACAAGTTTATTACAAAATGAACGTGCATCAATAACAAGAACTCAACGAAAACGTATATCTCAAAATTGTGATATAAAAAAAGATATACGTCCGGCGCATATACGTACATAATTACGAAAGTTTTCTGTTGTTGAATTTAATTAATTTTGTTATTTGCTTTATTTTAGGTGAACCGTTACGGTTTGATCCAACTTTCAAGGGACCTTTAAAAGGACGATCATGCACCGATATTATATGTTTATTACTTTTTCTGGCTTTTATGACTGGATGGGGTGTCCTTTCTTGGTATGGTAAGTGATTATCTTTACTTTTTTATTTTTAAAAAAATTTAATATTTTTTCCCATAGCATTTACTAGAGGAGACCTGAACCGTTTGCTTGTTCCAACTGATTCAAATGGAAAAAAATGCGGAGTTGATTCAGATGTTAAAGACCGCCCATACTTAATATTCTTTGATATATCAAAATGTGCAGACATTTCTACACCAATAACAGGTTGCAAAACTCCACAAGTATGCGTGGAAAGCTGTCCATCAGAATTCTTTCTATTGGACACAATCGCTGATAAGCAAGATACTGTTTCTATACGCAAAAAACTGATTTGTGTCGATGGTTTTGATAAAAATACAAATATTATTGATTATAATGCTGCCAAAGATTATTCCTCCGGAAATGATCCAAAATGTGCTAGATATTATTTAAAAAGTGATTCGTGTGAGTATACATTTAGGACTATTTTTAAATCATTTAGTTTGTTTGGTGAAACATATTTTGTGTGGTGAAAAAAGTTTTTTTTGCCGTTTTTTAAATTTTGTGTACAGACGTTATCATGCTTTTGTGTATGTTCATTCCTAAAAACTAACAGGCTTTCAAATAGTAAAGGCAAGTGATCGTTATAAAATCGTTAACTGTATCAAAAGAATGATTTTCATACATTTTGTTACCCAATTTTTTTTTAGAAACATGTGCTTGGAAGCATTTTTGTCTAGAAACATTTGACAAATACAAGTAATTATTTGAATGGCAGAGAATATAATTGAACATGGAATATGAATGAATTAAGCTTAAGTTACTTTCAACTAGAAGGAACAATTGGGAAATATGAAGTTGTTGCAGATTAAATGTTGTTTTTTACAAAATTTGTATTAGCAAGTGAATTTTTTTTTTTGAGAAATTTTTTGAACGGATTTGAGTTCTAAAGAATAGGAGCGGTTGGAAAATATCAGGCAACTTAAATATCGCTTTGCACAAAAGTTTGACTTATTTACCCAAAACATTAAAGATTTCTGAAAAGTTTTTTGAATAAATTTCGGTCCCGAAAGACAGTTGAAATATGTCAGCTTGTTGCAGATTAAATATTGTTTTTCACAAAAAGTTGTAACTTTTGAAAATGAAGCGTTTAGGTTTTTTCGTAAGTTTTCTGGGCTAATAGGACAGTTGGTTTGAAAAATATCAGATCGTGTCAAATTAAATTTGTTTTTGGCGAAACGCTTTTTGAGGTTTCTTGGATGAATAGAAACGGTTTGGCTGAAAATTAAAATGTCAAGCCCCTTTAAATGTCGTGTCGTTTCAAATGCAAACATTTCTAATTATTGAAAAGAAGCATTCTATTAAAGGGAGAAAGGGAGCCTTGCTTAGTTTGCCGGACAATATTGCTCTTTGATAGATTAAATTTCGTTTTTTTTAGAAAAGAAAATTATTGAATATTGAGGTTTTTAGGGAAGTTTTCTGTTTGAGTTTCGCTTTGTTTCATGTTAATTTGCTAATTTGTGTTCTGTTGTAATTTTCCTACTACGCATTCATGTTTCGTGTTAGTTTTTTGTCATTTATAATTTCTAAACCCAAATTGAATACTTGTAATTTTTCAGTTTCTATACAAAAAATTTTGTTTTTATTATACATGTCTGCACACCTCTACCCAAAACTAAAAACAATATGCCCTATAAAAGCTTTCTTCCAAAAACTATATATAAAAACGCTTCACAGAGATCGCTGTCAGATCTTTGAGGTATTGATACCTTCACATTTTTTAAATGAAATAAAAACAAATTAAATAAAAACCAAACGTGCACAAAACAACTGACAGCTCTCAAATCTATTGAACACTTGTGTGAACTAGCTATTCATCGTAGTTTACGAAAAGTTTACAAAATAATCTAAAAGATAGACTTGTTTGTAATGCTTAAGATATTACCCATGCGATCGAATTTGGCACACATATTACTTCAAATGCTTCCCCAACCTGGGCTTCGAACTGGAAACAGTTCACAGCTTTGTTTTGGTAAACTTAATGTTAATCAAATTTAAATCACTTTTTGGCGATGTTTGTGGGTCCTCGTTTACATTTATCGCAAAATTTATCAAGGTGTAAATTATTGGTTTATACATTGCATCTTTGAAGAGAAAGGTACAACGATTTGTGCTGTGCAGTGCACTATCATCTATAAACTATCTATTGGGTTAATTCGAGATTTTCAACAGTTTGTTGATATAGATAAAGATCAAAAACAGAATTGTGGTGGACGAAACTGAGAATTGTGAAATGCCAGAGTTGCTGAATTTAAACTGGAATACAAAACCATTTATGAAGATCAAAATGTTACGGTCGTATAAAACCACACACATTCAACTTTAACTATGTAGTTGGAATATGCGTTTGGCTTGCATTAATTTGCGAGATAATACTTAGATTGCTCTATGACGTACCAAAAATATCTGGGAGCCCCTCGTTATTTTCTAATTTATCGGTTAGAAAATTCTTACTACGACTTTCTAGAGACTTACTAGAGATTGTTAACAAGCAAAGCAATAAATGGAATGAAAATGAAATATGACGTATGCCGATATTTCATAATAAAATATATATAAAATAGAAAGTAAAAAACGAATTTTTAAAACAATTTTTCAAAACATAATCAGCGCACACAAAAAGTTATTTGAAGCTTTATTTCATCGACCAAGTAAATGCGTGGCATCTCCAAGGAATACTCTCTAACTAATATTGGGAGTACTACCGTTGGCTTGACTAGTAAAAACTCATAATCTCACATTAATTTATACGTCAATAGGACGAGTTAGAGTAAGCGACATTGTCACATCCGTTATTATTGTAACGTGTTAATCATTTACCACCATCTTTAAGCCAAGGAATCCAACCGTCTCTTTTAGTTTTATCCTCAATGATCTTTTAAATTTGTGTTATAGTTTGGGAATTTAAATAAATGCCCCATGTCTTATGGTCCAGTGCTAAAAATGGGGCAGAAATCAATGATGTCGTTATCAACTTTGCTCTTGTATGTTTTATTATATTTGTCAAGCACTATGTTTTTGATGTAGTTTATTGTTTTTGGAAACCATCTCATTGAAACACGGAAACGCTTCATCCCACCAAAACTACATGTGTGAAGTTAATATTACCGGTATGTTCATTGGACCCACAAAATACTATTGATTCCGGCTAATCATTCCATTTATATGCAGTTCGTAAAGGCAGGTAAACAAATAAAAAAGGTTAGCAAATAAATTATATCACATTCGACTACTTGTTCCCAATAAATTCTTTGGTTTATATCGGTTAAAAATTGAATGTCGGTTCAAACGATTTTGTATACAATATTTCAATACATAGTAAGCTAGCTGCGTTGCTGTGATCATTCCGGTTATATGGAGAGAGAAAAAACGAAAAGAAAACCACACGTTTCAAATATATTTAATTTATAGGAATAAATGCTTTTGGGTATGTAATATTTGTTTTGGTGCATTGTTTTTGCAGATATAGAAATAGTCGGTTTGCTAATCCCAGAACATCTAGCGTTAAATGTGCGAAGTTTTCTGTGTCTAGATCTAAACCCCACAATTCTAAAGATTGGTCCTGAAATTTGTTGATGGTGATTGTAAATCGACAATGGAGACTTCAATTTCTTTAAAAGGCTCTGTCAAGATTGACTTGTTGATATTTTGCTATATGTTAGACGATTTTCGATTGTAGAACCTGTGGTGGCATCCCTGGTACATTAAATGAATTCAAAAAATTCTATTGAAAAACCAACTTTTACTGCTTTCACAACAGTGTCGATGAACTTCTATGTTACTGCTTCACTTTAAATATTCACTTTAAAGTTAAGTTATGTTAGTAGACCTCTTTCTACCCTGTCGCAAAATAGCTCGTTCACTCAAGCAATTGTGATTCTTATAATTGTTTTTAATGTTGGGAAATAATTTTTCCACCAATTCTTCTTTTGACGTCACCAAACTGCAGGAATGATGAGACAGTGTAATTCTACCTGAGATTAGATCAACCAGCAACTTTCTGTTGCCGATTCCAAGAAATTCATGTCAGAATATTTTAGATGATCGACCATTTTGAAGCTGGACACGTGCATTTGATGTTATTGTAACGTCCGACACAACGTATCGACACGTAGAAGTAACTTCAGGCAAGCATTTATTTTGTCTGTTGGTGTCGATGGATAATTGCCAGGTAATGTTTTTCTGATTTATCCTGCAAGCAATCCATTGAAATGGTCTGATATTTCTCCTCACATCGCTATAACCGACCAAGAGCCTCTAGCGATTTTTTGTACGCCATTCATCCTAATCAATTAGCTTGAATTTCTACAATACTTTTTCCACGTCGACCACTTTGGAAATTTTGTAAGTGGTAGTTGCAACAAAACTGAATGTCCAATGGCAATTTTAAAGAAACATTAGCAGTTCTGTCATATGGTAGCATGTGCCGCTTTTATTACTACTGATGCAAGAGCTAAGACTATGGCATGTTAGGAGCGAATTGCTTTTTGAAATTTACGTAGGACCATTTTAAAAGTTTTCCCTGGCAGATCTAAGAAGAAGATTTTTCCTACTTTATTATTGACAGTATGCATTATTAGATCGTAAAAACCATTTTTCTCAAGCGTTAGCTTAGGTTGTTGTTGTTGTTGCTGTTGTAGCGACAGTTTTGGTGCTAATCCTCCGGCTCCATGTCCCGGTTCAGGAACTCTGCTACTGCCATTGGGCGGCACCACAAATCTTCCTTCGCAAAGTTTGTAAGTTGAGCTAGGATGAATCTAGTGCTACGGGGTAATTGGATCTTTTCGGCAGCGACTTTTGGTGGTTTTTTATTTAGAACACGATTTGGAATATAGTTCTTTATTGCATTTTCAACCGTTTTGGTGTGGAGTGTTTTTAAGCCAGTTCTATATGTAGATTCGTCGGTGTTACCAGTAACCTGGCTATCTCTGATATTTTGCAGAAAGCATCTTGCTGTCTTCCTTATGTCTCTGGGTGGTTCTATTGTAGTTAAGGTGTCATTGCAAGGATGTTGCTCTTTGTGACAGGCCAATAGATATTGTTTGGTTAGCATTTCATTATGTTCACGGACCGGCAATATGTTACTTTCCTCGTGTAGGTGATCTCGGTGGGCGATCAGGTGACATCTGGTTGCGGTTCGCAAGGCTGCATTTTGTGTTGTTTTGTAACTTATTCCAGTGAGTGATAAAAACACGATCTTAACAACGTACAAAGCAATAGGAAGACCCATTATAAATTATGCTGCACCCATATGGACCCCTCAAGTTAGCTTAGGTATACATATTTGTTTGCACAAACAAGAAAAGATCACTCGTGTTGTCATTTTGTGCACAATGCAGTTCTACATTGAACGAAACAGCAATAGCCGTTCGATGGCATTCTCAAATGGTTAAGAATTTACCATTATCAACGCTATGCATACATTCCAGTGTCAGACCTTCTCCAACAAATTCAGATCTTGACATACATTGCAAAAAGTGTATTGCGTAACGCAATTGACAATTGTCCATTCCTTGTGTAATATTATACGTAAACATTGTCGAATACAGCAGTTAACGCAAACGCGCCATTTTGAAATAACGTGAAGAAAGCAGTCAACGTTGTAACCAATTAGATTAGTGTTCGATGCCTTTTTTGCAGCTGTTAATAAAATGTGTTGTGTAGTAGGCATTACAATATGTGTCACAACAACACATAAAAACCTTTAAAGACCAAGGTCCCACAACAACATATCTAAGGATGTTAATGGACGCAAATCTTTTTTTTTTGTTTTTCTTAATATTTTTTTGTTAAATAATGGATAACTTAAAAATAAATCCTATCACATATAAAATATGACATAGGCCAATATTTCGTGATAGGATGGGGAAAATAAAAATAAAATAAGAGATAAGAAGCAAATTTGTTTCAAAAATTTGCAGGAACAAAGCTAAAATGGGTTTGCCAATAGTCCAGCTAATGGCTAATCCTTGATTATGGGACGCAGTATCTTTCTCAATGATTAAAGCTCAGATATATAGTTATATGAAGGCTCGTTTCTTCGAGCAAGCTACAGCGTGCCATCAACAAGGAATGTTAATAAATACTAAGATTGAGAGTGCAACCGTTGACTGAATACAGTTCATCCGCCAGCACCCCTAAGATATCACCTTGGCTAGTGATATCTCACTGTTATTTCCAGTGGTATGTGATATCTCACGTTAACTCATATGCCTATAGCAGAGACTGGAGTACGCGGGGTTGTCACACCCGTGGATCAAAAAATAAACGGGTTGTCTATTTTCTAGATGTTCTGCTAAATGAATGAATAGCTGCACTTCGTTTGTGTTTAAGGAAAATGCAAAAATTTGACAGTTTGCTGTTTATGTATCTGCCTGCCTGATACTGTGCGAGTACGTATATTAGCACTCGATAATAACATATTTGGTTTGCATTTTATGTTTCTATAAACTAGAGATGATTGCGATATAGTAATAAATTTTGAATACCATTTACCAATTTTACTGATAATTTTACGGTAAAATTACCATAACATATTATATTGGATTAGTAATTTTACATCAGTAAATTCAAAACTTCAACCAAAAATTATTTGACTACGGGGTGGTAAACCAAAATTTGAAATCAAAATTATTGTGAGTCTTATTGTTATGGAAGTTTAAACATAGGTCGGCGCCACTTTGTTTGTTCAAAAATATAAACACGTAACCAGTTTTTTCTCGTACATATTGAGAACATGTATCAAAATTTTATCAAAATCCTGCTATGAATGGAATAGAATATCCACACTGAAAGTAATTTTCTATTTTCAATCAATGACAATATGCGTTTTATTTAATGCGTTGATGGTCGCAATATTTCAATTAAGTTTTTTTTTAAAGAAATTAATAACTAAACAATGCTATCACATAATAAAATATGACATATAGTATATTATATACCAATATTTAATCATAAGATGGAGAAAATAAAATAAAATATAAAAAGCTAACTTTTTAAAAAATTTGCAGGAACAAAACTATAATGGGGTTTTCAATAAGTCAGTTACCTAGTGATCCATTCCTTGGTCATACGACGCACTGTTTGCCTTAATGATTATAGCCCACGTATAGGATTATATGAAGGTTCAACTCTTCCAGCATCATCAAGTAATATTCCATAACTAAGATTGGGGTGCTTTCGTAGTCCGTACCAATAGCATTCCTAAGATTTCACCTTTGCTAGTAATATCCCACCAGTGGTATGTGATATGTTAACTCGTATGCTAATAGAATGGACTGGAGTACACGGGGTTAGCACACCAGTTGATCAAATTTAATACAAAAGTTACAAATCAACAAAAACTGAACAAAAACAACAGGAAAACAATCTTACTATTTTCTCTCTCTCTGGCGTTTACATCCCATGAAGGGATTTTGCCGTCTGTGCCACCAGCTTCCAATCATCTCGTTCCATGACCAGTTGACCCCAGTTTCGACATCCTATATCACGAAGGTCTTGGATGATGTCATCACGCCAGCGTTGTCTAGGTCTTCCTCTTCGACGAACACCAGCTGGTTGTTGTTGGGACGCTTTTTTTATCATTCTTTCCAATGGAGCCCTTTCTACATGACCAAACCATCTAATCCGGTTGGATTTAATGAATCCGATTACATCGCAGCCTCCAAGAAGCTGTCTGATTTCATGATTCATTCGGATTCTATACTGATTTTCAGCAACTTTACATGGACCATAAATTGTTCGTATGACTTTCCTCTCGAATGTTGATAGAATTCTACAATCGGAGGAAGTCAGTGTCCAGCTTTCACTTCCAAATGTAAGCACAGGTCGTATCAATGCTTTGTAAAGTGTGAGTTTACACGACCGCGAAAGATGTTTTGATCGCAGAAGTTTTGAGTATGCGTAGAAAACTCTGTATGCGGCAGATACACGGGCTTTGATATCTGCCTGCATGTCATTTGACGATGTTATTACAGACCCGAGGTATTTGAAGTTTTCCACGCGTTCCACTTCATAGTCGCCAGTATCCAGATTTCCGGGAGGTATGTTCTTAGATGTTGTTAACACTTTAGTTTTGCTGGTGTTGATGCATAATCCAAGCCGTTTAGCATTTCTTTCAAGCTGAGAGAGACTATCCTTAATATCGCTTGTTCTACGTCCAAGAAGCACAATATCATCTGCGTAGCCAAGAACTTGACTAGATTTGTTATATATGCAGTTTTGTGTCTCAATTCGGCTTTTTCTTATCGCGTACTCCAGCGCCAAATTAAATAGTACGGGCGCGAGTGCATCACCTTGTCGAACACCTGATGTTATATCGAAAGGATCAGAAACTGACCCTTCGATTACTATTCTACAATTTGATCCCGATGTTGTGAGTTTACACAGAGAAACAAGTTTCTCTGGGATACCAAGGCATATGAGTGCGGACCAGAGGTTGTCGCGGATGATACTATCATATGCTTGCCTGAAATCAACGTAGAGCTGGTGAATGCTGATGTTGTACTCCCAACATTTTTCCAGAATCATCCTTAATGTAAAACATTGATCTGTGGTTGAGCGGTTGGGACGAAAACCACACTGATAGTCACCGATGATAGATTCGGCGAACGGGATGAGTCGAGCAAGTACAACATTAGCTAGTATTTTATATGCAGTGTTCAACAGTGCGATGCCACGATAATTTTCACACTTTAAACGGTCACCTTTCTTATGTAGCGGAACAATGAGAGCTGTTTTCCATTCATCAGGTAGTTCTTCTTGGTCCCAGATTGCAAGAATCAGATCGTATATACGTGAGACCAGAGCTGCTCCTCCATTTTTCAGAAGTTCTGCGGGAATTCCATCGAAACCTGGTGATTTGCCATTTTTCAGTTTTTTAATGGCAGCTTCCACTTCTTCTATTGCTGGGTAAGGGACAAAAATCTCTTCAGTTGATGGAGCAATTGCTCGAATAGGATGAACTTCGTTCGTCCTATTCAGTAGGTCTTGAAAGTGGGATCGCCACACTGCCAGCACATCACGTTCACTTGTTGTAAGTTCATTATTTACATTTTTGATGGCTGTAGATCTTGGGTGGAAATCTTTGGTCAGATTTCGTGCATTGGCAAAGCACTCTTTTGAATTTCCGTTGGCCGCATGTTGGTTGATGTTTTCGATGCAGCTCTTCATGTGTTCTTTTTTTTTTTTTTTTTTTATTAATCAGTTAGACATGTTTAGCACACTAAATATGAAATATTCATTATTTAGACTCTTTGAATATCCGAAGATACCATGTCAACTATAAAGGAATGGAAGGAATGGTGATATAGGGATAACTATACTAATTTTTTTAGATGATGATGGACATTTTCTTTAAATGCCTGAGGAGAAAATTCATCGGGAAATACAGAGGAGGGCAATGAATTCCATAATTTGGCCACTCTATTGAAATAGTCGTTTTGGAAGGACACAGTTCTACAACGAGGTATTTGTACAACAAATGGATGGGATAACTCGGCAGCTCTTGTTTGTCGATTATACTGCGCACACGATGGAAGAATATTTTGAATTTCCTTAGAGGAGAATTCGCTAAAGTTATATTTATAGTAGATTGACAATTCAGCCACATTTCTTCTGTGCTGGAGTGAATCAAGCTGGTCCGTTAGTTCGGTATTACCAATCAACCGTATTGCTTTTCTCTGTACAGAGTCTAAACAATTTATTGTTGACTGACAAGCACCTCCCCAAACATGACAGCAGTACTCCATACATGGACGAATAAAGGACTTGAAGATTAGCAAAATTTGCTCGGGATTGAAATACTTTTTACATCGACTCAAGAATCCTAATTTTTGCATTGCAGATTTAGCGAGGTTGAACACATGTTTATTCCATTTCAGGTTATTTTGAATATCCACTCCAAGAAGTCTAACTGATTCAACCTCACGCAATTCCTCTTGGTTTATTTTAATAGGAAAATTTTTTTGTCGCTCTATTCGTGAAAGACGGCATAATTTGGTTTTGGTTGGATTAAATGAAACAAGATTACGATCACCCCATTCCATTATACGCTCTAGATCTTTGTTGATGGAATCAATTAGCAACTCTCTATCAGTGGTAACTGCAGTATGAGATCGAGATTTAGGAGATGCATGTGATGCATGTAATGTGCTGTCATCAGCAAAACTATGGATTGGGTGCACTGTGGAAATAAGTAAGTCATTAATGTATAGAAGAAACAAGGTTGGTGAGAGTGCAGAACCTTGGGGAACCCCAGCATTGGTTGTGAAAATATTGGATGTGATACCATCTAAATTAACATGAAATTGGCGACCTGTAAGAAAACTATGAATCCATGAGACAGTAAGAAGGTCTATGCCATAAGATTTTAATTTAGCTATAAGATTTTTATGCCACACTTTATCAAATGCTTTAGAAATGTCAAGTGAAATACTGAATGTTTCACCGTGGTTTTCCAGCGATTTGTTCCAGAGATGGGATACGTAGGCTAACAGATCACCTGTTGCATGACTTCTACGAAAACCATACTGCTTATCATCAATAATTCGCGACATTTCCAAATAATCTATCAAATTGTAGTTAACATATTTTTCAAATATTTTAGCTAAAACCGACAGAATTGCAATTGGTCTATAATTGTTAGGGTCTATCTTACTGCCTTTCTTTGATATGGGTTGAACGCTGGCCAGCTTCCAAGAATCGGGAAATATTCCGGTTTTATAAGATAAATAGAAAATTTTTGTTAAAATTGGAGCAAGTTGCCTAGCAAAGTTTTTAAGAATGAGGGGTGGAATACCGTCTGGGCCAGCAGATTTGTTGATATTGATAGAAAGAAGCATTTTCCGTACAATATTGCAACGAAAAATAATTGGTTTCATTTTCTTTACAACTGTGGGAATGAGTGTAGGAGAATGGGGGGGTTCAACTATGTTTGAGTTTTCTGCGAAAATACGACCCAAAAGATCCGCTTTCTCTTTCGAGTCGCTCACGGGAATGTCATTCAGAACTAAGGTTGGAATAGAGGATCGAGTAAAATTGCTCTGGACTGATTTAACTGCCTGAAAGAAACTACGTGAGCCAGATGGGTGCTCGGCGAATTTCTTTGCTTTCTTCTGGATAAACGCGTCTTTGTCCAAGTCTATTTTGAATTTACTAATATTTCTGGCTTTCTTATAGGCGCTATGGGTTTCAGGTGTTTTATTAGCGTTATACGTCTTGAATGCTTTGCGTTTATTCCTCACTGCCTCATCAACATCCCGTGTAAACCAAGGCTCAGTTTTAGGAGTGATTAATCGATTTGGAATAAACCGCCGCATTCCTTCTTTTATGATTTCAGAAATTCTTATTACCGATGTGCTAGGATCTTGATCAACACAACAAATAGTTTTCCAAGGTGTTTCGTCATAAAAGTTTCTCAGTCCCTCCCAGTCAGCGCGTTTATAGTTCCAAACCCGACGAGGATTTGCTTTAATTTGTGTCGGTGATGTAAATTGCACTATTGCTGATATTAGTAAATGGTCCGATGTTCCGAGGGGTTGTTCGACTTTTGTCTTCGTAGTATCTGGTTCGTTTGTCAAAAACAGATCCAGCAAATTGTTGTTATGATGTGAATTGTCTGCGATTCTAGTGGGACACTCTATCATTTGCGTCAAACCGTGATAATCTGCGAGTATCAGTTCGGCTTGTCGTCCTACGTCGTCAGTGCGCGATGAATACTTAAGCCATTGTTTATTATGAATGTTAAAGTCTCCAAGAATGGCCAGTCTTGCTTTGGGGTAGTCCGTGGTAATCTTGTCTAGATTAGCCGATATTTTATCGAAAAAGGGACATCCTGGGGGAGAATTTGGGGATCTATATAATCCTAATATAAACATAGTTTCATCAACACCTGAGATCTTCAGTGCTATAGAATTATGGTGCTTAGAGTTCAACTCGTAGGCCTTAATTCTCATACATGAAAGTGAATCTCGAACAAATACACAGACACCATGCTTGTTATAAAAGGAATGTTCCAATTCGTAACTAGGTATCCGGTATTTATCGGGATCCAACTTCGATGCTTTGCCACTAACAATTGTTTCGGTAAGAAACAATATGTCAGGTTTATTTTTTTCGATGTAGTGATGAACCTCGTTTAGATTCGAATTGAGACCTCTTATGTTGGTGAAGTCAATGCTAAGCTGTTGGTTCACTCTGCGGCCATTTTGTTGAGACAAAGACTTACCCTTTGACATTGCAGGCATAGCTACTGAAATTCGGCCAGGCCTAAATTTCAACACTAAACAGTACAAAAGAAACTGGGTATCTCTGTCACAAAAACACGGTAGCAGATTTCATGCAACAGTAGCACGATAAGAGAAAAGCAAAAAAAAAATGGGGACACAAAATACACTAACAAAATTGAAGAGTACAAATAAAGGGTTAAATTCGAAATTCCTAACTTTTGTCAAAAAAAAACATTTCACAATCAACCAACTGACATCCTCCAACTCCTAAAACAAGTCCGAGGTGGGAGGAGCCAGACCACGTCACAAAACTTCAAATAAAAAAAAAAAAACCCAGGCAATCCAAAAAAAATCACTAACAACTAAAACAAAACTTTTGGGTTTCTATTACCAAGACAAATGCTTTAAAATAATAAATACATTTATTACATCAAAGCAATAAAAGGTAAAATTTTACCTGCCTACCTCTTGGTAATAGTGAAGACAAAATACCAAATAATTTTTTAATAAAGAACAATCTCACCAATTATATAATTGTACGCGTCCGTTCTTCAACACTTTTATTTTTCATAAACATTAACACAAACACTATAACACTTATTTACTTATTAGCTACTACACTTACTAACACTTATTAACACTTATAACACTATTATTTATCTATTGTCGATTATTTTTGTTTTTTGTTCCTTTTATTTTAAAATTTAGGAGATGTCGACTCGTCTGACTCCGAATGATGAATGTGATGTTCGCGTTTCTTTTTACGTAGAAGTTTTGCTGAGGCTTTCCTGGCGCATAGATAATCAGCTTGGGAGCTTCGGGTGTTCCTTGTTAACCATTTTTCTCGCAGTTTTTGTTTATTTTCAACGGATTGGCGGCACTCGTCGTCAAACCATTCGTTGTGTGATTTCGGTGGTCGTTTTCCGATTGTAGTTTGTGCTGCGGCTATAATGGTTGATTGAAGCGTTTGCCATTCTTCTTGTATGTTTAATGGCATCTCAGAAGAGATGTCATGCTCTTCTATGTTTTGTGTTATTATTTCCTGATATCTATTCAGCGTTTCCGGATGTTTAAATGCTTCGACATTCCAGCGCACGGTCTTTTTTGCTTGTCTGTTAAATGTGGATGACAACTTGCACTTGTACTTAAAGATGACAAGCATATGATCGGTGTCCATATCAGCACCTCTGTATGATCGAACGTCAGTTATACTTGTAGAGTGTCTCTTAGAGATCATGACGTGATCGATTTGATTTTCCGTTCTTCCGTCATTTGATTTCCACGTTGCCTTGTGAATTCTCTTGTGAGGGAAGAAAGTGCTGGAAATTACTAGATCATACATCATAGCCAGCTCGGCTGCGCGAAAACCGTTATTGTTGCTGGTATGATGCAAGCTGTTAGGGCCGATATGTGTTTTAAGTTCTGCAATCCTACCGATTTGAGCATTAAAGTCACCTACCACGATTTTTATATCGTGCCGCGGGATTGTATTGATGACTTCTTCGAGTTCTAGGAAGAACAGGTCTTTAATATCATCTGCTTTATCTTCAGTAGGTGCATGAACATTGACGATCGTTACATTGAATTTTTGCGTGCGGATTCTCAGTGTGCATAACCGCATATTAATTGGGCAGAAGTCGATAACATGCTGATTCACGCGACGGTGTATAAGAAAGCCAACTCCAAATTCTCCTCCGTTTTGATGACCGCAATAATACAGAGTGTATCCTTTCGCTGTTTCATGGATTCCACTGCCTGGCCATCTTAGTTCTTGTAATGCCACTATATCCAGTGTGTAGCTCTCGACTTGTTGAGTGATTTTTAGGAGATCTCCTGGTCTTCTGAGGCTAAGCACGTTCCAGGTTCCCATTTTTAAATCGTAGTCCGGGTACAGTTTCCGAGGTCGTTCCAATAATGAATCCGAGATATTCCGAGGCCTGTGTACAGAATTCATGACAATAATTTTTTTACGGAAATGGGGTGTTAGCCCTTCGCCCAACCCAAATTTTCGTGAATGGGTTCGTTCTGCATCTTAAGGTCACCAGAAACAACCTTTTTACACGTTTATATAGCGAGCCGCTTGATCCAAGACAGACGCCCACTGAAAGCCGCCCCTAACATGGAGAACAGACGCTTTCTACACATTTATATAGCGAGCCGCTTGATCCAAGACAGACGCCCGCTCCAAGCCGCCCCTAACATGGAGAACAGACGCTTGAGTTGCATTGGTTTTATGGCGCCAATGACTCGCCATGGTGCAGAATCATTGAGTATAAGCAGTATTTACTCTGCCCCTCTCAACTACACCAACCTAATTCTGTTAGCGTTACCCAGGTAGCACGGCGTGGACGTAGAATTTCGGATTTTCGCTACCCATCTTACTATTAGATTCTAGAATATTATTCCAATGGCTTCAAAAACTCTAAGCACAACGTCCAAAATAATACAAAAGATATTTCTATGAAATAACACTTAAAACTTTATTTGCAAAATCTAATTTTACTTCTATTTACACGGTTTTATATTCACGATACAGCCTTAATAGTATACAATTAATTAATTGTCCTGTAAATACAACAACAATAATATGCGTTTCATAATCATTATTGTTGTTATAATCATTTTATTGATGACGTTGTTATGAATTTGATTTCTCAATTTTGTACAAGTTGTTTCATTTATGTTGAATCTAATTTTGTTTCTCCACTAAGAAAATTTATATTTGTAAACGTTCACAAACCTTAAAAAAAATTAACAAAAATTGATCCCTCCTTCAAAATCACCGATATTGTAATGTCGCGTTCTTTGGCAAAAACAAAAATTGATCTGAGATCAAAAAAATTAACTGTCAGATCAAATTAGCTGTCAGTTTGTGTTCTTTGGCAAAAAAAGATTTATTTATTTTCTGATCTAGATCAAGTTTTAAAAATCTAGATTTTTTGGTAGATTTTACAAATACATTGATATATTATTTTTAATTGTCAAATTTATGTAAACAAAAAAAAACCCGCCATTTTAATTATTATTATTATTTTGTTTAAAAATAATTTATTATTATTTAAATTATTTAAATTACTAATTAATAATAAAGAGTTTATCTAGTCGGCTAGCCCTGATGAGAATGATAAATTTTTTTAAAGTTTAAAATTTTCTCATTGGTTCGAAACTAGATCGCTCTAAAATTGTATGGATTGCAAAAAGTTTCATAATTTGCACCATAATTTTTTAGATTCAGTTCTTATACAAATAACAAAGTTATTACAAATAAAATGATAAAACGTAAAATCTATCATTTTCAAATGTAAACATAACCAAACATATCAACTGATAGAACAAAAAGTCAAAGCAATTTACTACTACATTTACAAAAGTAGATTGTTTTATTTTAAGCAGTTCGTTGGCAAGCAAATAAATCAATCTTTTTTCGATCAAGCCAAAGAACACGACATTATTTTTAATTATCAAATTTATGTAAACAAAAACAACCCGGCATTTTAATTATTACTAGGAGGGCCCGGCGTGCTTCGCTACGCTTATAAATAAAGTTTTTGCGTAGACATTTTGTTGACGTAGAAGCAATGATTTCAAAAAGTGGTAATGAGAAATGCTACCATATAATTTTTAATTTTTCTTTTTAAATATATGAATGAAAAATAATCAGAACTCTAGCTGATCAGTTCGGATATATGAAAAATTAGCGATCAAATAAGTTTTCAAGTAAGCTTATTTGATCACTAACTTATTTGATCGCTAATTTTTCATATATCCGAACTGATCAGCTAGAGTTTTGATTATTTTTCATTCATATATTTAAAAAGAAAAATTAAAAATTATATGGTAGCATTTCTAATTACCACTTTTTGAAATCATTGCTTCTACGTCAACAAAATGTCTACGCAAAAACTTTATTTATAAGCGTAGCGAAGCACGCCGGGCCCTCCTAGTATCTATTATAAAGAGATGCACCACGTACATCAACACTCATACCATTATCACGTCGACGATACAAAGGATAACCATTCACAGATTCTTTAGTATTTTCAGAAAAAGGTTTTGGAAAATTCTTACTACATTTACCATCTCTCATACAAACAGAATTGGGATTTAGAGCACCACATGGTCCATGCATCATATGACGTTTCACATATTCATGTAATTTAGGAAAAAGAATGGGATCAGGGATTTCAGTACATACAAATTTATTAATCATTTCATTTCCATCAATTCTATCTTCATCTGATAAATTTAACAAAATATGGGCATGCGGAAGACCACGTTTTTGAAATTCAATGGTATATATAAGTGCTTTGACAGAACCGAAAATCTTTTTTTTCATTAAACAATCTATGAGCTCTTTAAGTTTCACTTTAAACACACGCACAACAATATCAGGACGAAAATTCGAAGACTCATAATTACTCAAATTATCAACAATTTCTGGCCATTGAGGATTACATGTCATTGTTATAAATAAAGAAGGTTTACCGAAATGTTGTACAATAGACATTGCATCCAAGTAATTTTGATACATGTTACGTGGTGAACCGGTGAAAGAAGATGGCAAAATTACTTTACGACCAACTACTTGCATATTATCATCGCCATTGCGATTTTGATGCAAGAAATCTGTTAAATTATTGTACAAATCAGCACGAAGAGCAGATTGATTTGAACGAATGTAATGAAGCCGTGTACCTTCGATACGAACATACATATCAACAATCCATTGAAGAAATAATTTTTGAGAACGATGCAAAAGACTAAAACCATCACGTATAGCAAGGCGATAAGATGCATATTGCAACATTGTAACTTTTGTACGTGACACATTAGCACGTGAAGTTGAAACTAAATTATGTGGAATATTAACGTGCCACCCAGTATCACCATTTGGAAACAACAAAGGATAAGCTAAAGGATCCAAAGAAAAATCAAGGACAGAAACAGAACGAATTTCATTTGCATTTTTTGAAAAAACAATCATATTTCTTTCAAAAGGTGGTTCACCATCATCATTTTTAAAAATAGCAGCCACATCAGTTTGAACAGCATCATTAAAACGACGAATATCACATTCTCTGTTAACTTTTATAACCATTGACACATCAGCAGTAACATTCTCAGGTCTTTCACAAAATTCATGCATTGATTTGAAAGAACGAACAAAAGGATTCACACGATCTAACTCAAAACCTATCTCACGCATAAGAAAAATTTCACATACATTGGTATTTCTATTCATTCTCATATTAGCAGCAGTATCAACATCATAAAAATATAATTGTGCATACATTGGAGGTCGACCATAAGCAGGAATTAAAGCACCAGTACGATGATAAAAAATATTATGAATTTTAAAATGATAAATACCACGTGCAGTAGAATCCGCTATATTACATTCAGAACTGATCATTGCAAATGCCGAATTATAGGAACGAATAGTTGAAAGAAAACTTTTAGAACGTTTTTTTATAGCATTATCATTTGAATTCAATCCTTCGAAAATATTAGAGAAAAATGCATTTTCAGAAAGAGGAGGTAAATTGACTTTGCCTTTATGGCAACACAAAGAAAACGCTTCATTATTATTTGAAGTAACTTCTCTTGCAAAATGTTTGGCATGACAAAAATGACAACTCATATCCAAAGCACCACAAACATACGAATCAAAGTTACCTGGAATCACATTCAAAGCACACTTGAACGAATCTCTCAAAATTACAAAGGGAATTTCATCATTCACCACATTCAATTCTAAATCATTCGCAACATTCATGACACCATTCATGACACCGTTCATGACACCATTCATATCATCAACATTCACTTCATCATTCACAACAACATCAGCTTCAGCATTCATTCCATCATTATTACCATTCATTTCATCATTCATAAAATCAACATTATTACGCATATTACGCATATAATCTTTTTTATTCCGACGACTCGATGTACCACTCACATCCAAACGACGTTTACGACGTAGTCTTGGCATCGAAATAAATAAATATATCAATATATATCAAAAATATGAAATAACTCAAATATCAAAATATCTCAAAAATCTTTATATCAATAAAAAACAAAATAATCGAAAAATATCGAAAACCGTCCTTCTTGAAAGATAAAAGACGACTAAAATATAAAATAAATACGACGACTGAAATGAATATAAAATAAATATAAAAATTTTCGTTTTTGTTATTCGTTGTTCGGTTCGATAGCTAATATATAAAAAAGAAAAATTTTAAAGCATTGTTTTAAAGCAAAAAGAAAGATGTATGTAAACTTATAATGCATATGTATAGAAAAAGTTTTCCGTATATAATAACTTTTTTATTTATGATCCGATTTGTTTGAATCCGGATCCGACTATAGGTTACACTAATATCAGTTAGCTGTGAAAATTTCAAATGAATCCATCTGCGAATAAAAAAGCCTAATGCTCCACAAAGTTTTAATCTAGCGTATTAATATATATAAGAAGATTATTATGTTGTTTAAAAATAATTTATTATTATTTAAATTATTTAAATTACTAATTAATAATAAAGTTATTACAAATAAAATGATAAAACGTAAAATCTATCATTTTCAAATGTAAACATAACCAAACATATCAACTGACAAAACAAAAAGTCAAAAAAATTTACTACTACATTTACAAAAGTAGATTTATTTATTTTATGCTGTTCGTTGGCAAGCAATTAAATCAATCTTTTTTCGACCAAGCCAAAGAACGCGACATAAGTCTGCTAGTTTTTTTAACACACAAAAAATCGTGAACATATATGGCGCCATTTTGAAATTAAAACTCAATATAAAAAAAATTTTAAAAATATTTAGCGCCATCTTGAAATTTAAAACTCCACATAAAAAATAATTTTAAAATCCATTTTTTTGCGTATGACACTGTTCATTGTTTTTTTGCATTTTTTGCATATCAATCGGGCTATGAATATAGGAGGTTTTTCCTCCATGCGTAAATAATTTGTTTAGGTATTTTTCTCACTAAGGATGAAAATGTTGTTTTCTGTTTACTAGCATCGAAAGTAGATTTTTTATGGCGGGTATTATAAAACGAATATGTATTATAAGAAAACGTTGCACTGAATTTTAAAAATTAATAATTAGTATTGTTTAATGACAATTTGTCGTTAGTCACATTTCGTCAAAACAATTTTAAATAAAATTAAATATGAACAATAAATAATATAACACATAAATTTAATTGTGTCGCTTAATAATAAATGTGTTTTGTTTGCATTGTTTTTCTTTCGTTTGTTAGTTTTGAATCGATGTATATCAGATTTGCTTCCAGATCAGTGTCCATTTATACCAAAATCATATTTAAAACGTACAAAACGTGATTTTGAGCATAAGCATAAGACCAATGAAAATAATGATTATAACAATTCATTTATATTAAATAGTAACAATAATCAAATGCTCACAATTAGTTCACAAATAAAACTCCAAAAACAATTCGAGCAGAATGGTAAAATAATTGAAGACGATTGTAAACGCAGACGTATTATTGGACAGGAAATTATAATGAAAAAAATGAAAAATACCGATACGTATTTGTCACGATTTATAGGGAATTTGCTTGCTCATATAACCGATGCTGATGAAGCAAAACAGGTAATATTTGCGTTATACAAATCATATGCATGGAACTTTTTGACTTTTTAATCGCCTCTATGGTCTATGTTTTGTCTTATGTATATCTATGTATTGCTTTGAATATTGCTTTCTTCTGACATTTCTTGTTTAGTACTAATCAATTTGCTTTTATGTTTAATTATTTTTATGATTTTATTATTTTTTTATTTTGCATGAATCGAAATCTTTTTTCTATTTTATTTTCCTTATTTTATTACTATTGTTTTTAGTATCAAAACGTTGTATTCCATACAAATTTGATTCTTTGGTAAATCTTACAAATGCTGGTATAACAAATGAAGCTAATTTCTTATTGGGATTAACTCACTTTAAGGAGATAGCTACTATTAATGGTGTAAGTAGTGATATTATTTTAATAACGATAACATTTTTTTTCAGTTTTACATTAACAATATTTTTAAATTAATATAGAATATATATGCGCCATTTTGTAATGGTTGTCTCTCACATTTTTCATCCTCATCCTCAGAGAGTGTTGACTAGGTTCTACTACTGGATTTAAATCCCTACATCAATGTTTGACAAGCTAAAAAAGGCGGTTTGTATGTGATATTGTCAATCCGAGATGTATTATCGATCTATTATTGATTATCAAACAGAAGTTTTCCCTAGAGTGACTCATATGACTCATATCTTCAAAATTTTAAAGTTTAATCTTTAAGATTTCCAAAACTGAAAAAGACAAATACATACTGTTAAACAGTACAACTCCTATCAATAGCACCGTTTTTTAGTATGCATATTGCAAGTGGGCACCGTATCCATCTTAGTAAAGTATGCGAAGGTGTAATTCACCGTTGTTGTGTTCTGTGAATTGTACGATTAGTGACTACATAACAAAACTGCCTTTCACAGAACTCCTGGACCCTGGTTATTAAATGTAAGTAGAGTATGTGGGGTTTCTGAATTAGAGCAAGCCTTAATGCAATTACAGTCGAAAAGCTATAAAAGTATTATGTTGCATCAAATTCGAAATTGATGCCAAATCGAATCAAGACGACGATAAAATAAGAAATGTGAACCCAAACTTTTCCAATTTTCTTGAAACTTTGAATATCGTTAGTGGGCTATTATTTTGAAAACGTACATTTTTATCGATTTTAAAATTTTTGAATTTTTAAAAAAACTGAAATTTTGATATATTGTTGGTCTTGCTGACGCAAGAAAAAAACTAATTTGTGGACTTTTTTTGGAGTACTCTGAATCCGAGTTATGCGCGTGTGAATTTTTGGGCATAATACACGATGTTTTGGTATGGTATCAATGTTTGGCTAATAGGTTTTATGCGATTTACGTATATTTTTGCATGTAAAGAGAAAAATAGTTGTGTAATCGAAATGTGTAAGTTAGAAATTAATAATTTTTCTACGATAGCAGATGAAAAGTCTATTTTCAAGCAGTCTTAATCCCCTGTGAAATGTTTTTTTTTCCTCTAGTGTAAAAAGAGTAACAAATTGCGGTTGCTATGGTATTTTCATATAATTTTTAAAAAATTTTAAAACATAGAATATGAATTTTGAATGTTATTTTGTCGATTTCTTATTTAATAATTGCTAATCAATATCATTTATATATCTCCTATCATAGAAAAAATTGTATTTCGCGTTTTCATCTCTTGTAGCAAAATGTACTTTTTTCTCTTTTCCGCTAGGTGGCGCATTTAACATTGGTTTACTTCAAAGCTCATATCTCAAAAATGGTTTTTTTTTATTTTTCTCAAATTTTTTAAAGTATACACATGCAGCTATGAAATTACACAAAAAAGTGAGTGATTCCATATGGAGTTTTTGTACGATTTTTTAAAGTTTAGTATATGAAAAATTCATATGCGTTTTTATTATTTTAATGTCGAAAGAAATTGCTCCTGTAGTTCGATATCTTCTGAAGACAGGCATACGAAAATTTCATAACGTGTTTGTATTTTCTCGACAAAGTTTTTGCCCATTCAAATACTTCTCTTACAGTTGATATTTTTTCTCCTCCAATCGATGCTTTTCGGGCTTCTCTTGTAAGCGTGTCTCAAATCCCATCCGATGAACCCTTTCCATGGGCAGTTGCAAATAAATTCTATTTTTCAGGTATTTTAAAATCATCAATATGCTGGCAGATTTACAAAATTATCCTTTTTATATTGAGTTACTGAACCACCCGTAAAATATAATTTTTTTTTAATACTTGGATATATTTCTTGATGTTTTTCATTGAATTCAATGCACCTTCCCTGGTATTTATGAACTACAACTGTGTTATACATTAGATGATCAGATATAAGGACTAAAGATAGGACCTCTAGTTTATCATATATTTGTTGCGCAATCCACTGTATTTTTAGAACAACTCAGTTTCTTAAGCAGACCTTTTTCATTTTTTATTAAATTTAAGAGTGAACAAACGTACATACCTCTAGTTTATCATATATTTGTTGCGCAATCCATTGTATTTTCAGAACAACTCATTTTCTTAAGCAGATCTTTTTCATTTTTTATTAAATTTAAGAGTGAACAAACGTACGTACATTTTCATTTATCATGCATTTACAGACATTGTGTGTTCCAGTAGGTCCGACTAAAATACATTCCTTCGGTTGCAACGTGGTGAACTTTGAGAAGCTGAGTTGGACATCAGAGTTTTCTTCCAAGAACATTTTGTAGATGTCGGAGAGGATCCATTACACCACCCGCTTTGATTTCTTAATTCTTGTTGGCCCTTCTGTTATTGTAACAACATCTTTATGGTCAAGCATTGTTTCAATTGCAATTGAAATTTCTTTCGATGCGGTTTTCGGACATTAAAACAATTAGTTGACCTAAAGATTTCTCTGTTTTTTACCAGATAACACTACAACCGATAAAATAATTGCCAAAATGTTTTCTTTTTCTGATAATCAGAAATATTTCAATTTAAACGCAAAAAAATATATAAATTAATTTTTTAATGTATTTATTTATAATATGTATTAATATTGTTTCATTAAATTATAATTTATAGAGTGTGCTTAAGATCGCACGGCAGAAGTGAAAACTTCATTGGCAATCGCAATCAATTGATATCGTATTAGTAGTATTTGGATCGTATTAGTAGAATAAATGGGAAACAAGTCAGAACGATAAACCGCTAACTTCTCACTAACCTCACAATGTCAACCAAATAATTGTCAAAACAGCACTCATATGCCAATAGCAGGCACTATAGTACGCGTGGTTGTCACACCCATAGATCAACAAGTTTAATTTTTACAAACCTTCCTGCGGAAAGCTAAGCAAATTCATTGGTATTAATGCGCATTGTTGCCGTTTACAAATCACTATCGGCTAAGTGCCACCATTTTTAATTATTTTATTTATCATGATTGCCATCCATGTTTAATCATACAAAAGCTACGCTTCTTTGTATAGAATTTATGCGATTTCCGTCTCGAAATTGTGAGCTTTAAATCGATATAATCGATTTTATCAAGTTACAAGTAATAAGTCTTCACTTAATTTTAGAAACATGTATTACATACAATCGCAAACCGCAAACATATTTAGTGAATATGATAAAATTCCAATACATATAATTTTGATTTACAAATGTAATTGTTTCTGGTTATACTATCTTTATTACGTTATTTTTAATTTCATAAAGATTATGTTCAATAAAAAAACATTGATCAAAGCAAACTACCGTTTAAAACCATAGTTAAATAAAAAGCAAAAATTAAGCGTGCACAACAACTTCATAAATTTTCATGATGATTAATGTATTAATACATAAAGGATAAACAGTCATACATACTTTCAATTTTATATATATTCAATATTTATTTAGCATGATGACTCGAATGCAAATTGCAAAACACAGTAGCAATATAACTTTGAAAAATTGCGTTATAGATCAATTTTTTAAAATTCGTATAAAGAAATTTTTATTATTTTTATGAATTCATTTATAAAAAAAAAATATAATTTTAATGGTATTTAATAAAAATTAAAAAAAAAATATGAACAACACCAGGGATGGAATTCACTATCTACTGCACATCAGTCGAGCACGATATCCACAACGCAATTTGAAACGTTAAGAAATGATAGATAGATTATTATTTATTATTATTTTTAGCATTTCACTTTAAGGCGTGCTATACACCTGAGCTAAACTATGCGAACTATGTTTTTAAAAAATAATGTATATAACGTAATTATAGAAAAAAACATTACGGAAACAAAACATTTAAAAAAGAAAAAAAACGGAAACATTGCATTTTTTTTAAAAAGCTTTATTCGCATTAAAACATTAATTTTTTAAAAACATAGTTCGCATATTTCGCGTAGTTTAGCTCAGGTGTATAGCACGCCTAAAGCATGACGGATCAGACTAACTTACTACCTACGGAAAAATCTGTGTTTTCACTTTAAGAAATATTTATTTAATAAGAAGTTTTCACTTTAAAAAATATTTATTTAATTATAATAGTCTTATTCTTGTATTATTGTTAAGATGTTAAAAGTATATCAAAATCGTATGGGATTCTCAATAAAAACCTCTTATTCAATGAGTAATGCCCAGAATATGTTTCAGGCTTAGTACGGATGATAAAATATAACATTTTCAATATATTAGATTCACATTTAGTAAAGGATAATTAACTAGATAAAAAAACCAATAAGCATGCTGCATAAGCATGTGTATATACTTTAATTTTTTTTTGTTTTTATTCAACATCAATAAATTTTATTACATTACACTGCAAAATAGTATAATTTACATTAATTTAATACTTTAATTTTATACTTTAAAATTTGTGAAAAAAAAACATTTTGAGACATGAGCTTTGAAGCAAACCAAGGGTTAAAGCGCCCCCTAGCGGAAAAGAGAAAAATTATTAATTTCCAACCTTCACAGTTTGATTACTCAACTATTAATCTATTTGCTTACAAAAATATACGTCAATCGCATGAGATTTGTGGGTCCTATCAGCAAAACTTCAACACTATACGAACACATCGTGAAAATTCCCAAAAATTCACACGCGCATAACTCCGATTCAGAGTATGTACTCAAAAAAAATATCCAGAAATTGCTTTTATTTGCTTCATCATTACCAACAATATATAAAATTTTTTTAAAATTCTCGATTTTTTTTCAATGTACGTTTTCAAATAAGCCCTAGTATAATAAAAAAAATTAATGCCTGTTTTTAGGTAGATTTCATATAAAAATCTACCTATTGCAATGGGCTTCATCTCTGAATTTCCTAAAAATTTTGGTGCCAAACGACTATATATGATAAGCGGAGACGGAAAATCAAAATCAAAAAAAATTTATATATATATATATATATATATATATATATATATATATATATATATATATATATATATATATATATATATATATATATATATATACACATATATATATATATATATATATATATATATATATATATATATATATATATATATATATATATATATATATATATACACATATATATATATATATATATATATATATATATATATATATATATATATATATATATATATATATATATATATATATATATATATATATATATATATATATATATATATATATATATATATATATATATATATATATATGTATATATATATATATATATATATATATATATATATATATATATATATATATATATATATATATATATATATATATAACGTTTGGTACTATTACTATTGAATCTAAAATAAATCTGATTTCGAAATTTGTTTCATTACGACCGAAAAACTGTATTTTAGCAGGAGTAGTGAGTGGCACCCATTTTGTATGTGTTTATTTAATTCATCAAAACGTAAAGCTAATGCTAATGTTTTGTAATATTTACAAAATTACACAACAAGAGCTGCTGTTGTCAGAAGGGTTGATATTGATTATCCAGACGATAATAAAACCAAATATCGATTCAGATCATTTCAAGGTAAAACAAATTCAACGACTAAATAGAAGAGTTATGGAAAACAATGAAATAAAGTTCATGCCAACACAAACGATGAAAATACTCTTTGAAGGTGAGGAGTTACCTCAATACGTGTACATATGGCGTGTCAGATTTGAATGTTAGCCAAATGTTCGCAAGCTTACACAGTGTGTTCGATGTCTTAGGTACGTACATATAGCTATAGCGTGTAAAGGCATGCATCGTTGCAAGAAATGTGCGGAAATAAATCACAAGGCTAAAGAATGTCAAAGTTTAGATATTAAGTGTGCTAACGAAAAATCACTCGCCGTATTCTAGTGAATGTCCGGAAAGCCAGAGGCAATTAAATATTAACAACATAATGGCAACTCGTAATTTGTCATTTCAAGAGGCACAAATTGAAAACTTTATTTGAATAAAAATTTATATTCCGTAGTAACCAGCAACAGATTCACGTCATAACAGCAGTACGACGAAGATTTTCCAAGGTTGGAAAAATCAGATCCTGTTTTCAAAATCCCAAACTATAGACCATCACCAAAACAACCTAATTCAAAAAATCAGAAACATCAACATAAAGATTCGTCTTCCAATTTTACAAATATTGTAAAACATTTAAACAAAAGAGTTGTAACTGAAAGATCTAGCATAAAACAACATATAATAAAAGAAAATATAATAAAAGAAAATCAAAAGGTAAATTGGTAAATTGTGATATTGGTATCAGTTCAAATCTTAAATCTAAAACTGGAAAATATGGAAAAAATTAATGAAAATTTCAATGAAGACTTGAATGCGATAGTAGTTTATAATGAAAGTACTGAGGAACCCATACTTTCCAAATTAATGAAATTGAAATGGATCTTTTATCAGAAGACAGTCTAAGCTCAGACTGTAGTACATATATCTAATAAAAATTTAAATAGAGAAAAAAGAAGCAACAGAGGGCGTCGCAAGGTGAATAATGCGAATTAAAATCTCAAAATAATTAGATAGTTTTTTTTATTTTAATACAAAAAAAGATGAATAGTATCATAATTGACAATAATTATGTAATAAATAATTATTGTGATAACTATTTAAATCGAAATATTCAAAATCAAATACCAATTCAAATTCTACAGTGGAATTGCGAGGAAATTAATAGTAATATTGAAAATTTTAAAAATTTACTAAGAAAAGAAAATATTCACATTTTTTTTTTACAAGAAACATTTCTTTGTAGCGGTAGACGTATAAATATATCAGGTTATAATATAATAAGAAAAGATAGACCTAGACTAACCAATTACAATCCAAGAGGTGGATCAGCCATAGCAGTACATAATTCAATTTCGTGAAATAACAATAAATAATCCAAGTGCTTCTTCAGAAGCAGCTGGAATTGAAACTAATATAAAAAAAACACAAGTATGTATATATCATTTCGGTATACTGCACAAATAATCATAGCATTACAAAATCTCAATGGAACAGATTTATCAGTCAATTTGAAAAGCCTTTTATGCTCTGTGGTGATTTCAATTGTAGACATCCTTTATGGAGCTTAGATGCAGATACAGATTTAGAAGTACAGCGACTGTATAATTTTATTGATGAACACAATCTAACTATTGTGAATAATAGAGATTTTACAAGAGTGCCTAGTCCAGGATGGCGTAACAGTATATTAGACCTGACAACAGTAACCCCTTCTTTAAGTTATCTAATAGACCAATGGATGGTCTTAAAAGATCCAATTAATAGTCAACATTTTCCAATATTGATGAAATTAATGCTCACACCATTTTGAAGACAGATTTTAACTTTCGTAACTTTCATAAAGCAAATTGGAAACAATACTCTTGTGGATTAGAAGAACAGTAATATAACATTGAATATATTCATAATTTACCGCTTAATAAAAAACATGAAAAAATGTATTCTTATATAAACAAAACAGCAGAAGAATCAATCCCGTGGAAATCACCTTATTTAGGGCAACCAAAAAAACAAAAATTGTTCTGGTGGGATACAGAATGCAATCGATTAATAGCTAAAAGAATATTAGCACTATCATTATTCAACCGTAATGGAAATTTAGATAATTATATTAAATTTAAGAAATGCCAAGCCATGGCACGTAGATACTTTAGAAAAAGACAAAAAGAAGAATGGAATAAAATGTGTGTAAATATATCTCCAAATACGGATGTTAGGGTAATTTGGCAGCATATTAACAGAATTAAGGGTACACCAAAAAGTAAGACCTGCTCTACCGATGGAGCTTGGATTGATGCATTTTCCAAATCTCTCTGTGGGGAAAAGAAAGTCGAATGTTTTAATATTGAAAATCTGCAATTTAATCATATGAGCAATTTCACGAAGGTTCAACATCGTTTTGACTTGACCCCTTTTAATTTTGATTATTTTTTGTTTATAGATAGTCTTTGATAAATAAAAAATACAAGTTCTCTTAGAATTTTTTTTTTCGGCCAGGGGTCTTCACAGGGTACCCCTCAATTTTTTGTTATTTTGTGATGTGAGTGCATTTTGACGAGCGATTGTAGAAAAACTACTTAATCGATTTTCATAAATGATATGTCGTTGAATAGGTATTAGAACAAAGTTTTTAAAAATGTACACTGTTAATTTTTTGAAATAATTTTTAACGGTGTAACATAAGAAAAAAACGGTGTAATTGAAAAAAAGATGGCATAGCCTCTTTTTTTTTTTTTTTTTTAAACTAAATTGAAGCTTATTTTATATTTAACAACTTGTGAAAGTTTAGGACTAGCATCATTTTTTGTTTTAAAGATAAAATTCGTTGTGCATATGGCTGTCGGGAATCAGTTTTTTTTGTTCTGAAGGAAAATTATAAAAATGGCGTTATAAACTAAGAGAATTTTTTTTTTGTTAAATATCAAATATTTTATTATTAAATGAACTTTTTAAAATATTATAAGAATTATATATGTACAATAAAGAAAATATGAGCAATATCAGCAAAAATCCACAAAAGCGCTTATTGCTATGTACATTAAATGAAGCTTATGTGGAGTTTAAAAATAAGTTTCCTGATGTGAAAATAGGATTTACTAAATTGACGTCCCTTCGACCACAAGAATGTATAAAATTATCCCAAGGAGTTCATAATGTGTGCGTGTGGACCATACATCAAAATATAAAACTAATGATTCAACACTCTTAGATGTCTTGGATTACTGATGCTGCTTTCCAGAATTATAAAACATTAATTGACTTTATTTCATGTGGTGAATTAACAGAAGATAGTCATACTTTGAAGTGCAATGAATGTTTAAAAAAACTTCAACAACTGGAAGAAAGATTAATAAATGATTTTGACGTTAAAGGAATCCTTCAAGTCAAATATCAACAATGGAATTTGCAATTTGGATAATTTAATAGAAACTGTAGAAGAATTTATGAAAAAATTTGTTTACCGTTTACAAATTTTGATAACACACAACTTTATAGCAAAACAGCAATCTACATTCAGTGAGGAAAGAAAAAAAAATTAGAACCAGGAAAGTGCTTCGTTCAAGGGGATTTTTCTGAAAACTACGCCTTCATAATTCAGGATTCGGTTCAAGGTTATCATTATAATAATTCACAAGCTATTGTTCATCCATTTGTCATTTATTTTAGAAGTGCTGCAAGTGAATATATACAGCACCGAAGTTTTATACTCATTTCGGATATAAACGATCACAACAGTACTACAGTCCATCTTTTCATTACATAACTTATTGAATTAATCAGAACGCATATAAATTATAATATTAGGAAAATAATTTATAACACCGACGGTGCACCTTCTCAATACAAAAATAAACATAGCCTAATTAGCTTATGCCACCATAAAAAAGACTTTAAGGTTGATGCAGAATAGCATTTTCATGCTACTAGCTATGGAAAGGGACCTTGCGATGGGATTGGTGGTACTCTGAAGCGTGCTGCACACCGTTATAGTATGGGGAGCAGAGATATTATTGATACCCAAAAAAAACTTTTCGAATGGGCTTTAAAATGGGAATCTACCATGAACTTTGGATACGCCGATAAAAATGAATATCAATTATTAAAAGAAAAATTACAAAATCGATATAAAAATGCGATTATTATAAGTGGAACTCAAAAATTTCATTCTTTTGTACCATTAAATACTAAGACAATAATTGCAAAAATGTTTTCCAACTCAAAAGAAACTTTTGAATGTAAAATAAGTAAATAATTTTTAATAACTATAGTTATTTTCTTTAACCTACATATATAATTTGTATGATATTTTAAAAAGTTTATTCTATAATAAAATATTTGTAATTTAATGTTAAAATACAATCTTTTACTTTATGATTCCATAATAACATAATACGAACATAATACTTCTCCAGTCAAAAGTTCCTAAATAGATTTAGTTATTTATACGGCTTTTTAGTTTGCAGTCGAGACTGTCAAATTATTTTTTATAAGAGTGACAAGTGATTACTAAAAGTGATAAATAAACATTTCATTTTTTTATGCCATCTAATACAAAGAAAATAATTGCAGAAGTGTTTTCCTATTCAAAAGAAACTTCTGTTTGTAAAATAAGTAAATCGTTTTTAACAATTGTATTTATTTTATTTATTGTACTATATATATAATTTTTATAATATTTTAAAAAGTTCATCTAATAATAAAATATTTGATATTTAACAAAAAAAAAATTCTCTTAGTTTATAACGCCATTTTTATGATTTTCCTTCAGAACAAAAAAAACTGATTCCCGACAGCCATATGCACAACGAATTTTATCTTTAAAAAAAAAAATGATGCTAGTCCTAAACTTTCACAAGTTGTTAGATATAAAATAAGCTTCAATTTAGTTTTAAAAAAAAAAAAGGCTATGCCATCTTTTTTTCAATTACACCGTTTTTTTCTTATGTTACACCGTTAAAAATTATTTCAAAAAATTAACAGTGTAAATTTTTAAAAACTTTGTTCTAATACCTATTCAACGACATATCATTTATGAAAATCGATTAAGTAGTTTTTCTACAATCGCTCGTCAAAATGCACTAACATCACAAAATAACAAAAAATTGAGGGGCACCCTGTGAAGACCTGGTCGAAAAAAAAAATTCTAAGTGAACTTGTATTTTTTATTTATGAAAGACTATCTATAAACAAAAAATAATCAAAATTAAAAGGGGTCAAGTCAAAATTTCGCAAAAATTTGCTGAGCTTGCGTGAAATTGCTCATATACACTTTATGTAACCATTCACATTGCAAGAACTTATTTATGCTCTCAACCATAATAACACTATTGCTGGACTCGATCAAATTAATTATAAAATGCTTCAATATTTACCGTATTCATTTCTAAAGTTGGAATTGGATATAATTAACGAATCTATTGCAAAGAATCAAATTATACATAGTTGGAAAATTGTACACCAATTGCAAAAAGACAAAAAACTTGCTAAATCACAATTTGGATTTCGGCGAGGTAAAGGAGTACATGATAATCTGAATATTTTTTTCACTGATATTCAAATATCTCTCTCTAAAAACGAATATTTGATAGCTTGTTGTTTAGATATAAATGGGGCATATGATGGGGGTAGATCTCGATATACTAACACGTAAAATGAGTGAAGTGGAAATTCCACATAAAATTACAAACTGGATTCTTAAATATTTTCGGGAAAGAAATATTATTATTAATTATGGAGGCAAAAAATATGGACCGCATGTTGTACACAGGGTCAATTTTAAGTCCACTGCTTTACAATATATATACTAAAAATATTGATCAAAACTTGGCTGAAAACATAAAAATGTTACAGTATGCTGATGATATTGTTTTATATACTTCTGGAAAAACACAAACTCGTACAGCACATGCTTTACAAGAAGCTGTTAAATCCATTGAAACTAAATTAAAATCCCTAAAATTAAGTGTTTCGGTTACAAAATGTGGCATTACAATATTCACTCGTCATAGAATTACTAAATCACCACGCATTGTAATTCAAAACAAAACTATTAAAGTTACTCCATCAGTAAAGTTTCTAGGTGTAATATTTGATTCAAAGTTAAGTTGGAAAAAGTAGATTTTGAACACCAAAACTAAATGTCAGAAGGGTCTTAACCTTATGAGGAAAATAAGTGGAGTATCGTGGGGAGCTCATCCTAAGAATCTGATCATATTATATAAATCACTTATTCGACCCTATTTCGATTACAATAGTACCCCTATTTATACAGCGTCTAATTCATTATTAGAAAAAATTAACAAAATTCAAAATAGCGCTTTACGAATTGCGCTTGGAAGTATGATTTCTACACCCATACAAATTCTAAACTCGGAAGCTTGCGAGCCGCCTATTATGATAAGAATAATAAATTTTTAACTATAAGAAAATCAGATTTAAATCATTCGATACATCAAGCTCTTCATAAACTTAATTTATTTACACAAAATAAAATTTATTGGAGTAAGAAGAATTTACCTTGTTTGGTTAAAAGTTTAAAAAATCTATATGATAGAGATGTTGAAAATTATGATGTGCTACCGATAATTTCAACAAATTTTAGCTTAATTACTTTGAACATCAATACAGGTATTCACTCTCTTAAAAAAGAAATGAGTGATACGGAAATTAAAAATAAACTAGACAAAATAATAGAAAACTTTAGATCAGATATCATTATTTTTACGGATGGATCAGTTAATATTGAAAAGAAGAGGTCAGGATGTGCGGTTTATATTCAAAATGCTAAAGAAAAATATAGCATAACCATCAATTATGTGACTTCATCGTTATACACAGAATTGAGGGCAATTCTTCAGGCTTTACAAATAGTAGAACAAAAAGAATATACAGGCAAACAAATTTTAATAATTTCTGATTCCAAAAGCTCGTTGGAGATGTTAAGTATCAATAATTGTAAGAATAATAACAATAAAGTGTGTATTGAAATAAAGCAGATGATAGAAGAAATTAGTTGTAGAAACAATAGAATAAAATTAGTTTGGACCCCAGGACACAGAAATGTAGAAGGAAATCTGATTGTCGATAGTTTAGCAAAAGATGCCATATATAATGTTAATTATGATGATACAAGACTTCCTTTTAATGAATATATAAAAGAAATTAAAACTACATAGTGGAAAAAATGGAGAGATCATTTTCAAGCTCGGAGTTTATTTTTTGGGAAGGGTGAAGAAGGATCATTGGATCACATGAAACTTTTTTGTGACAGAAGAAGAAATGAAAATAAAATTGTACTTTAAAAATTATTAAATTATTGCATTACTTTTCCGATTAACTTAAAATTTATAATGAATAATCTCAATGGTGAATTAACTAAATTAATCGTTAATCATGTTTTAGAAATGCATATTGAAGTGTAAATTAAAATGATTGTATTCATAATAAGAATAAATCTGACCAAAGACTTTTTGTCTAAGGTTCTTAACAAAAAAAAAAAAACTAGTAGGGTAGGGTGTGACCATAGCGGCCACGCCAAGAACTTCCCGTTAAGTTAAATAGGTAACATAAAGATATTTTCTTAAAACTTTAATAAATTGAAATTCTCTTTCTAAGACTTGCAATTAATCGTCATTTTTTCATCTTTTGGTTACACTGGAAAGAAGATTTTCATTGCACCATATATTTAAAAAAAAACTAGCGGTGGAGTCTACTTAAAGTCTACTTTGTCAACGTTGCTAAAATTTGTTTGATTTTTCTCAAACAATATCACCATTTTTAGGGTTCCGTACTTTGAAAAAGTAAAAACGGTACCCTATTGGTGAGACTTCGGTGTCCGTCCGAATTTCTACATAATCGATTTTCTCAAAAACTATGAGTGCTATCAACTTGAAATTTTTTACAGTTATACAATGTATTTGTCCACGCCTACTGACAATAAGAAAATTATGAATATTATTTTTTATCAATATTTTATGGACATTGATAAGGAGATAGTAAAACAAAAGTTTGTTTTAAGGAATCGAGTTTTTTTTTAAAAAATTCAAAAAAATCCAAATATTTCAAAAAGACATTTCAATGAATTATCGACTGCTTAGTTTTTAAGTTATTTCCAAAATAGTGTGTTTATTTTTTTGTCCCCCACCTTAACTTCGAACATTACAAAAGCAGCAAGTTGCAAAACTACTATAAACATTACAAAAACCTTATGCTCTAAGTTTCAACAAAATTAAATGTCAAGACTGAGAAGTCTAAAAAAAAAAGTTGTTCAACGAACCACAGACATCCTCCCCGACTCCTTTGCCAAATTTTGAAAATAGCTGATTCAAAATATCACATTTTCCATATTCAAAAAACGCCTATTTTTCAAATTTTCTTAAAAAAACTCAAAAAGTAAGATAGCAATTGTTTATACAAATGTCATGATAAATGGCTGACATGATGACAAACAAAATGGGAGGTAAATGATCTTGATAGCATTGTTTATTCTAGTAATACTTGCAAGAGATGATATTCAGTTTTTTGGAAACCCCTAAAAAATAAATGAACTGATTTCATTAGAAAAGGACTGGGCTGCAAGTTACGCCAAGATATATCGATTGTGACCATTGAAGTTGAAATTGGATCATCCTTTGTTGAGAGAGCGTTGGACAAATGTTTGTCCACATACGATGATACACACGCACATACCCACACACACATACATACTGGCAGCTAAAAATAGCCTAAACAGCTTCAGGAGGTCTTGAAACGTAAAGATATTATAAAAATTTCGATTTCGAAAATCGACCCAAAAACAATAACTTCTCATATCGGGAAGTTAATAAACAGTTGACCAGGCAATCTACTCTCGAACCTCTGACCTTTTTGTCAAATTTAGAAAATAACTCAGGTTTTTGATATTCAAGTAAACCCGGATGCGGTTGCAGCTCATTTACATACAAAAGTTTCATCCAGATATCATGCGTTTGCATAAAGAAAATAACACGTAGTTTTTTCACATTTTGTTAAAAATCTCAAAAACTAAGATAGCAATTGTTTATACAAATGTCAATATAAATGTCTGACATGATGAAAACAATATGGAAGCTCCATGACCTTGATAGCATTATTTATTAATCTTATGATATTTGCAAGAGATGATTTTCAGTTTTTTGGAAGCCACTAAAAAACAAATGATTTAATTTCGCTAGAAAAAGACTGGGCTCTAAGTTACGACTAGATACATCGATTGCGACCATATTCGTTAAAATCGACCCATCCGTTGTTGAGAAAGCGTTGGGCAAAAATTCTCCACACAGCGATATACACATACATACATACACACACACACACACACACACACACACACACATACAGACTGCCAGCTAAAAATAGTCTAAACAGCTTCAGGAGGTCATGAAACGTAAAGATATCAAAAAAATTCCGATTTCGAAAATCGACCCAAAAACAATAACTTCCAATATCGGGAAGTTAAAAAAAAACAAAGATAAATACAAAGATAAATTACAAGCAGTGGATTTCAAATGATCATTGCAATTTAGTGACTATTGTAAAAACAATGGACAAGTTTACAAGGGATTTGAAATAAAATATAATAACTTTGAAGTAAATGAAAATAAAAATAATGTACAGTGTATAACATTAGTGGTTTTTTCAGAAAATTATACATTTATAGAACAAGATGAAGTACAATCATTTCACTGCACCAACTATCCAACAACTCTACATCCTTTTGTAATTTAGTTTAAAGAAAACGAATCAATTAAAGCAAAAACATTGTGTGTAATTGGTGATTGTTTGACTCACAATACCGTATCATGTTATTCATTTCAAAAAATTTTTATTGATTATATAAAAAAATTTTGCGATGCTAATGCATATGTTAACTTTACCACAAATCGGGAAAACATTTTTTCTGGATATATAGTGAGGTAATATCCATGAAAAACTTCAATTAATACGTTCTAATTATATAAACATTAAAGAAAGTTGTAGTATCCCCCCAACAAACAAATTCTTTTGTACGAGAAAAAGTTAAAAAAAAATTTACCGGAAGTGACAAACCGGAAGTTGGGAGGCAGAACTGTTATGAACAGTACTAAATGCTTATGTACCAAGTTTCATCTAATTCGATTATTAGGTACAGATGCTATTGAGCTTTCAAAACGACAGGTGCTCGTGGGACCCCCACCACTTTGTTCAATATCGCTCAAAAACTCAGCAGCTCCCTGCCATACATATTTGCATCTTTTTCCAAAGTGTCATATTTAAGCTCGGAGCTAATCAAGGAAAGAAAACATACAGAAAACGCTATTATTTAGATTTACACAAAAAATGGTGGGGTGTAAAATTCCAAAATATATTTTTTAGAAATGTTGAAGTGAAGCCCTTTCATATGATACCCTATGACTCGATATAAAAGTTTATTTTCTCAAAGGCCTCACATCGTAACCCTGTTAACCAAACGAAATCCATTTTGTTTTTTTATCAACCCCTCATCTTGTGTGGACAGACTAGTTTTATACGCATGCAAAATTTCAAGTTCATTGGAATTATATTTATCGAGATAGTCGGAATAATGTGAAAAACGCGTTTTACTCTCACTAATAGTGTTCCGTATAAAAAACGGAACCCTAAAAACATAGTGAAAAAAAACTCTTGTTGTATGTTGTATGGTCACCCTTTATTTAATGTACCCTTTATCCAATGTCTCTAAATTTTTTAACAAATTTCATGTCACCCTGTGTCAAACCTAGTGCAAAATAAAAAATACGTATTAATTTTTTTTATTATACAAACGATTACCGAAATTTCACGAAAATTGGAAATGGTCGGGTTCACATCATCGGCGTCTTGATTCGATTTTCTTCCGGTACACTTAGAAATGTTGAGCATTAAAGTTTAGAAATGAGACACGTTATTCCTATCGACAGTTAACATGCTGTTACTTAGCCTCCTTTTGCTAGAGTTGTAGTTTGCAAAACCAGTAATATCCAGCTACTGTTAGAATTAGAAACCTGGTGTACGGAATGTCAATACATGCATCAAGTAGCAGGGCTAATTAATTACCATGTTTTGTATGAAGGTTCTCGGTTCAGACATGAGACAGTTGGCAAGAACCAGCTTTGCAGATCGACAGCTTTTCTACAAACCAGTTTCTCATGACTGTTCAAAACAGGTTCTGAATTCTTTGCAGTGATCTAGATCAGACATCACAATCTTGAATAATACCTACAATTCTACAATTTTTATTAACTCCGTATCCTATTCCTAATTAATATGGGTAGATGTTTAATGTTCCTCGCCAGTCGCCACTATTAGTTAACTTTAAGTTTATTTAAAATACGTTAGCACTTGTAATAAATTAACACAATGCTTATGCTATGTAGACAAATTTAGAATTATGCACCTAGGCTGTATTAAAAAGGATACTTAGTAAATCTGAGTAGCTTCTTATTTTTTAATCATTTTATTTAGATGGCACAGGTAATCGTGGATGATGTTATAAGTGCCAAATTTGAAATCCTAATGGCGCTGGTGATCTCTATGTTTGTTTGTTTATTCTGCATATTTTTGATGAGATGGTTAGCTGCTCCAGTAGTATGGATATCGATTATTGGTGCTGTAGGAATTTTGGGGTTCAGTAAGTATTTGTTTGATAGCTAATAATTTGTATATTTTACTATGTTATTTGATATTGTTTTAGGTGTTTACTACAGTGCGACAAAGTATGTAGAGTTAAAGGATCAACCTCAAGACCCAATAAATATATCTCCTAATTTAGAATCAGTTGTAAAGTCTTGGTTAGGGAAAAGTAATACCTGGCTTTGGATATTAATCATAACCTCTGTTGTATTGGCGATAATACTGTTGATAGTTTTAGTTTTAAGAAAACGTATAATTATTGCGATTGCATTGATAAAAGAAGGAAGCAAGTAAGGGTTGAAGTTGAGATTTATACATAAGTTAATGTCTGAAAATGTATTTATTTTTTGCAGAGCTGTAAGTTCAATAACATCATCAGTTTTCTTTCCTATTTTCCCTTGGGTATTGCAAGTGCTGATCATTATCTTTTTCGTTGCTGTTGGTTTATTTTTAGCATCAGTTGGTGATATGGATTATAGAGTATCGAATTTAGTTGACTCATGTATATGTAAAGGTCCAGCTGCTGAATATAAAAATAACGAAACATGTTCACCATCTGTATTTGCTAAATATTGTAAAACACGAACTGATGAAAAATGTCCGGACACAACTTGCAATTTTAAAGGAATCGATAATCCTCATGTTATTAGCTATATGCAGGTTCATATTAAAAAAATGCTTGTCATGAATTTTGAGATCAGAAAAACTAATGAAATATGTATTTATTTGTTTCAGGCATACAACATATTTGGATTTCTGTGGGCGGTATTCTTTATATCAGCCTTCGGTGAAATGGTTTTAGCATCAACATTTGCAACATGGTATTGGACATTCCATAAATCTGATGTACCGTTTTTCACCGTTTTCAAAGGAATGCGTCGTACAATACGATATCACTTGGGAACCCTAGCGTTTGGCTCACTTATAATAACAATTTGTCGAATAATTCGAGCAATTCTAGAATATGTCGATCAAAAATTAAAAAAATATGATAATGAAGTCACAAAAGCTATAATGTGCTGTTGTAAATGTTTCTTTTGGTGTTTGGAGAAATTCCTAAAATTCTTAAACAAAAACGCATACATAATGTGCGCAATACATGGTAAAAATTTCTGTTTCTCTGCAAAGGATGCATTTAATTTATTAATGCGAAACTTCTTACGAGTTATTGCAATCGACAAAGTAACTGACTTTTTATTCTTCTTGTCAAAAATTTTAATATCCGTAGGAATGGCATATTTAGCCTATGCATTTTATAGTAGAACAGAGACCGTAAATTATAAACTAGTTCCAATGGTGATTGTATTTATAGGAACATATATAATATCAACTGTTTTCTTCAATGTATATTCAATGGCTGTTGATACATTATTTTTATGTTTCCTAGAGGATTGTGAACGTAACGATGGTTCTGAAGAAAAACCATATTTTATGTCGAAACAATTAATGAAAATATTAGAAAAAAAGAATGTAGTACCACGAAATGGTTATGAACATCATTAAATTATTTATTATTAAATTTTTTAATTAATATATACAAAAATATAAATACAATAGAATATTTTTTTTATAAAGTTTACTTAGACACTGTGCCAAAGCATTTTTTCTTTTGTTATTTCTTATTTATAAATTAAAAAAAAATTATAAGTTGAATTTATTTTTATTATGTTAAGATTATTATAAGGAAAAACAAATTAAGATTATTCTTGGAGGAATATTTATGAAATATTTGAAATAAAAAATGAGATTATATTCATTATGACTTATGATTCAAAAATTAGACGACTGCAAACTGGTTTCAATTCTGTACCCGCAATATTGGTAGTGAATTAACTATTTGTGCTTTAGCAGCATATTCATCACAGTTCGTTTGACTTCAATATGTTTATAGTTATAAATAAACAAGTACGAAACAAGTAGATAATAAAAATATTATATAATCTAATATTGTCATAAACACCTAATGGCATTTCAACAGAAACGAAAGTTACGATAACAAATAATCTTTCAATAAAAAAATAAAATGCATCAATCTCCATCTCCAAACAACTTTTCTTAAACTATGTATGGTGACAATTATGAAAATCTTTTGTATTTCTACCAATAAAAAAAATTTAAAATTTATTATAAAACCACAAAAACTTACATAAACGCATATAATATGTAAGTCTTAAATTTGATGAATTATTTTCAAGTCAATTATGCCCACTAGTGCTGATTAGAAATGATAAACTGTTTTAACTTTCCGATATGGGAAGTTATTGTTATTGGTAGATTTTCGAAATCGGATTTTTTTTCATATCTTTATGGTTCAAAACCTCCCAAAGCTGTTAAGGCTATTTTTAGCTAGTAGCCTGTATGTATGTTTTGTTTTCTGTGGAAAGATGGAAATCTTCATAGGCTTTGGAAAATACGCATTTCCCTTGTGTGTCGGATTTTACCGTATTTAAGCATTGCTGCTCTACGTTCATCTACTCTGATTGGTTTCATAAATTTTGTTATGAAGTTGTTAGCGGTGTTCCAGCACTCTTGCGATACTAGCATATATTCAACGAGACCATGTGGGGTTAGCACTCTTCCTATTTGCTGTTCCATTTCGATCCGTTCTTGCTGGAATATTACACATTTTATGAGCACGTGCTCTGAGTTTTCGAGCTCACCATCATAAAAGAGGCAAGCTGGATCAGAAACGTGTTAGTATTTCCATAGATATTCTCTGAAGCATTACTGTCCAGACAAGAATTGCGTTAGGTGGTAATTAACATCACCGTGTTTTTTTAAAGCCAAGCTTGTATATAGGTATTAATGAAAACGCCCAGCGTTCATTGACCGTGTTCTCCCATCTTTCCTGCCATTCTTGGCAGCTGTTAGCTTTAATAGCTTCTGAACTGTTTTGTTGGAGTGGCGGTTTTTTAGCATGCCACAGCGCCGCTGCTTCTTTTGCTGCTATATCAATTGGTGTTCTACCACATATTGACAGTTTCATTATACACCGTCCGAAATGCGCAACATACTCTCAGCGACATCAATATATACGCCGTTGCAATTACACGAGAGAATGACATATATTTCATAGATGTTGACCATATTGGAGCAGCGTACATATTGACGTGCTAATACTCCCTAGCAGTTTCTTTATTGGTTGTTTGGGACTACCGATGTTTGGCATCAATCTTCCAAGAGCTGCACCTACACGTTTTGCTTTATCACCAGCATAGACCAGATGACTGCTAAAGTTAAGTCTACGGTCCAGAATTAACCCGAGATATTTAAGATATGGTGTTGTTCTAATTTTTGTTCACCAACTTGTATCTCTATACTTTGTACCACTTTCCGACTACTTAATAGCACTACTTCAGTTTTTTGATCAGCTAGCTCCAGGCCTGCGGTGTTAAGCCATCCTTTTATCCTAGCTAAAGTTTTATTACAATTGTTGACAATATCTGTCAGCCTTTTAGCAATGACAACTACGACAATGTCATCCGCATAACCTACTATCGTCGTACCATTTGGGGTTTCTAAGTTGAGGATGCCATTATACATGTTGTTCCACAGCAAAGACCCTAATACAGATCCTTGTGGTACTCCTGCAGTGATACTGCATTTTTAAAGGTCCATCATCAGTATCATATATCAGACATCTGTCACTGAAGTAGATTGTTACTATCTGTAACAGATTATATTTTCTAGGGCTTCAAAAATACGGCTCCAATTTTCGGAGTTAAATGCATTTTTTACATCTGATGTAACCACAGCACAGTTCTGTTTTTTTCATCTGTCCACTTTTTATCTGCCAATGCATTACGATCTATATTGCACACTATTGATATAGCATCTACAGTTCTATACCTAGGAGGTAAACTGCACTATGTTACTGGTAAATTACATAGAACATTGTGCAGTGTACCTCCGAGGTACTGAGTTGATCTTGCCTTTCTGACGCCAAATTGTCGATCAGATAGCCCATATATTGCTTCAGTATGTCTCTCAATCCGAGAACATATAATTCTTTCTAGTACTTTACCAGTAGTATCCAGCATGCAGAACTGGCGGTACAACGAAGGTTCTTCAGGAGGCTTGTCCCCTTTTGGTACAAGTACCAGTCGTTGCCATATTTTTGGGAAAATTCCTTGCTACAGACACTTAGAGTATACTTGCGTGAGAAGTCCAGGTTTTTTTATTAATGGCCATTTTGATGACAATATTTGGAATACCATCTCATCCAGGGACACCGCTTGTTTTTATCCTCAGCGCTGCTTCCAGGACCTCTTTAGGTATGACAGTTTAGGTGGGATAAGTCCTTCATCTATCTTGAATGCCCGCGTTTGGAATAAACCATGTTGAGGGAAGAGACCAGATACAATCTTCGCCAATATTATAGGACACACAGGTGCACTAGCAGTAACTCTTTTTTTTTGTTAGGACTATTTTGTAGGTGCTACCCCATTGATTGTTTTGCACTTCCTCTCTTAGGTTTTGAAAACATTGGCTTTTAATTTTTTTTATTTCATTTTGCAACTGTTTTCGCTTTTCTAAGAATTCATTTTGCAACTGCGTGCTAATGTCTCTTTCTGTTTCTTTGAAATTTTCTGTGCATTTTTAGGTAGTCCTTCCTCATAGGGAGCTGGTTTATAACAAGTTTGGCGCAAACCTGCTTCATTCTCTTCATTCTCACTTCCACGTCTAGCTTTTTAACCTTCCATTCGTTCTTTTTCGTCTTTCTATTTTGCATATTAAGTCTGAATCGTAATGACGCTTGGCCCTTGGGTATTAAACACTATTGCTCTATGATCACTGTGTGTATACATATTAGAGACATTTCACTGCAAACCACGTGCGAGGGTTCCGCTACCGAAAGTGACATCAACTATTGATCTTCTTTCTACCTTACTATAGAAGATCTCTGTTCCTTGGTTAAATATTACCAAGTCAAGCTCACCTATTGCATCCGGTAGAGCTGTACTCTTAAAATCTCTGGCGACTATAACAGGTGTTTTCCCCCTAGCATCTTCGACCTGTCGATGTATTATTTCTACAAACTCATTTCAGCGTATGCTGGGCGTAACGTAACAACTGTATACGTGTACGCCTTTTATTTGTACGTATACAAAACATTCATGTTGATGGTTGGATTTTCTTTCAAATGGATTTTCAGGTTCAAATTGCTGCTTGGATTTTTTGTCTTCCACCCAGTTTCCATCGTTAGGAGGAATTTTATATTGTTCATTTATGAGTACTATATCGATGTTTTGTTCTCTTACCGCTTGTGATAGAAGGGCCTGAGCCGCTTCATAGTGATTCAGCCTGTATGTGGATCAAAATTTCCAACGCTTTCTCAACAACGTATGGCTCGATTTCAACGGAAATGGGTACAATCTAAGTATGTTGACGTAACTTAGAGCCCAGTTGTTTTCTACCGAAATCGGCTTATTTGTTATTTAGTGTTCTCCAAAAAACTGAAGATCATCTCTGACAAATTGCTTTCTCATTTTTTGAGTTTTTAAGGAAAAGGTGAAAATAGTTTTTGTTGTTATTTTCGTTACGCGAGATCTTGATGAAACCTTGGTATGAAAATAAGCTGTAAACACATCCGGGCTTACTTGAATATCGAGATCTGAGTTGTTTTCAAAATTTGATAAAGGGGAACTGTTTGTTTGAGACTTCAATAACACTCCGTCCCGACGTTCAATTTTGTCAAAGCTTAGAGCATAACCTTTTTGTAATGTTTATAGTAATTTTGAAGCTTCTGGTTATAGATTTTTTATTCTCTTAAGGATATCACAACAACAGCCTACAGTTATTAAGTGTTTTTACCGAATCTTTGATAAAACGTTTCAGTTTTTTTTAAAGTTATACATGTTTAATTATAATAAATTATAAATAACATTTCTGAATATCCGAAGATACCAAGATAACTAGCGATTGAGATTATAAATTAAGTTTCTTTGAGAAATTTATGAACGTTGATTTTAAAATTTTGAGGATTAAAACTGTCAGGCAAACCCACGCAGGTAAGACATTCCAAAGATGCGAGACTTTGTTGAAAAAATCACGCTGTAAAGCGATTGTTTTTCATCTTTTCAATCGAACAGTAAAATAATGGACAGCATCAGTTGTTCTGGTGTAACGCGTGAGATTTGCTAGTTCAGGTAAAATTGACTTGATCTCTGTAAAAAATCGTTCATCCTTAATTCATTTATAGAAAATCGTTAACGCTGTGATGTTTCTTTTATCTTGCAAGGAATCAAGCTCGTTTGTAAGAGTCAAATTGCCTATTAGTTTAATATCTCATCACTGTACAAATTGGGATTTGGATTTTTGGGGCCAAATGTGTCGTTATTCTAGAAAAATGACAAACCAGCGTTTTGCTTGTATTGAATTCAACACTGTTAGCAAGACCCAATCCATAATTTAAGATCAGTGTTTAGGGAATCTATCAAACTTGATCTACAGTCACTAAGCGATTTATAATTTAGGTACTTCATGGAACGCAAGAAGAATGCTATCATCAGCAAAATTATGTATAGAATGAACCGTTGAATCTAACAAGTTGTTAATATAGATAAGACAAAGAGTAGGTGACAAAACAAAACGTCCTGCATAAGTTGAAAAAATATTAGATGACACACTGGCAAGTGGCAACATTAATCCGAAATTTTCGATCAGATATAAAGCTCTTTGTCCAAGATGTAAGTCTCCTCTAAACCATAGGATTTTAATTTGCATAGAAGATTATTATGCCATACTTTATCAAATGCTTTCGAAATATCAAGAGCAACTCTGAATATCTCACCATAGTTTTCAAGCGATTTGCTCAAGATATAAGTGTTAATTATAGGTGCGTTCGATTTGACTGAAACAACTGAAAGAACAACAACAATTGCATTCAATTTTTCAGTTGTATCAGATGCTTCAGTCAAATCGAACACGGCTTATATATCTTTAATATTTAATTTATTAATAATCTATCCGGCTTGAAGTACCGAATATGAGTTAAAACTGGTCTTAAGCTAAAACTATTAAATAATTAATTTTAAACTAGTTTTGTATTATATTTAATGTTTATTGTAACAATATCTAACAAAAGACGAAGAGATAAATTTAAAATTCACAAAAAAACATAAGTAGAATAATTCGGCTACTAAGTTTCATAAAAATAATGAATTTATAATGCAAAGTATAATAATATTTTAGCCAATAGTATCGAAATTGAAATAAATATTAAATCTAGAATTAAAAAAATGATTATTGAAAAACATTGTGCAATCCACAACATTCTTCCCCCTGTAATTCATCACGGTGAATTACACTCATTTATTATATCCAGTTTAACAAAATGAAATACCGAATTATGACATTCATTATTACCGTCAATATTTCCGTGTAAAACCCATCCTAGAAGAGTTTTGCCCACGGCCGGTCCGTTCCAAAAGCCTCTTGTTACTTTCCGTGTAACAACTACAGGCCAATTGTGCTGCCCAATAATAATCATAGGTTTAGCATATTTATAAGATAAATGTCTGAATGAATTGAGATATGGATACTTTTCACAAATACTATACATATCATTGATTGTGACGGTAAATTTAAATCGGATATAGTCTTAGTTTTCCGAAGTGTATAAAACGTTTTACAGTCTTTGCCTTTAATATCCACACTTACGATTTGCGAATCCTTTTGATCGTTAAATTGATCGTTAAATTGATCGTTTGTCCATAGGAGTTTTAAATGTTTCTTTGGACCTTCCAAACCCAATTTTGAAGCAAATTGTGAATCTATCAAAGTTCCTGTTGAGCCATCATCTAACAACGCAAATGTATCTAGAGTAGATTTTGGACCTCTTAAAATCACAGGAATAATTTTAAGTAACGAATATTGTTCATCATTGTGAACATGGCAATTCGTTTCTGTAATTGTGTTATTTCCAGAATTAGAAACAGTAGGCGATTTTGAGTCATTAGATTTATGAAGAAGATAATTATGAAAAAACTTACAATCATTTACGATACATTTTTTTATACTTATCGTTTTATAGACGGAAAGGATGATTTGTGGGATGTTCTTTTATGTTGAAAAGCGGCGATATAATTTTTGCTTCTTGATTTAGCATTTTATTTATTAAATTTATATTGTTGCTAATGTGGTAAGATTCTAATGCATAGTTCCAACGGTGGTGGCTCGTTCTAATTATTTTCGAATTTTCAACATCGACTTTGTGTTTATTTGAGAATATATGATCTGCGACACTTGACCTATTCATATCAAATTTTTGGTGTTCTTTTAATCTTGTACCAAAATCCCTTGAAGTCTGACCTATATATATGTTAAGTTACAATCTGCACATTTAATCTTATAAACGCCAGACTCTGAATTTTTTGAAGATTTGTCCTTAAGTTAACACAGTTCTTTTCTTATTTTTGTAGTAGGTCTTGTGTGTGACTAAATCAATTTTGTTTTCTAAAAACTTTTTCTAGCTTATTACTGATCTCTGGATAAAATGGAATGCTTAATCTGACTGTTGTTTTCTTTCTCTGGTTTTAGAGTACTTTTCTGTTTCTTCTCAAATTTTATTTTGTGTTTCCTTATTATTTTTCTGGCAAATTCCACTGAATATCCGTTAAAAGTTGCTGTGCTTTCTATAAATTTTATTTCTTGATCTCGTTCTGCTTTTTCGATAGGGATGTTGAGAAGTCTATGGGCCATAGAATGAAACGCCGCTTGTTTTTGGGATATGTGATGGTGGTGACCAGTGACTCGGTGATAAATCTGTTGGTTTTATATAGATAGCGACGTTTAATGTATTGTCTGGTTTCCTTATAATTTTAATGTCTAAAAAGTTTAAAATATTGTTCTCTTCGGTTTCTAAGGTGAATTTGATTGATTGATGGATGTTGTTGATATGATTAAGGATTTCCGGTAATTTTGATTTTTAAACTACAGCAAAAACATCATCTACATAACGTAGCCATACTAAAGGAAACATGTTGTAACTTTGAGCAAGATTTGTTTCGAGATGGCTCATGAACACATTGCTAAAGTATGGTGCCAATTTACTGCCCATTGATGTTCCTGAATCCTGATGTTTGCTTGTAGAATTTGTCACGGAACTTGAAGGAGCTTTAGTCCATTACTGTTGTTACTACTTTCAAGTCAGATTTAATTTTGTGTTGTACTTTATTTTTAATGAGATGTTGTTCTAAATTTTCGATGGCTTGATCGATCGGAAATAAAGCCGTAACGTCAAATGAGACCATAATTTCATCTTCTTCTAATTTAATATCTTTAATTTTATTGACCAACTCCAATGAATATTTATGCTTTTTTCTTCTGGTTGTTGTATTTGTTGAAGTTCGTGCAGGACCCATTTGGCCATGTTTTCTGTAGGCGTGGCAATGTTTGATGATATAAATCTCATTTTTCTAGCTTCTTTGTGAATCTTAGGTAGAGCATATAAATTTGGGACTTTAGGATTTGTTACATGCATTTTGTATTCAAGTTCCGGCTGCTTCATCCTTTACTTCAGTTTGAAAGACCTAAGTATTACATTCATGAGCCAAAAGTGAAATTCTTAAATTCTTACCCCCACTTTTTTGGCATTTCTCGACGTTTTAGGACCTACTGATTCTAAAAAAAAATGTATGTCTGTCTGTCGGCCGGCTGTCATTTCCTACGCTGCAGGGAAAACCGCTGAAGGGATTTCAAAAATTTTCTAAAAATAGGTATGCTCAAGGGACAGGTCCGAAAGGACGCTGTGTTCGATAACTGTACCGGAAGTGTGTCAAAAAATCATTAAGTGTGTCAAAAACAGCAAATTTTCATATTTTTGGCTTAAAAAACGTTCATTTTAAGTGATTACGAGTAGGAACATTGAATTTGGAGAAATCTTGATGGTAGGGATTGGTATGTGAGATCAAAAACTATATTATTGCATTATAAGTTTGTCAAAAAAATATTGTCAAGTGTGTCAAAAGAAAGATTTTTATTTATTTTTTTACCCAATTTTTTGGAAAAAAATAAAATTGTTTGCAATGAAATTTTATTATTATTATAGAGAATTATGGCATTATAAGTTTGTCAAAAAAATAATGTCAAGTGTGTCAAAAAATGATTTCTTTTATTTTTTAGCCAGTTTTTTGAAAAAAAAAATGTAGCTGTTTTTATGACGTAAATGTAATTGAAAATGAAATTGGACATGGTAATTTTTGAATTTGTTATAGTTTTTGAAATATTTTTGGAATTTTGAAAAAAGTTTGTATTTTTGATTTTGTAATAATTTTTGCAATATTTTTCAAAATTCTAAAAATATTGCAAAAATTATTACAAAATCAAGTATTGCAAATCAAATATTGCAAAAATTATTACAAAATCAAAAATTGAAACTTTTTTCAAAATTCCAAAAATTATTTAGAATTTTGGAAAAAGTTTGAATTTTTAAGAATTTTTGGAATATTGTAGGAATTTGATTTTATTCGATTAGACGACCAAATAGACGAATGTGAAAGCATTTGTTTATTGGGAGTCACAATATCCAATGACTTACTCTGGAACGATCATATAATGGCCATGGCAAAGAGCGCGTCAAGAAAACTCGGCCTCAATAGATGTAAAAAATATTTTACTTCGCATCAATTACTCCACATTTATAAGTCCTATATTCGTCCCTGTATGGAGTATTGTTGTCAAGTTTGGGGCGCTGCATCTGTTACTATCCTGGCTTTTTTGGACTCTGTTCAAAAGCGAGCTATACGAATTGTTGGTGATCGAGATTTAACATTAGATCTTGATTCCCTGCAACTGTCGCACTGTTGCTGATCTCGTTGTTTTTAATTAAAAATCGTCACCAGCAGTGCTCGGATGAAATCAGGTCCATAATGCCTCAGACAAATGTTTTTCCCCGTTTTATCGTCAATCGGTTTGTGCGGGCGGTCGAACTGTCGAGATTACTCACTGTCATAGTAATAGAATGCAAAGAGATTTCTTTGTGCGTACATCGTACACATGGAATGCTTTGCCCGAATCAATAGTCTCGAGTGCCTTCAATCCACAAAGATTTAAAAAAAGCGTCCACCTATACCTCAAGACGCATGTTGTTGTGGGACCTACGTCTTAAAAGGTATCTATGTGTTGTTGTGACACATTTTGTAATTCCTACTACACAACACTTCTTATTAAAAAAAAAAAAAAAAATTCTTATTTTTGGAATTTTGAAAAAAGTTTCAATTTTTGATTTCGTAATAATTTTTGCAATATTTTTAGAATTTTGAAAAAAATAGAATTTTTGAATTTTATATATATATATTTAGAATTTTGAGAAAAAGTTTCATTTTTTGATTTTGTAAGAATTTTTGGAATATTTTTAGAATTTTGAAAAATTTTAAATTTTTGATTTTATTATAATTTTTGGAATTATGAAAAAAGTTTGAATTTTTGATTTTGTAATAATTTTTGCAATATTTTTAGAATTTTGGAAAAGTTTAAATTTTTAAGAATTTTTGGAATATTATTGGAATTTAGAAAAAGTTTAAATATTTGATTTTATTATAATTTTTGGAATATTTTTGGAATTTTGAAAAAAGTTTGATTTTATTTAATTTAACAATATTTTTGGAATTTTGAAAGAAATATGAATTTGTGATTTTGTAATATTTTCTCGAAACGCTAAATGGGGAGGTTTTTGAGTAGTTTGCTGAGTGTATGTATCATCTTTTCACTAAATTATGTTAATTTATGATCTGTTATAATTTTCCGGCAACGAATTGATGTTTCGTGTTAGTTAGTTTTGTAATACTTTAACAAAGAGTTATGTTTGATATACATCGCTGCCCAAAACTAAAAACCATGTCTTCATAAAAGTTTTTTGCCGAAAACTATATCAAAATCCTTAACCCAGACCGAAGTCTTGATATCTCAGAGCTGTGACTTGTGAGATTTCAGTCCCTCCATATTGTTTGGCTTAAAAAACGTTCATTTTAAGTGATTACGAGTAGGAACACTGAATTTGGAGAAATCTTGATGGCAGGGATTGGTATGTGAGATCAAAAACTAGATTATTGCATTATAAGTTTGTCAAAAAAATGTTGTCAAGTGTGTCAAAAGAAAGATTTTTATTTATTGTTTTACCCAATTTTTTGGAAAAAAATAAAATTGTTTGAAATGAAATTGTATTGTTATTATTGAGAATTATGGCATTATAAGTTTGTCAAAAAAATGTTGTCAAGTGTGTCAAAAGAAAGGTTTTTATTTATTTTTTACCCAATTTTTTTAGAAAGAAATAAAATTAATAATTTGTATGACATGAAATTTTATTATTATTATAGAGAATTATGGCATTATAAGTTTGTCAAAAAATAATGTCAAGTGTGTCAAAAACTGATTTCATTTATTTTTTGAGCCAATTTTTTGGAGAAAAAATGTAGCTGTTTTTATGACGTAAATATAATTGAAAATGAAATTGGACATGGAAATTTTTGAATTTGTTATAGTTTTTGAAATATTTTTGGAATTTTGAAAAAAGTTTGTTTGGGAAAAGTTTCAATTTTTGATTTTGTAAGAATTTTTTGAATATTTTTAGAATTTTGAAAAATTTTTAACTTTTGATTTTAATATAATTTTTGGAATTTTGAAAAAAGTTTGAATTTTTGATTTGTAATAATTTTTGCAATATTTTTAGAATTTTGGAAAAGTTTAAATTTTTAAGAATTTTCGGAATATTATTGGAATTTAGAAAAAGTTTAAATATTTGATTTTATTATAATTTTTGGAATATTTATGGAATTTTGCAAAAGTTTGATTTTATTTAATTTAACAATATTTTTGGAATTTTGATTATAATTTTCCGGCAACGTATTGATGTTTTGTGTTAGTTTTGTAATAAATTTCTAAACGGAGATAAAAAATACTTGTACTTTAACAAAGAGTTATGTTTGATATACGTCGCTGCCCAAAACTAAAAACCATGTCTTCATAAAAGTTTTTTGCCGAAAACTATATCAAAATCCTTAACCCAGACCGAAGTCTTGATATCTCAGAGCTGTGAGATTTCAGCCCCTCCATATTTTTTTGAAAAAAAATAAAATTAATTATTTGTTTGAAATGAATTTTTATTATTATTATTGAGAATTATGGCATTATAAGTTTGTCAGAAAAATGTTGTCAAGTGTGTCAAAAGAAACGTTTTTATTTACATTTTTACCCAATTTTTTGGAAAAAAATAAAATTAATAATATGTATGACATGAAATTTTATTATTATTATAGAGAATTATGGCATAAGTTTTTCAAAAAAATAATATCAAAAAATTATTTCATTTATTTTTTAAGCCAATTTTTTGGAAAAAAAATGTAGCTGTTTTTATGACGTAAATGTAATTGAAAATGAAATTGGACATGGAAATTTTTGAATTTGTTATAGATTTTGAAATATTTTTGGAATTTTGAAAAAAGTTTGTATTTTTGATTTTGTAATAATTTTTGCAATATTTTTAGAATTTTGAAAAATTTAAAATTTTTGATTTTATTATAATTTTTGAAATTTTGAAAAAAGTTTCAATTTTTGATTTTGTAATAATTTTTGCAATATTTTTAGAATTTTGGAAAAGTTTGAATTTTTAAGAATTTTTGGAATATTATTGGAATTTAGAAAAAGTTTAAATATTTGTTTTTATTCTAATTTTTTGATTATTTTGGAATTTTGAAAAAAGTTTGATTTTATTTAATTTTTACAATATTTTTGGAATTTTGAAAGAAATATGAATTTGTGATTTTGTAATATTTCCTCGAAACGCTAAATGGAGAGGTTTTTGAGTAGTTTGCTGAGTATCATCTTTTCACTAAATTATGTTAATTTATGATCTGTTATAATTTTCCGGTATCGTTTTGATGTTTCGTGTTAGTTTTGTGATAAATTTCTAAACAGAGATAAAAAAATACTTGTATTTTAACAAAGAGTTATGTTTAATATACATCGCTGTCTTAAACTAAAAACCATGTCCTCATAAAAGTTTTTTGCCGAAAACTATATCAAAATCCTTAACCCAGACCGAAGTCTTGATATCTCAGAGCTGTGAGATTTCAGCCCCTCCATATTTTTGCTATTGTTATTGTTTTTTTAGTATCACTCGCCATCTTGTTCAAAGGATCTCTAGGGTTTTCGTTTTTCCATGTGGGTTCTTCATATGGAGTTTCTATGATGGTTTCTGTAACTCTGGAATCGTAATCTGATTTGTCCATTATCACTACTGAATTTCCTTTGTCTGCGTTTGTAATTATTATATTTTAATTCTGCTTTATTTTTGTTAATGTTTGTTTAGAAGTTGATTTTAATGGTTTTCTTCTTTTGGTATTGAATTATAAATAAAAAGTTTTAAAATTTAATTCTAAGTTTTAGTTTTTTATTAAAGTTGTTTTAAAGATTAAGTTTGAAAGTCAAAGTTAAAGTTGTATTAAAGAATAATTATTGGTGAAATATACAAGTTCAACAAATACTTTATAATGAAATGTTTAGTTTGAGAAAAGGGTGGTCTGAAATTTTTCTGGAAATTCAAACTTAGGGTTCAAGATTTTATTAAGATTTTTATCTATACGAATACGATAGCAATGGCTCTAACCATTATGTAGTTTAGAATTATAAGACACTAGAAATTAATGTATTCAATTGAATAGAATGAAAAATTGCGTTGAAAAGCGAAAGATCCGTAACAAATGTTTTATCTCAATTCCGGTCGGTTCTGGAATCGAACCGGCGTTCTTCTGATCGGAGTTTATGGTCAACCATTTACCGGTTTACATTCATTTCTAGTGACTTATAATTCTAAACTACATAATATGGTTAGATCCATTGCTATCGTATAGATAAAAATCTTAATAAAATCTTGAATTTAAATTGGTTAGGGGCCATTCTTTACAAGTTGGGATTTCTCTCCCATATTCGTAGATCCATGATGTTCTTCATTCAATGTCAACTTAGTTGAGATATAAAGAACGGTAAAACGTGTTCGTAGTATAAATAAAAAATTGGATAAAAATTGACACTAAAAAAAAATAAACTAAAAAAAATAATTGTGATGTTAAGTCGATCGTCCAAAAACAAATTTTTATCTCGTCGCTGGTCAAGTTGGTTAACCATAAACTCTGATCAGAAGGACGCCGGTTCGATTCCCGAACCGACCGGAATAGAGATAAAACATTTGTTACGGATCTTTCGCTTTTCAAAGCAATGTTTCATGCTATTCAATTAAATACATTCATTTCTAGTGTCTTATAATTCAAACTTAGGGTGACTGAAATTAAATTACAAGAAAACGGCGCACCTGATATTAACGGTTTTATAAGCGTTGGAAAAATAATTGACTTGCACATATTAAAAAAAAAATTTTTCTTTAACATTAATAAAATTAATTTTTGAAGAGGTCAAAAAATTTTAGTTTTAGATAAAATTCGCGAGTGTAAAACTTGCTCAGAGTGATTTCAGATCGCTGCGATCATGTTGTATTATTAAACACAACAAAGTTACAGAACTTTGTTCTGTTTATTATATAAACAGAACGAGTAATGCAAAGTAAAGAAAAATTTTAATCTGAGGTGTGAATTTACTTCCAAGAAAGCTAATACTAATAGTGTTAAAGCAAAAAATTTTTAATGAATAGTCGAACGAACTAATAAATCGACGAACGTACCTGAAAAGCGACTAACATTGTTAATATTTTTGACGCTTAGAAATGTTACCTTAGTAAGATCAAATGCTCTTGAATTGATTTCATTAGCTTTATTGATAAGAATTAATTTTATGGTATCATGAACCATACGTAGAAGGAAGAGCTTGAATTAAACCCCAGAATAACTGCATAAAAATTAACTAATATTTGATCAATTTAATGTTTCGATTTCACTTGTTTTCATTCGCACGGTTCAATTTCTATGACTAAAAACACAGCGAACCACACTTTAAAATAATTATTCTTAATTGAATAACATATATGTGATATAAATCTATTTTTACTTGCATACTGGTTCATCCGAGTTTTTTGTAATATTATGTATTTTCTAAGAATGTAAAGGTAAACATAAAATAGGTTTTATACAAATAAATAAATTTATTATAAAATTCAATTTATTGTTTTTTTTTCATCGATTTACCAAAGAATAAACGTAGGATCTTTGAGTTAGTATCAGCTAAAGCGACAACACTAGCAAACTGAGAACGGAAAAAATCTGTTACGGAAACAAAAATAAATAACCACCTATAAATTTCGAATATCCATAGTTAATGACTACTGCTATCAATGATCTGCTAGAAGCAATCACCGGAGATCCAATGAATCAAACATAGTTCATATAATACAAATACTATATAAAACAGGCCATAAATCGACAAAACTAACAATGGTCAACACAACGAAAATATCCTAAATACAATATATTGCCATTCAAAAACATGATGTGCGAAGACGTCCAAAATGGCACGGTGCATCCCGAGCAGAAATTTGTCAGGGCTCAAGTAAGAACCTGATCAGGTTTGCCCTGACCCGGATCAGGCATTGGTAGGGTTGCCTGATTGGGCCCTGATCATGAGTGTAACGCTTTTGCCCTAGCAGGTCCTGAATGGGATTACCGGATCAGACCCTGATTGGCATAATCGGATCAGGCCCTGATTGGGATAATCGGATCAGGCCCTGATTGGGATATCCGGACCAGGCCCTGATATATGTTTATATATTATATACATAAATTAAAATAAAAAAGTTACAACAGAAAAAATTAAAACATACAATACCGCATTAATCACTATTAGTATAGTCTTTCAGCCCAGAAGCGATAACTAAAATATACATGAAACGATTTTAACTGTATATTTCTAAAATGGATAATACTCTAGTGAATTTTAACGAATTGAAATTACAGCTAGGGGTCAAATACGAAAAATCTGATCAGGGCCGAATATATTCAAATAAGGTTAACCCTAAAAGGGTATTCTAAATCAGGCCCACATCAGATTGCCCTAATAGGAATTGCCCTTGTAGGACTGACCAGCCCCTGATCACGCCCTGACTCTATTCAGGTTTTCCCTAACTAATTTCTGCTCGGGATGTTTTAGTTGTTGCAGTTATTATATGTAATTCGTCAAGATTTGTAGCAACATATCTCTCAGAATTTCAAAAAACTTAACCGATATTTTTGACTAAAACAAATTTGAATAAACGTTGTTCATGCGAGTCATCCTAAGCTACCCCACTTTGTCTAATTTTGTAAAAGAATTCAGATTTTCCATATTTGTGTGAACCCAGGTGCGTCTGCGTATTATACACATACAAAACGTTTCATCAAAATCCTTTTCGTTTGCTAAATTGAGTTAAACATTTTCAAGTGGATCGGAAAAAACATGAACTATAAATTTTCTAGCAAAAATTGGTAAGTCGGTTAAACTAATACACCTAAAATCAATACCAAACTTTAAATGACAAAAAAAAAATTATTCATGAGCATCAATCAATTATTCATGAGCATACTGCATCAAAATTTTCGACGATTTGGTGTTTATATTTCGATATCTTCTGATGGAACAAATAAAATTCACTTTTAGTACAGTGAAAATTCTAAGATTTAAAAAAATTAAATTTTGGGTCAAAATTAAATTTTGGGTTTGACATAATCTTTAAATTTAATTGGTTATTTGACCTCTTCTAGGACGACTTGTTGACGGTTCGTTTTTATGTGATACATACATCTGATGAATTTATAGAACTATTTGGTTGATGAACATTATTAGATTGAAGAATGTTCTCATCTCTATTGGACTTGATGTTGCAATAATTGATTCGTCAGTTGAATCATCCGGAACGTTTTCACATGGTCAATACAATTAAACTTCATTGTGATGTTGATTGAGTTGGTGTTTGAATCACACTTGAAGATAAAATATTTTGTTCTTCGTTGGAACTATGTGGTTTTATATGTATTCGATCACGGCGATACGTACTTCCATTTACATTTACAATCAAAGATCTATCAGACAGTTTTTCTTAGACAAGACCTTTCGATCACAATTTGTCTCTTGCTAAATGTAGTTGTACGACTACTGGCTGTCCAGAAACTTCCAGAATTGGTAAAATTTTTGTACGCTTAGAGATTAGAGATTTATTGATTCGTCGCTGTTTTTAAATTTTAGATGGCACATTTGGAATTACATCTGGTAGTAAATTTTTCATTCGTGTTGGAATGCCAGTGCGAGTTCTTCTGGAAAGCAAACGTTGCACTGGACTTGATCCTATTTTGTTACATACATATCTCCAGTGTAATAAAACATGTCATAAATCTATACCAGTTTCATTAGATTTTTTTATCAAACGTTTCGCAATTTTTGCGGATTCAGATTTACCGTTTGACTGTTGATTATACGGTCTAGATGAAACATAATCAAATTCTCAGTTGTTTGCAAATTGATTGAACTCTCTTGACAAAAAAATTGTTGCACAATCGGTTATGACTTTTTCCGGTATTCCGTGGCGACCAAAATTTCTTTTACATATTTCAAGGGTTGATTTTGGTGTTAAATTTTTTAATATGTCAATTTAAAAAAAATCGGAGTATTGGTCGACGGTTACCAAAAATTTTTCAGATTCTTGAAAGAATACATCCAATGAAACAATTTGATATGGATATTTCGGAATTTCATGCGTTTGCATCGGAACATTACATTGAGACTCGGAATATTTTGCACATAAGTAGCAATTCCTGCACCCAACTAGCAAACTAGCTTCTCAATTTTGAGTTATACAAGTTTTAGCTTTAACAGAGCTTCGCTAAAGCTTTTAAGTGGAAACTAGTTATATTTTGCTTCTATAAAATTTCGATACAACTTCCACAGAGAAGTTCTCCCCACCACCGGAATGAAAGCTTCTACAATACTTCTATATTTAATATTAGAAGCTTTACCGAAACTTATCTACACAACACTAAATAAAGCTTCCGAAAAATGGTTATAGAAGTTATAGCTGTCATTAGGATTGTAGTTGTTTCGGTTGTAACTGTTTACAGATCTTATAGAAGCACTTCTGCCGCAGGAGGGATCGATTTTGATCGATTATGATCAATGTTGATCTACGGGTCTGACTACCCTGCGTACTCCAGTCCCTGCTATTGACATATGAGTTAGCGTGAGATATCACATACCACTGGCAATGGCAGGAGATGTCATTAGCCAAGATGATATCTTAGGGTGCTGGCGGACGAACTTTAATTAGGCAACGGCAGCACTTACAGTCTTAGCTGGGCAGCGTTCCGTAGCGGTAACGCTCATTAGCTCTTCCGAGGAATCGAACCAACACGTAGATATGTGTGGGCTTTGTGCCTCGATTAAGGTGGTGGGCGGTGCGTCTGGGGTGCGCTGCATCAGCTGGATTATTGGCATTTAGTTTTGTTTTGTTTTCTGCAAATTTCTCACAATTTGTTTTTCACTTATTATTTTGTTATTATTTCTTCATCTTATCATGAAATATTGGCATATGTCATATTTTGTAGTATGATAGGATTTTTTACTTAGTTATGCATTTCAAAATAAAACACAAAAAAATAAAATAAACATTTTGATATATATATGGCAGTACAACCGAAAAAAAATAAGTCTGCAAGTGGTAAAGCAAATTTGCGCAATCCACCCGCCCATAAAGCGGCATGTCCACGGAATTTGCAGGGACAAAACATATATGAATCAATAAAAAATTTTAAAATACATGTTCAAAACATCTGCGGATTGAACGCTAACCATGACCACGTGCAACATCATCTTGAGCACGACAAACCGAACATTCTATTCCTTACAGAAACACAAGTTTCTGAAAATTTTCTCTTTATAGAATCGCTTAATTCCAAATATAGGCTCGAATCAGCTTTCAAACTCCATCAGGGCGTATGCGCATTCATTCATGAGAGTGTTGCGTACACGCGCTTTCCAAATTTTGAACTACACGGTGACGGCTTCAATACAATGGTTTTAAAGATTTGTCTTCCAGAAATGACTTTTTTTACAATAGCTTTATACCGGTCCCCCAACAAACGTAACCCAAACTTTTTTAATATACTGACAAAAATTATGGACGAGATTAGAGCGAAGTCCCCTAATTGTGAAGTTATCGTTACCGGTGACTTCAACGTCCACAACAAATCATGGTTGGAATTCTCCAAATCGACCGACGATGTTGACAATAGTGGAAAACTGGCAGAAATTTTTGCCGCGTCTCAGGGCCTATTCCAAATTGTTAAAAGCCCGACTTTCACTCCCCGTAATGGCGGTGATAATAGTTTTCTACTAGATCTCTATCTTACCACAATGCCAGATATTACGAGTGTCGATGTTGCGAAAGGTAGTATTGGAAATTCTGATCATTATTTAATCTCATCAGTTATCAAAACTGATTTACTTAAAACTACGGCTCTCAAACCCCGTAAAATATTTCACTACTCAAAAATGGATAAGAGTGGTCTTCAAAATTTTTTCCATGGTTTCCCTTTCGACCGTCATTGTTTTTACACTGACAATGTAAATGTTTCTGCTCAAAACTTTACAGAAACCATCCAATTTGCTATCAATAAATTTGTCCCTTTCTCCATAGTAAAACCCAAACAGAAATACTTGTATTCGAAAGCTGCCAAAACGGCACTTAGAAACAAACGTAGATCATTTAATATTTGGATTCATAACAAAACGCCCACTAATCGATCCCAATATCTAAAGGCCAACAAAATATCTAATCAGATTATCTCAAACGAAAAGTCCGAAATTGACAGAGCGAAAGCCTCAAAACTTACGTCTATGTCTGTTTCTGACAAGAGTTTCTACAGTGCCATTAATTCTTTAAATTCTGGTACAAAATTTTCTATTCCCCCTATTATTGATGGTGATTTAATCGTCAATGATCCCGCAAGAAAAGCTAACTTGTTCGCTGAACGCTTTGCTCTGAACTCCACTGTTTTGGAAACTCCTAAAGAAATACCCCAAATCCAGTCTTCAGGAGTTAATATGAATGAACTTCACTTCAAACCCAAAATAGTCGCTAAACTTTTAAAGGGGTTAAACATCAACAAAGCATCAGGAATGGACAATATTCCACCCATTATTTTAAAAACCTTTTCCAAAGAACTTGCACCAACTTTAACTAAAATATTCTACCAATCCTACAAATCTGGTATATTTCCCTCGTGCTGGAAGTTGGCAAATGTCCAGCCCGTCCCCAAAAAGGGACCAAAATCCGATATCTCAAATTATAGGCCAATAGCTTTACTATCGGTCCTATCCAAAGTCTATGAGCATTATATTAATACACATATTTAAAAATTTCTGGAAGAAAATCATTTAATATCCGACAGCCAATACGGTTTTCGAAACAAAAGATCAACTACCGATCTATTAAACTATGTAGCGCATTGTTGGAACAGCATACTTGATAAAGGTGGTGAAACATACGTTATCGCTTTAGACATCTCCAAGGCATTCGATCGAGTCTGGCATGCCAACTTAATCAACAAGCTCGTTGCGTACGGTTTTCATCCCAATGTTTTGAAGCTGATTCAAAATTTTCTATCCGACCGATACATTTCGGTAACCTTAGACGGATATTCTTCTGAGTCTAAACTAATTAACGCTGGTGTACCCCAAGGCTCAGTATTGTCCCCAACCCTATTTTTGATTTATATCAACGAATTGTTGAAAATCACCAGCAACCCAATAAATAGTTTTGCAGATGATAGTACTCTGCACAAGTCGTTCGAGCCCCTTTCTTCAAAAGGTAAAATGCACGAACGAATTAATCCTGCCCGGAGAGACGCTGCCATAAACGTGAACAAAGACCTGAATAAAGTCGCCGACTGGGGTGACCAAAACCTTGTCAATTTCAACTCCACCAAAACACAGCTGTTGATTGTTTCCAGATTAAAGACCGAGTTCCCCAAAGATATTTTATTTAGTATGTGTGATGAACCAATAGGTGAATGTAAAAACATTCGTTTATTGGGTGTCACAGTTTCAAATGACCTACTCTGGAACGATCATGTAATGGCGATGGCAAAAAGCGCGTCTAAAAAACTCGGCCTCCTAAATAGATGCAAAAAATTTTTCACTCCATACCAATTGCTCCATGTTTATAAGTCCTATATTCGTCCCTGTATGGAGTACTGCTGTCAAGTTTGGGGTGCTGCCTCTGTTTCCATCTTGGCCCTCTTGGACTCTGTTCAAAAACGAGCTATACGAATTGTAGGTGATCGAACTTTGACATCAAAACTTGATTCCCTACAACATCGTCGCACTGTTGCTGACCTCGTTGTTTTTTACAAATATCGTCATCAGCAGTGCTCAGATGAAATCAGCGGCATCATGCCTCAAACTTATTCTTACCCCGTTCCACTCGGCAATCGGCTGCCGCAACCAGTGAAACGGTAAAGATCCCGCGCTGTCATACTGGCAGATCGCAGAGAGACTTCTTTGTCCGAACTGCGTACAAATGGAATAGTTTGCCGGAACACTTAGTCTCAGGTGACTTCAACCCACAGATGTTTAAAAAAAGCGTTAATCTACACCTCAGAACGCCAGTTGTTGTGGGACCCAGGTCTAGACCTAGGTCTTAAAAGGTATTTATGTGTTGTTGTGACACATATTCTAAACCCTATTACACAACACATTTTATTTAAAAAAAAAAAAAAAAAAAATTCGCAGCTTTATAGTAAATTTAACTATGTAGAGATCAAATTATGATCTGAACCACCTAAAGGTTCTGATACTTTAAATTGTACCAGGTAAGGATTATTTGTTAAAAACAAATCAAGTAAGTTACTATTTTGTCCCGGAACGTCAGGCACTCTGGTAGGCTGATCTATAATGTGTGTGTAATTATGGTAAAGAGAAAATAGCTCAGTCTGTTTACCTATCTCATCAGTAGTGGAACTGTGTGTGAGCCATTCTTTATTGTGGACAATAAAGTCACCAGGAACTATAAATTTGGCATTAGGATGCTCAGACAACCTATCTATTTTTTCAGATAGGTCATGAAAAAGGTTGATGTTCTCAAGTGAATTAGGGGAGCGATACAGACCAAAAACAAACAACGTTTGATTTGAGCATCAAATATTAAAGAAAACCATGTTGTGGTATTTTGAATTTAATTCAAAATTTTTAATTCTTACGTATGGAATGGTGTTTCTAATATACTTCTCAATCTGCGCATAGTTTCTTTCAGTAGCAGATAATGTTTTGGATGCACAATATGTTGTACTTTATTATTTGCTCCTAATCCTAATTATTGATCATTGCTGTTCCTAATCCAGTACTGCTAGAATCGTATTAAATTATTATGGTTTTTTGTTGTCAATATAGCATAGAGATTTAATATCAGATACCACTGATTTAATTTTCTGCTACTCTACCTCCTCAGTTTCTGTCTACTCCCAGGGTGTTTTATCTAGTACAAGTTTTCGCAATGATATGTGAACTCAGTACTTAAATCTTTAATATATCTTGACAAATAGGTAACCAAACCTATAAACCTTTGTAATTCAGCTTTGTCAGTAGATGATTTCATATCCTTAATCGCGACAATTTTTTATTCATCTAACCATTATTTGTTAGTATATGACCAAAAAAATTTACAGATGTTCGACAGAGAATTAATTTTGTCTTATTTAGTTTGATATTATTTTCTCGAAGACGAATAAATAACTTCTCGAGATTTCTGTCATGGTCAATTATTGCTTTCTCGATTGTATCACCACGACCAACTATTAATAAATCGCCTGCTAGGACCTCTACACCAGGAAAATCTTGAATAATTTGATACATTTTCATTTGGAAAATTTCCGGCGATGATGATATACCAAATGGCATACGTAACCATTTGTACCGTCCAAAAAATGTCCAGAAGCATGTTAGGTGCTGCTGGATTCGGTAAGGTTTACTTGCCAAAACCCTTTTTCCCCTTCTAAGTTCTGGTAGCACTTCATCAATGGTTGTAAATTGATAGTTAGGACTTTTTAAAGCTTTGTTCAGCGGAATCGGATCTAAACATATGCGAAAAGAATGGGTTCGTTTAACTACCAGTATGTTACTCAACCAATCAGTATGTTGAACCAGTCGTTCTCTTTCATCCTTCAATTGAGTACGGTATGCCACTGGGATTCGTCGAGCGTTTTGGATAACTGGTACGACATTTTCATGAATTTCCAGTTCCACTTCCCCAGGGATTGTGCCATAACCATAAAAAATGTCGGAATATTTTTGAACTATTTGTGCCGCATTTCCTCTTGGTATAAAATTTGTTCCAGTTGTTTCCTTATTTTTGCTTTCAATTGTTTCAACAATGTTCTCATTTGAAGGAATTGGATAATTGTTGACCTCCGAACTGTATGTTATCACCTTTAGCATGGAACATGCGTTTGAAGATAAAAGTGGTTGATGATTTCGTTTTATAATTTGAAACACCAAATTATATTTTTTATCGTCAATTTTACAAGGAATGTGCACTTCACCAACTGATGGTATAGGATTTTGATTGAAATCGATGAGAGTTTGTTTTGATGGAAAGAGCTTTGGGTTTGGATCGTTCATCAGCTGAATATATTGATTCCAACCTATGAGAGATGCATTCGATCCTGTATCTAGCATAAATTCAATATTTTGCCATATCTTATTAGATTTTAGACAACGTGTTGCTGTCACTTTATTTTCACCATTAGAATTAATTTTACATACTTGAAATTTATCTTCATCATCACTGTTTTCGAGTTTATTGAAATCAATTTGGTTGACTTTCTTTGATATTTGATTCATATTAACAGTAGAAGATGACTTTTTAGCTGCTTTATTTTTATAACGACAACACGATTCATAATGATGCTTGTAATTACATGTTTTGCACACGTGATTTATGGCTGGACACAAACCTTTTTCAAATTTATGATTATTGCCGCAAAAACGACATTTCTGAAGTGATTTGTTTTGCAAAACAATGTATTTTAGAGTTTTGCTCACTGAAGCTTCACTAGGTATTGATTTATTTTCAATCGTCATATTATTGATTCGACTTTCAGTTACTTTACTTATTTTGCAAGTATCGATTGCTTGCTGAAGAGTTAAATCATTTTTTTCTATTGGCTTCTATTTTACTGATTGATTTCGAATGCCCACAACAATGCGATCTCTTAGTAATTTATCTGACATATTTGCGTGATAATTACATAATTTTATAAGACGCTTTAGCCTGATCAAACATATATCGAAATTTTGATTTTCCATTTGATTAGCTGTATTAAAAATATATCTGTCATATACGACATTTGAATTTGCAATTAAATATTTCTCAATTGCATCCAGAGCAATTGTATCCGATTCTATAACGGCGTCCGTTAGTCCAAAATCTATATACTTAGTTTTTGCTTGAACTCCAATCGCTGAAAGCATGGTGCTTGCCTTTTGCCTGTTCTGATTTGCAGGCCAAATGTTTATTCCAGTTGCTATACAATAATTAGTCCAGTTTGACTTAAACTATTCGAAATTTTCTTGAATGTCACCCGATTCTACATTCAATGGAGATGGCCAAGGAACGTTAGTTGGAGTTTTAACTTCCACAACTGATCTTGCATCTTTTGTCGTCATAATTTTTAATTGAAGTGCCATTTCTTCCATAATTTCTTTTGGTGTTTAATAAATTGCATCATATTTGTTACTACTTGTACTTGGTACGAATTCATCAATACGAAACAATTATCAAATTGAATATGCTTTATTTCGATTTGTCACACCTGACACCATGTTGTTGTTGTTGTTGTAGCGACGAGTTGTGGTGCTATTCTTTCGGCTCCAAGTCCAGATTCAGGAACTCTGCTACTGCCCTTGGGCGGTACCACAGATCTTCCTTCGTCAGGTCGGTTGGTTTCTCTGGACAATTGAAAAGGTGGTTAGCATCACGTGGCGTGCCTCTACACATGGGACACTTGTCAACAATTTCATGGTCAATTCTACTCATGTAGTTATTTAAGATGCGTGACCAACCGGATCTTAACTGCGCTAGGGTGGTTCTGGTGCTGCGTGGCAGTTTTACCTGACACCATGTTATGGTTCGTTATAATATTAAAATAAATACTTTATATATAAATCAATTTAACTTTATTAAAAATAAGAGTTAATAATTCGAGCGGTTAATTCCGAGTGGGTCATTAAAATTCCTTTTGTAACGATAAACGATTTTATCAAAAAATTAACTTCGATGATTTTGCGGCACGTGTTCTTTTGATTTAAAAAAAAAAATAAAGCCCTCCTCTTCTCAAAAATATTTTAGCATACGTATGTATATTTATCATTTTTAGTCAAAAATCTCTATTTCCTATTCTCATATCATAACTAACATGTCTTAATAATAAAAATACTTTAATGGCATAACATAAGTACTAACATATGTAAGTAATTGGAATTTTTTCAATTCAAAGGTACGGAAGTTCGTCAGAAAAAAACTTTACTTCACATGATGAAATTGAGCCTTCTTCTTCAGCGCCTTGTTCGAATCCTTAGGCAGAAGCGCTATCGATTACGCCGTTGAGGCGATGACAATTTCGAAGTTGAAATATTTTACAAACCAAATATATACCAAAGTTGTTGAAGACACAATAAAGAACTACACCCCGAATCGAGTTCTTAATAGCAAGCCACCGCCCACCACAAATCGCTGGCGAAGAAGCCAAACTACCATGAAGCTCCAGAACCATCCTAGTGCAGTTAAGATCCGGATGGTCACGCATCTTAAATAACTACATGAGTAGAATTGACAAGGAAATTGTTGACAAGTGTCACATGATGCTAACCACTTATTCAATTGTCCAGAGAAATCAGCCGGCCTGACGAAGGAAGATCAGTGGCACCGCCCAAAAGCAGTAGCAGAGTTCCTGAATCTGGAGTTGGAGCCAGAAGAGTAGCACCACATTATCATCGCAATAACAGCAACAACTGTATTTGACAACAATGACAATGTAAACAACGCGGAGTCCCAGGTGAATACGATTATATGCCCAGGTGGACAGTGTTTCATTTTTGCGTAGCGCCAAAAATATTTAAGAATCATAGGGCTAGACGGATATTACATTTTCTATCGTGACTAGTTTCATTCGCTTCCAATCAAAAAAAAAGAATTTTTAAAAATAAATTATTAAACGGGAAAGTGGAAAGTGTTTCATTTTTGCGTAGCGCTAAAAATATTTAAGAATCATAGGGCTAAACGGATATGACACTTTCTATCGTGACTAGTTTCATTCGCTTCCAACCAAATAATTGAGTTTAAAAATAAATTATTAAACATACACTTTAAATTTATATTCAATACGAATGTCTCTGTTTGTGTTATGAACTTGTAGTACCTGGGCCAACAATTGTTTTCTTGTAATTTAACATAATTGAGTTTATGTAATACAAAAATTCTTATAATGTAAATTTACAATTTACAATTTCCATGATATAGATTAGTAGATAATATATCTTATTAATTTAGAGGAGAGATTTGTTATTTTTCTTTATTTTTTAAAGTTTTATCTTTATATATGTTAGTTGTAATATCTATTGTGTTGCCTTTTTTATAATTAAATTGTATTATAAATAAAAAATTAATAACACTTGTTACTTCGCTAATCGCTAATTACATAATTATATTAGGATAATTTATATATGTTGGCTTTATATTAACTAGAATCGTCCATTATAAATAGAACTCCCAAGAAAATAATCGACAAGCTCCAAAAAACTCGTCTTTTTTTTGTTTCCCCAATTTCACCCCAGCTTTATTATCTAGATAATCTTCGTCATTTTACGGAAATCTATATAAAAACTCAAATTTTTACTATTGTAATTCTGGCCAAACCAGACACTAAACGAAATTAAGAAATTGGTGATATAGGCAAAGAGCTTAAATCAAACAAATAAATGAAAATATATATGCACCAAAACGCAGTTGTTGATTACTATTTGCTTAGTTCAAAAATCGTGTTCTAAACGATATTTTAATTAGAATGAGTGGCGAGCAGGTAAGCGAATTATTCTTTCATCATAATTTCTCGAGCTTTCATTACAAAGATTTTCCTGCAATAAAAGAGAAATTAAGCAGAACTATATATAAGGGGTTCCTTTTGTAGAATGAGGATTAGCTTTAAATTAGACTGCGATAATGTAAAATTAAATTAGATTGCGATAGTGTAAATTAATTAAGTGGAATGTGACTATTTAAGTGAAATTTAATTGTGAATATAGTTTTAAGTATTTAAGAAACATTTTGTGTGTTATTTTCAACACTGTGAACTGGAAATTTCTACAATCAACCGTTGTAGTTTTTGAAGCTGTTGAATATTTTTGTTAAAGAATATTGTTTGCAGGAATTGTTGTGAAACAATAGCGATGTTGAATACTCAATAAAATCTGGTGGTATTTGCTTACTAATCAGTGATCGAAACTAGGAGATTTGGGGAATTACGTTTATTTAATTGAGAGTAAGGCCAATTTGAAGGAAGGTAGAAAAACCTGACAATATCAATTACTTCGCATCTATAAGTTCTTTGTATGGAATGTTGTTTAAAGATTGGGGCACTACATCCAATTTCACCCTGTCCTTTTTGAACTGTATTAATTAAAATATTTACAAATTAAATCATTTGAGAACACAAATTTATTCGAAAGATGAAGCCTAACTCTATGATATCATTTATCCTTAAATTAATAACAAAGCGTCTTTAAACAAAACACGTAATAAAAATATTTTTTTTGCTAAACTTAACATTATAAGAAACAACAATAAATTCATTTTTTCTTTTTATCTTTTATCATTTTATCTATATTTTTTAATGCCTCCAAATGATTCTTTTTAGCTCTAACACCTTTGAATGTATGTTGTCGAACTATAGGTTTATTATATCTTAATTTATCCATATATTCTTGAATTTGTAACGTTATGTTTAACTGAAAGTAAAACCAAATTTACAATTTATTAAAATAATTCCGCATTTAATTAATTTTTAACATTTTTTTAATTCTAACGGATAAAACCCGTTACTTAGTTTGTAATCAGTAAAACAATTATACTCATAATCAATTGGATTTTTTGCGATTGCGTCTAAATTAGGGATACATAGTTTTGAGTACTTTCGTATAATATCGGCCCATATAGTTGGGATATTGTCGTTAGAAAAATACGATCCCCAATAATTTGATTTCAATGATGTAACATCTGGATGAACATATTCCGCAGGTGTTGAGTCTTCAGTCAGCATTTCTTCACTAATGGCAATCGTATGACCATCAACATACTTTGTTGGAGCATAAATATCTTGAAGCAGATTATCACCAATGTACAAAACATTGTTAACATCGATATTCATTTTATTTTGAAAAACGTATAACAAATCATTCCAGTTTCCTTCACTATATACATTTCCAAACTCTAGGTTCTCTTTATTAACTACACCACCTGTTTCATAATCTCTAACAATTTCATTGAAAGGACGATTGTTTACGAAAAAGCCCGGCTTTTTTGCATAACAAACAATTATATCAAAAAGATCTCGCCAATTTTTTCCTAAAGCGTATGATGCTGTGAAATCTGCAAAATCTATGTACGATCCCGTTATTAAAAATAACGGTTTGTTCTTTTTTAATATTTTTAGCCAATCAATAATACTTTCACTTGTTTTAATTATGTATTTTTCCGGATTTTGTTTCATTTCCTTGAAATATCCTCCTTGAGAAACTGAGAAATTTTCTTTAGAAAACATATAACGTAATCCTTCTAAGATGTCTGGATATATGTTATATTCTTTTGTTCCAGGGTCAGTTTTATCCTTATGATCAACTAACCTTGCAAATATAAGGACCGCTGGCATATCAAAATAATCCAAAACAGTTCGAAATGATTGAGATAAAGGACCTTCCCATGCAACAAGCAAATCCAAACAATATTGGGTCGTTGGTTCCCATTTACAATCTGGTCCATAATATTCCTTAATTTCGTTTTCATTTAACCGTCGTGTTCCGTGTGCTGCCTTTTTAATAAAACCATCACATGATAACCTTAAAATATTTCCTCTTTTAAAATCCATTATCAAACCTTTTTGTATGAAATCTCGATCATCGTCAATTGGTTTCAGTAAAGGTTCCTTAGAATATCCTTTATTTGTGATCAAAAAGTTTGCCAAGCATTCATATTCAAGATCAATCATATTTTTCAAATTGTATCGTAAAACTGTATTATCTAGATCAAACCCAATACAATCATAGTCTGTCAATTTGAAAACATCCGAGCCAGACATAATTAAACTAGACGAAAATCGAGAAGAATTAGATATGCCACTGTGCAAGTCTATTTGATGACTAATACTAAAATTTCGCTTAACTGCATGTTTTAGAATAACTGTGAAGTAATGGAATCCGATTATTTTTCTCAGCATTATGTAGTGAGAAATTTTTTTTTATTTATAAAAATTTACAGAGAATGAAGAAAATAGTAAGATTTCACCAAAACTAAAAGCTATGTGTCAAGTAATTAGTTTACTTTAAACAACATACATAGAAAACACATAAGCATGCGTGGTATTAGTAAATGATGTAGATATCATCTCGTATTATTAAATATTATACTTACATTTTTCGGTAGATGAATATAACGAATTTTTCGTTTGGTAATCATGAAATCATTGAAACCATACTGTAAACCTAATCCATCGATGACAACAACTTGTTTAAGAGAGATATTAAGAAAAGAATCACATTGATCCAATTTCCCCGCAACTTGATCATTATTTTGTAAATCTATCAATAAACTTTGCCCTTCTAAACTTTTAATTAAACCCACAAGACTATTGAATAAATTATATTTTTCACGTCCTCGTAGTTTTTCGCTATACATTTTATGAATGATTTTACTGCGGTTATGTTTAGATTTATTGTGATACAAATTTGACATTTTATGATTTGACTGTCAAATATAGAATATAAAGCTAAGTGCGGGAAATAAAAAAAAATGTAGTAGTTTTTGTATTATCAGGGTTGCTTCCAAGGAAACTCAAGCAACGCATTCCGTTGAAATCCAAGGAACGCAATACACTATAGTAGTGTAGGGTTTGGTAGGTCCAATGCTATGTCTGGGGATATACTTCTACTTAAGCCGTGCATTCACATAAAACAGAAACAGAAACAGAAACTGAAAATTTTCAGTTTCTGTTTCTGTTTCTAATTTGGTTGACGGTGGTGAATAATGAAACAGAAACAGAAACCGAATTTTAAGATGGCAGCTGTCATATTATATTATATATGCCAAAATTAAAATATATATATTTAACCCAATCCATATATATTTAACCCAATTAAAATTGAAAAAATTATACTAATATAAAAAAAATATTGTAATTCAATAAACTGTGTATTTTATTTTTCATTCATATAAATAAAAAATAACACAATTTTGTAATGTATAGTGAAGAAGAAATTTATTTTTTTCGTTATCGCACATAATAATATCCATCAAAAAAAATCGAGCTCGTTACATAAATTTAAAATAATATGGTCACGTGACAGTTTCTGGACCAGAAACAATTAAATTTTAATTGTTTCTGGTCCAGACAAAACAGACGAATTTTCAGTTGCTGTTTCTGTTTCTAAATTACGTTTCTGTTTCTGTTGCTGTCAAATTTGTATGAAATTCGGTTTCTGTTTCTGTTTTATGTGAATGCACGGCTTTAGGCGCCAAGATTTTTTTTTATTTGATATAGAATCACTCACTGAAGCGAATAAAACCAAAACGAGTTGTATATCAGCCTCGGGGTCCAAGATACAGGCCTTTGGATAAAGCAAAATTCATACAAAATTACACTGTTTTGACAATAATTTTTTCTGTTTTTTTAATATTTGCTTTATTTCCTATGTTAGGGTGACCAATATAAATTATAGCCAATCCGGGACGAAAAAAGCCATATTGGTATATTTTTGTATAATGACTTTATGGGTATTTGCAAATATGTTCTATATGCGTTTTTTTAGCAAATTAACTTTTCGTGAAATTTTGAGTTGAAATCTTTGCAAGAGTCTTGCAGCAAGACAAAGCGATATTACATCTTGAAATAACCTTTGCTTTTAAAGCATCGATCTCTTTCGATTTTCCGATGTCCATAGATTATAAATTATTGAAAAAACTTGTTCAGTTGCTGCATTTGTTCCGGGCAGGCACGAACATAGTTCCACTAATATTAGGATATTTTCGAATAGGATGTGATTTCCTACCAAATAGTCGGCCCATTTTGTATCAATACTCAAGTTGCGGTTGGTCCATGCTGCTATTTTTTTTGTGTTTACATACTGTTTAAGATTGGTCAAATCATGAAATAAATTATTTCCCATTTCGGTAATTTCGTTCATATCAAAATATTTACGAACACATTGACATGTTTTTTTCGATTGCGATGTCGCTCTAATTAACATCACTAATGAGTTTAATAATTCATTTAAAATGACAAATCAAAACTCTGAAAATTGAGTGCTTCAAAGCTATCAATATTCCACACAATTCGTGTAAAAATTTACGATATGGCCAATAAACCATGCTCGAGTTACAGCCCCAGGAGAAAGGAATTCGTGGTCGGTTCGTGCTTGACACTTCACAATGAGATCACGTACATCTTATGAAACTTCCACTGCAGTCTTTTCCTTATTTAACACGTTTTACAGCGTTATGAAAAACGGAGGCTTGATTATGTAGTAAGAAAAGCCAAAGCACAGACTTTTTATCTTACAAAAACTTGAATGGTTCTTGGCATTTTTCACACCACCACCATAGTTTGTTATTGCAAGCACCTCTGTTTTAGGTTCAAAAAACTTTTACAGGGTTTTTCATAAGCTCAACCATCGATCGAGCGAGTCAACTGTGTCTAAAACATTTATTTGTCATCAGAAAGTAAAATAGTTATATATTATTGCCTCAGTCAAATTTATTTAGTTGATCGTTTCGATCCTAACCTCGTGGAGGTTGATGGTTTACATACAGAGTAACTGTATGTTCTACTATCTAAGAACTATGTTAGAAAGTAGTCTAACCTGAAGGGTAAGACCTGATTTGTTTACCTGATGCGAGCAGTTCATGAGTTTCAATGCAAAATTGTTTAAGCGCAATCATATTTTTTGTGTTCAGCAGTATACTAAGTATATCTGCTGCTAAACAACCGTCAAATTCATTTTCAAGTAAGGACGATTTAAGATCGTTCCTTAAGGTCTCGTAACTAGTGCAATCCAGAAGAAGATGTAATGCATATCATTCACATCGCATGTTGTGCATAAAGCACTGTCCCTAACAGCAACACGCTTCAAATACTATCTAAATTTGCCATGTCCAGTTATAAACTGGCCGATAGGACCTGTCAGAGCTACCTCATTCGTACCTAAAGCAAAAGTTGAATCGCTGATAAAAAGATACGTATACCTTCCCGTATCTGAGACCTCCCAATGTGCCTTCCTTTCATTGAGGGTCTCCTGGTGCAGTTCCTTTTTATTGGCTTCCTTTCAACTCTGCTGTTTGTGTTGACAGCACGGTTGTATAATTTGGGATTGTGCTTGTTATGACTTGAGTCGGGGTTGTAGAAATGGATCTGTAACCTTGGATCATGCGGAGTAACATACATATTTCTTTCAGCGCTTAGTAACTGTGCATTATGCTTAACGTTAGTCCGCTCATACCAACCAGCTGAGCAGCACGACATAATAGATTCCACTACGATCTTATAAATAAGATGTAGTATATTTCTATCAAGACCCCACCATTCATGAGATAACCTTGTGAAGCTGTGGAAGAGAGACTTGGATTTCCAGCATATTCGTGTAGCATGACTGGATACCTTCATCTTCTCATCCAAGTCAACACCAAGATATCTGGTTGAGCTGACCATTTCGATTGTTTTTCCATTAACCGTAATGGTTGGTGGTCTAGCTCTGTCGTACTTGCCCTTTAGCTGTAGCATAACAGGTTTTTGCTCCGACAAACTTAATTTGTTTCTTCTGCACCAGGAATAAAAAGTATGACTTTAACCGTTGAAATAATTGTAAAATTCTTTCTATTGGGAGCATAACTGCCAACCATCTTGTTTTGCTTGCGCCAAGTAGTCGACGAGTCAAACTTATGCAATTTTCAAAATCAAATTTTATTGGATTTTTTTTTAATATCTCATAAAAATATTGTATGGTGGTGCTAGAAAAACGGAACAATTCGGGACTTTTTTAATATTCCGGGACAATTTCCGGGACATTTTCAACGCGGGACGGCAGACTTAAATCCGGGACGGTTGGTCACCCTATCCTATTTGCTTATAAGATAAACAGATCAAAACTGTCCCTTTTACTAAATTTTCTTAATTTACCATAAAAATAACAAAAAAAAAATCCACTTGCGCCTTAGTTCAAGTAATCTTGCCTCAAATGGTCATAACGTGGGTCCCTAAGGTTATAATTATTTTTTTTTAAGTTATTCATGTTGATTCTTTGAAATTGTATATCAAAAATAACATTTAAATTGCAACATTTGGTAAAAAAAAGTGTATTTTATACGATATTTTTTTTCAAAGGCCTATCTATATCTTGGTCCCCGGGTCTGATTTTCAAGAAAAAATTTTTTAATTTGCTCATAAAGTACAGTAAAAAAAAAATTGGCTGGCGCCTAAGTAAAAGTAATCTTGCCCTATGTCTTGACATAGCAATTAATTGACTACAATTATTCTACACTACAATTAATTGATGCGTGAAGACCAAAGAATTAAGAGAATAGAGAAAGTGAAATTGATTTTAAAAGTTGAAGTAATTTTTACACCAATAAATTGTTACTAACACACTTGCGTTTTAGTAAAGGCGCCGTAAATATTTCTATTATTGCATTGAATTCCAAATTTAAGCGTATTTTTGCCCCCAAAATTAATTTAAAAAAAGAGACGCCATTATATAGAAAAACAACATAAAAAAATTTGACAATACAACATAAAAAAATTTGACAATCTCTAACCGAAACATTCATTCTATTATTGTTTACATTGATTTTAGATTATATTTTTTTCTCGAAAATATTTAAAAAACTTAAAACTTATTAATCGAAAAGTAAATTATAATATCAATATTAGTTATCTATGATGAGAAATCCCATCCTGTATATGTTTTCGGTAATTTTTACACGTTATTATCACACACTTCATATTTAATGTTTTATTCAAAATTTTCACTTAAATATAGTAATTTTTCTTTAAAATTATTTTTAAATTATAATAAAATCACTATAGTATTTATATATTATTATAAATTTGTCAAAATATCACCACGATAAATAATAAAAACATTTTTTATTAAATCACATTTTATTAATAGACGAGGGATTAGCGTATTGAACTTTCGAAAACCTGTATAGTTAACGGATTTGAATGCGGTTTTTTGCATTCGATTCAGAAAGTCAATTATAAAATTTGTTTGGTGTTTTGCAAACCCAGATCGGCTTTATTGCATTTCTGCAGCTGAAAAATGTATTATTGTAAGTGCATTTTTTAGAATAATAAAATAAAATTATAATTCGGTAAATAATAGCCGAAACGAGCCCAAACTCATTACTCAAGGGTTTTTGGGGTCGCTGATCACGAATATGATGTTTAAAAAGTCATACCGGAGGTCAGGGAGGTCAGGGCGCCCTTACAATACAGCTTCTCCTTGACTTATGTCAAAATTTTCTATATAAAAGATCCAATATTTGTTATTGGGGGGTTTTCGGGATCGCTGATCATCATTTTGATATTTAAAAATGTACCTGACGTACCTGGGGATCATAGCGACCTGATTATGAAGCTCATCTCCTGGAGTTTTCTTTAAATTTCTTAACAAAAGCATTAAAAATCTTTACTCGGGAGTTTTCGAGGTCGCTGATCATGAATATGAGGTTTAAAAATTCACCTAACGCACCTGAGGATATCAACGACCCGATAATGTAGATCATCTACTGGAGTTTTCTTTAAATTTTTTATGGATACCATTAAAAATCATTACTCGAGGGTTTTTGGGGTCGCTGATCATGATTGTTATATTACAAAAACTATCTGACATACTTGGGGATCAGGAAGACTTGATTACTAAAATCATCTCCTGGAGCTTGTGTAAAATATAATACAGCATATATCCAGATAAAACAAAAGACGTCATTCAGGACGTCATTTGGGACATCATAAATGATGTCCTGAATGATGTAAATGACGTATCAATATAAATGATGTCCTGAGTGCAGTAAATAACAATAGGTTCAAATTTAAAAAAGTTTGTAAATTAAAAAGCTACTTTAGTAAGGAGTTTAAATATATTTATGTTGAAATTAAACTCATGTAATTTTTTTAAATTTAACAAATAATTTCTTATTCGCATTGTTGGATTCATTACGTCTTAATCGGTTGTTATAGGATCAACTTTAGTCAACACTTCCTTTTTATGAATAGTTAATATATCTGGTAATAAAGGGTATTTGAAATATGAAGAAGGTCCATGTGGTGTCAAGAGGCTTATTTGCACAAAATTTTCCTCTGTTGCTAGTACACCACTAGTAACCACCATTTATCGGAATATTGGCATGTAACGAAGCCAACAATCTCATTAATGTCCAAATCTTCAAAAGTGTCCTCAGATGAAACTATTTTTAAACTTGATTCTACTGAAAATGAGTAGTTTTTCAATAAAGATCCGGCATTCATTTTGTGGAATGTAACAGTGAAACTTTTGTGTGTCTTTCATTGTTTTTCCAGTTTCGAGTCTGTTCTTCAAGAGTCTTTGCCAGGTAACAATTTAACCTAGGTAATCATTGAGTAAAGCTTTAAAAGAGGAATTTAAAATGGAAGGGGAAATTTAAAATTCTTGAACTATGCATGAGAAAAGTTTTATACAAGCTCTACTCAAGGAGAAAAGGTGTATGAAAAAATGTTCTTTATTCAAGAAGACATATATAATGCCTTTTACATGTTTTATATAAGTGTTTGAATAAAGTTGTACAACAATTGTTATTCAAGGCTTATTCAAATACTGTCAAAATGTTACTTGAATAAAGTGCTTGAGTAAATCTTTTCTCAAGAGAACTACTCAGTGCCTATTCAAGAAGCGATGCCTCTGAAAAAAAAAATTGGTGATTTGGTTGTTTTGCTTTAGTTGTTTTGGTTAATTGGCGCATTAAACTCCTTTTTTTTGTATATTGCTGCTATTGAGTTAATCTTTTATCGGAAATTACAATTTATTTTACACATTTCGCATCTTTACAAACGCCTCATGCAGGGATCGAACTCATAACCTTTGATTCTCCAGGACCGTACGCAGCTGTAATAAAGAAAATTGAAACTTAATCACTATTGTTTAACAAATTATTTGTACACATTTCATGTTTCGGACCACTACCACGACTATGAATTAATTTTTATTCAAACATTTTGATTAGGAAAGCATATAAAAGTGTACTAATGGTTTCCTAATATGAGAATATATGGGTTTTTGTTAAAAATAATATTGGTTATGATTGAGGACAATCTCGAAATGAAAATAATTTTGCGTATTCATATACGATATCTACGCATTTGTTTCCATTCAGTTGTACGATTAAAAATGATTAAAGAATAAAAATAAAATTAAAAAAAAAGGAAAATAAAATTCATAAATAAAAACGTGCCTGGCAGGAATCGAACACAGGCCCTATAACGTCTTTCTCATCGTTTACCCTTACTCGTTCATTAAATCAATTTCCACGACAGGAATAAAACGTTACTCAATACAGAATAAAAGTATTACTCAAGCTTCGTAAGGGGTATAGTATGCTGTGATTGGTATTACTTTCAGTTGCACAATTTGGCTGGTTAATAAATAAATGTTAAATGATCATATTAAATAAACGTTCTACGTTATATTTTCCATAAGTCAGTTGCAATCTGTTGCAAGTTTTGATATAATTTTTTCCCAAGCAAATTGCGCACAATATGGCGATTACATACATTTAATACAAAAAGGAATTGTATGACAAATTATCATCAGTTTATTTATTTGTTGACCAACTCAAATCATTATATGTATAACCCATCATCAGAAATGGTAAATCTCAATCAATATATAAACCATCATCAGAAACGTTTGATTAAATGGTTGCGGAATAATGGCAATTGCAAATTTCCATTGACGAAAATCGGAAAATATCTCTACCATTTTGAAATAATCTTTTGTATTAATCAATAATAGTTTGTTAAAGTTCTTAACGGTTTGATAATTTTTTAAACACATCGATAAGTGATTTAATAAAAATACACACAATCGCGAATTAAACAACGAACTGTCAAAAATATTGACAGATCGATTTGTTGTAAATCTTTTAATATTCATTGAAAACAGCCGTATATAAGAAATATTACTTGAGTAACAATTTTCTTGAATACTACTAAAATTATTATACATACAAAATTATTTTTACATTATATGCTCTATTTGTTATGTTTAGTCTAGTTATAGTTACATATATTGTTATAGTTATATTTATTGTTTTATTGTTAAAAAAAATAATTTTTCCTTTTGTACAAACATTTATCCTATAACTGTAAATCTTCTGGGCAAGTATGGGCCTTGGCCTGTTTGCCATCATCCTTGAATAAATAAATAAATAAATAAATAAATAAAGTTGTACACAAGGAACTATCCTTGGGTAAGAATCTTCTTGGATTCTTCCTAAAATCTGTACTTTAATAAAGGTTTATATAAGTGATAGATGAATAAAATCATCTTGAATACTACCTTTAAAGTTATATGTGAATAAAACCTTATAAAAGGTATTATACTTGAGTAACATTTACTAATGCGGCTAATCTTTTTACTGTGCCTCCTATACCGTCACACGTATTTTTACCATATGATGATGCAAAGAAGTTCCATTCGGCCTTTATGCCAAATGATTACATAAATTATATAAAATTTGATCTATTTTTGTACTGTGATGCTGCTTCATCTGAAAAATATATGAGCTTTTCGATTTTGTTGGGCAGTTTTCTGTTAAAAAAATCAATCATTCGCTGTTGAAATAAATGGGCAGCAACTGCATCATGCACCATACAGTCTGAAATCGTAACTACACTTAGGTGTTCCAACTTCTTTGATTCCTCATCAATATAGTAAATGTCAAATGGATTGTAATTGAACCATTTTTGCCTAGGGCGTGTTTAAGCCTAACCCCAGCGCTGTGTGAAATGTAATGGAAGAATCAGAATTCTCGGATCAAAACGTTGCATGCTCGATTCTATTTTACAGATGTGACTATCCGGAAGGAAAACTGAAACTGATATTAAAAGAAAATGTCCATCACAATTAAAAAGATATAACTCGAATATCTTCCTATCCCTGATCTGCCTATCCCTTTTCACTACAGTTGAAATAGTACTTTTAACCGAGGTCAAAATTTTAAGGTTTCATATTAACATTTTGCTCGAAATTTGAAAATTCAAAACGAATTATTGTAATTTCAAGTGGATTTTTATTGAAATTATACGTAATTGGGAAGCAACCTTAACAAATAAATCACAAAATATTTATAACAAGAAATGTTTGCTGCCAATTTTTGACAAACTCTGTTTATTGTTTTGTTAAACGTCAAATACTCCATTACATTTATGAAAAAATTAAAATATTTACTCCGTGAAATGTTTATAAACTGATAATTATTATATAAAAATATAGTTTAAATTAATCTCAAGTTTTATAAATTAAAAAATAAATGGAACCATATAAAATTTTTCTTGTTTTCGTGCTTGTAGTATCAGGCGCTATCAGTACATTAGTGATAAAGTATAAAAATATTTATTTGGGCTTGGTGTTTAGAATTTACATATTTATTTTGTTTAAAATTTTAGATGGGCTGATTTAGAAAAATCTTTAGATTCGGACGGAGTCGTTAAAAAGTTTCAACATCCATTTTTTCAAACATTATGTGTGTTCTTCGCTGAAATGTTTTGTTTTGTTGCTTTTAAGCTTTTGTTTTTCTATTACAAGCGAAAAGGGGTTGGTATTATATTTATATGCGTTATATTTGTTGTTATTTTCGTTTAAATTCAATTCGTATATTCTAGGACGGCTCAGAAGATCGTGTGGCTTTAGTACGCGGTAATCGGGAATTTTCTGCTTTTGTGTTGTTCTTTCCTGCTTTGTTAGATGTAATATCTACATCAATTATGTTTTTTGGCTTAAATTTAACATATGCTTCCAGTTATCAAATGTTAAGAGGATCTGCTATAGTATTTGCTGGTATTCTAAGTGTTCCATTTTTACATAAAAAGCTTGTTCCCAGGGAATGGACTGCCATATTTTTAGTAATTATTAGTTTATTCATAATAGGAATATCCAATATAGTTTCAATTGATTCAGATATTGATTATACAAAAAATGATATGATAACCGGAGATTTATTAATAATAATCGCACAGATACTTGTTGCAATTCAAATGGTAGTACAAGAAAAATATGTTGTTGGATTGGATATACCACGTTTGCAGGCGATTGGATGGGAAGGAATTTTTGGGTTTTCAACTTTATGTCTGAGCTTACTTCCCTTGTATTTTATAAGTGTTGGGTCACCATTTGCTGTGAATGCAAGAGGCTCACTTGAAGATATCTACGATGCGTTTATCCAAATGAAAACTAATAATCAAATAATTGGTTCGATAATAGGGTTAATGTTATCGGTAACATTTTTCAATTGTGCAGGAATCAGTTATGGCAGTGAAATGTCAGCTACCATTCGAATATTAATCGATTCGTTACGAACGATTATTGTATGGATGTTTACTGTTTGGCTTAAATGGCACAATTTTCATTATCTTCAATTGATTGGATTTGTTTTACTATTCTTCGGAATGTGTTTGTATAGTAACGTAATTATTTTACACATTTATATTGTATTGAGAAGATTTTATATACGTCGCAAATATGGAGATATACCCAACGAAGTTATAGAAAATCGTTATGCTGGTGATTCTTCGATTGCATAATAATTTACTTATTTTTTAATTATTTTATTTGTGTGTTTGTACATTAATTAGACTGATATGTTGTTTTGTAAAGAAACATAAGCGGATAAGTTTTAAATATTTAAAAACAATAAATACTTGATAGATTTTAAATAACATTACAGGATTTTATATTTTAAGAATGTGATATTTTTTAAAATATAGATGCAATAAAGAATTTATTCGTCTTTTTATTTACTTTTTGACTATTAAAATTGTGCTATTCTTTCTATGAAACTAATTTCTCTTATGTTTAACAACTACTTTTACCAAATTAAAATGATATTTAATCTGTCTTCTTAATATATCAAATCGATTTTGTTTTACTAAAGCATTATTTGCTTCAATTAACGATTTTTTATGATTTATTCTAGTTTGTTTTTCCGATGGTATTAAAATTTCAGGCGGAAGATGATCCAGCTCTTCTAGAAAATTCTATAAAGAAACGAAATGTCATAGTTATATTTGCATTACTTGTTTTTCTGTTACAATTTAAATAATTGACAACAACAAATCAGTGATAAGAGTTTACAAAATTGAAAGTGCACCTAAAGTCTTTGTTTTATACAGAATTGAATTGAAAAGAGAATTATGTCGCGACTCAATAACATAAATAAAGCAAAAATACTTATTATAAACTCAATATATAATAAACACATTCACTCAAATATCTTGTACCATCGAAAACCCGTAAAAATAAGGCCTCTGATGAGCTCAAAAGTTCTAAAAATGGTGTTAAAAACAAGTTAAAAACAACTATAAAAATGTTCAGCTTTCGGTTTTAACGGTATGTTTACGACCGAATTCCTATCAATAGTTAGCTGTATAGAATCTCAAGTTTACGATATGTATGGTTTTTCCAGTTCCTTTTTTGTTTTTTTCGTTTCCTCCAACAGAAAAGAAAGTTAAAACGTTCCCGTTTGTATCGAATTAAAACCATTAAGCACGATAGATAGTGCAAAGAGGAAAAACGATAAAATCGTTTTCCTTTCCATCGAAAAAACGATAATAAACGAATAAAAACGGGTTCCTTTCGGGTTTTCCTTTCCATCGAAAAAACGATAATAAACGAATAAAATGGAAGGGCATCCATATCAAAAGAATAGCCGCGCTTAATTTGATGAATAATCTGAAAAATTGTATGCAATCATTGTCGTTTTTCAGTTTACTTAGATATCTAGTCAAATCGAACGCACCAAAAAAAACGGTTTCGTTCCCATCGAAATTTATTTTCATCCAAAAATCACATATTAACCGATGGACAACAGTTAAATCGTTTTCTATAATTTGTTTTTACAATGAAATGTCGCGATGATGTCGAATCAATCTAAACATGTATTATCAGGGGGAATATCCATAACGAGAGTGAATTTTGTATGTCTATGCCCAACACTTTACACTACATAGTTGTGGCCGACACGACTGATGTTCCATATAAAATAGATTACACCAAAATTCCTCAAATAAGGCATACCGAACCGATTGCAATGTATTTTACAAATCCCTTATGGTTGAGAGAAAATTTTCAAAAACATTATTTGCAGGTCATATCTTGACAAAGTATGTTCTATTCGAAAATTCAAATTAGCTGGAGAAAATAGCCAAAAGCAGGAAATTATTGTTATTACATTTATTACTGTAAATGTCAAGAGCGGCGGTGATCAATTCGTGGCACGGCACGGTTCGCAACATCGTCCAATACGATTTGTAACGCACAATCACAAGTTTTTATTACAGATTTTTCAGTTTCGTTTCAAGATACAAAAGAAGAAGAAGAAGCAATTTTTTCATAACTACCGTCTTACCGCGAACATAAGAGCTGGTTCTTTTAAACGAATAAAAGAATAGCTGGTTCACCTATTCAATTATAATGACCAGTTCTTTTATTTGAAATTTTTATGCAAACTTTATCACTCCCATCTCTAGCTAGTAAAACTATATTACATATATTTCTTTTTATACAAATTTAGTAATTATTAATTTTGAAATACTATTTTATTTTAATATTATGACGATTATGGAAGACGATAGAACACAACACAACAGAACATCTTTCGAGAAAATACTCATTAGAGAAAATAGTTCTACAAAGAAATATAAAAATCAATAAAACCAAATCAACGTAACCAAAGTAAACGTAAAGTAATTAGTAAATCTATTAGAGAATAGGTATAAATCAAAAAATTAAAAAGAGTAGATTTCACACCAGGTGTCAATATTTGAAGATCGTCTTATTATGTTTATGTTGATAAAGGAAGGAAAAAAAGGGGTGTGTTCAGTCTAGAATATTGTCGAGATATCGAGGCTATTTCATGTAGTATCCCTGGTTAAACATTCCAATTCAAACCCATTGAATCCTATTAAATCCAATATATTTTCAATAGGATTAAATCGGATTGAATTGGTTTAATAGGAAGACTTCGATCTACCAATTAAAATTCAATCGGAATGAATGGGATTCAACAGGAAAAGAGGTTCTATAGGATTCTAATGGAAATTTCCAATTGAATTTCAATCGGAAATTAAGAGATTCAATAGGAAAAAGGAACTTCAATAGGAAAAAAATTAAACAATCTTATGAATTTAACAGGATTTAATTGGAAAAGATTTAATAGGAATGAATAGGATTAATCGGAATTCTGCAATGGAAATTTCCAATTAATTCCTATTGATATACATTTCTTATAGAATCCTATCCATTCCGGTTGAAAAATAAAATAGAGATATTTAAAAGGAATGAATAGGATTGTATTGGAAATAGATTTTTTGAATAGGAACTAATTGAAAATTCCCAATGCAGAATTCCGATTAATCCAATTCATTTTTTTCAATTGATTTCAATTGGAATGTTTAGCCAGGGATATATAAGAGGTGTTGTTAGAGGATAAGATTATTATAAAATTGTTAGCGATAGAATTGAGTATAAATTTGTCAGCGATAGAAAAAGAATAAAATTGTCAGCGATAAAAAAGTATAAAAATTTAGCAGTGATATAGGCGAGTTAAAATTAACAGTGTTATAAGTAAAAAGTTAAAAGTGATATTATGAACAAGTATAATAGAATTATAAGTGGTGAATTATTGTTAGTACAAGAACAATTAAAGGGAATAGTAGTTGTTAAATTTAGTTTGAATCGGTGAAAATGTTGTTAAATAATAAGTAGCCCTTTTTTACATCAGATATGTATTTTATTGGTGCAACTAAAATTTCCTATTACAAAGATTATTTTAATAATTTCATAAAATTCAATTTACCAAGTATGCTTACTTTTTAGTTTTTTCACTCGATTTACAATTTTTATAGTTATAGATTAACAAGATTAATAAGTAAATGAATTATTATAAATTTAAATTTTTAACAAAACTATATTTTTGCAATTTGCATGTGTTCTGTTCTTCTTTTTATAATTTAAGAAAAAACAAAATGCATGTTTTTCTTTTATTTGTTTTTATAAGTTTTTTTCAATGCTACTACGATTAGCTTTTAAAGTATCTTTTCTAGAGTTGATCAGAAGCGTTCGTAACAGTAGTAGAAGGAATATTTTTATAAAATCTTGAACGAATAAAATTATAACGTTTAGAAAATCCATTGTGTTTTAATTTCCTGATTTAGTGATCGAAATCGAACTAAATAATTGTAACACGGCTAAGAAATTATAATTTCTTAGCTGTGTTAAATTGTATAATATAAGCTATGGCCATTATGTTCTTGTATTATTCATTAACGTTAAAATTGCTTAAATCATTTTTAAAATTTAAGGACTAGACTGGTCCTTCTATTTGAAAGATCTTTTATTTGAAAAAATAATAGAACTTTCAAAAAGGATTTTTTTTCAAAATCGAATATAAGAGGCGGTTCTTATGTTCGCGGTGAGACTGTAGTAGTATTCCGTGTCGCGGCCGAAATAACAAATTCTTATTAGAAAATATTACTTTGGTTTTGAAAAAATCAAAGTATTGAATTCTCGAGCCAATAGTGAAATCCTTGCCCCCACTTTTTTTGGCATTTCTCGACGTTTTAGTACCTACTGATTCTAAAAAACCAAAAAATGCATATCTGTATGCCAGCCGGCCGTCACAACCGACGAAATCTCGCAAACCGCTGGAGGGATTTCAAAAATTATTTTTTCTAAAAATAGGTATACTAAATGAGAAGAGCCGAAAGGACGATGTGTTCTTTAACTGTACCGGAAACACACAAAAAAATTATCTAGTGTGTGAAAACAAGGAAATTTGCATATTTTTTGCTTAAAAAACGTTCATTTTAAGTGATAATGAGTAGTAACCTTAAATTCAAAGAAATTTCGATAGTCGTTGAAATCTTGATTGGTATGTGAGATCAAAAATTAGATTATTGCATTATAAGGTTGTCAAAAAGTTATTGTCAAGTGTATCAATGTGATTTTCATTTATTTGTTTACCCAATTTTTGTGAAGAAAAAATAAAATTAACTTTTTCAAAATTCTAAAGATGTTCCAAAAATTCAAATTCTTTCCAAAATTCTTTTCTGTTCCAAAAATTCAGTAACTTTCATCAAAATGCTAAAACTATTGCAAAAACTATAACAAAATCAAAAAAACAAACTTTTTTCCAAATTCCAAAAATCTTCCAAAAATTATAATAAAATCTAAAATTTCCATGTCCAATTTCATGTTCATCACATTTCAATTTTCATGTCATACAAATATAGACTAAGAGCCCGCGACGGCCAGACCTTCGTTATTTTATAAAAGCTGAAAGTTTCTCTGCGCATACCCCCCTACTAAGGTAGGAACGATTAGCGACATATGAAGTTTGGATCATGGTGGCTTTGGCAGGGAGCAGGTAACAAAGGGGCCTCCAAAGTTTCGTGAAAGTATAAAAGGTAATTTTTTTATATATTCTTCGGGATAGTATTAGAAGTCACGTCACTCATTGCCAGACACTTACTATCGTGATAACCCCCTGCCAGACACCCTTAAACTTTAACAAATTGACAATGTTTAAGGGTGTCTGGCAGGGGGTTACCACGATAATAAGTGTCTGGCAATGGGTGACGTGACTTCTAATACTACCCCGAAGAATATATAAAAAAATTACCTTTTATACTTTCATGAAACTTTGAAGGCCCCTTTGTTACCTGCTCCCTGCCAAAGTAACCATGATCCAAACTTCATATGTCGCTAATCGTTCCTACCTCAGTAGGGGGTATGCGCAGAGAAACATTCAGCTTTTATAAAATAACGAAGGTCTGGCCGTCGCGGGCTCTTAGTCTATATTTGTATGACATGAAAATTGAAATGTGATGAACATGAAATTGGACATGGAAATTTTAGATTTTATTATAATTTTTGGAAGATTTTTGGAATTTGGAAAAAAGTTTGTTTTTTTGATTTTGTTATAGTTTTTGCAATAGTTTTAGCATTTTGATGAAAGTTACTGAATTTTTGGAACAGAAAAGAATTTTGGAAAGAATTTGAATTTTTGGAACATCTTTAGAATTTTGAAAAAGTTTAAATTTTTGATTTTATTATAATTTTTGGAATATTTTTGGATTTCTGAAAGAAATCTGAATTTTTGATTTTGTAATATTTTTCGAAAAGCTAAATGGAGAGGTTTTTGAGTAGTTTGCTGGGTATAGCATCTTTTCACTAAATTATGTTAATATATGTTAATATATATGTTATTATTTTCCGGCAACGAATTGATGTTTCGTGTTTGTTTTGTAATAAATTTCTAAGCAGAGCTAAAATATTTGTACTTTTTTACAAAGAGTTTTATGTTTGATATACATCGCTGCCGATAACTAAAAACAATGTCTCATATGTCAACATATGTCTCATAAAAGTATTATGCCGAAAACTATATCAAAATCCTTAACCCAAAGTAAAGAAAATCGTGGTGGGTGGCTTCAATGCTCAAATTGGTAGAAGTGTAGAGCTTAAAAACATATCGGCCCTAACAGCTTGCATCATACCAGTAACGATAACGGCTTTCACGCATTTGGCTAGATTGTATGAATATAATCTAGTTATTTCCAGCACTTTCTTCCCCTACAAGAGAATCGACAAAGCAACGTGGAAATCAAACGACAGAGGAACTGAAAATTAAATCGCTCATGTTATGATCTTCAAGAAACATTCTACAAGCGTAGCTGACGTTCAATCATACAGATATAGACACCGGTCATATGCTTGTCATCTTTAAGTACAAGTGCAACTTGTCATCTAGATTTAATAGACAAGCAAAAAAGACCATGCACTAGAATGTTGACGCATTTAAACATTCCGAAATGCTGAATAGATATCAGGAAATAGTGATGAAAAGCGTTTTCAAATTTCATTTGCGTCATTTTAAAAGTAAAACTTCTTTAGGCGCGATATGCCAAGTAACTCAAATCTTTTTTCGACGGAAGTAACGTTTTCAAACTGAAATTATGTTCAGTAAAATTGTGGGTTTTTTAATGTATGTTCACCGATTTTGATCTCGTTGTTGTTCTCTGGGATATCAAGGAATGTGAGTGTAGCTAAAAGTCATCGCAGATGATTAAACCATATGCTTGATTGAAACCAACGTAGAGTTGGTAAATCCTATAATGTTATATATGTCCAACATTTTTGCAGGACGATAAGAGGAAGCATTGGTCTGTGATTGAACGGTTGGAATTAAAACCACACTGATAGGTAGATTCGGTGAACGGAATGAGTCGAAAAAGTAAAACATTAGCGAGTATTTTATACATGCAGTGTTCAACAGTGCAATGCAACGATAATTTGCACACTCTTGACACTCGTCTTTTATGTGTCGGATCAAGGAACTTTGATTTAACAGATATTTTTCCTTGGCCCCAGATTGCACGAATCAGATCTTTTATCTTATATTTCTTTCAATGTTTTTTATCGTAAGATATCGTTGTTTTTTAAAAATATCGTTACCAGCAGTGCTAGGATGATATCCGGTCCATAATGCCTCCAACATGTTATTTGTCCCTTTATGCAAACAACTAAGCTGTCGGCATTAATCATAATGAAATTTAATTTCTTTGTCTGAACGTGTAAATGGAATTTAAACGTACACAAGTGAAAATATTATTGCTTTCAAATTTTAATGAAGACCATTTCAAATTTCAGATACGATATTTTATTCGACCCCGTTTGCCCTTAGTTTTAAAAGTTTTTTTTTTAAATTTACGAAGCTAGAAAAATTTTTTAGCGCCATGTTGCATCGCTATGAAAACTATGTAAAGCATGAAATGAGTTTTGTTGAAAGGATTTTTAAGGATATGAATACAAACCATTAATTTCTCTTGAATTGCTATAAATTTGTCAATGACAGTTAAATTTTTCAATTCATTTTCTTCAGTCGGAATAAAATTTAAATAAAGTTGATGACAAACTGCAAATATTTTTCTCATATTAGAACTGAAAAAAAAAGAAAGTTTTAGTTTCAAACAGTTCGAAGTATCGAAATAACATACTTTGAAATACTATTCGTCAATGGACGTTTACGTATTTGTTTAGTACTATATTCCAATAAATATATTCGCTCTTCAAGGAAATAAAGTTTTTTTGTTTGAAATTCGATAAGCTTTTTCTTCTCTATAAAATAAGAGTTTATTCTTTCAAGAATTTCATCGTGATGTTGTTTTATTGATTCATATAACCAAATTGTTTTGTTATGGTTAACTAAATAGGTAAATGATCGTTTTTTTAAATTATCCAACCCCTGGTTAAACGATATATTAAAAAATAGATTTGTTTATATAAAATATATATATACCAAGCTAAACCCACCAATTCAATATATTTATTTATACTTCCTTCCAACTTTAACTCGAACAAATTTTGTTGTCCAATTTCTTTTAATCGTGATATCAGTTTTGGTCCGATTGAAACAATTTTTTCAACTATTAAAGGTTTTTCAATGAAAATGTCTGTCATCTATAAATCAATAAAAAAATTGTATAAAAAACGTTAATTTGTTAGTGCCTGTAAGAAAATACTAACCATTTTAGCAATTTCGTTATTGAATTTCAACACAATCTCGTAATTATCTCTCCATTCTGAATCCATTAACAAAAAGCAATAGTTCTAAAGTCAAACATTCGATAAAATTTCGAAATTTTAATTTATTGCCAACGTTATACTTACTTGCATCCTCGAACGATCCAATAGCTGATTTCTTTTAGTTAAAACAGCTTCTATCAAACTATCGCACTTGCATTGCCCATCTACTCGTTTGATATAAAGAAGTTGTGTTTCTAGTTTCAATGGGTTAAGTTCCTCGATTTTGCTTAAAACGTTTTGTTGAACTTTAGATTTGGTATGGATGAAAAATGTTTCACAATTCTTGAGACAAAGTAAAAAAAATATTTAGTTTAGAAGTGGATCGTTTATGGGAGGAAATTGTCAAACTTCTACGTCAACGCTAGTGCTACAACGGTAAACAAGAAACAGGGGATGTAAGAAAAGGGTAGTAGAAAAACAAAGTTATTTTAAATAAAGCTTTACAACACTGCAATTTATTGGCGTCATAAAACTAAAGTGTTTGTTCTCGTTATTAGGGGCGTGGAAGAGTAACCGTTTGTTTTAGATCAAGTAAATTGCTATATAAACGTGTAAAAAGGTTAGGTTAACAATTAATTCAGTAAATTATTTGTGATATAACATCACCCCGATGGAAAATCTCTCATCAAGAATAATATAAGAACTGAATCTAAAAAATTATGGTGCAAATTATGAAACTTTTTGCAATCCATACAATTTTAGAGCGATCTAGTTTCGAACCAATGAGAAAATTTTAAACTTTAAAAAAGTTTATCATTCTCATCAGGGCTAGCCGACTAGATAAACTCTACCAAAAAATGTTAACGCTAATGATTATAAACCAAAAATTAGGTTACAACTCTAGCGAAGTGTAAAAACAAAAAATTTACATAAACATACATTTAATAAATTCAGGTTTAGTCAATTAATTTCTCTGGTGATCACTGTTTTGTTATACTCTAGATTTTCTAGTATTGAATAACAAAATTGTATCTGTGAGAAGAAGATGACTAGTCTTCACTTGTGTCTATTGACACATGATCAACAATTAATTCAGTAAATTATTTGTGATATAACATCACCCCGATGGAAAATCTCCCATCAAGAATAATATAAGAACTGAATCTAAAAAATTATGGTGCAAATTATGAAACTTTTTGCAATCCATACAATTTTAGAGCGATCTAGTTTCGAACCAATGAGAAAATTTTAAACTTTAAAAAAGTTTATCATTCTCATCAGGGCTAGCCGACTAGATAAACTCTACCAAAAAATGTTAACGCTAATGATTATAAATCAAAAATTAGGTTACAACTCTAGCGAAGTGTAAAAACAAAAAATTTACATAAACATACATTTAATAAATTCAGGTTTAGTCAATTAATTTCTCTGGTGATCACTGTTTTGTTATACTCTAGATTTTCTAGTATTGAATAACAAAATTGTATCTGTGAGAAGAAGATGACTAGTCTTCACTTGTGTCTATTGACACATGATCAACAATTAATTCAGTAAATTATTTGTGATATAACATCACCCCGATGGAAAATCTCCCATCAAGAATAATATAAGAACTGAATCTAAAAAATTATGGTGCAAATTATGAAACTTTTTGCAATCCATACAATTTTAGAGCGATCTAGTTTCGAACCAATGAGAAAATTTTAAACTTTAAAAAAGTTTATCATTCTCATCAGGGCTAGCCGACTAGATAAACTCTACCAAAAAATGTTAACGCTAATGATTATAAATCAAAAATTAGGTTACAACTCTAGCGAAGTGTAAAAACAAAAAATTTACATAAACATACATTTAATAAATTCAGGTTTAGTCAATTAATTTCTCTGGTGATCACTGTTTTGTTATACTCTAGATTTTCTAGTATTGAATAACAAAATTGTATCTGTGAGAAGAAGATGACTAGTCTTCACTTGTGTCTATTGACACATGATCAACAATTAATTCAGTAAATTATTTGTGATATAACATCACCCCGATGGAAAATCTCCCATCAAGAATAATATAAGAACTGAATCTAAAAAATTATGGTGCAAATTATGAAACTTTTTGCAATCCATACAATTTTAGAGCGACCTAGTTTCGAACCAATGAGAAAATTTTAAACTTTAAAAAAGTTTATCATTCTCATCAGGGCTAGCCGACTAGATAAACTCTACCAAAAAATGTTAACGCTAATGATTATAAACCAAAAATTAGGTTACAACTCTAGCGAAGTGTAAAAACAAAAAATTTACATAAACATACATTTAATAAATTCAGGTTTAGTCAATTAATTTCTCTGGTGATCACTGTTTTGTTATACTCTAGATTTTCTAGTATTGAATAACAAAATTGTATCTGTGAGAAGAAGATGACTAGTCTTCACTTGTGTCTATTGACACATGATCAACAATTAATTCAGTAAATTATTTGTGATATAACATCACCCCGATGGAAAATCTCCCATCAAGAATAATATAAGAACTGAATCTAAAAAATTATGGTGCAAATTATGAAACTTTTTGCAATCCATACAATTTTAGAGCGATCTAGTTTCGAACCAATGAGAAAATTTTAAACTTTAAAAAAGTTTATCATTCTCATCAGGGCTAGCCGACTAGATAAACTCTACCAAAAAATGTTAACGCTAATGATTATAAACCAAAAATTAGGTTACAACTCTAGCGAAGTGTAAAAACAAAAAATTTACATAAACATACATTTAATAAATTCAGGTTTAGTCAATTAATTTCTCTGGTGATCACTGTTTTGTTGTCAAATAATTTACTGAATTAATTGTTGATCATGTGTCAATAGACACAAGTGAAGACTAGTCATCTTCTTCTCACAGATACAATTTTGTTATTCAATACTAGAAAATCTAGAGTATAACAAAACAGTGATCACCAGAGAAATTAATTGACTGAACCTGAATTTATTAAATGTATGTTTATGTAAATTTTTTGTTTTTACACTTCGCTAGAGTTGTAACCTAATTTTTGGTTTATAATCATTAGCGTTAACATTTTTTGGTAGAGTTTATCTAGTCGGCTAGCCCTGATGAGAATGATAAACTTTTTTAAAGTTTAAAATTTTCTCATTGGTTCGAAACTAGATCGCTCTAAAATTGTATGGATTGCAAAAAGTTTCATAATTTGCACCATAATTTTTTAGATTCAGTTCTTATATTATTCTTGATGGGAGATTTTCCATCGGGGTGATGTTATATCACAAATAATTTACTGAATTAATTGTTGATCATGTGTCAATAGACACAAGTGAAGACTAGTCATCTTCTTCTCACAGATACAATTTTGTTATTCAATACTAGAAAATCTAGAGTATAACAAAACAGTGATCACCAGAGAAATTAATTGACTAAACCTGAATTTATTAAATGTATGTTTATGTAAATTTTTTGTTTTTACACTTCGCTAGAGTTGTAACCTAATTTTTGGTTTATAATCATTAGCGTTAACATTTTTTGGTAGAGTTTATCTAGTCGGCTAGCCCTGATGAGAATGATAAACTTTTTTAAAGTTTAAAATTTTCTCATTGGTTCGAAACTAGGTCGCTCTAAAATTGTATGGATTGCAAAAAGTTTCATAATTTGCACCATAATTTTTTGGATTCAGTTCTTATATTATTCTTGATGGGAGATTTTCCATCGGGGTGATGTTATATCACAAATAATTTACTGAATTAATTGTTGATCATGTGTCAATAGACACAAGTGAAGACTAGTCATCTTCTTCTCACAGATACAATTTTGTTATTCAATACTAGAAAATCTAGAGTATAACAAAACAGTGATCACCAGAGAAATTAATTGACTAAACCTGAATTTATTAAATGTATGTTTATGTAAATTTTTTGTTTTTACACTTCGCTAGAGTTGTAACCTAATTTTTGGTTTATAATCATTAGCGTTAACATTTTTTGGTAGAGTTTATCTAGTCGGCTAGCCCTGATGAGAATGATAAACTTTTTTAAAGTTTAAAATTTTCTCATTGGTTCGAAACTAGGTCGCTCTAAAATTGTATGGATTGCAAAAAGTTTCATAATTTGCACCATAATTTTTTAGATTCAGTTCTTAGGTTAGGTTAGTTAGGTAAAATTTCACACCTTTTAGATCTTCCCATTACATCCCACTCTTCAATAGTCACTTTAACTTTATTCCTTGGAATATATGTGTGAGAACTTTGTAAATAAAAAAATCACCTAATATTTTTAGCTGAACCATCGTTTTTGTTTAATTTATTGAAATTAACTTTTATAATTTATTCATTATAGCATTATAGGATAGCCTTTCCCCTTTTCTTTTTGTTTAATTAGTTATTTTGGGTTATTTATTTTCTAACTCTTAGGTGTTATAAAAACACATAAACTTAAAATAAACTATTGTTTATCTACATTTCAATATGAGATGAATTTAATTTAGACCAGGGTCGATAATTTTTGTAAACAAAAAAAATAATAGTAGGATCAAACCCATTAGAAAAGGAGGAGAATATTATAAAAATGAAAGGAAAAATAATTTACGGGCGATCTGTGGTCGGGAAGGGGAAGGGGTGAGTATTTAAGGGTAAAAAACGGTTTATCTTGATTTCCAGCAAAACTAAAAGTCCTATGGGAAAAATTTGAATGGCAAAGTTGTAGGTAATAAAAAGATCTGAAACTTTGATTTAGGCACTTTTTTCACATAACCTCAAAATTTATGTGAAAAATTCAAAAAACCAAGGTTTTGGTTTTTTATTCTTATCTTTTACAAAAAATTTTTTTTTTTCACGAAATTTGGTGAAAACTTACCTTTTTATGTCCCAAATACGCTGTAATTTATTTGATTTGAAATATTTATTTTCTCACCTTATTTTGAATTAATATCGAAAAAGCACCCTAATTTTCAATCGAAAATTCACCCGTCAAAATATCAGCTTTTTTCAAAAAGTTGGTATGCTTTCTGTTCGTTGAAATCTCTATTTTCCAATGATGAAAAAAAAAATATTTTACTATAGTAAATCTTCTCAGAAAATGTAAAAAATGAAATGAATTTTCGATTGAAAATTAGGGTGCTTTTTCGATATTAATTCAAAATAAGGTGAAAAATAAATATTTCAAATCAACTACAGCGTATTTGGGACATAAAAAGGTAAGTTTTCACCACATTTCGTGAAAAAATTTTTTTTTGTAAAAGATAAAAATAAAAACCCAAAAACTTGGTTTTTTGAATCGAAAATTCAATTCATTTTTTGCATTTTCTGAGAAGATTTACTATAGTAATAAATTATTTTTTTTTCACCATCGGAAAGTAAAAATTTCAACGAACAGAAAGCATACCAACTTTTTGAAAAAAGCTGATATTTTGACGGGTGAATTTTCGATTGAAAATTAGGGTACTTTTTCGATATTAATTCAAAATAAGGTGAAAAAATACATATTTCAAATCAAATAAATAACAGCGTATTTGGGACATAAAAAGGTAAGTTTTCACCAAATTTCGTGAAAAAAAAAATTTTTTGTAAAAGATAAAAATAAAAAACCAAAAACTTGGTTTTTTGAATTTTTCACATAAATTTTGAAGTGATGTGAAAAAAGTGCCTAAATCAAAGTTTTACATCTTTTTATTACCTACAACTTTGCCATTCAAATTTTTTCCATGGGACTTTTAGTTTTGCCGGAAATCGAGTTAAACCGTTTTTTACCCTTAAAAACTCACCCCTTCCCCTTCCCGACCTCAGATCGCCCGTAAATTATTTTTCCTTTCATTTTTATAATATTCTCCTCCTTTTCTAATGGGTTTCATCCTACTCTTATTTTTTTTCACTTTTTATTATTTTTAATGGCTTCTACCCTGGTCTAATTGGAATACTAACTTAATTGAATTATTTAATTGCATTCCGTAATATCTTAATTTAATTTGAACACTATAACTAACTCCAAAAAAAATTTCCAGCTCACTGACAACTAACTTCACTCTTCCAACCACCAACAGTTTCAATTCCCAAACCCCAACTGCCTAACTTAAAAACAATTGGCACGAGCCAAAGAATATTGTCAGCATAAATTTCTTTTTTTCTTTGTAAAAAAATGATTTATTTAATATTTTTGTTCGTTCTTGTGAGTTTTCCCTAATTAAGCGAAAAAAAAACAGAAAATAAATAGAAATTTAATACAGGTTTCCGGTAAGGTTTAGATGTACTTGTACGGTATGTTTGAAATACTTGTGACAACACATATGGGTTGAAAATATTATACTATTTTCTAAGAAGTCAATAGTATATTACTATAGGACGGAAAATGGAAGTACATCTGATTAGGTATATCCTGACCATTACATCTAACCACTTTTTTCCTTCTCGTTAAACATAATTTGTTTTCAACCCTATACTGGTCCCGAATTATTTTAAATTTATCACAACTGAAATGGAAAATATTAAATAGAGAGTACGTACTATCTACTCATGAAAAGAGTAGAACAATTTATCCCGAAGAAATTTGTTTCTTTGTGTAAATTGACAATATTTATAGGAGTAAACCGTTGTATAAAAATTAAATGACAAATCTCTGATATTATTCAAATAAGATCTGGTGATTCATAAGGTGATGAACTCGTTTAAAAGAATCTAAAAAAAATTGCACGCAAATCTAAATATTGGTGACAACAAAATCGAGGCAAATTACAAATACCTCCGTTCTGTCTGTTGAGTGTTACCGCAGCTTACATATCACGTCATATGAACAATTCATTGTCCAAGCTACTAAAACCCAGTATAGAATTCGAATGAATATTAAAGTCACACAACTTATTGTGATGTAGTTGGATTTTATATCAAACCGGACTAGAAGTCTTAGTCATATAGAAGGCCTTCATACTAAGATCTTTGTGCTATAGGATCTCAAAACTATAAATGGAAGCAAATTTCAAAGACATCAAAATTTCATCAAGGAATGCAATCACCAGAGAACGAAAGAAAAGATAAAATAGATTTAATTTATTTTAACCTGTTTTTCTTTGCTGTTTTGCGAAAACCTTTACCGATGAGATAGTGTAAGTTTAACTTTTCGGCTTATGTCAGATTTCCTTGTAGACTAGGGATAACCTTATGGTTTTACTGATCACGCATTACTATGGTTTCATATTTTCAGTGCTTGTTTAACAGAGAAGTCAGCGTATTGTAGTTTTCTCAATTGTGTAAGTGCAAGCGGTTTTGGTAAACAAACGACTCTTCTCTGGTATGTCAGTTTTAAAAGCGTGAAATGCCATTTCGATAATGTAACTTGTAAGTAAAAGCAAACTATGTTGATCAACAAGTACCGACGATCGATCTGTACCAAATTTGCTTATTGCTACAATGGATACTACGCATACCTCACGGAGCATTGTCAGTCTTTGATTTTTGGGAGTACATATTACTAAAATACTGATCAGATTTTTTAGTGGTTACTTTTAATAATTGTATAAACATTTACCTTTACGAATTCATCAAACTCGTTCAAAAACTGTTCCTCTAAGGCTTGTTTCCGTAACAAATTCAATAAATTTTCTCGTATGTAGTACATGATAAATTTTTTCTTTGTTGTTTCACGGAAAAATATTGTGTCTCTAGAGGAAACAAAAAATATTTAACTAAACAAATTTATTTTGTTTACCGAATTTAACGATTAATTACGATTTAACACAAAACTTCCTCATATTTGGACGATATCGTAGATCGTGTATATAATAGTTGTCCCACTCTGTACTCAATCGATGAAAAAACTTATCTTTTTCTCCCAACTTTTCATTATCGAAATCAGTTGCATTGACTTGTAAACGATTTCGAATCCCATGACGACCTCTTACCAAACTCGAATAATGCTTTGATTCTTGTTTAACTAAAATCAAAAGAACATATGAACTAAAAACGCATAAATATAAGTCAAATAACTGTACTAACATTTCCATGCTGAACGAAATTTCTCCATCAAATATGGATCGGTGTAAAATGGACCAATTAAATCATCAACTTTTGTGCAAGTAGTACGATATACTTTATATCTCCTAAATAATGATTTCGGTTTATAAGTTTTTCTGATATTAATCGGATGTCGAAATTTTGTACTCTTTTTTAATGCAGGTTCCATTTTTGTTGTAAAACTTCTTCGTTTGGCTTCATTCGTTGAGATTTTTTTATATTCGTTCACTTTTTCTAATGTTTTGAATTCACGAAAAGTTGTCCTTTGTTTTGAGGCCTAAGGTAAGAAAAGTATAATTAATAAGCCGCAGGAGGGATCGATTTTGATCGATTATGATCAATGTTGATCTACGGGTCTGACTACCCTGCGTACTCCAGTCCCTGCCATTGACATATGAGTTAGCGTGAGATATCACATACCACTGGCAATGGCAGGAGATGTCATTAGCCAAGATGATATCTTAGGGTGCTGGCGGACGAACTTTAATTAGTCAACGGCAGCACTTCCAGTCTTAGCTGGGCAGCGTTCCGTAGCGGTACCGCTCATTAGCTCTTCCGAGGAATCGAACCAACACGTAGTTATGTGTGGGCTTTGTGCCTCGATTGAAGTGGTGGGCGGTGCGTCTGGGGTGCGCTGCATCAGCTGGATTATTGGCATTTAGTTTTGTTTTGTTTTCTGCAAATTTCTCACAATTTGTTTTTCACTTATTATTTTGTTATTATTTCTTCATCTTATCATGAAATATTGGCATATGTCATATTTTGTAGTATGATAGGATTTTTTACTTAGTTATGCATTTTAAAATAAAACACAAAAAAATAAAATAAACATTTTGATATATATATGGCAGTACAACCGAAAAAAAATAAGTCTGCAAGTGGTAAAGCAAATTTGCGCAATCCACCCGCCCATAAAGCGGCATGTCCACGGAATTTGCAGGGACAAAACATATATGAATCAATAAAAAATTTTAAAATCCATGTTCAAAACATCTGCGGATTGAACGCTAACCATGACCACGTGCAACATCATCTTGAGCACGACAAACCGAACATTCTATTCCTTACAGAAACACAAGTTTCTGAAAATTTTCTCTTTATAGAATCGCTTAATTCCAAATATAGGCTCGAATCAGCTTTCAAACTCCATCAGGGCGTATGCGCATTCATTCATGAGAGTGTTGCGTACACGCGCTTTCCAAATTTTGAACTACACGGTGACGGCTTCAATACAATGGTTTTAAAGATTTGTCTTCCAGAAATGACTTTTTTTACAATAGCTTTATACCGGTCCCCCAACAAACGTAACCCAAACTTTTTTAATATACTGACAAAAATTATGGACGAGATTAGAGCAAAGTCCCCTAATTGTGAAGTTATCGTTACCGGTGACTTCAACGTCCACAACAAATCATGGTTGGAATTCTCCAAATCGACCGACGATGTTGACAATAGTGGAAAACTGGCAGAAATTTTTGCCGCGTCTCAGGGCCTATTCCAAATTGTAAAAAGCCCGACTTTCACTCCCCGTAATGGCGGTGATAATAGTTTTCTACTAGATCTCTATCTTACCACAATGCCAGATATTACGAGTGTCGATGTTGCGAAAGGTAGTATTGGAAATTCTGATCATTATTTAATCTCATCAGTTATCAAAACTGATTTACTTAAAACTACAGCTCCCAAACCCCGTAAAATATTTCACTACTCAAAAATGGATAAGAGTGGTCTTCAAAATTTTTTCCATGGTTTCCCTTTCGACCGTCATTGTTTTTACACTGACAATGTAAATGTTTCTGCTCAAAACTTTACAGAAACCATCCAATTTGCTATAAATAAATTTGTCCCTTTCTCCATAGTAAAACCCAAACAAAAATACTTGTATTCGAAAGCTGCCAAAACGGCACTTAGAAACAAACGTAGATCATTTAATATTTGGATTCATAACAAAACTCCCACTAATCGATCCCAATATCTAAAGGCCAACAAAATATCTAATCAGATTATCTCAAACGAAAAGTCCGAAATTGACAGAGCGAAAGCCTCAAAACTTACGTCTATGTCTGTTTCTGACAAGAGTTTCTACAGTGCCATTAATTCTTTAAATTCTGGTACAAAATTTTCTATTCCCCCTATTATTGATGGTGATTTAATCGTCAATGATCCCGCAAGAAAAGCTAACTTGTTCGCTGTACGCTTTGCTCTGAACTCCACTGTTTTGGAAACTCCTAAAGAAATACCCCAAATCCAGTCTTCAGGAGTTAATATGAATGAACTTCACTTCAAACCCAAAATAGTCGCTAAACTTTTAAAGGGGTTAAACATCAACAAAGCATCAGGAATGGACAATATTCCACCCATTATTTTAAAAACCTTTTCCAAAGAACTTGCACCAACTTTAACTAAAATATTCTACCAATCCTACAAATCTGGTATATTTCCCTCGTGCTGGAAGTTGGCAAATGTCCAGCCCGTCCCCAAAAAGGGACCAAAATCCGATATCTCAAATTATAGGCCAATAGCTTTACTATCGGTCCTATCCAAAGTCTATGAGCATTATATTAATACACATATTTCAAAATTTCTGGAAGAAAATCATTTAATATCCGACAGCCAATACGGTTTTCGAAACAAAAGATCAACTACCGATCTATTAAACTATGTAGCGCATTGTTGGAACAGCATACTTGATAAAGGTGGTGAAACATACGTTATCGCTTTAGACATCTCCAAGGCATTCGATCGAGTCTGGCATGCCAACTTAATCAACAAGCTCGTTGCGTACGGTTTTCATCCCAATGTTGTGAAGCTGATTCAAAATTTTCTATCCGGCCGATACATTTCGGTAACCTTAGACGGATATTCTTCTGAGTCTAAACTAATTAACGCTGGTGTACCCCAAGGCTCAGTATTGTCCCCAACCCTATTTTTGATTTATATCAACGAATTGTTGAAAATCACCAGCAACCCAATAAATAGTTTTGCAGATGATAGTACTCTGCACAAGTCGTTCGAGCCCCTTCCTTCAAAAGGTAAAATGCACGAACGAATTAATCCTGCCCGGAGAGACGCTGCCATAAACGTGAACAAAGACCTGAATAAAGTCGCCGACTGGGGTGACCAAAACCTTGTCAATTTCAACTCCACCAAAACACAGCTGTTGATTGTTTCCAGATTAAAGACCGAGTTCCCCAAAGATATTTTATTTAGTATGTGTGATGAACCAATAGGTGAATGTAAAAACATTCGTTTATTGGGTGTCACAGTTTCAAATGACCTACTCTGGAACGATCATGTAATGGCGATGGCAAAAAGCGCGTCTAAAAAACTCGGCCTCCTAAATAGATGCAAAAAATTTTTCACTCCATACCAATTGCTCCATGTTTATAAGTCCTATATTCGTCCCTGTATGGAGTACTGCTGTCAAGTTTGGGGTGCTGCCTCTGTTTCCATCTTGGCCCTCTTGGACTCTGTTCAAAAGCGAGCTATACGAATTGTAGGTGATCGAACTTTGACATCACAACTTGATTCCCTACAACATCGTCGCACTGTTGCTGACCTCGTTGTTTTTTACAAATATCGTCATCAGCAGTGCTCAGATGAAATCAGCGGCATCATGCCTCAAACTTATTCTTACCCCCGTTCCACTCGGCAATCGGCTGCCGCAACCAGTGAAACGGTAAAGATCCCGCGCTGTCATACTGGCAGATCGCAGAGAGACTTCTTTGTCCGAACTGCGTACAAATGGAATAGTTTGCCGGAACACTTAGTCTCAGGTGGCTTCAACCCGCAGATGTTTAAAAAAAAGCGTTAATCTACACCTCAGAACGCCAGTTGTTGTGGGACCCAGGTCTAGACCTAGGTCTTAAAAGGTATTTATGTGTTGTTGTGACACATATTCTAAACCCTATTACACAACACATTTTATTAAAAAAAAAAAAAAAAAATATAATGCCATGCTGATTTTAAGAAAAAAATCCATCTCATTCATATCATAACAGAATCATTCTTCTGGCTCATCAGACAGACACAAGTTTTTGTTCTGTTAACTCTGTTAATAACATCAATGACTTCTTAATTGTTTCTTGAAGAAAACAGCATATTATTGAGTATAAAGCTAAACAAATATCATAACCGTTAATTACATAACATACCGCCAGCTTTTCTTCGTACAACTGTTTTTGTTTAAAATATTGATCTTGGATATATTGTAAATATTTTTCCTTAACTGGTGTCATTTTAAATGCTAAAACGCGTTTAACTTTTGTTGCCATTTTTTTTAATGAAAATTTACTTTTCTTAAAAATTTCCTCGTCAAGTTTATCCAAATTAACTTTCCTTCCAATTTTTTCTGCCGCAACGGTACGATCATACCATAACATTGTTATGCGTCGTAATCCATCACGTTTAAGATATTTATTCTTAAATCTATCAGTTTTCCTTTTTTGTTTCGTTTTGACAGTTGGTATGCAAAAATATGGTGTTTTGATTAATGCTAATGTTTTTATATTTTCAACACTTTCGTCGGATGAGTATTCACCAGATGGTGGCATCGGTAGCCTCATATGATTTAATCTAGCCCGTCGTATTGCTTTTTTACGATACTTATTCTGTTTGTATTCTCTTTGATATCGATCAACCATTGTCAAAGGTATACCAAACTTGGTTTTATTGTTCGTATATATATCTGGTTTTGCAATTTTTGAAAACGGGCCATACAAATATCCGCCAAGTTTTTTGATTTTCCTATGTCGAATTTTCACTTTAACTTTTCCATCCTCGCCAATACTTTCTTTTTCTTCATCATAATTGTCATCACAACCAACAATAATGGAAAGCTTTCGATCCAATTCAGGATTTGAAATTCGTTTTAATGATCTTGTACTTTCGTCAAGCTTAATTTGTTCGACTTTTGCTTTATACTTTTTTCGAACTTCCTTCGCCCAATCTCGAAAATGGATTTCATCCTTATCAAATTCATATCGTAGATTCATTCGATTTAATTCATTATCTATGATAGTTTTTGTCATTTTTTTGATTTCTTGTTTGTCATAAAAATATTTAATGTCGCTATCATTTATTATCGTATCTAGTATTTTGTTGGTGGGGATGTGAGATATTTTTTTTGGTAAGTAGTTTTTTGAGTCTTTTATCGTGTAAATTGAGGTGGATGATTCTGAACCAGAAGGGGTATCTATGTTATCAGCGGCTTTAGTTTTATCGACGACCTTTTTTAGATCGGGGCGTTGTTTGTGGGTCGATGCTAGAAGAAAAAGAAAGTGTTATTAGTGTTACTCCACTTTTTAAAGACAAAAAATCTGTCGATTAGCAAATTTCGAGAGGAGTGGTTTGACGTCAAACTGGAATCGGTTACAGTAAAGCATATACCAAGTCGACCAAGAACCGTGCTTGAATCCCTACAAAACTCGAAAACCAGAACCCGTAGATGCCGAAACGTTTTCTAGGAAGCACGGAACTGCCTGAAGTGATGGTTTGATAAGCAAGCTTTGACTGAAAGAATACAGAAAGGATGAAGGTGAGGTTATGTTAGAGAATTGTTTTAGTTTTTTGTCCCTAAATTGGTTAAGGATGCTTTTTCTATATGCTAAAAACCATATCGCCTCAAACTGACGCTGCCAATAGTGACGGAGGTATCTATATCATATATTCATTATGGTGTGTGACAGTGTGAGGCTGAGAAGCCTGTTGTTAAGATTGTGTAAGTTACAGTTGTGTTACAGCTGTGGTAAGGATTGTTCTTATATTTTTGATAATTCCAAATTCAAGTTTTTCTATACTTGTAGACATCGTTACGGTCTGTTATGGCGTTATGGCAAACACAACAGTGTTGGTCCTGAAGGTTGACAATCAAAATTTCATGCTTATCTCAGTTTACAGCTTAAAAGTATTATTAGTCGTATTATCTCCAAAAGTATTATCTCCAGCGACTGAACGGTCAGTGAATTACCACCTAGACAAAGTCTCTGGAACTCCCACAATAGATAAACAACTGCCTGGTCTGCTCTCGGATAGAATGGGTTACCCATAATATCTTTAGTAAGGACAGTAAGGCTTTTGCAATGCAAATCGTTAGTGTAGGAAAACTTTGCGGACTAGCGTTACAAAGTTTAGGTCCTTTTAGTTTGTTGGAACAAATGGCATTATTCCTTGTGAAAATTCAACAAACCATTGACCTGACCATGTCCTGGCAAGTGTCATTTTCATTTTCAACTAGTGATATGAACCTATCAAGGAAATCGAATAAGGCAAACGTAATCTTTAAACTTAAGCCTTAAAGTTTAAACAGGCGCTTCTTTCCAGTCCTATATTGACTTTCGTCGTATTAATATATGTACTCTTATATCTTGCAAACACTGAAAAGATTTCAATCGGATATAAGGTTGTCAGCAGCCCAACATCCATGTTGAGATATCCATACTCATCCATATTCAGATCAACATCCATATTCAGATTTCTAACACAATATTACAACTAAAATTCTGTCTAAGTGCACTTTTCCGACATTTTTGTTTTCACAATATACATTTTTGGCAAGTATGAAAAACAATATTGCTAAAAAATGCGGAACTATACAGTGTGAACCATTTAACTTGGCACAACCCAATATCTTCCAAACAACGCAATTTTGAAAATTTTGAAATTTTTTTTTTGGATAGGCTTCATAATGTTATTATTTATTTTTTATTAAGATGAAGATTCCAGATCTTCTAATGGACCACCACTTTTTCTTAAATTGAGACCTATTTTTGTGCCAAGTTAAATGGTTCGAACGGTTTTCCGGAAACAAATTTCATAATATTGTCGATGGAGAAGGGATGCGCAAGTTTGTTATGTAGTTTTACCATCATTGTAGTAAAGTGGTAAATGTAATGCACATAATAAAAAAAAGACGGCAAAATGTACTAAGGCAGAATTTGCGTTGTAGTAGAGAAATATGCAAAGACTCCTCACATTTTTGTCATTCTATTCAAAACTTGGTTTGGGTTGTATGTTAACCTAAAAGTAGCACTAATAATGAAATAAATCGAACATTTGGCCAGAACACTGAAATTTTATATAGAAATTTAGAAAACAAACATTTTAGAAATTATTCTTTTAAGGATGTATAGATAGTCAAATCGCGTAGTACATCTAATAAAATTTCAAACAAATTATTATGTTAAAATTTCAATACAGGAATGCTTTTTATCGATTACAACAATTTTCTATGATAGAATATTTCCAAAATATTGTATAATTTCATAATACTAAAAAATATGTGTCTCTAATTTGACTACCGCTACTATATGGAGAAGCAAATCTAGCAACGTCGCAGTCAGTCAAATATATTTATTATTTTAATTTAAAATTATTTTGTTTTATTGTTGCGTGTCCTGTAGGAATAAATAAATATATTTATTATTTTATTTTAAAATCTGATTGTCACGATATCTTATTATGATCAAGAACGATGAAAAAAGACTTCTCTTTGATCGACCCACACAACGTTGCCAGATTTTCTTAATGAAAATGGCGGTTAGCTTTCCTTTGTACGCAGCAAATTTTATAAATTTTTAAATTGAATATTTACGTCTGATTGCCGGTGACACCGCTATTTTTTGGGCTCAAAAAATCATAAATCGCACAGAGAAACTGAACGAAAGTTTTTTTTTCGGATGTCTTTGCAAGAACATTCTGAATTTTTAATTTTTCTAACAAATTTTGATACTTCCGCCGCATATAACATAGAGTGAATGATAACTTTGAAATTGATTACTTCGCGAAAATTGTCGGTGAGATCTAAATTTTTTGACTCCAATCGATGAAGGAACGTTTATTCTGTACTATATTTAAAAATCCGACGTAAATCTTTGATTTCATAAATGTTATATACACCCTTAAGCGAAAAAAATTAATGTTATTATATATATTTTTTTTTTTTTCAAATAAATAATGTTATGTTATAGGGTTTACAATATGTGTCACAACAACACATAAATACCTTTTAAGACCTAAGTAGGTTCCACAACAAATTGCGCTCTAAGGTGTTGATAAACGCATTTTTTAAACCTCTGCGGATTGAAACCACCTGAGACTATGGATTTCGGCAAACTATTCCATTTGTATGCAGTTCAGACAAAGAAGCCTTTCAGTGATCTGTTGACAGCGTGGGATCTCGACAGTTTGACTGCTTGCGCTAGCTGATTGCCGAGTGAAACGGTGGTAAGAATAAGTTTGAGGCATGATATTGCGGGTTTTATCTGAGCACTGGTGATGACGATATTTGTAAAAAACCACTAGGTTAGCAACAGTGCGACGATGTTGTAGGGGATTAAGTTTTGATGTTAAATCTAAATCACCCACAATTCGTATAGCCCGCTTTTGAACAGAGTCCATGAGGGTCAAGATAGAAACAGAAGCAGCACCCCAAACTCGACAACAGTACTCCATACAGGGACGAATATAGGACTTATAAACCTGGAGAAATTGGTATGGAGTAAAAAATTTTTGCATCTATTTAGGAGGCCGAGTTTTCTATTTCATTTTAGAGCTTTATGATTATTACTGGTGTTCCTTTTAGTTAAACTTGCTATCCGAAATCCGAACCAAGTTTTAAATAGAATGACAACAATGTGAGGTGCCTTAGATGATTTTACTTATACAGTTTAAATTCTGTCTTACACTTTTGTGACATGTTTTTAACAAGATATATTTTTGACAAATTTAAAAACAATATTGCCAAAAAATGTGAACCTATAACATAGAAAATTGCATGTTAGATAAAATTCTTGGTTTGAATTTTATTTTAAATTTGTTGAATTTAGGAAAATAATTAACTAAAGATTTCTAAAAATTGATTATGATTCAAAGAAAAGATCTCTTAAATGATGAATACCCTGTTGATGAATAGATCCTTAATTTTGTTGTATCTTTACTATCTTTCGAAATGATGAAATCGAAAACAAAATTGAGTACAAACAAAATCCTCGATATCTAAATCTGCTTGATTTTTTAGCACAGAAAAAATCGTGAGCTTATAGTTTTTGCAATAAAAACTCAATATAAAAAATATGGAGGGGCTGAAATCTCACAGCTCTGAGATATCAAGACTTCGGTCTGGGTAAAGGATTTTGATATAGTTTTCGGCAAAAAACTTTTACGAGGACATGGTTTTTAGTTTTGGGTAGCGATGTATATCAAACATAACTCTTTGTTAAAGTACAAGTATTTTTTATATCTGTTTAAAAATTTATTACAAAACTAACACGAAACATCAATACGTTGCCGGAAAATTATAATCAAAATTCCAAAAATATTGTTAAATTAAATAAAATCAAACTTTTTCAAAATTCTAAAAATATTCTAAAAATTAGAATGAAATCAAATATTTAAACTTTTTCTAAATTCCGATAATATGCCAAAAATTCTTAAAAATTCGAACTTTTCCAAAATTCTAAAAATATTGCAAAAATTATTACAAAATCAAAAATACAAACTTTTTCAAAATCCCAAAAATATTTCAAAAACTATAACAAATTCAAAAATTTCCATGTCCAATTTCATTACTTCGTTTTCAATTACATTTACGTCATAAAAACAAAATAAATAAAATTATTTTTTGACACACTTGACAACATTTTTTTGACAAACTTATAATGCCATAATTCTCAATAATAATAATAAAACCGAAGTAGTTTCATTTCAAACAAACAATTTTTTTTCCAAAAAATTGGGTAAAAAAATAAATAAAAATCTTTCTTTTGACACACTTGACAACATTTTTTTGACAAACTTATAATGCAATAATCTAGTTTTTGATCTCACACACTCAGAAAAATAAATCCTATTAAATAGGTAAAAAGACGACTATTAATTTTATAAGACAGTAAATAATATGAAAATACTTTAAAAGTAATAGTTTTTGCAGAAATTAAGGTATAGAATTAAAATGATTGTTCCTATTACATATTTAATAGTACATACGATTATTTTAATTACAAAACCTATTATTTTTTTCTGTTTATAATTTCAAATTTAAAAGACAGTCCTCATACATTTAATAAGAGCACATTTTTATTTAATAATAGTTCTAATTAGGGTTTCTAAATATCCGACCTATTTGATTATCCGGATATCGAATGCATAAACAATAAATTATCCGGATAATCCGGATATCCGGATAATTAAACAATAAATAAAACATGTTTTTTACTTTGCGGTATTTAAATCATTTATGTATATTTTTCATGTATCTATATTAATTAATTTTTATACATAGTCAAAAAATAACAAAAAAAATAGTAACAAATCATAAATAATAATAATAAAAAAATAAAATCATTGATAAATTTACTTAAATTAATGAAGTTATTGATGCATTTATAAAAATGCATATTTTAGAAAAATTATTGCAATAATTAATTAATTATTACAATGTCTCGAAATTGAGTCGAGTTCTAATTTTTGTCCTGGTAAGACCAGCAATTGAAAATACCCGCTCCGTTGCGTCGATGTAGGTTTTATTGGTAATAATACGCAATATAGAATATTTAAATCGTCAGTCCTTTTTTTATAATTATTTAAATAAATGAAATCTTTTTTCAGCAATATGGACTTCATTCTGCTTCTCAACATGAGTAATTAAAGCAATAGCATTCTCAAGTACTTTCTGCAGTCACGATTTCTTATACAAACATCACTACTTAGACTTTCTTCATCTTCACTTTCAATAGTAATTTCATTAGTGATTTCCTCAGAGTCATAATTTAGAAGTACAGCTCTCATAAACTTTAAAAAAATAGCCAACACTTCAGATTTTATTGACAGGGCCACAAGTTTATAAAACATTATTTTTTTAAAATTAATATAGCATTAAATAAATATTAGTAAAATATCTTTACACTGCAGATTCACGAAGTGTTTCATAAAATATTCAATGATTACAGTTTTCAAAACATTAAAGTTGTAAATAAATTTTTAAAACTTGTAGTCACTTCACTGCACTAACAAACTTTGCAACGCAAGTTAATAGTTATTTGAACTTTTCAACGCAATTTGATTATTTTTTTACAAAATAAAGGGTTTTTAATATTCGGATAGTTACAAAAAAGTATCCGGATAATCGAATAGTCAAAATATGGTCGAATAATCCGGATAATTCGATATCCGGATATCCGGATTAGAAACCCTAGTTCTAATAACATAAAATTTAGCCTGAAATAATATGACTTCCTTTTAATTTGGTTTATGGTTATATGATTTTAATATTAATTTAATAGTAAGTGGAACATTAATTTTTTAATAGTTGTAATATCTTCAAAACAATCCTTATTAATTATTATTTTTAAAGGATTATCACATTAATATCTAAAATTTTAAAGGATTTAGCATGAAAAAAATAATTGTATGTGGTCTACCGTTATGTTTTCTGTTTCGTGATTAGTCGACTAAATGTAATAGACCTAGAATTTTTGCAAAAATCAATTTCATTATGCGTGCGGTTTTCAAATGGTATAGTTAAGTGCTTTTAAAAGTGAAAAAGTGGTTTGAAACTAATTTAATTAATAAAAAGAGTTTTTTTTAATAATAATTAAAGTTTGAATATCAATTAAAGTGAGTATAGTTTATTAATTATCTGTAAATAGTCAACAATTTTGATTATTCGTGGAACCTAACATTTTCCTTGTTTTAGTAATTTATATGTGCATGTGTTGCAAATGTTTTAAGTTTTAAAGTAGAATCACGCCCATTGATAGCATTTCACTGCTCTACCGATTACTGCTCTACTGATTTTATTTAAATAATTTAATTTCAAAATAGATATTGTTGCTTGACTTATTTATCTTTCAAATTTATAGTATCCCTGTTACGATTATCAAATATTATAAGTTAATAAAACGGATTTATTTTTCATACAACTTTATTTTAAAATATTTATCTTTAATGACTCCGCTTCAGGAACAACTATATTCGCTCGGGTAATAAAAAGCCATTTTGCTCTCTTGGTACACAAATAATTTTTTACGATATCACATTAAATAGATTTATAAAATTCCTCGTGAGAGGGCTGTTAATGATAAATTTTGATAAATTGTTTTTCCTATTGTAATAGTTTTCACAATTTTCCATTCGTTGTAGAAAGTTCAAACGCTGATGCAATGTCAGACGATGAGTCCGTTGATAGGGAGGACGCAGTTGTTTGGTTAGCCCATAAGACAAAGCCGTGGTTGAAATTGTGGAGAAGTGGGTATCAGTACCTTATAGGCGTCAAAAATATAATAAACTAAATGTTAATATATTAAGAATAAAATGAATGTATAAATTAAACCATGTACTAATAAATGTATAAATCAAAATAAATAAATTGTTTTTATTATTTCTTTTAACTTTCAGCTATATCTTTAACTTTTAAAGAAATCTGGGTATTATTAAGGCTACTGGACTCTCTTATTGTTAATATAAGATGTTCATGTTAAAATAAAGTGAGATACTATTGAAAATCAATAGTATATATCATGAATGTAATAATTGCATCCAGTGCCGTCCCAATGTATTTGGGGGCCCCTGGCCCACTGTTTCTAGGGGGCCTTTTCGAAAATTAACAATAAGACTGCGTTCCAATTGATGCTTAATTGTACTAAACGTGCTAAATCAATTTAGTCAACTATTTTATTTGACTAAATTATATTTTGTTTCTAAATAATTTGGAAGAAATTCATACGTTAAACAATATCTGATTATATTAATTTGAATTAAAATTCAGTAATTTTGTAAAACTAAATTTAGATTTAGCAGTTTCGTACAATTTAGCAGCTAATTGGAACCCAGTCTAAATTAAATTTAAAAGCATAATTACTTACGGGTTTTTGAGGTTTATTATAATGTTTATTTTATTTAAATATTTTTTCATCTCACTTTTTTGTCAACAAATTTATCTACAACATCTTCAAATTCTATAGATTTTAATAAATCACTTTCTATGCACATCAACGCAAGGGAATTCAGTCGCTCCTGCGGCATGCTGTTTCGCAAATCATTTTTTATGTATTTCATCGCCTAAAAAGATTGTTCTCCTGAACAATTAGTGACCTTAATAGTTAAAAAAATTTTGATTGCTCTTTCCATGTTTGGAAACATATTAATTAAATTCTTTTGAATAATAAGTGTTATCCTCAATAAGAGATGTAACGGGAAATATTTTCTAATATATTCAATATTCAAAGATTTTCTGATATAAATTATAATGTCTTTTTGTGATTATTTAATAGCTATTTATGAAACAAGTTGCTAAATTAGGTTGTTTTAAGCACGAGATGTGAAATTGGCAACCGAGGCGAAGCCGAGGTTGACAATACATCGAGTGCTTAAAACAACTAATTTAGCAACGTGTTTCATACAAGATTTTTTGTAACGAAGCTGCAAAATTAAACTTTTATAAAAAATACAACTAAACAAATTGCATTTGTATCTAGTACGTTTTGAGCAAACCAATTTGATCTTATAAAGAGTATGTAGCCTTAGTTTTCTTTTAGTTTTCATACTGCCAATTGTGAAAAATATCAAGATGAGTTCAAGTGATGATGATTTTGTATCGTCAGATATAGAAAAAGCAGCAAATGAAGCTATTTCTACAATCGTACCGGAAAAATTGGTGAATTGGCGTACGAAACTTCATACAAAAATTTTGATGAGTGGTTCAAAGAATCAAAAACTACAACAATCAATGACATGGTCATGCTGGCCTATTTTGTAAGAAAACTAGGATCCATGAAACCTTCAACATCGTGGTGCGAGTACTCTAAACTAAGAACTATGGTTTATTTGAACGCCAGCGTGGATATGAAATCATTCATGAATTTGATAGCTTTATTTAAGCATTACTCTAGTAAATTTGGTCAGATTAATTAAAGCACTAATTGTAGTTGTTTAATAGTTTATTAAAGCATTAATAATAATGGTTTAATGATTCATTAAAGTACTTATACTTTAATTAATCATTAAACCATTATTATTAATGCTTTAATAAAATATTAAACAACTACAATTAGTACTTTAATGAATCTGACCAATATACTAGATTAATGCTTAAATAAAGCTCATTTAATTACTAAAATGACGCACGAAAAAGCGTAGATTTTGCAACTTAGTTACAAAAAATCAATTTTTGAAATTGGCATGGGCCCAGTAAACAAAATTGCATTGTTGTTTTTTAAATTTATTATTTAAAGTGTTAATTTTCATATTTTTATGAGTGTTTTATGGTGGGCCTCCGGCCCAGGGCCGGGTGGGCCGTGCCGTAGTAACGGCACTGATTGCATCACATAGATATAATAGGATTCCTAATAAAATGTTTATTCGAAACTCCTATTAGGTAGATTTCATATAAAAATCTATTAGGTAGATTTCATATAAAAATCTACCTATTGGTATGTGCTTCATCTCGGAATTTCGGAAAAATTTTGGTGCCAAACGACTATATATGATAAGCGGAGACGGAAAATCAAAATGAAAAAAAAATTTATATATATATATATATATATATATATATATATATATATATATATATATATATATATATATATATATATATATATATATATATATATATATATATAACGATATGAGATATAACGGAATTTGGCGGCACTCTCACGGTCGCATTTTTCGACCTACACCAAAATAATTTTTTGTGTGTGTTCCGGCAAATAATGTCTTGGACAAGTTCGTGAACTGGCCATATCCGGGTACCAGTTAAGCGGCTAGAGCCTAAAATGTCGAATAATCTAGGGCGCTATAACTTCCGTTTAAATAATAATATTTTAATAAAATTTATAAATATTGAATATTTGAACATATTTCTATCATTTTTATCCAGATGACCACTTTGGCGTTTCAGGTTCCTCAAAAATCAGCTGTTTTAAAAATTTACTAAACTTTGCTGCCCTTGATCTAGCTGAAATGGCCAAGCTCATATTTGAAAACTTTTTTTCACGTATTTAAAATATAAATCTTTCCAAAATTTTCAAAAATAATAGTTTAAGTCTAACGGTTGAGACCCTACGGCTGTTGAAATAAAAACAAACGCAAAAGGCAATGCTTTCATCATGTTTCAGTTTATGTTATTTAAATTCATCTTAGCTTTTAAACATACTTTTCAACTATAGCCTCAAAAAATTTCAGCTTTCTAACCCAAAAGGTTTCATTTTTATAAGCATTATAATGCAACCCTTACAAGAAAAATATCAACCCATTTAATACCATAGAAAAATTATCAAAATCTCTTTTGTTTTTATTTTTTTTACTAAGTAACCGTTTGAAAAAAGATTAAATAAGAACAAAAAAACACAACAACAAAAGATGATTTTGAAATAAAATTGTTTGATAATGTTATAAATTATGTGTGATGGTATAATTGTAGTTGTGACGTAGTTCATTTGATCTTTGGTGGATTTAATATGTTATTAAAAGTAGTTTTTAACCAACTTAAATAAAACTGTTCCGAAATTGTATTGATGGAGTTAGTTCGGATAATGTATTTAATTTGGTTCGATAATTTTTTTGAATTATTCTGTTTCTACTTAAATTTTTTATTTAAACTAATCTGACTTATATAATTTTATTTGGCCACAAAACCGTCTGACCCCGAAATCTACCTATTTCTAGCGGATATACCTGCCGCTGGGATTTTTAATTTTATTCTAATGTAACACTTTAAGTTAATGTGTGGTATTATTGATCTAATGTGACACTGAGTTATTTTTTTAAACGACTAATCCTATTTAATTAATAATGCATACTATTAAAAATTAATGTTATGGAACATTAATTTAAAATGAAGGCGGTTTGATACAATAGTAGCAGAGTACTATTAAATTAACAATAACGAAATTTTTAAAATAACAGGACATATCACATTGACTAATTTTAAAAGGATAAAACTATTAAAAAACTATTGATTTCATAGGATTTTTTTCTGAGTGCATACCAATCCCGGCCATCAAGATTTCTCCAAATTTAATGTTCCTACTCGTAATCACTTAAAATGAACTACAGACAGACACACATTTTTTTTTGCTTTTTTAGAATCAGCTGGTCCTAAAACGTCGAGAAATGCCAAAAAAAGTGGGAGTAAGAATTTGACTTTGAGCTCATGAATGTAATACTTAAGTCTTTCAGACCGAAGTAATTTCATTTCAATTAATTTTATTTTTTTCCAAAAAATTGGGTAAAAAAATAAATAAAAATTTCTTTTGACACACTTGACAACATTTTTTTGACAAACTTATAATACCATAATTCTTAATAATAATAATAAAATTCATTTCAAACATAATTAATTAATTTTATTTTTTTCCAAAAAATTGGGTAAAAAAATAAATAGAAATCTTTCTTTTGACACACTTGACAACATTTTTTTGACAAACTTATAATGCAATAAGCTAGTTTTTGGTCTCACATACCAATCCCTACCATCAAGATTTCTCCAAATTTAATGTTCCTACTCGTATAATCACTTAAAATGAACGTTTTTTAAGCCAAAAATAAAAAAATTTTGAAATCCCTCCAGCGGTTTTTCCTGCAGCGTAGGCAATGACGGACGGACGGCCGGCCGGCCGACAGACAGACATACATTTTTTTTTGCTTTTTCAGAATCAGTAGGTGCTAAAACGTCGAGAAATGCCAAAAAAAGTGGGGGTAAGAATTTCACTTTTGGCTCATGAATGTAATCTTTCAGACCAAAGTAAAATTTAAAAAATATTTAACGCCATCTAAAATATAAAACTCAATATAAAAAAAAATTTAATCAAAAATACTAATCCATTTTTTTGCATATTGCATTGCTCATTGATTTTTGCATATGGGGTGAATCAATCAGGCTATGAATATTGGGGTTTTGGTACAAAAGTAAATAAAATTGTGGTAAATGGAACGTGCATATTCAAGATACACTTGAAAACAGAAATTAGTACAAAAGTAAAAGAAAATATTGTAAGTGAAATGCACACATTCCTACTTTTCGGTCGAGACAATCCTAATGTTGGGACAATATTATTAAAAAATCATGATTTTTCGGTACTAAAAAATATATTAAACCTACTCGTTTATCATGAAAAAATCAACATTTTCCCTGGTTTTAAATGTCAAAAAGGTTCTAAATTTAGGTTTCAATAAACTATTTTTTCTATGAGTTGTAAAGTTCAATTTGTGGGTGCGGATTGCATCTTTTACTCACCATGACAACTATGATAGTTTTCTTGGAAACAGAAACGTTTACGATAAACTAAAACAAATATATATATATATTGTTACGATTGCAGAAAAATCTAGACGATTACAGAAAGATCTAGACGATTACGGTCACTTCCAGGAAAATAAAATCAACAAAACACAACAGAAAGTGAATGAAATAGTTTTGTTGTTGTTGTACATGTTCTTAGAATTAAGGTCTATTTGTTTTATGATTTTATAAATCAAATCAACGTAACGTAAAATAATCGAATATTCTAATATTTTCTCAAGGTTTCTAAAAAGTTACCTAGAAATTTCTAGAGATTAAGCAGAAGGTATATAAGGAAAATGATTCTTGTAGTTTTTAATTAGTTTATTTTAAACCTGCGATTGTGAAGTTAAAATTATAAAAGTGATTTTTAAATTAGTGAATAAAGTTATAAGTGTTATTGAGTAGAAATAATTTGTGTATTATTTTAACGCTGTTATTACTGGAAATTTCTACAATAAACCGTTGGAGTTTCTGAAGCTGTTGAAAGAATATTCTAGTTAGGAATATTGTTTGCTGTATTGTTTTCCTGTTGTTGTGAAACAATTAAGGTGTTGAATACTTATTAAAACCTGGTGTTTGTGCTTACTAATCAGTGATCGAACTCAGGAAGAGATTAGGGATTGTGTTTATCGAATTGAGAGTAAGGCCAATTCGAAGGAGGTTAAGAAAAACGTAACATTGGTGACATCGGCGGATTAGTTAGCTGTTAATAATGGTTTTATTAAGTGATTTGAAGGTTCTTGAGTTAAAGAAAGAACTAGAACAACGTGGATTGGCAACAACCGGCAACAAAACTGAGTTGACGATACGGCTTCGAGAAGCTATGGAAGCTAGTGGAGAAGTTGTGGAAAGTTACCAGTTTGGATTGATTAGTACAAATGCTGATTCAGTAGCAGTTGATGAAGAGAAAAGTTTTGTTGCAGAAACAACAACAACAACATTACCATCTGGAAACTGCGATTTTACGCAGTTAATGGCTATGATGCAACAGATGAGTTTGAACATCAGTCAACAGATGGTTGCCAATAAAGACGAGATGAATCAAAAATTTGATCAACAAAGCTGCAACATCAATCAACAGCTGGAGAAAGTCAACAATAAAATGGCTGCAACTAAGGAAGAAATCAGTAACATCAATCAACAAATGGCTACCACAAAGGAAGAAATTAGCTGTAACATCAATCAACAGCTGGAAACAGTCAACAATAACATTGCTGCTAATAAAGAAGAGATTACTGCAACACTTGCTGCAAATAAAGATGAGATGAACCAGCAAATAAATGAGTTGAAAATTGGAATACATCAACATTTGGATGAGAAACTTCTACAAATGTCAACGGCATTCGATGGAAAAGTCGAGAAAATTCAAAGCGAAATCCAAGAGTTAGAACAAAAAGTGCTTGACGAAAACAAAAAGATACTTTCCAAAGTTGATGATTTCGAAAAACGGTTGCAGGATGTTGAAACGACTAAAGTTGCTCCCCAGGTGGTACATCAAGTAGTAAATATCAAACTAAAACCACCATCGTACGATGGAACAACATCCTTCGGTATTTTCAAGTTCCAGTTCGAGACTGCAGCAGATCAAAATGTTTGGAACGCCGAAAATCGTCTTGCTGCATTGATAGTTGCTCTTAAAGGGGAAGCAGTTGAAGCATTACAGGCAGTGCCGGAAAACGACCGAAAAAGCTATGCTGAAGTGATGAATGCGTTGGAACGAAAATATGGCAGCGACCACAAAAAGGAGCTATACCGGATCGAGTTAAAGGGTCGCTTGCAACGGAATGGAGAAAGCATTCAGGACTATTCTTCGGCAGTAGAACGCCTTGTACATTTGGCACACTCGAATACTCCACCGAATTTTATGGAGAAAATGAAGATCGAGGCGTTTACTGATGGTATTCGTGATCCAGAAACACGAAAAGCAGTAATGTTGTCGCCAAAAGCAACATTCGCAGAAACTATTGCTTATGCCCTAACAAATGAAACTGCACAAGCAATTATAAAACCATCGATTAAAATACGCCGGTTAGAGTTGAGTGATGACAAATATAAACAACGAGACCAGGAGACCGGGAGAAGACCACGAGAAAGTATTCGAAGTGATAGGATTCGATGCTGGTTATGTGGCAAGTTGGGCCATATTTCGAGAGAATGTCGAGATGTTAGAAGAAAACGAGCAAGATCAGCATCGCCTATGCAGCGTCGTCCAGCAGAAGAACGAGTGCAAGCTAGAGAGGCCGATGGAATAGGATCGCAGCAGTTAAACTACAACGAGTCAGCCTAAAGGGGCATAAGCTGGCTCCCACAACCGATTGTCCCATAACCTTCATCCAAGTTTCGAGATTGACAAGGGGAGGTGACAGCCTTACTGTTAGGGCTAATATTGATGGAAAAAGTTGTGTCATCACGTTAGATACGGGAGCAACAAATACAATTGTCCGCACTGATGTTGTGAAAGGGAAACTAAAACCAGCAGGAAGATACCGAATGCAGACAGCTACTGGCGAAATTGCAAGTATTAAAGGAAAGAAAGTGGTCAACTTTGAAATCGGGAATACTCACTTTCAACATGAAGTGGTTGTAGCTGACATTGTGGATGAAGTCATCCTGGGAATGGACTTCATGAGGCCAAATGGATTCGTTATTGATGCTGGCAAAGGAGTACTCACGTACGGAAATGTTGAGTTGCCACTCCAGTTTATTGGTGAAGATTCAAATTGTGTCCGTCGAATAATATTGGATCACAGAGAAAAGCTGCCACCCCAATCAGAAACAATCATTTGGGGAAAATTGGAAGGAGGTTCTGGGTCACCCAGGTTGTGGGTTGTGGAGGCCAACAAAGAAGAACAACAAAATTGTAAAGAAGTAGTTATAGGAAAAACCTTAGTTAGATCGGATGCTGATTACAAAATACCAGTAAGGGTTTTAAATCTGTCAGATACGCAGAAAACAATTAAGAAAGGATCAATCATAGGACAATGCGAAGAGGTAGCTAAAATAATAAAGTGCGAGCAGAAAAACATCAATTGCTCGGTCAACACAAAACAACAAAAGGCAGAAATGGAACAACTTGTGCAGAAATGGACAGAAGGGCTTTCAGAAGAGCAGAAGAAAGCAGTACGTCAATTGTTGGAGCAACACAAGTCTGTATTCTGCAGTTCACCTGAAGGAAATGGCAGAACCAATATGGTGAAACATCGTATTGACACCGGAGCAGAAAAGCCCATTCGTCAAGCACCAAGAAGATTACCATTGGCTAAAAGAGAGGAAGCTGATAAAATGGTAAGAGATATGAAAGAAGCTGGTGTAATTGAGCTTTCAGACAGTCCCTGGAGCTCACCTGTGGTGTTGGTTGGCAAGAAAGATGGGAGCTTGAGATTTTGTGTTGACTACAGGAAACTAAACATAGTTACTAAGAAGGATAGCTACCCATTGCCTAGGATTGATGATACACTAGATACATTATCGGGTTCAAGATTGTTTTCAACACTGGATCTGCAGAGTGGTTACTGGCAGGTGGAGGAAGATCGGGAGAAACGGCGTTCAGTGTAGGTAATGGACTATGGCAATTTAATGTCATGCCATTTGGGTTATGCAACGCTCCCGCAACTTTCGAGAGATTAATGGAACGGGTACTTAAAGGCTTGCACTGGAAAACATGCCTTGTATATTTGGATGACATCATCGTCATGGGCGAAGACTTTGATGACCACTTGAAGAACTTGGCGGAGGTACTGGAAAGGTTGCAAGCAGCTGGTTTAAAATTAAGTCCCAAAAAGTGTTCACTTTTCAAGGAAGAAGTAAAATATTTGGGACACAAAGTTACGGCAATGGGAATTCATACAGATTCTGACAAGATTGCAGCAGTTATGAACTGGCCAAGACCGAAAAACCTACATGAACTACGAAGCTTCCTTGGATTGTGCACATATTACAGACGGTTTGTGCCAGGATTCGCCAACGTTGCCAAAAGTCTGCATGAGTTAACAAGAAAAGATAAGGCATTTGAATGGAATGAACCTCAGGAACAAGCATTTGTGGAGCTCCGAAGGAGATTGTGTACGGCTCCAATTCTATCCTATCCTATACCAAATGTTCAGTTTATTTTGGATACTGATGCCAGTAATGAAGGTATAGGAGGAGTATTGTCACAGAAAATAGATGGTCAGGAAAAGGTGATAGCTTATTTCTCCAAAATGTTATCAAAGCCGGAGCGAAATTATTGTGTTACCCGGAAGGAGTTGTTGGCCATTATGGAATGCGTCAAACATTTTCATAAATACTTGTATGGTCAGAAATTTCATCTCAGAACTGACCATGGTGCGTTAAGATGGCTACTCCAGTTCAAAAATCCAGAGGGACAAGTAGCACGTTGGATCGAACGGTTGCAGGCGTACGATTTGGACATTGAACATCGAAAGGGTACTGCACATGGGAACGCTGATGCATTATCGAGACGACCCTGTCAAGTTGATGTAAGCATTGCAGTCGTCAAGAAAATAAGGAGAACATCATCGATGTCCGATTACTACAAGTGCTACCTGACGATGAATGGACTGCTGAAGCCATAAGGAGAGATCAATTAGAAGATCCGGATCTTGCACCGATCATCGAGTCCAAGGAAAAGGGTTGCAAACCAGTATGGGGAGATATTGCTGATAAAACTCCAACTTTGAAGGCGTACTGGGCGCAATGGGACAGTCTTCAGCTAGAGAATGGATGTTTAAAGAGGGTATGGGAAAGCTCAGATGGCAAGATAAAGCAATCCCTTACAGTGGTACCAAAAGGGAAAATACCAGCAGTATTGAAAGAGTATCACGAAGGAACGAGTGGAGGTCATCTTGGGATCAACAAAACTCTTGCAAAAATACGACAACGGTTTTACTGGTCGGGGACTCGGCAATCAATTGTGGAGTGGTGTCAAAAATGCGATAAATGTGCGGCGGTGAAAGGACCCGCACGAAGAAGTCATGGAAAAATGAAGCAATACAATGTAGGTGCTCCATTTGAAAGGATCGCAATAGATGTAGCGGGACCATTTCCAACAACTGATAATCAGAATAAATATGTGCTTGTG